>CM055117.1:476820535-477444136 GCA_029206835.1 Rana muscosa | reverse complement strand
CTTACCTGGCACAATCTATTATTCCACTGTACATCTCTTCATTAGCTCCTTTATGCAAAGACTGAAGGCGCGTCTTTATTACTGAAAGGAAACATTGATAAAGTGATCCACATGCTCAGAATATAGCCCAGAAACCAAATCTTGCAACATGGATCAAATCGCACATAGTGTACAAATATACATATACACAGACTCATGGATGGTATATTTTGTGGAGGCATGCACAATTAAAAATAGAAAGAGTACAGCTTGTCAAAAGTCCAAAAAGAGGGCTTACCATCACAAGGATTGACAGAAACAGCTGCTGTACAGCCAGCAATACAGCCCGCAAAGAATGAATGATGGAAAGGCACCTTGCCATCCAGAGAGGACTTCCCCAGTTTATTTAAGTTGGAAAACAATGGAAAGTAGATCATGGAGAAAGGAACATCCCTGTCATTGAAGGAAGGGGAAAATCCATACATTAGTATAAAGAGCAATTTACATTTTTTGTTAACTCTGTCATATTTCCAACATAAGTGACAACAATCCCAGTGCGGTTTAAAGAAAATCTGTACTGAGAAAATATGTAGACTGCCATTGCTTCTTTTGAACATGCCAGTTGGTTGGCTGTCATGTTGATTCAAAGTCCTTAAAGAGGAAGTAAAAAAATAACACCCTGCAAGACAAAGACATAATGAGCTAGTATGCATAGCATACTAGCTCATTATGTATTACTTACCTTAGATCGAAGCCCCTGCAGCGGTCCTCGGTCACCTCCTCCGTCGCTGCCATGATACCCTGAGTGACTTCCGGGTATCGCTGCTCTGGCGCAATGACGTCACTTCCCCGCATGCCGCCATTAACGGCATGATCACCATTAGAAGCGGCACGCTCAGTGCGCCTGCGCCCGATGTCTACGGCGCATGCGCCATAGACATAGGTGCCGCTATTTCTGCAAATATCTCCTAAACCTTTTTAGGTTTGGGAGATATTGGTTGCACCTACAAGTAAGCCTTAATCTAGGCTTACCTGTAGGTTAATGTGGTTGTAATGGGTTTACAACCACTTTAACAATATACGAGTCAATGACCCAGTACAATTATGCATATCATTCTGGAGCTCTGACTTTTTACATATTGTGGATTTGCATTAAAACAAATCTCTTCAAAATAAAAACTCTTCTAGCCAATTTCTAAATGACCAAAATGGAAAAGTTGGTATATGCAATTTGATCAGTGCAAGTTTGCCAGTTTGGTTACTTATGCTCCGATGGGGGTTTTCACTACCAAAACTTTATTCCCTAGGGCTACTTTCACACTGAGGCACTTTACAGGTGCTATAGCGATAAAAAATAGCGCCTGCAAAGCAACTCTCCCGTCACTCCAGTGTGAAAGCCGAGTGCTTTCACACTGGGGCGGTGCGCTTGCAAGACGTAAAAAAAAAAAAAAAAAAAGGCCTGCAAGCAGCATCTTTGGGCAGTGCCGCTGAAGCACCTGCAAAGCGGTTAAAAGCGCCCGAAAAGCACCCTTTAAAACAACAGTAAATCACCGCTAAAAATAGCTGCGCTTTACCACCGACGCCCCATTGTGAAAGTGCCCATAACGACACTGATAATTTTGCGTTGGCACTTCTGGATATTTTGATCATGGTAATGTTGATTATTTACTAGCAAAATTTAATGCTGAACTCTGATATAAGCAAATATTGTCTATGTACACAAGAGACATGTACATCCCCACTTAAATCTTGGGGTGCTTTTTTTTTGTCCATTTTCCCCAAATCTATGCAGTAATCCAGTGAGTATCTTTTCCGCTGTGCAGGAGTTTTCGGTAATGAAGACCAGTCACTGATAGACTAATCATCCTGCCCAAGGAGAGAGAGTATCGCCCTCCTCCTGTAGTGAAGGACCTGCTGCCTCCACCAGCTTTGCTCTCTGAACAGGCTATCATTTGCAGTACAGTGATGAGGTCACCACTACTTTCACAAAAGTTTTATCTGGAATTGCAGAGGCATTTAGTACACACAAAGTAGTATATCTTTTGAGGCCATAAGGAATTTATTTAACCACTTGCTCTCTAGGCACTTTCACCCCCTTCCTACCCAGGCCAATTTTAAGCTTTTGGTGCGGTCACACTTTGAATGAATATGTAGCGCTGTACCAAAAAAAATTAAAAATAACATTTTTTTGGACAAATAGGGCTCTCTTTTGGCAGTATTTAACCACAACTGGGTTTATTTTTTGCTAAACGAAAAAAAGACTGAAAATTAAAAAAAAAAAAAAAAAAAAAGCCGATTGGTTTCTATGCAGAGCTGCACCAGATTTTGCACTCTACAGTTTTTGTAAATCAACCCCTTAGTGTCTGTATGTGCCAGCGGAAATATTTTTCCGCCATTAATGTGTATTGAGGTTTGTTAACTTATGTACCTTAAGCCTGGATCTCTTCCCTGTTGTAATGAAAATGTACAGGTGATACTCGAAAAATTAGAATATCGTGCAAAAGTTCATTTATTTCACTAATGCAACTTAAAAAGGTGAAACTAATATATGAGATAGACTCATTACATGCAAAGCAAGATAGTTCAAGCCGTGATTTGTCATAATTGTGATGATTATGGCTTACAGCTCATGAAAACCCCAAATCCACAATCTCAGAAAATTTGAATATTACATGCAATTAATAAAACAAGGATTGTACTTAGAACAATATCGGACCTCTGAAAAGTATAAGCATGCATATGTACTCAGTACTTGGTTTGGGCCGCTTTTGCAGCAATTACTGCCTCAATGCGGCGTGGCATGGAAGCGATCAGCCTGTGGCACTGCTGAGGTGTTATGGAAGACCAGGATGCTTCAATAGCGGCCTTCAGCTCTTCTGCATTGTTCGGTCTCATGTCTCTCATCTTTCTATTGGCAATGCCCCATAGATTCTCTATGGGGTTCAGGTCAGGCGAGTTTGCTGGCCAATCAGGCACAGTAATCCCAAGGTCATTGAACCAGGTTTTGGTGCTTTTGGCAGTGTGGGCAGGTGCCAAGTCCTGCTGGAAAATTAAGTCAGCATCCCCATAGAGCTTGTCTGCGGAGGGAAGCATGAAGTGCTCCAAAATCTCCTGGTGTGCCTCTCCATTCTTCCTCCATACTCTGGGTCCTTGGTTTCCAAATGAGATGCAAAATTTGCTCTCATCAGAAAAGAGGACTTTGGACCACTGTATATAGATGTGGGTTAGTTGGACGATTTCCAGAAACAGACCAAATTCTCCAGTCCCGGATATGGAATTTAAAAGAAAAGATAAAGAGAGAGACACTGCTCACTCAAAACAAAAAGGGACTGTTAATGGAGATGGTGTGTCTGTTTGTAAGGTGAACACTCAAAACACAATGTGTTAAAAAAGTACAAAATGTATTGATATAATGTAATAAAAATGACACAGTCATAGATAAAATAGACCATGAGAGAATGCTTGATGCTTGGTTATAGATGGTGGATAATGCAGGAAGCCGACATGTTGACTTTGGACCACTGAGCAACAGACCAGGTCTGTTTTTCTTTAGCCCAGGTAAGACGCCTCTGACGTTGTTTGTTGTTCAGGAGTGGCTTGACAAGAGGAATACGACATTTGAAGCCCATGTCCAGGATCTGTGTGTGGTGGCTCTTGATGCACTGACTCCAGCCTCAGTCCACTCCTTGTGAAAGTCCAACACTTTTGAATGGCCTTTTCCTGACAATCCTCTCCAGGCTGCGGTCATCCCTGCTGCTTGTGCACCTTTTTCTTCCACACTTTTCCCTTCCACATAACTTTCTATTAATGTGCTTTGATACAGCATTTTGGGAACATCCAACTTCTTTTGCAATTACCTTTTGAGGCTTTCCCTCCTTATGGAGTGTTGATGATGGTTTTCTGCACAACTGTCAGGTCAGCAGTCTTTCCCATGATTGTGATTCCTACAGAACCAGACTGAGAGACCATTTAAAGGCTCAGGAACCCCTTTGCAGGTGTTATGGCTTAATTAGCTAATTAGAGTGGGACACTTTGAGCCTAGAATATTGCACCTTTTCACAATATTCTAATTTTCGGAGATTGTGGCTTTGGGGTTTTCATGAGCTGTAAGCCATAATCACCACAATTATGATAAATCACGGCTTGAACTATCTTGCTTTGCATGTAATGAGTCTCTCATATATTAGTGTCACTTTTTATGTTGCATTAGTGAAATAAATGAACTTTTCACAATATTCGAATTTTTCAAGTATCACCTGTATATAATGCTTATAGCTGAAAGTTTGCCTTTGTCTACATAGAGGAACTGTTGGGGAGATCTTGTGCATGTACTCTGATGTACTGTCATGTCTCTAAATGGTGCTTTCTTTTTTAAATATATGAAAATCAAAAAGTTAGCCATTTGGAATGCTGCCTATTATTTATATATAGAGTCTTATTCCTGGGTCTGTCTTGCAGAAACCCAAACTATGGTCTCATTGCCCTTTATGCACGCATGTTGTGGTGATTCTGGTGTGCACTAGTTTAATTTTTGTTTTACAAATTTTTTGGAGAGCACAGAGATGGCCTGCTGCTGCTTCCTCCCCATCAAGTTACAGCATTGACTAAGCTGTATTGCTTTAAAAGGATAAAGTTCACCTTTGTAAAAAAGATAAATGCACATCCTTTTTTGCAGACTGTCAGCGTATCTGTCTTCTCGTACAGTCACACTGACAGGAAGCATCAATGAATTACCACAGCCCTCAACAGCACCCTAGTATTTAATTGACAACTACAAGCCAACAGCCGCAAAGGGTGTCAGTACTTGTAGTTCTCACATTCACAGAACTCTGTGAATGAACGACGTGGCCAGATGGACAGAGCCCTGCACGACTAAAAAAAAAAAAAAAAATCCAATTTGCGACAGCTAGTGCGGGGAGAAAATCCTCTACTTGCTGTCACAATGGAGGATGCAAGGGCTGCTGCATCTGTAACGTGTTACACCCTGAATATGAGTGTACCATGTAAGAAGAAGGTGAATTTATCCTTTAACTGTAAACAAAAGAATAATAAATGGGCAATACCTGGCTATGGTGTCTGAATTGCAGAACTGTCTGAACAGAGCTACATATTTTAAAGCGGAGTTCCATCCAAAAGTGGAACTTCCGCTCATCGGATTCCTCCTCCCCTCCGGTGCCACAATTGGCACCTTTTCGGGGGGGAGGGGGGACAGGATACCTGTCACTTCCTGGAGTCCGGCTGCGGCCGTGACGTCACCGTGGGGCTCCCCCCTCCTCCCCTGGCCGCCGGGCTAATAGGAGAGAGGAGCGGGCCTCGCGCATGCGCAGTAGGGTTCCCAGCGTGAAGCCGAAAGGCTACACTGCTAGGTTCCCTTACCCGCAATAGCGACGGAAGCACCCGACAGCTGATGGGAAACATCAGCTGCAGTGCCCACATCAAGGGACTGCAGGACAGGCAAGTCTCCATTTATTAAAAGCCAGCAGCTGCAGTATGTTTAGCTGCTGGCTTTTAATTTTTTTTTCCCCGTCACAGGCCGGAACACCACTTTAAGGACATCAAACTCACAACTGTTTCAACAATCATTAGTTAGAGAATGCCATTACTTCCAGCTGGTAAACATACCTCAATAAGGTTGCACCTAATCCTTTGTAAAGTCCTTTAACACCTTCATTACGGAAAAGCTCAGCAGCAATTTGTGAAGCAGACATCTTGTGAGCTACTAAAATAGGTCCAACATTGTAAGCTCTTGATAGTACAGGAATGGCATTTAAATGTTTTGTGCCATGAGGAACGCTCGGTATCCCTGTAGCAGACTTCTGACAAGATGCTGGAAAACAAGCCAGAACATTAGTTCTTTTAATCTGAAAACCAACATTTACAGCTAGAACATGGGATTAGAGATCAAAATACATAAATATATAAAAAAGGGAGTAAAACAAGTACCTCACTATGATCAAACATAACACACACCTACAAAGGCAAATTAGGTCATATAAAGCAGAACGTAGCTTTACCAAACTGGTTAGCAAAACAACTGCTTATATACACAGTACAGCTAAATGGATATTAACAAGCGATCAAATTTTTACCTAGTCTCCCAGCATCCTGTAGCTGAATCTTTAGCATTTCCATTGGGGTAGTGATAATAACCTGGCATGTCCCAGCACCACCTCCTGCCAGCATTTCTTTGGACAACGTTAGTTTTTTCCTATAAAAATAAATACATACACGTTTAATCATATTCATAAACATACTCTCTTAGTACTTTATCTTTAGGATACAAAAGTATCACACAAGGACATTTTTTATCTGGGAGATACTATTTTTACCCTGGGAAGTTGAATCTAAAAGCTCTTAACAGATGGGCACAGAGTCCGATTTCCTACGGGGGTGAATAACTTGACGACAAGTTCATCTGATAGGTGTCCATCGAATATCTTAGGACGTAGGTCACAGACCGGTTCGTTACAGCCTTTAAAAAAGCTACATTATTATTATTATTATTATTATTACAGCAGACAGGTTTTAAGAAGAAAGCTGTAGGTTGAAAAATGTCTGCTTTGCTGTACAGCTGTGGAAACACCACTATAAACTGGAAGTTTACCTTTCACATGTACATTATAGGCTTAATTTCCTATATCTTTTTAAGGATGCATACTTTATGTGCGCACAATCTTCTTTGATTTAGTAATCATTTAGGCAAGTTTATTAATTAATAAAAAAATTTAAAAGTAAATCTTCTGCAGGCAACAAATTCCCCTGGTGTGAATGTAATCTGCCTTATAACAAACTATGCATGCTATGAATAATAGACTAGTACAATCATGTTGCTTTCCAGCAGTCACTTTGTTGATGTAGAAGCTCTGCATGTGTGAACAGATTTATAGCAACCAAGTAGGGGTTATGGGCGAGTAGATAGAACCTGGCTAAAGTGTGGTTTTCCCCCATGTTAAAAGAGGTTGTAAACCTCCAAAAAATAAAATAAATAAAACCTGCAAGTAAAAAAGGCATAATGAGCTAGTATGCATTGCCTTAGAACGATGCCCTGGATCGGCGCCAGCACACCGCTGACACGGCCGACATCTTTCCTGGAGTTACTTCCGGGTTTGCGGGCTCCGGCGCTGTGTTTGGCCGGAGCTGCAATGATGTCACTCCCACACATGCATGCAGGCGTCGCCAGTCATGGCACGGGCCCTGAAGAAATGACATGACATGTTCCTTCAGTGCGCATGTGCCGATGATATCGGCGGCAGCGTAAAATAGTAAATATCTCCTAAACGGTGCAAGTTTAGGAGAGATTTACAGTACCTACAGGTAAGCCTTATTATAGGCTTACCTGTAGGTACAATTAAAGAGAAAGACTTTACTTCCTCTAAGTCAGGAGTGCTCAACCAGTGGCCCTCGGAGCCCTCCGATGTGGCCCGCGACCTTCTGCTCTAGAATGGCTGGTTGGCAAGCCCAGATCGCAAGTCGCTGATCCGCCATCCCAGAGCATCAGTGTTGTCAATGAAGCTGTCGGTAGAGGAAGCAAGTGGCTGCAGAGCAGCGCCGTATAAGTCAATGCTTCCTGTATAGCGCCAGCTCCTGTCCCAGGCAGACCAATACCAAATACACTCTGCCTGGGACAACAACATCAGGCGATACTCGAATCGAAGACTGTTATTAAAAGGTAAGTTTTATTAATAAATCACAATGTATATTTAGACATATCTGTTCTGCAGTGGTTACTGGGCTACTTTCAAACTGATCCACAGGTGTAGAGCAGTGCACCTGTGGGCTACCTGCACTGAGCCATAGACTTCTGTTATTACCTGAGGGTTTGGTGCACTTTTACTACACCTGCAGGATATAATAGAAGTCTATGGCAAACTGCAGCTTACCCACAGGTGTACTGCGCGGCACCCTTGGTGTGGTTAAGCTGCTGTGCATCAACATGAAAGCAGCCTTAGGCCCCTTTCACACAATCTGTCCGACCCAAATCGGACCCTCCATTCACCTCTATGGAGCGGCAGATGTAAGCCGACTTGAGGGCCTATAGAGTAGAGCGGGCTGTGTCTGCATATGCAGAGCGGACACAGACCTGTCATGCTCTGGCTCCGCTCATTGTGGCCGGCGACCATTTACCAAGACGCTTAAGTGGCCCTTGCTCTTAAAAAGGTTGGGCACCCCTGCTCTAAGTGGGGAAAAAACTAAAACACACACACACACACACACACACACACACACACACACATTGTGCCATGCTCCTGCATACAAATATATTTTCCTGGGAGAGAGGGGAAATGCAGCTTAAATCAACAATATTAAATTTATTCTGAACATTCTTTAGTACTTTTGGTAATTTGCTCTTATTCACTGTGGAGCAGGCAGGCTCTTTATTTCAGAAGATACTTGCAACGTCTCTTGTGCAATAAGATGTACCTACCTGCTCTTAGCGTTTCCAGGCATGTAGATAAAGCTGCACTTGCGCAGCTCAGCTTACAGTGGTGGGATGACTAGTTCCTGCACAGGAGTGACATCATCCTGTGCTGGCCAATGAAGATAGCTGAAAACAGAAGATGCTAGCGAGGTCTAGAGCCTGTTGGAGGAGAGGCGAGTATAGCTCCCTTTAGTTTGGCTTTAAGGCCTCACTCACATCATACGTGCAGAAAACCTGATGAAAAAAACATGCAGATTGCACTTGCAGAGACACAAGTTTACAGTTTATGCTGCAGATAAAAAATCCACAGGTGATACTATTGTTGTGGTGTGAACAGGGCACATAGAGAACAAGTGATTTATTTTGCAAGGGCATAGATGCGTGCGAAAAAGGGGGGGGGGCGATCCAAGAGCACTGGTGGGGATCCTAGAAGAGGAGAATCAGGCCTGCTCTGTGCAAAATGATTGCACCGAGTAAGTATATCATGTTTTTTTTATATATACATCTTTTACAATTCCTTTAACTACTTCCCGCCCGGCCTATAGCAAATGGCGGCTGGGCAGTTGGTCAGTTATTCTGACTGGGAGTCATATGATGTCCAGCAGGATAAGCCGCGATCGCGTGCAGCACGGCGATCGGTGGTGCAGCGTGTCACCGCACCACCGATCGCCGTGCTGCACGGGAACGTGATTGTGGCTTATCCTGCTGGACATCATATGACTGATGGAGGCTCTTTACCACTTGATCAGCCCTAATCACGACTGATCACAGTGTAAACAGGAAGAGCCATTTATCGGCTTTTCCTCACTCGCATCTGACAGCCGCGAGCTGATCGGTGGCTCTCCTGACAGGGGGGTGTGGTCTGTGCTGATCGTTTATCAGCGCAGCCCCCCCTGCGGATGCCCGCCCAGGACCACCAGGGATGCCCACAAAGGACGCCCACCAGTGCCCAGGCAGATGCCAATCAGTGCCCATCAGCAATGCCCAGTGCCACCCATAAGTACCCATCAGTGAAGGAGAAAAGAGAAAAAAAAAAAAAAAAAGAAGAAGAAGAGCGCAGAGGTGATCAAATACCACCAAAAGAAGGCTATTTGCGGGAACAAAATTTGAAAATTTTTGTCTGAGTACAGTGTATCATGACTGCGCAATTGTCATTTAAAAAGTGACAGCGCTGAAAGCTGTAAATTGGCTTGGGCAGGAAGGGGGGGGGGGGGGGGGGGTTTAAGTGCCTGGTATTGAAGTGGTTAAGCATATAGATCATTTTGCTATGTGATTGTAATTTTCAAAACTCAAACTGTTAAAAATAAAGCATCCTTGTTATGATATGTTACCTTTGTGAATTCAGCCTATGATGTTAAACCAGTACAATGTTTTAAAGACCATGATTGTTCCCATGCTGCCATTACCAAAACCCAGCAACCCTGCTTTTTTCTGGTCTTTTTTTTATAGCTAAGTGAAATGTGCATTGAAAATGTAAAGTTGTTAAGTTATTCTTGGATTAGGAGTATGTGGCGCTAAATTCAGCTGCTAGTAATGCACTGCAGAACCTCCTACACTCTCCGGAGTTCTATTTTAAGCAGAAAATATAATATATAGTATTAGTGCCACTAATCCAAACTGCACACAAGTCTACCATACCAAATGTTTTATAACAGATTTCTGATGCACAGACTCACCCATCTTTTGCCAAGTGCTGTCTGAAGAAGTCATTGGCAGCCAGTTTAATAGCCTTCTCTGGAGTTACAAGAGTCAAATTCACAGCAACACCTGAAAAGAGCAAAAAGATTATGTTTAAGACCTGGTAATGTAATGGCATTTCCATAAAAAGAAAGTTGTGGCATGAATACAGTATAACAGACACTATGGGGGAAACAATATGTGAACTGCTATTCAGACAGATAAAACATCTGTGTAAGACAGAAAAAAACAGAAGTGCTTTTGGCTATATGTCATGCCATAACTTAATATAAAATGTCAGTCATTTCAAAGTATATATTTACAGCTCCATGAAGGCCAGGAATTTCATTTTACTTTTAATCTATATCAGTATTGTTTAATAAGTGTTTAGGAACATATCCTTGTGTAAGGCAATATAACTGCACATGTACAGTTTGCATTGTCAGCTAAAAGTTTAATTATTAGAGTTATGTACATGAATGTCAATGCAGGAGGTAATTTAAAGAAGCTGAGTGCAGTATGTGTATTAATTTAAAGGTTATAATTAAATGCATTCTGCAAGGTAGTACACAGCATGACAGACTCAAAGACCATTCATATTCTAGAACAGCGGTCTCTAAACCGCGGCCCGGGGGCCAGATATGGCCCTTTGCTTGTCTTTAGCTGGCCCTTGAGGCACTATTCCACCAACTGACATTGATGGAGCACCATTCCCTCTACTGACACCATCAATGGGGAACTAGTCCTCCCATTAAAACCAATGATGGGGCACTATTCCTCCCACTGATATCAATGATGGGGCACTGATGCTGGGGGATTTTCTATTTCTACTGGTCACAGTCCGGCCCCCTTAAAGCCCAAGGGACAGTAAACTGGCCCTTTGTTTAGAAAGTTTGGAGACCCCTGTTCTAGAACATAGTATGTATATGGTCGGCTGTTACAAAATGCTACAAACAAGCCTTAAGCTTCATGTGTACAGAGATTTTGCAGAAACACAAGAAACCATACGTTGGAGCAGTGAAAGATGACAGAGGACAGTGCACAGGGAGAGGGAACGCGAAAAACAGCAGAATGCAACACATAGTATAACAGATCATGCATAAGCATTTTAAAAGAAACTTTAAAGAAGACAGTTATTGAATTTCCATAAAAAAATACATTTACACAGATCCAAATTATTTATTAAGAATAAACCCACCCAAATTTGAATGTACAGTTGGCAGTGTTAAAAGGACTTCACAAGCTTGCCCTTACGAAGGCTATCGAAAGACCCCATTTTATTAAACATTGTTCGCCCTGCACGTCTTATATCTGTCTTCAGTGCAGCTAACAAACCAATGCTTCTCTAGGGTGGTTTTTATAAAATCTCCAATTTTTGCCAATTTCTGCAATGGTCAATAGTTTCAGATCTACCCAGTGCACCAAACTTGTGCTACAATTCACCTAAATCTAGTACTTTTGCCTTCATCCATTTCTCACATACTGCACCTATTCTGTAAAATTCTCATGTTTTCTTAAGTTGGCCATATACTACTAGAGTAGTGTTCAAAATTTTTAATTTCCAGAAGTTTAAGGGGAAAATTTCAAGAGAATGGAATTAATTTTGTTGAACAAAATGAACTCCAAACAGTGAAAGTGGATTTTGTTCAGAAAAGTCCATTCATTCCAAATCAGAATGTTAAAAGCAAACAAAATGTTGAACTACTTTTCAACATCATTGATTAAATCATTAGATGAACTGTGTTCATACAAAAATCTACAGGTTTATGCTTTTTATCACTACACCTTGACCTCCATCACTGGGTTCTTCCCTACCAGTGTTGTCCTCTTACACTAACATATGCAACTTACTACAATTGATTTTACAGAATCTAGCTGTATAGCTATCTGACCATTAACGCCATTTACTAGTTATAATTTGATATAACTGGTATTTGTTCAAAAAGGGGTTGCCCATCATATCACACTCTTCCTGTCAGTCAGAATCTCTCCTGCTCTGACCCTCCACCCTCATTGGAGTGCTGAGCTGTGGAGGGACGGGAAGTGAATGTCTCAGCGAGCTGAGACTGCCATCAGTCCAGGTACCTGGCGGATCCAGATTTTGGAATTCGGGATGACACGCTGCCTCGACTTATAGCAGTGACGTCAGCTTAGAGCGGACTTCAGAACGCTCTCTGCTGAAAACTGGTCACAGGAGTGCAAAACGAATTGCACTCCTGTGAGCCATAGGAGAAGCCCAGCCTAAAAAGCTCAGGCTGGGCTTCTCCTTCAACATTTTGTTTATGAAGTTTTATTAAATGGCATCTCTGCCACAGGATAATGTCAAGAATACTACATTTAAAATTGTTATTTCTTAACACTGCCAACAGTATTCTTAAGTTTAGTCCAAGAGGATTACCAATAATTTTTACTGTACTAAAGAATGCGTCTCAAAAACACATGTACAGGTCCACAGCATATTAGAACAACTATATATGGATAGTATCCATGCTAGGTCTTTCAATGCACTGTCTTGAAGAATAAGGGAAACTATATACAAAAGAAAAGCAACAGGACACAGAAAGCCTAACTTTTATTAAAAAAAAAGTTGTAAAAATCCTCAAAATTAAGAGGGAAAGTAAAAAACAGAAAAGTTTTTCCTAATTACAATTGTAGTACTGTAAGACCCATTTTAATGATCCATCGTGGCTTCGCCACATCGGCTAGCCCTCAAAATCCACGGCGATACGTCTGCAATATGAAAGAAACAGATGCAACAAACAACATTCTACACAATATACTGGCATGTAAAAATAAAATGCTACTTGTATATGAACCACGGAATTTGATCCCATAAATAAAATTAAAGAAGGGACCCAATGAAAAATAGGATTTTTTGTACTCACCGTAAAATCCTTTTCTCTGACATCCATGGACTGACACGGTGTCTCTTTACACTTTACACGTGGGTTATGTCCCTGCTTGCAGGAGAAGACCTAGGCAGAATGTGAGATGTTATACATACATTCTAAAAGCCAGAGCTGAACAGCCCCACCCAGGGGGCGGTCCCTCCGGGCATAACCCTCCCACTACAGTCAGCAGACTTCAGTTCGTAACAAAGCAGTACAAACTTAAAAAGGAAGGGTGGGTGCCGTGTCAGTCCATGGATGTCAGAGAAAAGGATTTTACGGTGAGTACAAAAAATCCTATTTTCTCTTATCATCCATGGACTGACACGGTGTCTCTTTACACTTTACACGTGGGATGTCCCAAAGCAGTGTCAAGAGGGATGGGAGCAGTATAAATGGAAAAACCAAAAACTTTCACTCCAAGAAGGCAGATCTCCTCAACGGAGGAGTCGCAACTTTAAACAGCGGCCTGTAGCACCCTGCGGCCGAAGGAAGCATCCGAAGATGCAGCCACATCAACCTTATAAAAAAACTTAAAAGGTATGAACAGACGACCAGGTCGCCGCCTTGCACACTTGTGCAACCGACGCTTGATGTCGGAAAACCCAGGAAGCACCAATTGCCCTGGTGGAATGCGCCGTAACTGGAAAGGGAGGCGCCCGCCCTTTGAGAGCATAGGCTTGAATGACGGTTTGTCTGATTCCCCTAAAAATGATGGCAGACGAAACCGCTTGGCCCTGTTATGGACCAGGGGCAGTCACAAACAGTGAGTCGGACTTCCGAATAGAAGCAGTAGCAGACAGGTACACCCGTAAGGCTCGTACCACATCCAATATGTGCAGCGCAAACTCTCTGGGATGCGATGGGTGAGGACACAAGGACGGGAGGACAATGTCCTCATGTAGGTGAAAGGTAGACACCACCTTTGGCAAAAGGGAAGGTCGCGGATGCAACACCGCCTTATCCTTATGGATGACTAAATATGGCGACTTGCGGGACAAAACCGCCAACTCAGACACTCATCAAACAGAAGTGATTGCCACTAAAAGGCCACCTTCTGAGACAAGACAAGAGAGGAATATCCCGGATATTCCCAAAAAGGAGGTTCCTGGAGGACCTAGAGCACCAAATTCAGATCCCACGGTGGGAGAGAAGGCTTGACAGGAGGGAGCACATGGCGAACCCCCAACACAAGGTGCTAACCAAGAAATGACCCGCTAGAGGTCGCTGAAAGAAGACGGCCAAGGCCGAAATCTGATCCTTGATGGTACTCAAAGCAAGCTTTTGGGTCACTCCACACTGTAGAGGACGCAGGATTCTGGGGACGGAATACGTCCGAGGACGCCAGTCCAGCGCTTTGCATATGGCGATATAAACTTTCCAGGCACGGTGATAGATCTGCCTGGAGGAAGACTTCCGTGTCCTTAACATGGTCAAAATGACAGAGTCCGAGAGACCTCGGTCCCTCAACACCTGGCTTTTAACAGCTCTGCCGTTAAAGCCAGAGACTGTAAGCCGGATGAAACATAGGACCTAGAGACTGAAGGTCCTCCCTCATCGGCAACCGCCAGGGAACGTCCGCAACGAGACGTACCAGATCAGCGTACCAGTGACGCTGAGGCCAATCCGGAACAATTAGGATCACCGGAGTTTATATCAGGCGATAAGGACCCTATGGGGCCACCAACGCATCCGAGTCATCGCCCAAGGATCCCTGGATCTGGCCACAACCTCGACCCTTGCGACTGAGTCGAGAGGCCATCAGGTCCACATCCGACGTGCCCCCCCGTCGGCAAAGGAGTTGAAATATGCAAGGACCACTCTTCCTGGTCCGGCGTCTGGCGATTGGCGACTCAGATAGTCCTCCCCTACAGAGCCGGCACGTTTCTTCCGGCCCACTTCAGGATACGGATTACCTCGGAAGCCGCAGCTGAGCTCCGAGTTCCCCCTTGATGGTTTACATACGCCACCGCCGTGGCGGTGTCTGACTGGCTCCTGATGGAGCGACCCCGTACTCTCTCCGACCTGAGGAGAGACACAGTCTGATGGCCCGCATTTCCAGAACAGTGATTGGTAAACGGGCTCGTCCGGAGTCCAAGGCCTTGAGCCAACAGGACTCCCCAGACTCCACCCCAGCCCGTCAGGCTGGCGTCCGTCGTGAGTACCGTCCATTAGATGGGAGGGGAACGACTTTCCGGACCGAAGAGCCGAGGGTCCCAACCACCCTGTCAAGGACGCCCTGACCAGGTGAATCACCTGGATCCGAAGATCCAAGGACAACGGGGATTTGTCCCAGGTGGACAAGATCTCCTTCTGCAATGCCCTGGTGTGTGATTGGGCATACAGAATGGCCGCGAAGGAGGCCACCAGGAGTCCCGGGACTCTCATGCAAACAACGGATTGACAACCATGTTCGGGATGTCAGCACCCGCACCGCAGACTGAAGTGTCAGCAACTTCTCCAGAGGTAGGATACCTTTGCCTCCAAGGAGTCCAGACCAGAACTAGAGACTCCAGACACTGAGTCGGGACCAGGACTGACTCCTGAATGTTCAGGAACCACCCGAAGTCCCTGAGGGTCTAATTGACGATAGTCACCTTTCCTCTAAGTCTGAGCCACTTTCTGCTCATAGCAGAAGACCGTCCAGATAGCCCACGACAGCAATACCTCGCTGTAACAGAAGGCTAGAACCGGAGCAAGCACCTTGGCGAACACCCTTGGTGCCGAGGCAAGGCCGAAAGGAAGAGCCACAATCGAGAGTGGACTTCGCTGATCGCAAGGCGCAGAAACTTCTGGTGACTTGCGCAGATCGGAACATGCAAGTAGGCGTCCTTGAAGTCCAAGGACGCCAGAAGAAAATCCCTTTGGTGGAGTGTAGCGATCACCGTGCGAATGGATCCCATGCGGAACTTCTGCACCTTCTCGAAGGCATTCAGGGCCTTGAGGTCCAGGATAGGTCGAACCACGTCCTATTTTTGGGACGACAAACTGATTCGAGCAGAATCCCTGAAAACTCTCCTGTGACGGAACCGGCACAATCACTCCGGACCTGATCAAATCCTGTACAGCCCCCAAGAGGGCTGCCCGACAGGTAGGAAGGAGAGGAAGATTCAAGGGAAAGAATCTGTGTGGGGGCCAGGATCGGAATACTATCCTATAACCTGAGGTGACCACCTCGCACACCCACCAGTCAGAGATTCGGGAGGTCCACCGATCCGTGAACCTGCGAAGTCGTCCCCCCACCCCAGAGTCGGGCGGAGGCAAGACTTCACGCGGAGGCGGGCTTGGGAGCCGCTTGTTTGGCTTACGCACCCAGGGGCACTTGTGCCCACCAGCCGCACTGCCGTCAGTCTGAGAGGGCCTACCTGTGGACTCTGACTGACGAAAAAACCCCTGTTTTGCTGGAAAGGAAGGCCCGTTTGCGGCGGGCCTCCTCACCCTTGCTAGTCTAAGGAAGAAGAGTGCGTTTACCTCCCGTGACATCCATGACGATGTCATCCAGAACAGCACCGAAAGGTCTACCGCCTTTAAAATAGTAGATCCGTCAGGAGCTTCCTAAGGCTAGGTCAGCAGACCAGCATTTCAACCAGATAAGACGACGCAATACCACCGCCGAGACAGAGGCCCTGGATATTAAAGGGGCCGCGTTCAGCGTGGCGTCGCACACAGAAACCAGGCCCTGAACCAGTTGGTGGGCCAGAGCAACTGTGTCTGGGGGAAGAATATGCTCCTGTACAGCTAGGTGCAACATTTTTGCCCAACCTGTAAGTGTTTTAGACACAAGGGTCGCCGCTACCACAGGTCGTAGGGCGGATCCCAACAAGGCAAACATGGTTCTGCTCACCACTTCTGACCTCCTGTCAGTGGGGTCCTCAAATGCAGGAGTCCCCTCCATCGGGAGAGTGATGGCCTTGTTCAACCGGGCGACTGGAGGGTCGACCACTGGGGGAGAAGCCCACTTTTTAAGTAGGGCATCTTCAAGGGGTATCTGATAGACAAACGCCGCGGGACCATAAAAAAATTCTTCTGCGGCTTTTCCCAGACCTTATCAATGAGCTGGTCAAAGAAAGTACAATGGAAAAAACCCCTTTAGAAGGCCTGGCCTTAAAAGAACCAAAGGAGACAGTATCCGCCTGAGGTTCTGCATCCGCAGCATTTGAGCTTGAGAGTGTCCCTCACCGCAATCATGAGCACACTAACAAGCGCCCTGTCATTTACTGACTCAGAACTGGAGTTTCCCTCATAAGGAATGTCCTGTTCAAAACCATCCATACATTCAGAACTAGGGTCCTGAGCGATAGTGGCTAGGCCCATATCTGAATCAGCGCACTGCCCTCGAGTAGATAAAGTGGGGAGAGGGCGCCTTTTTTGCACCTTGCGCTTGCACACAGCTCCCATCCTGGTCAGAAATTGATTCCAGGGCTGCCCACAACAGGTCCATAGGGACCGCAGTGCTGAAGCACTGCCTGTTGCCACTGACATTTTTAGGGGAAGCTGGTGACAGACTCCATATTGTCCCTCTCTGAGACTCTCTCAGATAAAAAGTCCACCCACAGGCTGTGCTGACTGAGGAGGGGGCGCCCAGGGGACTCACCAAACCGGACCAGGGACTGCTTAGTTCCGCTGTCTGTACCGCGCTGTGTCAGCGCTGGTAAGCTGTGAGGAGACTGTGAGGAGATTCGCGCTGCTATAGCAGCGCTAGAGGCCAAACTAGTGCTGAAAAGCGCGCGGGCTACAAGAAAATGGCCGCCGCACTTCACTGAGGTGATCCGCGGCAAGATGGCCGCCATGACGCAGTTAAAATGAAACAGCACACACACACAGCGCCACTCGGCGCTCAGGCCCCAAAAGAAAACCACACAAAAAAGCCCCAAGGCATACATTGCAGACCAGCATGAGCCCCCCCAAGAACAGTGTGACCCCCAAGCACCCCACACAGTCAGCGCCAGTAATGGTGACAGAGAGCGACAATAAAATACAGGGGGAGACAGGGAAAATCCCCCACAGAGAAACACACAGCCCTTTGTACTCACCTGCAGGCAGGAGAGACTACTTACCCGTCCCCTGAGGAACACACTGGTGTTTCTGACAGGACTATCACAGTGCAGTACTGAGTAGCTGTCGGCCCGGTCCACCGCGAAAGATACAGTCAGTCAGGAGCTGTTCAGTCTTGAGAGGACCGTGGGAGCATGAAAGCAAACCCGGCCACCCCTGGAGTCATGGGGCCTGTCGTGAACTGAGTCTCACGCACAGAAGGCGAGGATCAGCACGCTCGATGGTCGGACAGGGAAGACTACGAGGATATCTTGTACCCAACCTGTTGCCCAGCCGACAGTTGATAGAAGATTCTCAAAAATAAAATAAAAAAGAATTCCAAAAAAGGAATAAAATAGGTCAGGAGACTGGCTCCTGAGAGAGCCACGTCTTCTCCTTCTGCTAGGCAGAAAAAAACTGAAGTCTGCTGACTGTAGTGGGAGGGTTATGCCCGGAGGGACCGCCCCCTGGGTGGGGCTGTTCAGCTCTGGCTTTTAGAATGTATGTATAACATCTCACATTCTGCCTAGGTCTTCTCCTGCAAGCAGGGACATAACCCACGTGTAAAGTGTAAAGAGACACAGTGTCAGTCCATGGATGATAAGAGAAATTATGTTTGATAATCGTTCAAGATAATTTGACAATTGTCCCTACTTAAAATATTCAGTGGGGTATGTCTTTACAGTACCAGGTTTATCACACACACTATATATATATATATATATATATATATATATATATATATATATATATATTATGTAGCTGTGAGGTTCTGGCTAGATCATATTCTACACAGTACACAGCTACTCTGCTTCCCAAAAGGGGCCCCAAATTTAATAAGGGGGAAATACACTTTAGCAACAAATAAGCAGAAATATTACATTGTATTATTAAGCAGCATGTTTAACAAGAACAGGCTTCTCTCAAGGCAACGTACATAAACAGAACCAGGATGCACTAGTAAAGAAAAAAAAAAGAAAAAATGCAGCTAGTTTGCAGCTAGCAAACTTATGTGTATTTGCAGATAAAAATTTAATTGTTGCACCAGCTAGTAAGTCATCAAAGACAAACAACTGTTACAAATAAAGTGCCTTTTTCAGCAAATCCATAAAATGCATATTTACTGAGTTGTATCAGATGAATAAATTGCTGGGACCAGCTGGAAGGAAAAAAAAAAATAAAAATTGCATACCTCTATACATCCCAAAATAACCTTCCGATCTCACAGTCTTTGCCAAACAGTCCCATCTGAAATGAAGGGAAGCCATAGGATATATATAAAAAAAAAAAAAATCAAATAGAAAAAATCTGGTAATATAATTTGAAGAATAATATCTCTAGCATTTGTAGATGTACTGCTACGTACCACTCTGGTAACGTAAAGCAATCTATCCCAGCCTAATCCCACTTACATGCTTTTGTAGACTTGCTGGCCCTGCCTCTGGTTTTGAAGGCGAGTTTTGGTCAGGTCAATTGGAAAAACACAAGTCACTCCAACGATTCCGGCAACTCCACCGTTGATGAGCTTGGCAGGCAAACTGAGGGGGGAAAGAGGGTTAAAATATTTCACAGAAGCTCTACACTGTTACACATCTGAAGTCCTGAAGGCTATAAAAGACTTCCTCATTTAAAAACTCTACAGAAGCACATATTAAAGATTGTTTTCCTGGATAGTCGGCTATAGGTTTTGGCATTAACAAAGTTACAATAAATATAGTTAAATAGTTATAAATTAGTCGCATCAAATATGAATAGATCACTGACAGCATTTAATACTGTTCGTCAAAAATAAGTTACTTCATCCCCTAGCCTTTATTTTATTTTTTAATTGGAAAGCCAAGGTTCAAAGTGAAGTCAATGTTTGATGCTCAATTAATTACCTAATCTGTTTCTCAGCCATGTTAAGGTTTTTTCTTCTTTAGAAGTTCTATTTGGTCACAAACGCACAAGCTTGATCCTGCACGGAATCCCAACTGAGCTCTGCAAAGAGAAGGCATAGTTTAAAGCACATCAGCTGTGTCTAAATATACCCCTGGCACACACTCCCTGGTAAAAAAAAGATGAGCTCAATGAACTCGAGTGACTAACTTACAGCTCACTGCACACAACACTAAACACTGGGCAATTTAACGAATACTTGCAACCAAAACAGCAACTTGCATCACCCAGCTTAGAAGAGAAAGGCTCATGTGCTTTGCCAGCTACAAAATAAAATATGCTAAAGATTTGCCATTCTGCGTGAACAGCACCAAGGATTAATTGCTTGGACTGACTAAACACGAGATGCACGAAGGTTTAAGGCCCCTTTCACACTGAGGCGTTTAATAAACGCAAAAAAATTGATTTTTTCCCGCGTTTGCGGTAAAAACGCGCTAACGCCTATGTGTTTTAGCGCTATTTTTACCGCGAACACGCCTATGTGTTTTACTGTGTTATTCATTTCAATGGGGATAGGCGTTTTTACAGCGCTATTTTTAGCACCCAAAAGATGCTCCAAAAAAGCTGTTAGCAGGATTTTTTCCAATGCACAGCCAGCAAAACGCCTCAGTGTGAAAGCCCTCAGGGCTTTCACATTAAGAATGATGGGGCAGGATTATTTCAGGCATTTTTACAGCGCTATTTTTACCGCGAAAATGCGGTAAAAATGCCTCAGTGTGAAAAGGGGCCCAAGTATCAATGTACAACTGGAACTTGTCAGCCTCAATGTTATAATAAACTACATTTTAATTCCTAGTGAAGCAAATCTTCTAAAAATTGCTTGAATTCAAAAGTGTAAATCTTACCCAAGAACTAGCTGATCATTTTTTAGATTTTAGCCTTACAAATACACCAATGGCAAGTTGTTCCTATGGCTTTAAAGCAGGGGTCTCAAACTGACGGCCCTCCAGCTGTTGTGAAACTACAAGTCCCATGAGGCATTGCAAGGCTGACAGTTACAAGCATGACTCCCACAGGGACTTGTAGTTTCGCAACAGCTGGAGGGCCGCCAGTTTGAGACCCCTGCTTTAAAGTAAACTAGTCATGAGATAAAGGGGATGACATTGCTTATTATAGATCCTGAGTCACGATTTCATGAACAATTGACTTGGCA
Source organism: Rana muscosa (assembly GCA_029206835.1). Taxonomy (NCBI): domain Eukaryota; kingdom Metazoa; phylum Chordata; class Amphibia; order Anura; family Ranidae; genus Rana; species Rana muscosa. The sequence continues at coordinate 477,423,048 of CM055117.1, read as the reverse complement.
ATTCCTGTTTTATCGGTTGGGAACAGACCTCAGTGCATGCACATTCTGTTCCATTTTGGATTAAGAGCTTCGTCCTGATTGTTGTTCATCTTCCACACCTTCTCGTCCTTCCTTGAAGGCCTTGTGCAGCTTCTCTCACCATTTCCAAAGTTTCTGATGCACTTTTACCCAATTTCACACAAAATTGTATCGCGTACCACTGTTCCAAACTCGCTTGCATTTTTCTTAGTGGTTGTAAGACAAAAAAGGCATAATGAGCTGTATGCATCGCCTCAGATCAAAGCCCCCGTAGCGGTCCCTGTACAATGGCTCGTTCGTGACGTTGCTTCAGTGTGCACGTGCCGCTGATACAGGGGATATCTTCTAAACCAGTGTTTCTCAACTCCAGTCCTCAAGGCGCACCAACAGGTCATGTTTTCAGGATTTCCCTCAGATGAAACAGCTGTGGTAATTACTAAGGCAGTGAAACTGATTACATCCCCTGTGCAAAATAATGGAAAGCCTGAAAACATGACCTGTTGGGGCGCCTTGAGGACTGGAGTTGAGAAACCCTGTCCTAAACTGTGCAGGTTTAGGAGATATCCGGGGTAGCCACAGGCAAGCCTTACCTGTAGTAAAAAGTGGATTGTAAGGGTTTACAACCACTTTTAATACGAGGCACTTGAACAGAGTTTAACCAAAAAAAAAGAATGGCTCAGCTCTGACAGGGCCGGAATGAAACTGATCAGTGTTTTAATGTATACCTGGCACCCCACCCCTTGTGACCTTGGCTAGCTTTTACCTTCACAGAGCCCTTCTCGAGTGTAGAAACCTTCTCATTATATTCTGGACATATAGTGTGTGTTTGTATGCATGCATGTATGATAGATCTATCTATCTATCTTTCTTTCTCGTACATCACGGGACACAGAGCGACATAGTCATTACTAATGGGTTATATAGATACCTTCAGGTGCTGGCACTGGCAACTTCCAAAACCGGAAGTACCCTCCCCTATATAAGCCCCTCCCATCCGGGAGCACCTCAGGTTTTTTGCCAGTGTCTAAGGTGTTGGCCAAGAAGAAACATGTGTTTTTCACTGAGCTTGCGTACAGGTTCTTTTGGGCCTCAGTAAGCTATTCCGGATCCGACCAAAAAAGCTTCATAGCTAAACGGTCGGTACCCGGGCCTTGCAAGAGAAGAGCAAGGTTTTGCCTGTAATGCCTCTCTTAGGAGGGCTGGACCCTGGGATCCAGAGCTCTGGTCATACCCACGACCAAGATGTTTTCTGTGCAGGGTGCTATACAGGTCCAGGGGAGTGGAATCCTTGGGAACCCGGTCCCTGAAGGTTTGATTACAATGCCTGCCGTGATAGGTGAAGTTTGGGCTTCTGTGGACCAAACAGAGTCCTGCGGCGAGGAAAAGGTAAGTGGGGGCCCTCGGGAACTTGGTTCTATTGAGGGACCCCCAAGCCTATTTTGTCTTTCTGCCTGTTACCTAAGGTATTCCCGCTAATATTCTGTGTATGCCTGTTACTACTGAGAAAATGTAAAAATTTTAATAGTAGGCAAGAAAAAAAAAAAAAAATGTAAGACCGCGGTACCTGTGTTAGACACTAGAGGCCGCTATGGTTCTTTTTCTTGTAATGTGGATTTTTTTCTTCCAGAATCAAATCCAGGCAGTTGGTATGTTCTCTGCTGGGAAGCTGTCTCCTCTGCCCTGTTGCTGCGCTCATCCATCCCCGGGCCCTGCGGCAAAGGGACCCTGGCTCCCATCTAGCTCCTTATTGTTTTCAAAAAAGCGCCGAAGGCGATCTGGAAAAGGGGCGGAGCGGGTGGATGACGCTCAGGTGTGCGCCGCAGCGCTACTGCGCATGTGCGGGCGTCCAGCGTGTTTTAAAGCACATTATAGCTGGCTATTGAAGTGCACAGACAGAGCTAGCAACAGTATAAAAGGCACACAGAGGCGGTTGATGCAGGCATCCCCTAGAAAGGCACTTTAGTAGACACCAACTGTGATATAGCAGCAATTGTGCTAGACTATTCTCAGTAAAAGTGGTGTATTACGGCTGGAATACCTCAGCTTTAGGCTTAGGAATATGCCGTCCAGAAGCTCCGGAACTGAATCTTCCAGGAAGCGAAGGGGGTCTCATCGGGCTCTGAGGATCTTGGGCATGCTTCTGCTGCACCAGTCTCCCCTGAAGTTCAGAGGTAAGTGACCGTAGAGACCCCGCAGGGGTACTTGGTACTGTGGCTGTCCTCAGTTCACCTGCTCCTGTGTATGTAACAGAGGAGGTTTTTTCCTCAGCTCTGGGAGGATTAGAGAGAGATTGTCAACATTGATCGCTGCCTCCCTGTCAGGGAAAGCACGCCCGATCTCCGTCTCCTCCTTCAGAGTGCCTGTTAGCAGAGCAACAGTCCCATACAGGGATCGACCTGCCTGAAGGGGATCAGGATGAGGTTGATTCTGTTATAGAGGAATCAACAGTGGGGGAACCTTTTCTCAGCATCTCAAGCTGAAAGATTATGGGTTCAGTCTCTGACTAACATGGTCCGATCAGCATTTAAAAATGCACCTTGCGGAACCATCAACCACTACTGTATCCTCGTTGGGGTCGCTAGAAGCCCCCAGACTGTCTGTTCTTTTCCACTTCACCCTTTACTGAAAGGGCTCATTTACCAGGATTGGGAACGTCCTGAGAAAATATTTATTCCCCCAAGAGATTTCCGGTGGTCTATCCCATGGAGGATAAGTTCATCAAAAAATGGAAGGTCCCTACAGTGGACGCAGCCATCTCTTGTATGTATAAATCACTGACATGTCCAGTGGATAATGTCCAAATGTTCAAGAACCCAATAGATAAAAGATTGGAGTCCTTATGAAAGTCTGCTTCTTTCTACAGCAAGCTTGGTGACACAACCAGCAGTGAGGTCTGCTAAGCAGTGAAGGATCAGTTGAAACAGGTCTTGAGGGACTTGACAGATCAGCAGGCCTTGCCCTAGCTGATCTACCTAGAGCCTTAGGCTTTGCGGTTGACGCCATAAAGGATTCAGTCCATCAGGCCTCCCGCCTTACGCTGTCTATAGTACATATGCGTAGGCTTCTATGGCTCAAAAAAACTGGTCTGCTGAAGCTCCCTGTATAGAATGGCTGGTTAGCGTCCCATTTCATGGTGAACGCTTATTCAGGGAAAACCTGGACAAATATATCCAGAAAATTTCCAGCGGTAAAAATACGCTCTTGCCGGTTAAAAACAGAGTTAGAGGTCCCTCTTTAAGAGGCCTGCTTCTCCAGTCCCTGGGGCATCGGCTGTGTAACAACAGTTCCGACGGCCTCCTCGGTCAATTCCCGGGGGTAAAAAACAGGGACAATAGCAGGGTAATGAGAAACCCTGGGTCAGGGGAGGTACAAAACCTCCCCCAAAGTTAAATTCATTGAAGGGTTGCCCCCACTCAGTCGGGTGGGGGGAGGACTCCAGTTGTTCGCAAGAGACCTGGCGGGACACGATCAAAACAGATAGGTGCTCTCCGCAGTATGTTTGGGATACAGTTTGGAGTTAAAAGACTCTCCTCCTTCCCATTTTTGAGGTCAAACGTGCCAAGGGATCCCCGGAAGAGAGAGTCCCTCCTGTTGGCACTAGAACAACTATTGCTCCAAGGAGTAATTATGGAGGTTCCCCTGGAAGAATGAGGGTTCGGGTTTTACTCAAACCTCTTTACAGTCCCGAAGCAAACGCGAACGGGAGGCCCATATTAATTCTAAAAGGGCTATACAAATTCCTGTATATCAGGACTTTCCGATGGAGTCGATCCAATCGGTGGCCACTGCCCTACAAGGGGAGGATTGGTTAGCCGCGATCGACATCAAAGATGCTTATTTGCACATTCCCATCTTTCCAGTCCACCAAAAATTTCTACGCTTTGCAGTAGAAGGGCACCATTTTCAGTTCAGAGCCTTACCCTTCGGTTTGGCCACAGCACCACGAGTGTTTACAAAAATTCTGGCCCTTTATTGGCCAATCTAAGAACACAAGGTGTAATGATAATGGCATATCTAGATGACTTGTTGCTGATAGACCACTCAGTGAAAAAACTAGACGTGGTCGTTCACAAGACAATCAAGTATCTGGAATCTCACCGTTAGATTATCAACCGAGACAAGTCAGCCCTAAAAACCAGTCAAAAGTCTGGAATACTTGGGGCTAAGGTTGGATTCAGGCCAGAGAAAAATATTCTTGCCTCGAGGAAAGGTGTTGTCTTTGAAAGATTTGATCCACTTAGTGGGTACAAAAAAGACAGCCGTCCATACGCCTGTGCATGAGGCTGCTGGGAAAAATGGTGGCATCATTCGAAGCAGTACCCTACGGTCAATTCCATTCAAGGAATTTGCAAGGGGCCATACTGTCAGCCTGGAACAACAAAGTTCAGGCCCTAGACTTACAATGTCCTTGTCCCCTTCCGTTCGCAAGAGCCTCCGTTGGTGGTTGGTTCCCCAGAATCTGGAAAAAGGGAAATCCTTCAGTCCGATTTCTTGGAAGGTGGTCACTACAGATGCCAGCCTTATAGGCTGGGGAGCAGTACTGGAGCAATGGTCTCTCCAGGGCAGATGGTCGGATGCAGAAAAGGCCCTGCCCATCAATCTCTTCGAGATACGAGCAGCCCGGTATGCCCTAGTAGCATGGACATCCAAACTCCAAGGGTCCCCTGTCAGAATTCAATCAGACAATGCCACAGCAGTGGCATATATCAATCATCAGGGGGGCACCAGGAGTCGTGCAGCCCAGAGGGAAGTAAATTACATCCTGAAATGGGCAGAAAGATATGTCCCAGCCATATCTGCGGTATTCATTCCAGGAGTGGAGAATTGGAAGGCGGACTTTCTAAGTCGCCAGCAATTATGCCCAGAGGAATGGTCCCTTCACCCCGAGGTTTTCTGGACAATATGTCAGCGGTGGGGAACATCGGATGTAGATCTTCTAGCATCCAGATTCAACGCAAAGGTGGACAGGTTTGTCTCTCGGACAAGGGATCCCCTAGCTTGCGGCTCGGATGCCCTAGTGTTCCCTTGGGATCAGTTCAAGCTGATATATGCATTCACACCGCCACAATGGTTACCTCGATTACTCCGCAGAATCAGGGTAGAAAAGAAACCAGTGATTCTGGTGGCTCCAGCGTGGCCCCGAAGAGCGTGGTACGCGGAGATTGTAAAATGTCAGTGGGGAGTCCTTGGACTCTCCCACGTCGTCCGGACCTGCTTTCGCAAGGACCGATATACCACCCTTCCTTACCAGCCCTAGGTTTGACGGCCTGGCTATTGAAGCCCACATTCTAAAAAAGAGAGGGCTCTCTAATCCTGTGGTATCTACCATGATCAATGCCAGGAAGCCGGTATCCAGGCAGATCTACTATAGAATCTGGAAGGCGTACATCGCAAGGTGTGAGGCCAAGAAATGGCATCCACATAAGTACGTAATAGGTAGGAGTCTGGACTTCCTACAGTGGGCTGTAGATAGGAAGCTTGCCTTGAGTACTATCAAAGGTCAGTTTTCGGCCTTGTCAATATTTTTTCAAAGGCCCTTGGCTTCGCATTCACTAGTCAAAGCCTTTAGATAAGGAGTGATGCGTATTAGTCCTCCGGTTAATATTCCCATATGTCCATGGGATCTAAACCTGGTTCTGTCGGTTCTACAGAACAATTACAGCATATTTCCTTGGTTCTTCTCACCAGGAAATTGTTTTTTCTAGTAGCCATTTGTTCGGCTAAAAGAGTGTCGGAATTAGCAGCTATGTCCTGTAGGGAGCCATATCTGTTTATCCATAAGGACAGAGTAGTGTTACGTCCTCATCCAGCCTTTCTTCCTAAGGTGGTATCAAGGTTTTCATTTGAACCAAGATGTGGTTCTGCCTTCTTTTTTCCCCAAACCTAGTTCGGTAGAGGAAAAGTTATTGCATTCTTTGGATGTAGTAAGAGCAGTTAAAGCTTATCTAAAAGCCACTGCTCAGATTCGCAGAACGGATACTTTGTTTATTCTGCCGGAAGGCCCCAGAAAGGGTCAGGCAGCGTCAAAATCTACTTTAGCCAAGTGGATTCAACAGGTCATTATGCAAGCCTATGGCTTGAGAAGGAGACCGCCTCCGTTCAAAGTTAGAGCGCACTCCACGAGAGCAGTTGGAACTTCATGGGCAGCGCATCACCAGGCCTCCCTGGCTCAAATCTGTAAGGCCGCAACATGGTCTTCAGTACACATGTTTACTAGGTCTACCAGGTGGACGTTCGAAGTCAGGAGGATGTCGCCTTTGGGCGCAGTGTGTTGCAGGCCGCAAAAGATCCTCATGTCTGATAGCGCTCAGCTTATGTATGGTGTATCCCCCCCCCCCTCGTTGGGCATTGCTTTAGGACATCCCATTAGTAATGACTATGTCGCTCTGTGTCCCGTGATGTACGAGAAAGAAAATAGGATTTTTATAACAGCTTACCTGTAAAATCCTTTTCTTGGAGTACATCACGGGACACAGAGCTCCCACCCCTCTTTAGGGACACTTATTGCTTTGCTACAAAACTGAGGTGCTCCCGGATGGGAGGGGCTTATATAGGGGAGGGTACTTCCGGTTTTGGAAGTTGCCAGTGCCAGCACCTGAAGGTATCTATATAACCCATTAGTAATGACTATGTCGCTCTGTGTCCCGTGATGTACTCCAAGAAAAGGATTTTACAGGTAAGCTGTTATAAAAATCCTATTATCTATACATATACACACACGCACACACACACACACACACACACACAATATTGTCAAAAGTATTGGACGCCTGCCTTTAAGCGCACATGAATTTTAATGGCATCCCAGTCTTAGTCCGTAGGGTTCAACATTGAGTTGGCCCACCCTTTGCAGCTTCAACTCTTCTGGGAAGGCTGTCCACAAGGTTTAGGAGTGTGTCTATGGAAATGTTTGAACATTCTTCAAGAAGCGAGGTCCATAAAGAAATGGATGAGTGAGTTTGGGGTGGAGAAACTTGACTGGCCTGCCCAGAGTCCTGACCTCAACTCGATAGAATACCTTTGGGATTAGAGCGGAGACTGCGAGCCAGGTCTTCTCGTCCACATCAGTGCCTAACCTTACAAATGCGCTTCTGGAAGAATGGTCAAACATTCCCATAGACACACTCCTAAACCTTGTGGACAGTCTTCCCAGAAGAGTTGAAGCTGTTATAGCTGCAAAGGGTGGGCCAACTCCATATTGAACCCTACGGACTAAGACTGGGATGCCATTACATAGTAGGTGAGGTTGAAAAAAGACACAAGTCCAACCTGTGTGTGTGATTATATGTCGGTATTACATTGTATATCCCTGTATGTTGTGGTCGTTAAAGTTCATGCGCATGTAAAAGGCAGGTATCCCAATACTTTTGACAACATAGAGTGTGTGTGTGTGTGTGTGTGTGTGTGTGTGTGTGTGTATGCAAAGAAATGCCTCAACCATTTATGATTAGCAGCGATTAGTGACAGCTTTTTGGAAGGATAGCTCTGGCAGGTTCAGACTAAGATCTGAGCAAGCCCAAGCTCATCCCTAACACACACACACACACACACACCTTTGAAAAGAACTGAGAACCAAAGATATGCATTTCCAAATTAAAAGACTTTCCATGAAAGGTGGGAGGAAATATTTGAGTTGAATGCACCGACACTTATGCATTTGGAAGGAGGGAAGAGTCTCTCCTTCTGTTCTTTTTTTTCCTTCAGTGTATGTGTCTGTGCATGTATATTTTTACTCTATTACATACAAGTCTTTTTTTTTGTTTACAAATGGTTTATTGAAAAATAAGTCTCAATACAATTTTAACTGTACATTGATAAGAGGTACATACACAAAGAAGGGTGCAAAAAATATCAGCATATTATATAAGTAGCAGTGATATAAGAGGGAGGGATACAAACATTGAGATGTATGATTAAATCATTAAAAAGGTCTTTATACCTCTATAATGTCTTATGGATTTGTTTAATGAGGAAAAAAAATAATCTATAAAGAATATTTAACAGTTTCATTGTGTAGTTCCATTAATTAACAGAGATAGATCCCAAGGTTTCCATTTTTTAATCATATGTGTCCATGGTATCGAATAAAGTGTGATGGATATGTTCTGATAGCTTGATGGCCAGCATGCGATTCATAATTTGAGATCATGGCACAGTAGAGGAACGCCAATTAAGAGCTATAGCCCAGTGTATTGAGCTGAACAATGTGTGTATTAGCCTGGTATGTGCTATACAAATATCAGGAATGGGATAAAAAAGGAGGCACATTTTAGAGGTCAGTTCAATTCTTCTACCTGTTATTTGTTCTATTTAGTTTTTAGCTTGTTGCCATGTAGTTTTAAGGTGTGTACAATCCCAGAATGTGTGTATAAGGGAACCCTGTGCTGGGCATCCTCTATAGCATATGGGAGAGGTTGTTGGATAGAATGAGTTGATTCTGTCTAGGGTAAGGTACCACCTATGCTGAAGTTTGATGGCGGATTCTCTGATGGAGGCTGTCTTGGTGCATTTTCGTAAATTGTTGATCATAATGTCCCACTGTTATATTATCTTTCAGCTAGATATACACAACTCGCACAATGGTATGCACCGTCCAGCCATATACCGTGGTTATTATTTGAGGAACAATCCGTCCTACCATACCACCTTCAGGGCCTTCCTTGGTCCAAATCCATCAAAACTCAAAGAATTGGCCACATCAACAAAGTAGTACACCAAAACTTACTATTATGGCACAGACATAAATTTAACATCTCATCAGAGATTCCTCCCCTAGCCTCTTTCATAGGGGACCCTGTTTTTACCCCCCCCCCCCGACCTAAACTCAAATCAATATTCTATATGGCAACTCCTCAAACTATCCAACCTAAAATCACTCACAAAAAATAATTCATTTCCTACATTCTCAGATTTGCAAACAGAATATAAACTCACAGAAACTGAACTTTCTGACTACAACATCAAGCTTTTCTACCAAAAATACTTCTCACTCACCCTCCAAACCCCTTTCACGATATTTGAACAAATCTGTCTTACTTCACCCCGCGATAGGGGTATAATATCTAGAATTTATAAAAACTTAAATGAACACAACACACTAGATAAAACACGTCAGATGTCCCAGTGGGAAGCAGACTTGAATGAGTACATACAAGTCTTTTAAACTACACTTGTTTTTTTTTGCTTCATATATTATTATATGTTGTGTTTTTGGATCAGGTGTGTGTTTTTTGTTTTATATACATTTAAAAATGCAGAATTCTCTGTGATGATGTTCTCATTAATTGATGGCAAACAATATCTGCAGCTTAATGTTCACAAGCGTGTTCTATTGACAATTAACATCTTACATGCTTTAGCTTATTTGTCTTGATTAAACTGGTGTGTGTGTGTGTGTGTCATTAAAGATATACATACATACATACATACATACATACATACATATATTTAATGACACACACACACACCACACACACACACACACACACACAGCACTTTAGCTATGACTAAGCACCATATCTGGTGTGAAATGCGTAACTGTGTTGGTCCGTGTTCACTTGGATGGCTTTGGACTTCTGTCTTTGTTTTTATACAATAAAAAAGGTGAATATTGGAGTGTGGCTGTCCAGCATGTTTTGTTCCTACTTTTCATGAAACGTTAGAAAATATCTAAACGAGTGTGTGATGCTATTGTAAGCATTAAAAAAGGAAAGCTTTACCAGTGGTAGAGAGTTAAATGCTGCAAGATAAAAAACATTGAAGTAATACGCTAAAATAGCTGAGCCATGTTATTGTATTTGTTTGATCAGCCATAATAAATCATGTGCTCTGTTAATACTACCTCAATGAATGGATTTCCACTGAATAAACAATGAAAAGAAAAACAGCAAAAACTGCACGCAAGGCTAAATGGTGCTATAAGCACTTTGTGCACAAACCCCAGATAATATAGAACACCCAAAATGTATATAATAATTTATACATACATACATACATACATACATACACACACACATACACTATGCCTGTACTAAAAATTTTACAGCTCCTTTTCTGGCACAAAAAAGGTACAGGAGGTATTAAAAAAAAAAAAAAAAAAAAAAGCTTTACATTTCACCCAAACCAGGTTCCCTGTGATTCCTGTGCCGCGTACACACGACCGTTTTTTCATGCCGAGAAAAATGCCCTTTTTTAATTTGGTCATTAAAAACGATCGTGTGTAGGCTCCAGAGCATTTTTCGCGACGTGAAAAATTGCCATTGAAAATTTGGAACATGCTCTATTTTTTCTCGTGCATGCTCAGAAGCAAGTTATGAGACGGAGTGCTCGTTCTGGTAAAACTAGCATTCATAATGGAGATAGCACATTTGTCACGCTGTAACGGACTGAAGAGCACGAGGCTGAAAAGCGTGAATCGTCTCTCACCAAACTTTACTAACACGAGGATCAGCAAAAGCAGCCCAAAAGGGTAGCGCCATCCGAATGGAACTTCCCCTTTATAGTGCTGTCGTACGTGTTTGTACATCACCGCGCTTTACTCGAGCATTTTTTTTCACGATGGTGTGTAGGCAAGGCAGGCTTGAGAAGAACCACGCCGAAAAAAACGTTTTTTTCAATGACATTAAAAACGGTCGTGTGTACGCGGCATGAGACTTGGTTCACACCTATGCAGTTTGCTTTTGATTTTTTCTCCAGTGCTTTTTGCACATGCAAATTTCACCACAATTTGCGTTTTGCATTTTTTTTGGTAATCTTTTTTTCGGCCAATTTGTTGTTGGGCAGATTAGAAAAAAAACTTAAACGAGGCAAAAAATAGGATTTTTGTACTCACCGTAAAATCCTTTTCTCTGAAGTTCATTGACGGACACAGCACCTTAAATCTTGACCTTAGGGTTATATCGCCACCTTCAGGAGAGAACTAGGCAGAACATGTAAAAACAGCAAAACTGCACAGTACCGCCAAGGGGGCGGTCCTACTGGCTATAACCCCTCACACTGCATCCAGCAGCTCAGTTCGTCAAAATGCAGTACAAACAGAAAAAAGGAGGGGTGGGTGCTGTGTCCGTCAATGAACGAAAGAGAAAATAGGATTTTTGTACTCATTTTCTCTTTCGTTCATTGACGGACACAGCACCTTAAATCTTGACCTTGGGGACGTCCCCAAGCAGTGTCAAAAAAACGAGTGGTGGGAACAGCAAGCAAAAAAAAACAACTCCACCCATAACAACCAGAGCTCCTTAACGGAGGAGTAGCAACCTTAAACAGCCGCCTGCAAAATCTTGCGGCCGAAGCAAGCATCCGCAGATGCACACACATCAACCTTGTAAAATTTTGTGAAAGTGAGAACGGACGACCAGGTCACCGCCTTACACACCTGGGAAACGGACGCTTGATGTCGGAAAGCCCAGGAGGCACCAATTGCCCTGGTCGAATGTGCCGTGCCAGGAAAGGGAGGCGCCCGCCCTTTTAAGGCATAAGCCTGGATCACGACCTGTCTAATCCACCGAGAAATGGTGGCCGACGAGACCGCCAGGCCCTTCTTCGGCCCAGTTACCGACACAAACAGTGAATCCGACCTCCGAAACGGAGCCGTAGCAGACATACACCCGCAGAGCCCGGACCACGTCCAAGGAATGCAAAGCAACCTCTTTGGGATGCAACGGCCGAGGACACAAGGATGGAAGCACAATATCCTCATTTAGAGCAAACGCTAAAACAACCTTAGGAAGAAACGAAGGCTTATCCTTGGAGGATCAGGTATGGAGACTTGCAAGACAAGGCCGCCAACTCAGAAACCCTCCTGACAGATGTAATAGCCACCAGAAAGGCTACCTTTCTGAGAGAGTGACAATAGGGGGATCTCCCTAATGTTTTCAAACGGCGGTTTCTGAAGAACCGAGAGCACCAGATTCAAATCCCACGGAGGCAGCGGTGGTCGAACCGGAGGGCCCACATGTCAAACCCCTTGCACAAACGTACTCACCAATGAACAAGCCACCAAGGGTGGCTGAAAAAGGACAGCCAAGGCTGATATCTGCCCCTTAAAAATGGTGCAGAAGGCAAGTTTCTGATCCACTCCCCACTGCAAAAACAGCAGAATCCTGGAAACCGAATACGTACGCGGACGCCACCCCATCTCCTCACACATAGAGATGTAGGCCTTCCATGTGCGATGATAAATCTTCCGAGAAGATGACTCCCGCTCTCATCATAGTGGAGATGACCGACTCAGACATCCCTCAGAAGGTCCTCTCGCATCGGCAGTCGCCAAGGATTATCCGCCACCATTCGTACTATGTCGGCGTACCAGGGACACCGCGGCCAATTTGGGCCAATTAGAATCACCTCGGTCTCCACTCTGCAAAGCAGACGAGGGAGAAGTTTAAAAATGGGGGGGGGGCATAAATCAGCCGATAATGCCCCCATGGAGCTACCAACGCCGCCCAGGGATCTTTGGACCTGGCCACAAACCTCAGTACCTTCCGATTGAGTTGAGAAGCCAGGAGATCCACATCTGGCGTGCCCCATCTCAGGCAAAGGAGTCGAAAAACCTCCGTATGTAACGACCATTCCCCTTGGTCCAGCATCTGACGACTTAGGTAGTCCGCTTGCCAGTTTTCTACGCCCGGAATGTACACCGCCGATAGAGCCGGCACGCGCCGCTCTGCCCACCGCAGGATGTGAGCGACCTCCAATGCTGCAGCCGAGCTCTTTGTTCCTCCTTGATGGTTGACATACGCCACCGCCGTGGCGTTGTCAGACTGGATCCTGACTGGGCTTTCCTGCAGCCTCCGTGACCATGTGGAGAGGCACCGCCTGGTCGCCCGAAGTTCCAGCACATTGATCGGCATGCGGGATTCTTCCTGCGTCCAGCGACCCTGTGCACACTGTACGCCCCAAACTCCCCCCCCCCAACCGGTCAGGCTGGCGTCTGTCGTGACTACCGTCCAATGAAAGGGAAGGAACGACTTCCCGGACCGAAGGGCCGGAGACCTCCGCCACCAGACCAGGGAATCCCTGACTAGCCGGCTCACCCGAATTCGACAATCCAGAGGCAAAGGAGATTTGTCCCATTTGTACAGGATCTCCTTTTGCAAGACTCGAGTGTGGAATTGAGCATACAGTACCGCCTCGAAAGTGGCTACCATGAGACCCAGGACTCGCATGCAAAAGCGCAGCGACGACCACTTGCGGGACACCAACAGCTTCACCACAGCCTGAAGAGTCTGCAGCTTGTCCGAAGGGAGAAAAACTCGCCTCTGGGAGGAGTCCAGAATCAAGTCCAGGTACTCCAGGCGTTGAGTCGGTACCAACACCGACTTCTTGAGGTTCAGAACCCAACCAAACTCCCGAAGAGTGACTGGCGATCACCACATCCTCCTCTAATTCTGAGGCGGAAGCTGCTCTCAGGAGGTCATCCAGGTGGCCCACGATTGCGATTCCTCGCTGTCTCAGCAAAGCCAGAATCGGAGTGAGCACCTTGGTGAAAACCCTTGGTGCCAACGCCAGGCCAAAAGGGAGAGCTACAAATTGGTAGTGCTTGTCCCCGACCACAAACCGCAGAAACCTCTGATGCCTGACGCATATAGGGACATGCAAGTATGCGTCCTTGATATCCAAAGATGCCAGAAAATCCCCCGGATGGAGTGCAGCGACCACAGAGCGAACTCATTCCATCCTGAACCTTTGCACCTTCACAAAGCTGTTGAGGGCCTTGAGGTCCAGGATCGGACGGACCCCTAGCTTCTTTGGGACTACAGATTGGAGTAGAATCCCTGAAACCTTTCCTGAGATGGCACCGGCACTATCACCCCACGCAGCAGCAGGTCCTGCACTGCCCCAAACAAGGCTTCCTGACGAGCTGGAAGAAGATGAAGGTTAAAAGGGAAAAAACATGTTTGGCGGACAAGAAAGAAACCATCTTGTATCCTGATGAAACCACTTTGCAGACCCACTGGTCAGAAAGCAGGGAGGTCCACCGAGCTACAAACTCCCAAAGGCGACCCCCCACCCGAGAGTCGGGCGGGGGCAAACCTTCATGCTGTCGCAGATTTGTTCGCAGGCTTGTTTGGCTTGCGAAACCAGGGACGCTTCTGTCCCTCAGCGGACACCTTGTCGGTCTGGGAACGCTTACCGGCCGTCCTGGGCAGACGAAAAATCCTCTGAGGCCTACAGCATGGCTCACCTTTTCTGGATTGTGGGAGCAACATTCTCTTACCCCCAGTAACATTTTTAATAATGTCATCCAGCGAGGCTCCAAAGAGCCTCTCTCCCTGGAAAGGCAAATCCGCCAGAGCCTTATTAGATGCCTGGTCCACAGACCAGCATTTTAGCCAAATCAGGCGACGTAGCACCACAGCAGATACTGAGGCCTTAGAAAGCAAGGGGGCCGCATTTTGCCCATTCAGTAAGCGTCTGGGACACCAGGGCTGTGGCCAGCACTGGCCGCAATGCTGACCCCACCACCATAAACATGGACCGGGCAACCGCCTCGGCCCTCCTATCAGCAGGGTCCTTAAAAGCAGGGGTCCCCTCCACCGGAATCGTGGTTACCTTGTTTAACCTGGATATCGGGGGGGGGGGGGTCCACAATCGAGGGAGATGACCATTTTTTCAGGAAACTCTCCTCAAAGGGGGAACGTACCGCCATGCGTTTTGGGACCGAAAAGGTCCGCTGCGGGCGTTCCCACTCTTTGTAAATAAATTTATCAAAATAGGTCAGGTAGGGAAACACCATAGCCGTGCGGGCCGGCTTGTGAGACCCAAAAGGAACCGACACCTCTGTAGATGCCCCCACCGTATCTTCTATTTTTAGGGTATCCCGCACCGCTGTGATAAGTGCTCCTACAAGCGCCCTTTCCTGCGCTGACCCAGACACGGATTCATACTCACTGTCCGAACGGTCCTGGTCCGCATCCTCTGAAACTTCAGAACAGGGGCCGGTTGCTACAGCAAGGCCCGAGTCTGAATCAGAGCTCTCCCCAGAAGACAGTGGTTGAAGGGGCGTTTTTTACCCCCCTTGCGCCCGCCCGCCGCTTCCACCCTGGCAACAAAAGACACCAGGACCGCCGTCAAAGCGTCCATAGGCACGGCAGGTGCAGGGGAACCGGTTGCCACCACAGGGATGTCTGGAGAAGAAGCGCCAGCTTCTGAGGCCATGCTGACCCACACTCGCCTGACACCCATTAGGGACCGAAGGCAAGCCACACCAAAAGTCCACCCTCCTAGCTGCCACAGACTGAGGGGCCCCCCGTAGGACTCACCACCCTGACCCAGGTACTGTGCTGCCATCCGCTCTCCCAGTCACGAGGTGTTGTGAGATTCTCGCTGTTCCAGAAGATAGTCCCCCAGCGCTAGAGGCAAAAACAAGCCGAGACTACTAGAAAATGGCCGCCTCAGCAACAAACCGCTTGAGGGCTCCGGCAAAATGGCCCCTGGACTTCCCTGGCTGAGGCTACAGAAAAATGGCTGCGACCACGCTGACCCTCCGCGCGACGACCTCCCCAAATGAGTACACCTAGAACACCCCACTATGCCCAAGAATAGGGAAGAGACGAGCGGATCCCAATATCCAGCGCAGCCCCCTGTCTGGACTCAGAGCCCTCCGGTCAGTCACAGCGGCTCAAGCATGGGGAGGAGGGAAAAGACGGGGAGAGAAGGGAAGTGTGAGAGACCCCCTAATCGACCTCCCAGGGAATGCCCAGCTTCTCCATCCTGTCAAGACAGGTGGGACCATACTTCCCCCTTCTGTGGGGACTGCTGGACGCATTCCGCGGACAGACCCATCACCCGAGTGGTACGGGGTGGCTGTCGGCCACGGCACACTGTGACACGGACAGCAGTAGCCCAGTCATATGTGTGTCCTGGAGCATGTCATGGCCGACACAGCGCGTAGCTAAGGCCTGCTCACGCTCGATGGCCGGGCGGTTGATAGTAGATCACAGGAATCAAAAGAAAAAACAAAAAAAATCTCCAGGACCAAATGGTCCCCACCAGGAGCCAGGTCCTTCTACACTAGGCAGAAAAAAAAAACTGAGCTGCTGGATGCAGTGTGAGAGGTTATAGCCAGTAGGGCCGCCCCCTGGGCGGTACTGTGCAGTTTTGCTGTTTTTACATGTTCTGCCTAGTCCTCTCCTGAAGGTGGCAATATAACCCTAAGGTCAAGATTTAAGAAGCTGTGTCCGTCAATGAACGAAAGAGAAAGCACAGTTTTTAAATTGAAAAAAGTCCCTGACCCTGTCCAAAAATGCAGCGGCTGAAAAAAAATAAAAGATGTGAACGTGTCCCATAGGAAACCATGTTAAATGGACTGTAGTGTGTTTTTGCAAAAAGCATTAAAAAAACGCATTGTGAATCGAGCCTAAATCCCATTGAGGGGATTTCACCTCACCTCCTGTTCCATACATATACCAGGAAACAAGAGGAAATTCCATCTCTGACACAGAAACCGGTGTCCCCATTTGAAGAATACCAATAACCTCCTGTTGCATCGAAAAGTACAAAAGATTTTCTGTCCTGAAAACATCAGTCACCAGGATACACAAGTAAAGCACAAGGACATGACAGTTTACCGATGTTTATATGCAGGATCTTGCTGGCAAAAAGATCCTCAGTAAAAAACATGTCATATTATATCAAAAACCTCACTATCATTATTCTTCACCCTCTTCTAGCTACCAGTGGTTCAATTTCCTGCATATACGCTACCGGAGTATACAAACATTAATTAAAACATTCAAACATAAAATTTTCACATTTTTTATAGCTCTCAGCCACAGCATTATGCCCAATGTCAGGTAAGGTAAATAACATTGATTATCTCATTACAATGGCATCTGAAAGTGGTCATATTAGGCAGCAAGTGAACATGTTGTCCTTGAAGTGGATAGGCTAAAAGCAGAAAAAATAAAATAAAATGGGCCGGCGAAAGGATATGAGCAACTTTGTCAAGGACCAAATTGTAATGGCTAGACGACTGGACCCCAACATCTCAAAAACTGCAGCACTTGTGGGTTGTTCCTGGTGTGCAGTTGTCAGGACATAAAATACATAGTCCAAGGAAAGAAAATCCGGCGAACCAGCACCAGCAATAGGGTCACGGGCGCCCAAGGCTCACTGATGCACATAGGGCGAGAAGATCTGCCCATGTAGTCCGATCCAATAGAAGAGCTACTGTACCTCAGGGTGCCCATGCCGACTGATGTCCACAGCCAGAAGTGCCTACAATTGGCAGGTGAGCATCAGAACAGGACCACAGGAGCAATGGAAGAAGGTGGCCTGGTCTGATAAATGAAAGAATGGTTTGAGGAACACAGAGTTTGATGTGTTGACGCCTCTAAATCTCAATCGAGCCGCACATTTCTGCGCTGGGAAAAAAAAAAAAAAAAAAAAAAGAAGAAGTAGAATGTCCCACCTCGTAACTTACAGTACTGAGCATTGGTTCACACTGATGCGGGAAACGCACAAGATTTGCTGCATTTCCCCGCATCGCTTAGCAATTGCACGGTGTCCATGCGATCTGCTGCAGTTGTCAATGTTGGATTTACGACACGCCGAAACAGGATCACAAAATGCAGTGCGATCGCCGGAAGTGTAAACACCCATGCAATGCGATTCAAGTGAAGCCTGACATCAGTTTTTACCCATCTTAATAGAAAGACATTCTGTAATGTCATTGCCTGGGCTAAAAATGAAAAAAAGTTAAAATATCCCCATGTATTTTCTTAGAAAAGAATACAATAAATAATGTTTTCTACTAAAAAGCTGACAAGTGGTCCATGACACAGAAGCAATCACACAAAATAGTTTTTTTGCATGAACAGGCCCTTTAAATGCGTAACCCATGGTATGAATACAGCTGCCTACTTCAGTGCTAAATACTTGCTTTGGGTCAATTACAAAATTTAGTTAATCGCAAATAACATTCATTTCTAGAATTCACTACTCTGATGTCATCACTGTTTCTTGGAAACAAAGTTCTTATTTCATTTAAATAAGAATTTCTGCCACCCTGAAAGATATCACACACACACAGCAGTGACTCAGCTTCTACTTATCAACTTAAACCATTTCATAACAAGCTGTGATCCGAGTGTGATGGAGAACAAGGCAGGCCAGCTTTGTTAGTGCAGTGTCACACTTCAGAGGGGACAAGGGGGCCACGGGATCCCCTTTGGTTGTACATATTGTATTGACCCCTAGATTGGTCCCTGTTTTTATAAAGTGTATTGTGTTTTCATAAGTTTCTCCTTTTATTCAGGACCTGTGCTGTCACACCAGTAAAAGACTAGTCATATAAGAAGATAAACAAACGCCTATGTTTAAAAGGTCCCACAGGTTTTGAACTCTTTGAAAGTTACAAAAAATAAAAATAAAATTATATAAATAAAAATGTATAAGCAAAGAACAGCGAGTGCACCCCACCTACAATCACTTTCAGGTATGCATACTGTACATAACTTGGGGGGACCTTTCACGATGACAAGGCTGAACTGTGTGCAGATGACCAGCAACCCCCGCAAGGCACATTGCACACAACAAATAAGACATCTGCTGGAAATTAGAACAGACTTTAACCACTTAAGCCCCGGACCAATACGGGCCATTATGACCAGGCCCCTTTTTGCAATTCGGCACTGCGTCGCTTTAACTGACAATTGCGCGGTCGTGCGACGTGGCTCCCAAACAAAATTGACGTCCATTTTTTCCCACAAATAGAGCTTTCTTTTGGTGGTATTTGATCACCTCTGCGGTTTTTATTTTTTGCGCTATAAAACAAAAATAGAGCGAATTTTTTTTAAAAAAAAATGACATTTTTTTTCCCTCAGTTTAGGCCGATATGTATTCTTCTAGATATTTTTTTGGAAAAAAAAATAAAAAAATAAATAAAAAAAATCGCAATCGGCGTTTATTGATTGGTTTGCGCAAAAATTATAGCGTTTACAAAAGAGGGGATCGTTTTAAGGCATTTTTATTAATTTTTTTTTTTTTACTAGTAATGGCGGCGATCAGCGATTTTTTTCGTGACTGCGACATTATGGCGGACACATCGGACACTTTTTTGGGACCATTGTCATTTTTACAGCAATCAGTGCAATAAAAATGCACTGGCAGTGAAGGGGTTAACCACTAGGGGTGCTGAAGGGGTTAAGTGTGCCTAGGGGCCTGTTACTGAGGGGGGCGTGGCTACGACTGACACGTCACCGATCTCCGCTCTGATTACACAGAGCGGAGATCGCTGACAGTGTCAGTAGAGGAGCGGGGAGATGTTGTGTTTACACACACATCTCCCCGCTCCGAGCCTCCGTGAGACGATTGCGGGGATCCCAGCGGCAGTCGAGTCCACGGGACCCGCGGTCCCACTCACGGGGAAGGCAGGGGGGTCGCGAGCGCGCCGCCGAATGGCACGCGCGCGACCCCGGCAGTTAAAGGGCCACGTACAGGTACGTGATTGTGCCTGTACGAGCCATTCTGCCGACGTATATATACCGTGAGCGGTCGGCAAATGGTTAAATACATATCTGAAAATATCAGAAACTAACAAGGGAACAAAAGATTTCAGGAAGTAGCACTTGAAGCGGTTGTATAGTCCCACACACATTGTTATTTTTTTAGTCACCTGTAAGGGAAAAGGCATAATGAGCTAGTATGCACCGCATACTAGCTCATTATGAAATACTTTACCGATGCCTCGTTCTAAGGTACTCACCTGGTCCACGCCGAGGGAGATGACATGTTGCCTCTGTGTGTCTTCCGGGTATCGCGGCTCCAGCGCTGTGAGTGGCTGGAGCTGCGATGTCGCGGGAGACTTCTTTCTGGCGAGGTCTGGTGTCTGCCAGGCCTTCAGCCGAGAATACCCTGTGCGCATGCACCGCTGCAGTCAGCAGCTCATTGCGAGGGGAATATCTCCTAAACCGTAAAGGTTTAGGAGATATTTTTTTTACCTACAGGCAAGCCTTAATATAGGCTTACCTGTAGGTAAAAAGTACCAAAATTGACTATACAACCGCTTTAACAGCCCCACTCTGGACTAAATATATAATTAAAGGATAAGTTCACCTTTTATCAAATAATGCACATTTGTTTGCCGAAAAAAAAAAAAAAAAAAAAAAAAAAAAAATCAGCGTTTTGAATTTTTCTTTCTGAATCCTCTAAAGCATTGCACCAGCAATCAGCAGATTGCTGGTGCCATGCAGGTCTCCTGCGGACCTGTCAGTATATCCGTGTGCCTGTACATCATACAGGCAAGCAGATACAATCTGACAGGAAGACTCAATGAACTAACACAGCGCTGTTGTAGCACAGTGAAAACTACAAGCCGACAGCCGCAAAAGGTGTCAGGACTTGTAGTTTTCCATTCACAGACAGTGAATGAGCAACATGGCTGTGTGGGCGGAGCCCTGCTCGGACACGTTTTATTTTTTTGTGACAGCTAGCGGGGGGTGAAGATGCCAGCTAGCTGTCAGATCAGGGGCCGATCTGTTCGTAACAGACTACACCCCAAATATGGGTGTACCATGTTATGAAAGGTGAACTTATCCTTAAATTCCCACCCCTCTATTCTAATTTATCCTGCATGGCTTTTTCTTTTTTTCACCTAGTGAAGCAAGATATACTCAACTAAGTTTGCATCTATTGACACACACAGTGCAGCTCGGCCTTGCCCCTTCATCACTGAATTGGATTGACAGTAGCTGGAGCCAATGACCAGTGAGGAATGGGAGAGAAAAGAAAACTGCTGCTCCTGGGCACAGCACTGGATCGAGATTGCTCCCTCTTTACTGGCTGTGATTGACAGTGAGCGGTCTTTGAGCCAATGAGGAGGCGGAGAGCCAAAATAGCCACTGCGCTTGTACACATGGCTGGATCGAGATCAAGCTGAGATAAGTATGTAGGGGGATGCACTTTTTTTAACTCTAATGCAGAGAATGTATTAAGGTAAAAAAACCTTTAGCTTACTTGGTTACATAGTTAGTCAGGTTGAAAAAAAAACACATCAAAAAGTCCATCTAGTTCAACCAAAAAAAAAAAAAAATCCCTTTTACACAATTCTTCACCCACAGTTGATCCAAAAGGAAGGCCAAAAACCCCAGCAAAGCATGCTCCAATTTGCTACAGCAGGGGAAAAAAAAAATCATCCCTGATCCCCCAAGAGGCAATTTGATTTTCCCTGGATCAACTTTACCTAAATAATGTTAGTACCCAGTTATATTATATACATTTAGGAAATAATCCAGGCCTTTTTTAAAGCAAGCTACTGAGCTGACGAGAACCACCTCTGGAGGGAGTCTATTCCACATTTTTACAGCTCTTAAGCCTCGTACACACACACACGACCGAGTTTCTCGTCCAAAACCGAGAAGAAAAGTGCCGAGAGAGCTTTATTGTCGAGAAAACCGTTTCGTGTGTATGGTTTTACGACGAGAAAACTGCCGTGAATCTCGACGAGAAAAATAGAGAACCAGCTCTCTATTTTCTCGTCCGGATTCTAGATTTTCTCGTCGTATTTCTCGTCAGCCTGTTTTGCAACGAGAAATTGGTTCGTGTGTATGCTTTTACGACTCTTCAAAAAGCACGCATGCTCAGAATCAAGTATGAGACGGGAGCGCATCTTCTGGTAAAACAAGCCTTCGTAGTGGAGATAGCACATTCGTCACGCTGTAACGGACTGAAGAGCACAAAGACTGAAAAGCGCGAATCGTCTCTTCCCAAACTTTTACTTCACACGCGGTAACACGAGATCAGCAAAAGCAGCCCAAGGGGTGGCGCCAGGGAAATCGATCTTCCCCTTTATACTGCCGTCGTACGTGCTGGACGTGACCGCGCAGAACAACGACGAGATTTGGAATTGTCAGTGTGTACGCATGGAAAGCTTGACGGGTAACAAGAATCTCGTCGAGAAAAACGACGTGTTTTTAACGACGAGAAACTCGGTCGTGTGTACGAGGCTTTACTGCAAAGAAACCTTTCCGTATTTGGAGATGAAAGTGTCCCCTTGTCCTCTGTGATGACCTTAAAGCAGAGTTCTAAGACTTTTAACAAACAGACACTCACCTGTCCCACGATCCAACGATGCGGGTGCAGGAAGCCTCGCTCCTCCCCCCTCTTCTCCGAGGCGCTGGCATTCTAACTGAGCGCCCGGCTGTGGCTTCACAGCCGGACGCGCACTGCGCGAATCGCACTGCGAATGGCCAGGCAATCTTCTGGGACCCGTGACGTGTCCCAGAAAATTGCAGGGAGGGGTGAACTTCATTCCGGCGCTGCGGAGCCAGGGGAGCCCGTAAAAACAGGGTACCCGCTCCTCCCCCAGAAAAATTACATGCCAAATGTCATATTAACAAGTTACTTCTCGCACATGGCATATGCATACTTGCAACTACACCCCAAAATACATTCTGCTGCTCCTCCGGAGTATGGCGATACCACGTGTGAAACTTTAACAGCCAGGCCACATACAGAGGCCAAGCATGTAGGGAGCACCCGTCAGGATGAGCATGCATGCGCTGCAGCACCAGCTCCCTTCTTTCCTTACATGCTGAATCGATCGCGTGTGAGGAGAGAGCTGAACCGGACATGTGCATGGGTTTGTTGACAAGTGATCGCTTTGTCATTGGACGGAGTGATCACGTGGTAAAGAGCCTGCTGTCATCGGCCCTTTTCCCACCGATCCTCCAAACCCGGTGATCACGGACACATCCAGGTGCTCGCCCCAGTGTGTGTGCACGAGTCTGGGAGGACGTCATAGTACGCCCTCCCAGAACTAGCCGACCATGCTGTAGCCATCATTCAGCTATGGCCCGGTTGGCAAGTGGTTAAAGAAGGATGGCAGAGGGTGCACCAATGGGGAAGGGCACAAAAGTAGTTAAGCTTTAAAAAGACTTTTAGAATCATAAAAATTATGTTATGGCTTTATAATAGTTTCGCAATTGAGCTTAGATAAACTTTAACCACTTTGCGCCCGTCATACAACTAATGACGGCCGCAAAGTGGTTCTAAAATGCCGGGAGGCCAACATTATATGGCCCCCGCTCCTCCGGCGGCGCGAGTGCCCGGCGCATCACTGAGATGCCGATGCGCGTGCCTGGCGGCCGCGATGTCCGCCAGGTACTCGCGATCGGCCGGTACACAGACAAGGACATGGATCTGTGTGTGTAAACACACAGATCCATGTCCTGTCAGGGAGAGAGGAGACCTATGGAGTGTCATAGGGACACAGATCGGTCTCCTCCCCCAGTCAGTCCCCTCCCCCCACAGTAGCAATCACTATTTGTGGGGAAAAAAAGACGTCAATTTTGTTTGCGAGCCACGTCGCACGGCCGTGCAATTGTCATTCAAAGCAACGCAGTGCCGAAAGCTGAAATTTCGCCTGGGCAGGAAGGGGGTTTATGTGCCCAGTAAGCAAGGGGTTAATGAATGTACCAGCAGATTTACCAACAAATAATTTTTCCTGGCGATGGCTAATGAAATTGTTTGTTGATCTTTTTATTCATTATCTGGATTTAGAACAATGAAAGAGCATTTTAGATGTCTGCCACTTTAAGAAATAACTCTTATAGCATCAGAATCACATCTGGCTAAATGAAGGAGTTTATGGGGGATAAAGAAAGCCAAATTCAAGCTGATCCCAGAGCTATACAGAAAAAATACATATCCAGGAATTTCCAATTGACTTACCAGAATAAAACTCAAGTGTCTGGTTTCAATAATCTTCAGAGATCTAAACAACAAAAAATAAATAAATACAACATAAAAAAAACAAAAAAAAAAACTCATTTCTTTTTCGTACATCACGGGACACAGAGCGACTTAGTCATTACTAATGGGTTATATAGATTACCTTCAGGTGTTGGCACTGGCCAATTCCAAACCGGAAGTACCCTCCCCTATATAAGCCCCTCCCACCCGGGAGCACCTCAGTTTTTTGCCAGTGTCTAAGGTGTTGGCCAAAGAGTAACATGTGTTTTCACTGGGCTTGCGTACAGGTTCTTTTGGGCCTTAGTAAGCTGTTCCGGATCCCACCAAAAAAGCTTCATAGCTAAACGGTCGGTACCCGGGCCTTGCAGCAGAAGAGCAAGGTGTTGCCTGTAATGCTTCTCTTAGGAGGGCTGGACCCTGGGATCCAGAGCTCTGGTCATACCCACGACCAAGATGTTGTCTGTGCAGGGTGCTATACAGGTCCAGGGGAGTGGAATCCTTGGGAACCCGGTCCCTGAAGGTTTAATTACAATGCCTGCCGTGATAGGTGAAGTTTGGACTTCTGTGGACCAAACAAAGTCCTGCGGCGGGGATCAGGTAAGTGGGGGCCCCCAGGAACTTGGTTCTATTGGGGGACCCCCAAGCCTAATTTGTCTGTCTGTTACCTAACGGTATTCCCGCTAAATATCTGTGTTTGCCTATAACTACTGAAAATGTAAAATTTTAATAGTAGTCAAGAAAAAAAAAAAAAAAAAAAAAAACAAAACAACAGGGACCGCGGTACCTGTGTTAAACCACTAGAGGCCGCTGTAGTCCATTTTTCTTGTCATGTGGATCTTTGGTTTTCTCAAGTCAAAAGATCCAGGCAGCTGGTAAGTTTCTCTGTGGGAATCCACTTCCTCTGCCCTGTTGCTGCGCTCATCCACCGCACAGGCCCTCCGGCAAAAAGGGCCCTGGCTCCTAGTCCCCTGTTTGATTTCGAAAAGGGCGCCAATGGCGCACAGGCGCGCGGGCGCGTGCACGCGCCTCCTATGAAAAAAAAGGGGCGGGGCGGGTGGATGACGCTCGATGCGCGCCGCGGCGCTTCTGCGCATGTGCGGGCGTCCCAGCATGGTTAAAAGACACAGTACAAGTGTCAGCTGCATGCAAACAGAGCTAGCAACAAACAGTGGCACACAGAGGCGGTTGATGCAGGCATCCCCATAGAAAGGCACTTTAGTGGACACCAGCTGGTATATAGCAGCACCTGTGTTAGACTATTACCAGCAAAATTGGTGTATGACGACGGGAATACCTCAGCTTTGTGCTTAAAGGATATGTCGTCCAGACGCTCCGGAAATAGATCTTCCAGGAAGCCAAAGGGGTCTCCATCGGGCTCTGAGGATATTGGGCATGCTTGTACTGCACCAATCTCCCCTGAGAATTCAGAGGTCAGTAGCCGTAGAAACCCCGCAGGAATGCCTGGTGCTGCGGCTGTCCCCAGTCCATCTGCTCCTGTATATATAACAGAGGAGGTTTTATCCTCAACTCTGGGAGGATTGGAAGAGAGATTAACAGCATTGATCGCTGCTTCCCTGTCACAGGAAAAGCGCGTCCGATCTCCGTCTCCTCCTTCAGAGTGCCTGTTAGTGGAGGAACAGCCCCACACAGAGATCGACCTACCTGAAGGGGATCAGGATGAGGTTGATTCAGTTATGGAGGAATCAACAGTGGAAGAACCTTTCTCAGCTTCTCAGGCTGAAAGATTATGGGTTCAGTCTCTGACTAATATGGTCCGATCAGCATTTAAAATGCCTCTGGCGGAACCACCATCCACTACGGTTTCCTCGCTGGGGTCGCTAAAAGCTCCCCAGGCTGTCTGTTCCTTCCCAATCCACCCTTTATTAGAAGGGCTTATTTACCAGGATTGGGAGCATCCTGATAAAATATTTGCTCCCCCCAAGAGATTTCCGGTGATCTATCCCATGGAGGATAAGTTCATAAGAAAATGGAGGGTCCCTACAGTGGACGCAGCCATCTCTTCTGTTAACAAATCACTGACATGTCCAGTAGATAATGTTCCAATGTTCAAAGACCCAATAGATAAAAAATTGGAGTCTTTACTAAAATCTGCTTTCTCTACAGCAAGTTTGGTGACACAACCTGCGGTAGCAGCGATTGGAGTCTGCCAAGCAGTGAAAGATCAGTTGAAACAAGTCTTAAGGGACTTACCAGATCAGCAGGCTCTTGCCCTAGCTGACCTGCCTAGAGCCTTGTGTTTTGCGGTGGACGCCATAAAGGATACAATCCAACAGGCCTCCCGCTTTACGCTGTCTATAGTACATATGCGTAGGCTTCTGTGGCTCAAAAACTGGTCTGCTGAAGCTCCCTGTAAAAAACTGCTGGTTAGCTTCCCATTTCATGGAGAACGCTTATTTGGAGAAGATTTGGACAAATATATCCAGAAAATTTCTGCCGGTAAAAGTTCACTCTTACCGGTTAAGAACAAGGGTAGAAGTCCTTCTTTTAAGAGGCCTACTTCTCCAGTCCCAGGCACATCGGCTGTGAAGCAGTTCCGACGGCCTCCACGGTCAAATTCAGGGGGCAGAAATCAGGGACAATCACAGGGTAACAAGAAGCCCTGGATCAAGAGAGGTACAAAACCTCCCCCCAAGGCATGAAGCGTTGCCCCCACTCAATCGGGTGGGGGGAAGACTTCAGTTGTTCACAGAGACCATGGCGGGACACCATCAGAGACAGATGGGTGCTCTCCGCAGTAAGTCTGGGATACAAGCTGGAGTTAAAAGGCACTCCTCCTGCCCAATTTATGAGGTCAAACGTGCCAAGAGATCCCCAAAAGAGAGGATCCCTCCTTCTGGCACTAGAACAACTATTGCTCCAAGGTGTAATCATGAAGGTTCCCCTGGAAGAAAGCGGATTCGGGTTTTACTCGAACCTTTTCACAGTCCCCAAACCAAATGGGGACGTGAGGCCCATATTAAATCTAAAAGGGCTAAACAAGTTCCTACATATCAGGACTTTTCGGATGGAGTCGATCCGATCGGTGGCCACCGCCCTACAAGGGCAGGAATGGCTAGCCTCGATCGACATAAAGGATGCTTATCTGCATATTCCCATCTTTCCGGCCCACCAGAAATTTCTACGCTTTGCAGTAGAAGGGCGCCATTTTCAGTTCAAAGCCTTACCTTTCGGTCTGGCCACAGCACCACGAGTGTTCACAAAAATTCTGGCCCCATTATTGGCCAATCTAAGAACACAGGGTGTAACGATAATGGCATATCTAGACGACCTGCTACTAATAGACCACTCAGTGGAAAAGCTGGAAGTAGCTATTCAGAAGACAAGCGAGTATCTGGAATATCACGGTTGGATTATCAACCGGGACAAGTCAGCTCTAAGACCAGTCAAAAGTCTGGAATACTTAGGGCTAAGGCTGGATTCAAATCAGAGAAAGATTTTCTTACCTCCAGAGAAGGTGTCGTCTTTAAAAGATTTGACCCACTTAGTGGGTACAAAAAGAAAACCATCCATACGCCTCTGCATGAGGCTGCTGGGAAAGATGGTGGCTTCATTCGAAGCGGTACCCTACGGTCAATTCCATTCAAGGAATTTGCAAAGGGCTATACTGTCAGCCTGGAACAAAAAAGTTCAGGCTTTAGACTTACCAATGTCCCTGTCCCCTTCCGTTCGCAAGAGCCTCCATTGGTGGTTGGTGCCCCAGAATCTGGAAAGAGGGAAACCCTTCAGTCCGGTTTCTTGGAAGGTGGTCACTACAGATGCCAGCCTCATAGGCTGGGGGGCAGTACTGGAGCAATGGTCTCTCCAGGGCAAGTGGTCAGAAGCAGAAAAGGCCCTGCCCATCAATCTCTTAGAGATACGAGCAGCCCGGTATGCCCTAGTAGCATGGACATCCAAACTCCAAGGGTCCCCTGTCAGAATTCAGACAATGCCACGGCAGTGGCATATATCAATCACCAGGGTGGCACCAAGAGTCGTGCAGCCCAGAGGGAAGCAAATTGCATCCTGGAGTGGGCAGAAAAATATGTCCCAGCCATATCCGCGGTTTTCATCCCAGGAGTGGAAAATTGGAGAGCGGACTTTCTAAGTCGCCAACAATTATGCCCGGGGGAATGGTCTCTTCACCCCGAGGTTTTCCAGGCAATATGCCAGCGGTGGGGAACACCGGATGTAGATCTGCTAGCATCCAGATTCAACGCAAAGGTGGACAGATTTGTGTCTCGCACAAGGGATCCCCTAGCTTGCGGCTCGGATGCCCTAGTGTTCCCTTGGGATCAGTTCAAGCTGATATATGCATTCCCACCGCCACAATTGTTACCGCGATTACTCCGCAGAATCAGGGTAGAAAAGAAACCAGTGATTCTGTTGGCTCCAGCGTGGCCCCGAAGGGCATGGTACGCGGAGATTGTAAAAATGTCAGTGAGGAGTCCTTGGACCCTCCCACATCGTCCGGACCTGCTGTCGCAGGGACAGATATACCACCCTTCCTTACCAGCCCTAGGTTTGACGGCCTGGCTATTGAAGCCCACATTCTGAAAAAGAGAGGGCTCTCTAATTCTGTGGTATCTACCATGATCAATGCCAGGAAACCGGTATCCAGGCAGATCTATTATAGGATCTGGAAAGCATACATTACGGGGTGTGAGGCCAAGAAATGGCATCCACGTAAGTACGTGATAGGGAGGATTTTGGACTTCCTACAGTGGGCTGTAGATAGGAAGCTTGCCTTGAGTACTATCAAGGGCCAGATTTCGGCCTTGTCAATATTTTTTCAAAGGCCCTTGGCTTCGCATTCACTAGTCAAAGCCTTTATACAAGCAGTGATGCGTATTAGCCCTACGGTTAGTATTCCCATATGTCCTTGGGACCTAAACCTGGTTCTGTCGGTTCTACAGAAACAACCGTTTGAACCATTACAACACATTTCCTTGGTTCTTCTCACCAGGAAATTGATTTTCTTAGTAGCCGTTTGTTCGGCTAAAAGAGTATCGGAATTAGCCGCCTTGTCCTGTAAGGAGCCATATCTGGTTGTCCATAAGGACAGAGTAGTATTACGTCCTCATCCAGCCTTTCTTCCTAAGGTGGTATCGAGGTTTCATTTGAACCAAGATGTGGTTCTTCCTTCTTTTTTCCCCAAACCTAGCTCGGTAGAGGAAAAGTTATTACATTCTTTGGATGTAGTAAGAGCAGTTAAAGCTTATCTAAAAGCCACTGCTCAGATTCGCAGAACGGATTCTTTATTTGTTCTGCCGGAAGGCCCCAGAAAGGGTCAGGCAGCATCAAAATCTACTTTAGCCAAGTGGATTCGACAGGTCATAATACAAGCCTATGGCTTGAGAAAGAGACCGCCTCCGTTCAAAGTTAGGGCGCACTCCACAAGAGCAGTTGGAACTTCATGGGCAGTGCATCACCAGGCCTCCCTGGCTCAAGTATGTAAGGCCGCAACATGGTCTTCGGTACAC
Organism: Rana muscosa; assembly: GCA_029206835.1. Classification (NCBI taxonomy): domain Eukaryota; kingdom Metazoa; phylum Chordata; class Amphibia; order Anura; family Ranidae; genus Rana; species Rana muscosa. The sequence goes on along the minus strand of CM055117.1, from coordinate 477,393,856 downwards.
ACGTTTACTAGGTTCTACCAGGTAGACGTTAGAAGTCAGGAGGATGTCGCCTTTGGGCGCAGTGTGTTGCAGGCCGCAAAAGATCCTCATGCCTGATGGCGCCCAGCTTATGTATCCCTCCCCTCATTTGGCATTGCTTTGGGACGTCCCATTAGTAATGACTAAGTCGCTCTGTGTCCCGTGATGTACGAAAAAGAAAAAGGGATTTTTATAACAGCTTACCTGTAAAATCCTTTTCTTGGAGTACATCACGGGACACAGAGCTCCCACCCCTCTTTTTGGGACACTTATTGCTTGGCTACAAAACTGAGGTGCTCCCGGGTGGGAGGGGCTTATATAGGGGAGGGTACTTCCGGTTTGGAATTGGCCAGTGCCAACACCTGAAGGTAATCTATATAACCCATTAGTAATGACTAAGTCGCTCTGTGTCCCGTGATGTACTCCAAGAAAAGGATTTTACAGGTAAGCTGTTATAAAAATCCCTTTTTTCTCAATGTTTACATGACATACATAAATATACATAAAAGAAGCTTAAGGCCCCTTTCACACTGCCGCGACTTGAAAGTCACGTGATTTTGCCACTAGTTCAGGGAATGTCTGTGTAAATCTGAGGACCTATGGACCTCAACTCGCATTAAAGTGGGACCAAAGTAGTACAGGGACTACTTTGAAGTCGCACAGATATGAATGGTACTCACTGGAAATCATGGGGTACGACTTGTCATGTGACTTTGCAGTTCTAAATCGCAGGACAAGTCGCACTAGTGTGAAAGGGGCCTTACGAACAGTTGTTAATTGACACAAACATATATTACATTGCAAAGAACAACCCTGCCAGTAGACAAATGCCTATAAATAAAACATCCAGTCTTGATGGATTTACTTACGTTACATCAGTCACTGCTGGATGGCATATGGACTCTACAACCCAGTACTCAATTCTAAAGACACTGCTGTCATGACATAACATCCACATGGGAACATAATATGATGGCTTTTACTATACGCTATGTACTACTAGTTCAGCATTGGCCTATAGGTTATATATTTCATGGGAAAAAATAAAAAATAGGGATTTTTGTACTCACCATAAAATCAGTTTCTCTGACGTCCATGGACTAACACAGCCTCTTCATACTTGAAGCCGTAGAGGACAGGTACACTTGCAAAGCACATACCACATCTAAAGCGTGAAGCGCAAACTCTCTGGGATGCGATGGACGAGGACACAGGGATGGAAGAACAATGTCCTCATTAAGGTGGAAGTCTGAGACCACCTTCGGGGCAAAAAGAAGGCCGTGGACGTAGCACCGCCTTATCCTTATGAAGGACCAAGTATGGCGGCTTGCAAGACAAGGCCTCAAATTCAGACACCCGTCTGACAGAAGTAATAGCCACTAAAAAAGCCACCTTCTGGGATAGTGTTAAGAGAGGAATCTCTCTGATGTTTTCAAACTGAGGTTCTTGAAGAACCGAGAGCACCAAATTCAGATCCCAAGGAGGAAGAGGTGGTTTAACAAGGGGGGAGCACATGGCGGACCCCCTGCACAAAAGTGCTAATCAAGGAATGATTCGCTATCGGCCGCTGAAAGAAGACTGACAGAGCCGAAATCTGACCCTTGATGGTGCTTAAGGCAAGCTTTTGGGTCACACCACGCTGTAAAAATAGCAGGATTCTGGGAACGGAATACGTCCGCGGACGCCAATCCAGCTCCTCGCACATGGCGATGTAGGCCCTCCAGGTACGATGGTATATCTTCCTGGAGGAAGATTTCCGTGTCCTCAGCATGGTCGAAATGACCGAATCCGAGAAAGCCAGCGACTAAAGCAGGATGAAGTATGGGACCTTGAGACGGAAGGTCCTCCCGCATTGGCAGACGCCAAGGAACGTCCACAACGAGACGCACAAGATCGGCGTACCAATGACGCAGAGGCCAATCTGGCACTATGAGGATCACCGGAATCCCCTCAGCCTCCACCCTGCGAAGCAGGCGAGGAAGCAACTACAGCGGAGGGTAAGCATACATCAGGCGATACCGACCCCACGGGGCAACCAGCGTGTCTGAGGCGTTTGCCCAGGGGTCCCTGGACCTGGCCACAAACCTCGGCGCTTTGCGATTGAGACGAGGCCAATAGATCCACATCGGGCGTGCCCCACCGCCGGCAAAGAAGTTTAAACACCTCCGAATGTAAGGACCATTCCCCGTGGTCCAACATCTGGCGGCTCAGATAGACAACTGGAAGGTGGACTATCCCTGGGATGTAAACGGCCGACGGAGCCGACACGCTTCTTTCCGCCCACCTTAGGATGTGGGCGACCTCGGATGCCGCAGCTGAGCTCCGAGTTCCCCCCTGATGGTTGACATAAGCCACCGCCGTGGCGTTGTCTGACTGGAACCTGAACGATCGACCCTGCAGCCTCACCAAGAGGAGAGGCACAGTCTGATTGCCCTGAGTTCCAGAACATTGATCGGCAGACGGGATTCGTCCGGGGTCCAAAGCCCCTGGGCTGATAGGACACCCCAAACTCCCCCCCCCAGCCCCTAAGCCTGGCGTCCGAAGTGATCACCGTCCACTGGATAGGAAGGAACGACTTCCCGGACTGAAGAGACGGGGATCTCAACCACCACGTCAGGGATGCCCTGACCGGGTGACACACCTGGATCTGACGATCCAAGGACAACGGGGACTTGTCCCAAGTGGACAGGATCTCCCTTTGTAAAGGCACGAGTGTGTGATTGTGCATATGGAATGGCCTCAAGGGGGCCACCATGAGTCCCAGGACCCTCATGCAGAAACGGATCGACGACCACCGTCGGAACATCAGCACCCGCACCGCAAATTGAATAGTCTGTAATTTTTCCGAAGGTAGGAATACCTTCGCCTCTGAGCAGTCCAGAATCAAACCTAGATACTCCAGACGCTGAGTCGGAACCAGGACCGACTTCTGAGCGTTCAGCAGCCAACCGAATTCTCGGAGGGTTTGACTGACTATCGTCACATTTTCCTCTAATTCTGAGCCAGAGTCTGCTCTCAGAAGAAGATCGTCTAGATAGCCCACGATAGCAATGCCTCGCTGTCTCAGCAAAGCTAGAATCGGAGCAAGCACCTTGGTGAAAACCCGCGGTGCTGATGCCAGGCCGAAGGGAAGAGCCACAAACTGATAGTGGTCTTCGCCTATCGCGAACGCAGAAACCTTCACAAAAGGCATTTAGGGCTTAGAGGTCCAGAATTGGACGGACTCCGTCCTTCTTTGGGACCACAAACAGATTTGAATATAATCCCTGAAACCTCTCCGTTGACGGTATCGGCACAATTACTCCGCACCTCAGCAAGTCCTGCACTGCCCCCATGAGAGCAGCCCGATGTACTGGAAGGAGAGGGAGGTTTGAGGGAAAAAATCAGTTTAGTGGCCAGAAAAGGAACTCTATCCTGTACCCCGAGGTGACCACCTCGCACACCCACCGGTCGGAGATCCGGGAGTTCCACCGATCCATGAACCTGCAAAGTCCCCCCCCCCACTTCAGTGTGGGGCGGGGGCAAGACTTCATGCGGTGGGCTTACGCACCCAGGGACGCTTCTGTCCACCAGCCGCATGCTTGTCAGTCTGGGAGGTCTTACCCGTGGGCTGACTAACGAAAAGCTGGGGTCGACCACCGGGAGGAGAGACCCATTTTTTAAGCAGGCTCTCTTCAAAAGGGTACCTAACCGACAGACGCTGCGGGACCGCAAACGTTTTCTGCGGTTTATCCCATACCTGGTCTATGAATCTGTCAAAGAGAGACATGTAGGGAAAAAGCTTTTTAGAAGGATTAGCCTTAAAGAAACCAAAAGGAGACACAGTCTCCACCTGAGGTACCTCAGCCGCAGCATCCAGCTTGAGAGTGTCCCTCACAGCAACAATGAGTTCACTTACAAGCGCCCTGTCATGTCCTCACTCAGAGCAGGAGCTTTCCTCACAAGGAATGTCCTGGTCAAAAACTTCAGAGCTAGGGTTCTGTGCAGCAGTCAGGCCCATATCTGAATCCGAGCACTCCCCTGGAGATGTAGTGGGGAGGGGGTGCTTTTTAGCTCCCTTGCGCTCACACACCGCTTCCATCCTGACAAGAAATGATTCCAGGACTGCTGACAACTGGTCCATAGGGACCGCAGGAGCAGAAGTACTGCCTGTTGCCTCTGGCATATATGGGGAAGCAGGCGTACCAGACTCCATAATTCACCACTCTGAGACTTTTTGTCAAAAAAGAGAAGAAAAAAAGCCCACCCTCCGGCTGCGCTGACTGTGGGGGGTTACCCAGGGGACTCACCAACCCAGAGAGGACCGCTTGGTTCTGCTGCCAATGCTGCGCTTCCAGCGCGAGTGAGCAGTGAGACAACTGTGAGGAGAATCGTGCCGTTCAGGCAGCTATAGAGGCACAAGCAGCACAAAAGCGTGCGCAGCATCAAGAAAATGGCCGCCAAAATTGTAACTGCGCCATAGCGATCCACGGCAAGATGGCCGCCATGCTCTCCCATGTAAGAATAAAAAAAAATATCACAAAACATGGCGCCGAACGGCATACAAGGCCCAAAAAAACGCAAAAACACTCACAGCCTTATGCAGAGACCCCCCCCCCCCCGGGACAGAGTGACCCTCAGCCAGCACAGCGCCAGACTAATGGTGACAGAGAGTAACAATACAATAAGGGGGAGACAGGGAAAAGCCCCCATAGCACAGGAACACACAGCATGTACTCACCTGCGGAGACAGGGGAGACTACTTACCCATCCAAGAAGGACCCACTGGTGTGTTCCAGACAGACCTATCACAGTTCAGTACTAAGTAGCTGTCGGCCCGGTCCACCGTGAAAGATACAGCAGAACTGTTCAATCGTATGCGGACCTCAGAGCAAAAGCTCACCGGCCACCCCTGGAGCCGTGGGGTATGTCGTGGACTGATCTCACGCAGAGCGAGGATCAGCACGCTCGATGGTCGGACTGGGAAGACTACGAGGATATCCAAGTACCCAACCTGTTGCCCAGCCGACAGTTGATAGAAGATCTCAAAAATAAAATAATAAACTTCCAAAAAGGAATAAAAAAAAAAGTCTTCAGGAGACTGGCTCCGAAGAGAGCCACGTCTTCTCCTCTGCTAGGCAGAAAAAAAAACTGAGGCTGCTGGTAGGAGGGTTATGTCCGGAGGGGCGGGGCTGCTCAGCTCTGGTAATGTAATGTATATTATAACATTTAACATTCTGCCTAGTCTTCTCCTATGAGCAGGGACATAAACCCACTTGTCAAGTATGAAGAGGCTGTGTCAGTCCATGGACGGTAAGAGAAATGTATGTTTGGATGAAATATTACTACTATTATGACACTATACTATTATTGCACATATAGCAATCTGCCATACTAGTTCCAATTTCAGTGCCCAAATCAAAACTGGCGTGGAAAAATAAACGAAAATGCCTTTTGACTGACATTCCATTAGCTTAAGATAAATTTGCATGCCTCTTAAATGTTTGGTTGCTTGAAAATTAAAAACATTGGGCGAGCATTAGAGACTAACAATAGTTAGGTTACCATGGGATATAGAATAAAAAGGGACAATCACAACTCTTTTATGATGTACAACTTATATAGGAAGATTTGTTTTAGCTTTGTGTATCTGAGGCCAGTCACTTTACTGGGTATGCAAAGGGTTTACCCACTTCAGCCCCGGAAGGATTTACCCCCTTAATGATCAGGCCATTTTTTGCAATACGGCACTGTTACTTTAGACAATTGCTCGGTTGTGCAACGATATACCCAAATAAAATTGATGTCCTTTTTTTTCCCACAAATGTTTTTTTTTTTGGTGGCATTTGATCACCTCTGCGGTTTTTATTTTTTGCGCTATATACAAAAAAAGACTGACAATTAAAAAAAAAAAAAAAAAATTAAAAAAATCTAATCTCTTTATAAATTTAGGCCAATAATGTATTCTGCTACATATTTTTGGTAAAAAATAAAAAATAAGCGTATATTGATTGCTTTGCACAAAAGTTATACCATCTACAAAATAGGGGATAGATTTACGGCATTTTTATTATCTTTTTTATTTTTTTTACTAGTAATGGCGGAATCAGTGACATTATTACAGTAATCAGTGCTAAAAATATGCACTGACATTGAACTAATGGCACCGGCTGGGAAGGGGTTAACATCAGGGGCGATTCAAGGGGTTAAATGTGTTCCCTCAGTATGAGGGGGATGGGTTGCCTGGGACAACACACAGATCTGTCTTCCTGCATAGCAGAAAGACAAGATCTCAGTGTAATCCCCTGACAGAACGGAGATCTGCCTTGTTTACTTTGGCAGATCCCCGTTCTGTCTCTACAGGGATCGTGGGCGGTAGGTCATATTTCATGAATGGGGTTTACAACCACTTTAAGGTAAAATTGTTAAAATAGTAGTATCCCCCTCATGCCCCTTACACTTACATGAGCCCTTATTCGATCCAGCGCTGTGCCCGTCTGCAGCAGCTCTCTCCCCTCACTTCCTGCTCTCACAGGCTTTGCTGCGTCAAACAAAGCCAGAGAGGAGGGACCCAAGACCCACTGTCTGTATCTATAGAAGCAAATGAGGCTCGAGAGTGATCCTGTATGAGTGCCCCCTTAGAAAACTGGTCTGTTCAATTCTATTGCACAGAACAGGCAAGTAAAAACCTTATTTAAAAAATAATAATAATTTATAAATCACTTTAAGTTTGCATGCCTTCATTATATGGAATTGTACCTCTTTAAAGTACAGGTTAACCTTTAACTAAATGTCAATAACTCATCGCTAGGCCTTCTAAGCTAAACCACACTAACTAAACCATTCCCGCTATTTACAGGCCAGATAAAAAAAATATGTTTAATGCTAGCAACATACTGTAACCATAACCATGAATGGTGACAAATAAAACCACATACAGATAATCTCAAGTCTTGACATACGGCTCCATTTCAGTCAATGGGGGTTTCGTGTGCAGGCATGGTCAGCGCTGAAGAGAAGTTTGTCAAACAGGCTGCAAAACACTTGTTCCACTGACAAGTGACAACTGTTTATTTGGGGGGGGGGGGGGGGGGGGAATAGGTCACTTTTCTTATTCCAATGTAGCTATAGGTTTGGAAGTGAAGAAATGTCTCTCTAAAGGAGGGGTCCCTGAACTATTGAAACAAAGGGCCAATTCACTGCTTGTCAAATGGTTAAGGGAGAAAAAAAAAAAGAAAAAAAGGAAAATAACGTCTTGTGTATCAACAGTGCTGAGCACAGCCCCAGGGCATGAGGCTAAGCGTGCAAGCCCTAAAAACAAAGGCATACCCAAAATTAACAGTAAGCGCAGAAGTGTAAGAGGAGTGGAGTGCTGAGCAACATTTTTTTCTCCTTTCTTGGTGTTGCAATGTGTAATTGCAGCTGATAGACAGAAGTGGCACTGTAGTGCTAGTATTATAGGCACTGCAGCGCCACTCCTACCCATTCTGTGCAGTGGCCAATGCCCTACACACTCCTGAGCCCTGCACTCTGTGTGAACGCTGAGGGGAGGTTTGACAAATGTTCAGCTCTGGGTGCCAGATATGCAAGCTATGCCAGTGGTGACCATATACATAAATGGACAAATGTCCCCTTCCATTGGGCTGCATTCACATCTGTGCATTCCAGGAATGTGCAAAAACCACACTCTTGCAGTACCACGCGGGCAACAGTGTCACAAAAAGTGAGTTTAAAAGCGTTCAAAGCTCTACACCCAAAAAGGTTCAGGAGTAGTGATGAGCCGAACACCCCCGGGTTCGGTTCGCACCAGAACCCGCGAACGGACCGAAAGTTCGAACGAACATTAGAACCCTATTAAATACAATGGATGCGAACGTTCGAATTCTAAAGTGCTAATTATAACAACTATTATGCATGTTATTGTCCTAAAAAGGGTTTGGGAACCCGGGTTCTGCACCAGGGGACATGTATCAATGCAAAAAGAAGTTTTAAAAACGGTCGTTTTTCGGGAGCAGTCATTTTAATGATGCATAAAGTGAAAAAAAAAAGTCAAATATTCCTTTAAATATCGTACCTGGGGGGTGTCTAAAGTATGCCTGTGAAGTGCCACGTGTTTCCCGTGTTTAGAACTGTCCCTGCACAAAATAACATTTCTAAAGGGAAAAAAGTCATTTAAAACTGCTTGCGGCTTTAATGCAATGTCTGGTCCCGGTAATATGGATGAAAATCTTTAGGAAAAATGGCATAGCTACCCCATCAACACCCCCCCCCCCTACCCCAGCCCATTACCAGCCCCTTTGGGTCTTGTATGGATATTAAGGGGAACCCCGCACATAAAATAAAAAAGGCCCTATATACTCTGAACAGCCGTATACAGGCGGTGCATACAAGACAGGGACTGTAGGTTTGTTCTTATGTAGAATGTGTTTGTAATTTTGAACAGGTACATTGTTGAAGTGTAGCTCCAGCCCAAAAATCTATTTTTAAACTTTTTGGGAAACATAGGTAAGGGTTATCACCCCTGTAACATTTGTTTTGCTGTCTGTGCCCCTGTTCAGAACATTTCACCTCACTTTCCGTCCCAATGACAACTGTTTTTGAAATGTGGTGTTTTTCTTGAAACAAGGATTGCTGATAAAGCATCAGTACAGATGAGACCCCTTTCTCCCATATTTATTCTTACAGGAGAGAATTTTCCTTTCTAGGGGTAGATTTCCTCTCACTTCCTGTTGTCTTCTTTCGTTTGCAAGTAGGAGTCGTTTGTAAGTTGGATGTTTGAAAGTAGGGACCTGCCGTATATACTCTGCAGAAATAGGCCCCTTAGTTGTTGGTGTTGGCACAACACTGTAAGCACTCAGTTACTCTTGGTTGGTGCTGGAACGCCCTGCTGTCAACTATTATATCAGGAATTTTAATTACATATAATTGTTGAACAGTGGTAGTAAAAATTGGGGCTTTGATGGTGGTGCTGGTGCCACAACACTGTAAGCCCTGACAGTTACTCTTGGTGGGTGCAGCAATGGGCCCTGCTGTGAATTATTAGATCAAGAATTGTAATGACACGCCCCTGTTAAACAGGGGCTGAAAAATTGGGCCTTAGGCACTGGTGCCACAACACTCCAACCCCTCACAGATACTGTACTTGGAGCACAGCAATGAGCCCTATGGCAAATTATTGCTAAAAAAATTTTAATTACACGCCCCTGTAAAACAGGGGCTGAAAAATTGGGCCTTAGCCACTGGTGGCGGCACCCATAAACAAAAATGATCTTCCAAGCTATCATCATCAATCGTATCATTGAGGACTCGGAGGAGGAGGATAGCCAGTCAACATAACAGCACAGGCACTCAGCATCAGCCTTGAAGGGATGTGACATGTTAAAATCAATTAGTCTGTTATATCAGCATCAGGTGTGTGGTAGCTGGTGGTGATCCAAGACTGGTTCATCTTGATGAAAGTCAGTCGATCAACCGAGTCGGTGGACAGGCGCACCCTGTGATCCGTGACAAATCCTCCAGCAGCACTGAATGTGCGTTCCGAAAGAACGCTGGATGCAGGACAGGCCAGTAGCTCAATTGCATACTGTGCAAGCTCTGGCCAGTGATCCATCCTCAAGACCCAGTAAGCCAGAGGATTTTCGGTGGGGAAGGTGTCCAAGTCTGACCTTGCCCCTAGATATTCCTGCACCATGTTTATCAGACGCTGGCGATGGTTGCTGGAACCAATCATACTTTGGGGCTGCGGACTAAAGAATTGTCTGAACGCATCGGTCAGACGGCCACCTTCCCCACCGCTCCTTCTTTGACTGGCCGAAGCCTCAGCAACTCGTTGTCCAGGACCAGGAGTTTGTAACCTCCCAGTCTCTGGGAACGCGTTGCACAGACCTTTCTGCAAGGCCTCCCGGAGTTGTCTCATCCTCTGCTCCCTCTGCGACGGTAACATAAGGTCCGCAACCTTACCCTTGTACCGTGGATCAAGGAGAGTGGCCAGCCAGTAATGGTCCCTCTCCTTGATCCGAAGAATACGAGGATCCTTCCGCAGACTTTGCAGGATCAGGGAGGCCATGCAGCGTAGGTTTGCTGAGGCATTCGCTCCGGAGTCCTCTGGGTCACTAAGGACGACATGATCCGCAGCCACCTCCTCCCAGCCACGTACAAGTCCACTGGTTTCTTGGGACTGTAAATCATCCCTAAAAGACTGCTGCTGATGATGCTGAGTGCCAGCCTCCACCTCCATGCTGACACAATCCTCCTCCTCCTCCTCCTCCTCCTGTGCGATGGGTGGGACAGAAGGAACACTGTCTGGGTAAAGGGGGCCTTGAGAGGCAAGGAAGTCCTCCTCTTTCTGCCTCAAGTGCCCTGTCCATTATTCCACGCAGCGTGTGCTCCAACAGGTGGACAAGAGGTACAGTGTCACTGATGCATGCACTGTCACTGCTCACCATCCTCGTGGCCTCCTCAAATGGTGCCAGGACAGTGCATGCATCCCTGATCATGCCCCACTGGCGTGGAGAAAAAAAACCAAGCTCCCCTGACCCTGTCCTGGTGCCGTAGTCGCACAGGTACTCATTGATGGCCCTCTGCTGCGTGTGCAGCCGCTGCAGCATGGCCAACGTTGAGTTCCACCTGGTGGGCATGTCACATATAAGGCGGTTCTTGGGCAGGTTCAACTCCTTTTGCAGCTCAGCCAGGCGAGCACTGGCATTATAAGATCTGCGGAAATGCACTTTCCTGGCCTGCCTCAGGACATCCTGTAAGCCCGGGTACCTGCCCAAGAACCGCTGCACCACCAGGTTAAGGACGTGAGCCACACAGGGCACATGGGTCAGTTGTCCCTGTCGGAGGGCGGAGAGGAGGTTGGTGCCATTGTCGCAAACCACCATTCCTGGCTTAAGCTGGCGTGGCGTCAACCACCTCTCGGCCTGGCCCTGCAGAGCAGACAGGACCTCTGCCCCAGTGTGGCTTCTGTCCCCCAAACACACCAGCGCAAGCACGGCATGGCATCTTTTTGCCTGCGTACTTGCGTAGCCCCGTGAACGGCTACGGAGCACCGCTGGTTCATAGGACAAACCACAGGAAGAGGCCATGGAGGAAGAAGAAGAAGAGGAGGGGGTGGAGGAGAGAGGTGTGTCACAACCAGTAGTAGCATTTTGGAGGCGTGGCGGTGGGACAACCTCCAACACTACTGCACCTTGTCCTGCATCCTTCCCAGCTGCCAAAAGAGTGACCCAATGGGCCGTGAAAGAAAGGTAACGTCCCTGTCCATGCCTGCTGGACCATGAGTCAGCGGTAATATGCACCTTACCGCTGACCGCCCTGTCCAGCGAGGCCAAGACATTGCCTTCCACATGCCGGTAGAGAGCCGGAATAGCCTTCCGTGAGAAAAAGTGGCGTTTGGGAACCTGCCACTGAGGAACCGCACATTGCACAAACTCACGGAAGGGGGCCGAGTCTACCAACTGAAAAGGCAGCAGTTGAAGCGCTAGCAATTTAGCCAAGCTAGCATTCAACCGCTGGGCATGTGGATGGCTGGGAGTGAACTTCTTTCGACGGTCCAGCAGCTGGGGCAGGGAAATTTGCCTGCTAGAATCGGACGTCGGTGTACTGCTAGCAGAGTGGCCGCAAGTACTTGGCTGTGACACACCTAATTCTACACCTTCATTCCTCTCAGTGCATGTTTCAGAGAGGACTGAAGTTATAGTGGGGTTGGAGATCCCAGCTGATGCGGTGCAAGGAGAGGTCCGCTTTGTTCTTTGGTGTGGGTCTTTGAGGTAGGCTTGCCAACGAGCTGCATGGCAGGTCAACATATGTCTGGTCAGGCATGTGGTACCCAAGCGGCTGATGTTTTGGCCACGCGATATACGCTTGAGACATATGTTGCAAACAGCAGCTGTGCGATCTGATGCACTAGCCTCAAAAAAGGCCCACACCAACAAACTTTTTGAATAACGGGCAGAGGCAGCGCCCTGCACAGGCGGAGCTCTGCGGTGTGATTCCGTCGGTGTACTGCCCTTACGCTGGCCACCAAAGGGCATCCTGCCTCGTTGGAGATGTGCCTCCTCCTCCTCCTCTCTCCTATTAGGCACCCACGTGGAGTCAGTGACCTCATCATCACCTCCCTCCTCATCACTGGAGCCAATCTGGCAGTATGCTGCAGCTGCTGGAACATGACTGCCAGATTGGTGTCCTTCTTGAGCATCCCCTCTGTCTGCTCTCACGCTACTGCCTTCCTCTAGCTGGGTTTCATCATCAGACCCTTCGAAACGCTGGGCATCCTCCTGGAGCATGTACCCAACACTGTGCTGAAACAGTTCGGGGGACTCCTCAGGAGGAGGACATGGTGGGTCTAGGGAAGGAGTGACTGATGATGAGTCTGACATTGATACCAGGGAAGAGGACGCTTTGGCAGCTGCTTTTCCAGTACCCTGAGCCTGGGTGAGAGAGGAGGAGGAGGGCTTGGTCATCCACTCTACCAAGTCTTCGGCATGATGTGGCTCAACATGTCCAGCTGCCGAAAAGAAGGACAAGCATGTCCCATGGCCATGTGCTGATGACAATGCACCGCGTCCACGACCAGCACTGTTGCCCCCAGACACAGAGCCTGCTTGCCCTCTTTTATTGCCTCCTAACTGTCTGCCTCTCCTTGTTTGCCTTCCAGACATTCTAATAGATGGCCTGCAGGGAGATGGGAAAAAAGCAATAAGGGCTACCTTCAGGTGTCCTTCTCTGTCCCTTGAAACAAGGACTTGCACAGTGAAAGAAACTGACACTCTCCCTACCTAGTTTTCTGTCCCTAGAAAAAATGTTTTTTTTAAGCACAATTTAGCACAAGGAGAATTCACTCACTGTCCTTCCAGGTCCCTGGAAACAAGGACTTTGACAGTGAAAGAAACTGACACTCTCCCTACCTACAGTTTTCTGTCCCTAGAAAAAATGTTTTTTTTAAGCACAATATAGCACAAGCACAAAACACACTGACACTCTCCCTACCTATCCTTCTCTTTCCCTAAACTAAAGGAATCCAGGTTAAGCAAGAAAGAAATAAAAGTCACTGTCCCTGCCTATGCTGCTCTATCCCTGCTCCGGAACACACTACACTAGGCCGCCGTGCTGGCGGCCTTTTATAGTGTGGGGCGTGTACTAAACACCCTCAGCAATAATTGGCCACAGGCATCCTGCCTGTGGCCAATCATTGCTCTCCTCGCTGCCGGCGCTGTGATTGGCCAAGCATGCGGGGTCACAGTGCATGCTTGGCCAATCACAGCGCCTGGATGACACTGCGATGGCGTAGTGCATTGTGGGCCGTTCGCGTCACTCGAATTTGGCGCGAACGGCCCAAATCGTTCGATCTTCGTCGAACGATCGAACAGCCGATGTTCGAGTCGAACGTAGGTTCGACTCGAACACGAAGCTCATCCCTATTCAGGAGCTTCTTTGGCACGTTTGTTGCACCTAGGGTAGTCCATTTAAGTGTGCACCATGCAAAAACACACATTCCTGCTACACTAGGTGTCAACTGGGCCTTAGGTGGATCGAAATTTGGGACCGGCCAAATTTGGATCAATGTATGGGCAGGCCGATTGGATCTATTGATCGACTTGGGTACAATCAGCCTGTCAGATTTTTCTACATGAAGTTTACTGTCAGCATCTATAGCCACCAACAGTAATCATTGCATTCTGCCGCCTGCGAACCCTCCCTGCCAGCAGAACACAACAGCACTCCGGGAGGCATTCCCCCCATTAACAAGGACTGTGTTGATGGGGAAATTGAGCAATTTTCTTTACTTCCACCAAAATGGAATAAACTATTGCTTGCCTAAGCGGTCAGTGTGGCTAGAAGTTCATACTACCCAAGGAAGCCCTGACCACCTGAGGCTTCATTCACACGGCCGTAAAAAAAAAAAAAAAAAAGTTTTTTTAACCACTTGCCAAGCAGCGATTTACCCAGGCATCACCATGGTGACTTTTTTATTTTTTTAGAACTGTTAGTCGGCTCTCTTGTAAAAGTAATCCTAGCAGCTAACTAGCCACTGGATTGCTTTTTTAAGCAGCGGGAGGGGACGCCCCGCCCACCCCCTCCTCTGCCTTCTACGAGATCTCCTGTCCTGTAGCTGACCGGACAGCCGAACAAAGCCAGGCTCAAGTTTGTCAGCTCTCAGCAGTTTACATTGCTTGTGACAGCAATAAAAGTGATAAAAAAAAAAAATGAAGTGCCCCTGTGCAAATGCAAACACGCACTTTAGTCCTGCACGCACGCAAACAAACAACAATCGTCCCACACATGTGGGGTATCACCGCTAACGTCAGATCATGGGCAGTAATTCTAGCACCAGACCTCCTCTGCAAATCTAAAGTGGTAACCTGTAAAGGCTTTTAAAGCGTTGCATCTGGGTAGTAAAATGTACGTCGTTTGTTGTACGGGCATGCTCAATTTTAAAGCATGACGTGTTTGGTATCTATTTGCGTGGCATAACATCTTTTATATTGTACAAAAAAGAAAAAAAAATGGGTTATGTATTGTGTTTTTTTTAGTTTTGAAGAACCACTGCGCAAACAGTGTAACATAAAAATTGCAAAATCCACTATTTTATCCTCTAGGGCCTCTGCATTTAAAAATAAATAACTAATAATAATCATAGTATGTATGTATGTATGTATGTATGTATGTATGTATGAATGTATGTATGTATGAATGTATGTATGTATGAATGTATGTATGTATGAATGTATGTATGTATGAATGTATGTATGTAACACACACACACACACTGTTTGGGGGTTCTACGTAATTTTCTAGCAAAAAAACACTGCTTCTTAGATGTAAACAAAAAAGCGTCAGAAAATGGCCTGGAGGTCAAGTGGTTCGTTGTGGATCTGAAGACAGCTAGCTGCATTGTTTTCAATGGATCCATTCACACTGGTGAGTAAACATTAACTGCATATAGATCCTTAACACAGAATCATGTGGAAAGTGAAAAGGTTACTCACCATACGAAAATTCTCGTACGACAGAATACAACTTCAGAAGTAACATAACGTGTTGAATAGTTTTGTATAAGTTCTTTTCTTTCTGAGTATGCATAGTCTTGCCCTTACGATTTTCTTCGTAGGAAAACCGTACTAATTAAACGAAAATCGAACGTTGCGTTTGACAAAAATGTTATAGTCTGCACATCCAGCTTTTGTCTGATGAAAAACCAGAATCTGCTGTCGAAGGCACCGTACTACCGATCCGAAAATCGGCAGATCGTTTGTCGGACGAAATTTTACTTGCGATTTTTGTATTGTGTGTATGGGCCTTTAAGCCCCTTTTACACATGGCGCAGACTCTGTCAGGGGGATCGGCCTGCTCAGTGAGAGCTCTGTCCACTGATCCCCTCTAAGCAGGCGGATGACAGGTCTGTGTCCGCTTCACTATGCAGAACGGACGCAGCCTGCTCTTCTCTATGGAGCAGTCACATGTAAACAGACCGCCTGTCCGTTTCCATCCGATCCTCTAGACCAGTGGTTCTCAACCCTGTCCTCAAGTACCCCCAACAGGCCATGTTTGCAGGTTTTCCTTTACCTTGCCCAGGTGCTTTAACCGCTTCCGGACCAGCTGTCACAGTACAATTGCCGCAGGCTGGCCCACCTGTGCGAGCCATCGTAGCTGTACGTCGGCTCTTTAAGACGCCTCCGGCGGCGCACACGTTGGCCCGAAGCGTGTCCCGGAGCCGATGAGAGTGCCCGGGGGTCGTGATGACCGCCGGGCACCCGCGATTGCTCGCTACAGAATGAGAACGGGGAGGAGTGTGTATAAACATACAAATCCGGTTCCCTCAGGGGGCAAGGAGACAGATCGTGTGTTCATACAATATATGTATGAACACCGATCAATCTCTTCCCCTAGTCAGTCCCACCCCCCTACAGTTAGAACACACATAGGAAACACAGTTACCCCTTGATCACCCCCTGGTGTTAGCCCCTTCCCTGCCAGTGACATTTATACAGTAATCAGTGCATTTTTATAGCACCAATTGCTGTATAAATGTCACTGGTCCCAAAAAGGTGTCAAAAGTGTCCGATTTGTCCGCCACAATATCGCAGTCTCAATAAAAATCGCCACCATTACTAGTAAAAAAAAATATTAATAAAAACGCCATAAATCTATCCCCTATTTTGTAGACGCTATAACTTTTGCACAAACCAATTAATATACGCTTATTGCGATTTTTTTTACCAAAAATATGTAGAAGAATACATATTGGCCTAAACTGAGGAAAAAATTAGTTTAAAAAAAAAAAAAAAAAAATGGTGATATTATAGCAAAAAGTAAAAGATAATGTTTTTTTTTTCAAAATTGTCGCTATTCTTTTGTTTATAGTGAAAATAATAAAGACCGCAGAGGTGATCAAATACCACCAAAAGAAAGCTCCATTTGTGGGGGAAAAAAGGACATCAATTTTGTTTGGGTAAAGCATCGCACGACCGTGCAATTGTCAGTTAAAGCGACAGTTTTTTTTTTTTTTTTTGAAAAGCCCATGGCGTGTGAAACACACCCAAAAACTCCACCCGGTGCCAAAAAAAGTGCACACACATAAAGAGTGACACAAAACGTGCAACGGGTGTTACACTTGTCCTCCACTAGGAAGGACCTTACCTGATCCCCCGGGGCGTTAGGCTCCTGACGGGGACTGAGGTACATCACGTGGTCCGACTTGCCGAAACCAGACGGCCCCCTTTCTCTGGAGGGTCTGCCGAAACAGACCCACCCAAGTACTTGGTGGGACTCCCCCCGAAGGGAGACCCCATGAGAGCAGGCGAACCAGGCCAGAAGACCATGTCCACCTACTCCCAAGTCGTTCAGGGCAGGCCCGAGGACCTACACCCTACTAAAACACACTGTGACAAACGTGAACACCAAACAAAAAAATACAAAAAAGTGACAACACAAGGGGATAAATAAAAAGAAAAGTGGGGAGAAGGAAGGTGGGAGAGTGAAAAGTGGCCATTGTGCTATACAATGGCCAGGCCCTCCGGCCAGGAATAAAAAATTCCTCCGGTCCCAGCCAAAAGGCCCGGCCCAGGTGCTAAAAAGGCGTGACATGGTGCAGTGACCGCGGTGCCATATATCAATGTGACCCTCACTCACATGTGATCGTCTGGCACCCTTAGACTGCCACTCCAAGGGCACATGCACCATGGGCTTTTCGGCTCCTATCCGACCCCCCGACCGGTCAGTGCAGCCCTCTGTCCCGCTGATAGAGAGCCCTTCAAGGTTTTCTCAGGGAGAGCTGCCCCTGCTACAGCCTCCACCGATACTAGCCCTTCCAGTCTCCCATCAACCCGGCGGATTTGCATGGCCGCACCCCGCTCAGAAACAGGGATTAGCCAGCTCCTCCCTCCGGATCGCCAACAAGGACAGCACTTACACCATCCAGCCAGAAGGCCAGAATAAGACTCGGCAAAAAGACCAGACCAAATGCAGCATTCCATCCTCACCAGGAGCACCCTTCCAGATGGCTCAGACTCGACCGCACCGGCCCCCAGTTTACTGTCGGGCAGCTCGGCATGGCCCCTGCTGAAACCATCCTTCCAGGTGCTAATGACGCCGTTGGGTTCGCATCAGCCCCCCACAGATAGGAGGTACTTCAGCGCCCCCTCTGGCAACTGATAAGAACAGATACTACACTTGATCTTAGCCAAAAGGCCGAGAAGCGATTAAAGCGACAGTGCTGTATCGCAAAAAATGGCCTGGTCATTGAGCAGCCAAATCTTCCGGGGCTGAAGTGGTTAAATCATCTGTATTTTGGACAGCTATTTTAGCTAAGAGAAATTCCCAAAACATGGCTTGTTGGGGGTACTTGAGGACGGAGGTTGAGAACCACTGATCTAGACCAGGTATGGCCAAAGTCCGGAACGCGGGTCAGTTGCGGCCCGTGTTCCAGTTTCATACGGCCCCACAGATAATTTGGAGAGAGAGATATATATCTTTTGTGGCACGCAGGGATTCGTTGGGGGGCCACAAAAGATATATACCGTATTTATCCGCGCTGCCTCGGAGGGGACAGTGAGGGGGCCAGACGGGTGCCGTCAGATTACATACAGGAGATTTTCCTCTCTAATAGGAAGTCCCGTCTCCTAGGTTGGCATTGGACGACTGTTCTGTTTATCATATGAGGCGGGACTTTGTATTAAAGAAGCCACCGAGTAAACAGGAGATTCTCCTGTATGTAATCTGTTGGCAATGGCAATGGTGAGGCTGCATTCGTGGCACTGGTGAGGCTGCATTCGTGGCACTGGTGAGGCTGATTTCGTGGCACTGGTGAGGCTGCATTCGTGGCACTGACCCTTCTTTTGCTTCACAGTTCTTTATTTAAAATGTAATTTTTTCCTGAAACTTCCCTCTTAAAGTGAAGGTGCGTGTTATACGCCAATAAATACGGTATATCCAAATAACACGCCCGAGCTCATCCTTAGACTCTTCCCCACACACCGCCACAAAGACAAGAGAATTCTTGTTGGGCAGTGTAATACTTAATTTGCATTTAATTTTAATGGTTCAAACAATGTCAGGCAAAATGGTCGGCCCCACGCATGTTCACTTCATCAAATCTGGCCCTCTTTGAAAAAAGTTTGGACACCCCTGATCTAGACGGATGGAGAACAGTCCAATCGGGTCTGCCTGAAAAACTGACAGCTGGACCCGATTGGTCCGTCAGTGTGAAAGGGGCCTTAAAGCGGAGGTTCACGGAAAATATAAACTATCTTCCTAATCAATCAATGCACTATGTACATCATTAAAAAGGCAGGTCACTGTTTTTATAAATACATGCATATTTAGATTCAAATGCAGACTTCCGGGATTCATCTCCCGCGGGAGTAGGCGTGTCTAAGCCTTTCCCCTGAGCCGCAATGATACTTGGGAGTTCGCAGCAATGTATTCTGGGAGCACAGTGTCGTGCTTCCCAATATACATTGTGTATCGCCGAGCAGCGAAATCTCGAGTGATTTCACATACTAAATGACGAGTGTGTCTCCGCTTCCAGGAAATACTTGCTTGTTGGCTTCACAATGCCCACAAGCAAAATGGAAATTTGCAGTACAGGATTTTATAACTCTGTTTTTCTTATGAAAATGGACACAAGATAATTGAGGAGACAGAAGTAGTGAGTGTACATTTTAATTGTTAAATCACATAAAATCATCCCAAAACAAAAAAAAACGATCTGCCGCGGAATATAAAGTGGTTGTAAACCCTGTCGATAATTTTTTTTATCTAACCTGCAAGACAAAGCTATAATGAGCTAGTATGACTAGCATACTAGCTCATTATGTACCACTTACCTTAGATCGGGGGCCCCCGAAGTCATCAGTGTCTCTCCTCTAGCCGCATCCATCGCTGCGGCGATAGCCGGAATGTTACTTCCGGGTATCGCCGCTGCAGCCAATCACAGCGCCGCTCCGGCGCTGTGATTGGCCGGAGCGGAGAAGACGTGACTCCGTGCATGATCCGTCGAATTCGGCTACATCGTCGAATGTTGCGACCTAGCCGAATTTGTGAATGGGGTTAACCCCATGCGCATGACGTCACCACATTTACATGCAAATATCTCCTTAACCGTGTAGGTTAAGGAGATATTTCATGCACCTACAGGTAAGCCTTAATCTAGGCTTACCTGTAGGTCTTTGTTTATAAAGTGGGTTTACAACCACTTTAAGAACATGCACTTACATATATAAACGTATGTAGACGCATTTGTAAGCACATAAATTAAGTCTAAACAAAGGGGAAAATGTACACAATTATTTTACTAATCATTACACAGGAATTTCCCCCCTAGAAAACACATGTAATAACATCAGGAGGAAGGCTGGACTATACCAAAGATGTAGTATGACATGTACTGCCATTCATTATTATTACAGGGGAGAGACGCTGCAATATTGGTCACCCTATGAGGACTGAGCCACACAGAGGTCATAGGTTCATTCATTCATTGTGCTCACTCACCTTCCCCGGTCACACACAAGTCACGACTGATGAGAGGTAAGTACAGCAGCGCAGGGAGGACAGTGCTGGGTGTGTACAGGTGACCCGCTGACAACGAATGGGAGGACACTACACTACCGAGAGAACCGGAGAAGAAAGAGAGTCTTCAGAAACTTCCAAAGCCCCTTGCTGCTGCGGGGCGTCACCGACACTTCCGCAGCCAATCACCATAAGGCCAGAGCGTTTGTAAAAGCGAATCACGTGCCAGCCGCATTCCTGTGTGACCGGTATTGGCCACGCGCGTCAGCGGCAGCACAGTGTCAGCCGGGGAGGGGGTTGCAGACTTGTGTCATGGTGGGGGAGGGGAGAGGAGGTGGTATATCAATATCTTACACAGTATTCTCTTGCTGACTGAGGTTAGATGTATTCTGTAGACTATTGCTGTACTTGCCTTAGTCACTATTCACTAATAACAATATGGAGCTATTTATTATGTCACTTGAATGTTATCATTCAATAGATATGTTCAGCATGATGACACGTTGTTGTTTTTTTTGTTGTGACAGATGTTTTCTGTTTATTGTCAACATAAAAAAGAGAAAATCTGCTGAAATTCCTGCTGGGTAAATAAAAGCAGAAAAACCTGGCAGTATGGTCCATATAAAACCTGAAAGGCTTGCCATAGTTTCCACAGGGCTCAGTTTTTAATGGACGTTTAAAATGTGCTGGGAATCCCAGTAGCAAGAATCTGTGGCTATCTGTGATGTGTGGATTGCTGCGGCTTGGATAGACAGAGGTGTGCGGATTGCTGCGGCTGGGATAGACAGAGGTGTGCGGATTGCTGCGGCTTGGATAGACAGAGGTGTGCGGATTGCTGCGGCTGGGATAGACAGAGGTGTGCGGATTGCTGCGGCTGGGATAGACAGAGGTGTGCGGATTGCTGCGGCTGGGATAGACAGAGGTGTGCGGATTGCTGCGGCTGGGATAGACAGAGGTGTGCGGATTGCTGCGTCTGGAATAGACAGAGGTGTGCGGATTGCTGCGGCTTGGATAGACAGAGGTGTGCGGATTGCTGCGGCTGGAATAGACAGAGGTGTGCGGACTGCTGCGGCTGGGATAGACAGAGGTGTGCGGACTGCTGCGGCTGGGATAGACAGAGGTGTGCGGATTGCTGCGGCTGGGGTAGACAGAGGTGTGCGGATTGCTGCGGCTGGGGTAGACAGAGGTGTGCGGATTGCTGCGGCTTGGATAGACAGAGGTGTGCGGATTGCTGCGGCTGGGGTAGACAGAGGTGTGCGGATTGCTGCGGCTTGGGTAGACAGAGGTGTGCGGATTGCTGCGGCTGGGATAGACAGAGGTGTGCGGATTTCTGCGGCTTGGATAGACAGAGGTGTGCGGATTGCTGCGGCTGGGATAGACAGAGGTGTGCGGATTGCTGCGGCTGGAATAGACAGAGGTGTGCGGATTGCTGCGGCTGGGATAGACAGAGGTGTGCGGATTGCTGCGGCTGGAATAGACAGAGGTGTGCGGATTGCTGCGGCTGGGATAGACAGAGGTGTGCGGATTGCTGCGGCTGGGATAGACAGAGGTGTGCGGATTGCTGCGGCTTGGATAGACAGAGGTGTGCGGATTTCTGCGGCTGGGATAGACAGAGGTGTGCGGATTGCTGCGGCTGGGATAGACAGAGGTGTGCGGATTGCTGCGGCTGGGATAGACAGAGGTGTGCGGATTGCTGCGGCTGGGATAGACAGAGGTGTGCGGATTGCTGCGGCTGGGATAGACAGAGGTGTGCGGATTGCTGCGGCTGGGATAGACAGAGGTGTGCGGATTGCTGCGGCTGGGATAGACAGAGGTGTGCGGATTGCTGCGGCTGGGATAGACAGAGGTGTGCGGATTGCTGCGGCTGGAATAGACAGAGGTGTGCGGATTGCTGCGGCTGGGATAGACAGAGGTGTGCGGATTGCTGCGGCTGGGATAGACAGAGGTGTGCGGATTGCTGCGGCTGGAATAGACAGAGGTGTGCGGATTGCTGCGGCTGGGATAGACAGAGGTGTGCGGATTGCTGCGGCTGGGATAGACAGAGGTGTGCGGATTGCTGCGGCTTGGATAGACAGAGGTGTGCGGATTGCTGCGGCTGGAATAGACAGAGGTGTGCGGACTGCTGCGGCTGGGATAGACAGAGGTGTGCGGATTGCTGCGGCTGGGGTAGACAGAGGTGTGCGGATTGCTGCGGCTTGGGTAGACAGAGGTGTGCGGATTGCTGCGGCTGGGATAGACAGAGGTGTGCGGATTTCTGCGGCTTGGATAGACAGAGGTGTGCGGATTGCTGCGGCTGGGATAGACAGAGGTGTGCGGATTGCTGCGGCTGGGATAGACAGAGGTGTGCGGATTGCTGCGTCTGGAATAGACAGAGGTGTGCGGATTGCTGCGGCTTGGATAGACAGAGGTGTGCGGATTGCTGCGGCTGGAATAGACAGAGGTGTGCGGACTGCTGCGGCTGGGATAGACAGAGGTGTGCGGATTGCTGCGGCTGGGGTAGACAGAGGTGTGCGGATTGCTGCGGCTTGGGTAGACAGAGGTGTGCGGATTGCTGCGGCTGGGATAGACAGAGGTGTGCGGATTTCTGCGGCTTGGATAGACAGAGGTGTGCGGATTGCTGCGGCTGGGATAGACAGAGGTGTGCGGACTGCTGCGGCTGGGATAGACAGAGGTGTGCGGATTGCTGCGGCTGGGGTAGACAGAGGTGTGCGGATTGCTGCGGCTGGGATAGACAGAGGTGTGCGGATTGCTGCGGCTGGGATAGACAGAGGTGTGCGGATTGCTGCGGCTGGAATAGACAGAGGTGTGCGGATTGCTGCGGCTGGGATAGACAGAGGTGTGCGGATTGCTGCGGCTGGGATAGACAGAGGTGTGCGGATTGCTGCGGCTGGGATAGACAGAGGTGTGCGGATTGCTGCGGCTGGGGTAGACAGAGGTGTGCGGATTGCTGCGGCTGGGATAGACAGAGGTGTGTGGATTGCTGCGGCTGGGATAGACAGAGGTGTGCGGATTGCTGCGTCTGGAATAGACAGAGGTGTGCGGATTGCTGCGGCTTGGATAGACAGAGGTGTGCGGATTTCTGCGGCTGGGATAGACAGAGGTGTGCGGATTGCTGCGGCTGGGATAGACAGAGGTGTGCGGATTGCTGCGGCTGGGATAGACAGAGGTGTGCGGATTGCTGCGGCTGGGATAGACAGAGGTGTGCGGATTGCTGCGGCTGGGATAGACAGAGGTGTGCGGATTGCTGCGGCTTGGATAGACAGAGGTGTGCGGATTGCTGCGGCTGGGATAGACAGAGGTGTGCGGATTGCTGCGGCTGGAATAGACAGAGGTGTGCGGATTGCTGCGGCTGGGATAGACAGAGGTGTGCGGATTGCTGCGGCTGGGATAGACAGAGGTGTGCGGATTGCTGCGGCTGGGATAGACAGAGGTGTGCGGATTTCTGCGGCTGGGATAGACAGAGGTGTGCGGATTGCTGCGGCTGGGGTAGACAGAGGTGTGCGGATTGCTGCGGCTGGGATAGACAGAGGTGTGCGGATTGCTGCGGCTGGGATAGACAGAGGTGTGCGGATTGCTGCGTCTGGAATAGACAGAGGTGTGCGGATTGCTGCGGCTTGGATAGACAGAGGTGTGCGGATTGCTGCGGCTGGAATAGACAGAGGTGTGCGGACTGCTGCGGCTGGGATAGACAGAGGTGTGCGGATTGCTGCGGCTGGGGTAGACAGAGGTGTGCGGATTGCTGCGGCTTGGGTAGACAGAGGTGTGCGGATTGCTGCGGCTGGGATAGACAGAGGTGTGCGGATTTCTGCGGCTTGGATAGACAGAGGTGTGCGGATTGCTGCGGCTGGGATAGACAGAGGTGTGCGGATTGCTGCGGCTGGGATAGACAGAGGTGTGCGGATTGCTGCGGCTGGAATAGACAGAGGTGTGCGGATTGCTGCGGCTGGGATAGACAGAGGTGTGCGGATTGCTGCGGCTGGGATAGACAGAGGTGTGCGGATTGCTGCGGCTGGGATAGACAGAGGTGTGCGGATTGCTGCGGCTGGGGTAGACAGAGGTGTGCGGATTGCTGCGGCTGGGATAGACAGAGGTGTGTGGATTGCTGCGGCTGGGATAGACAGAGGTGTGCGGATTGCTGCGTCTGGAATAGACAGAGGTGTGCGGATTGCTGCGGCTTGGATAGACAGAAGTGTGCGGATTTCTGCGTCTGGGATAGACAGAGGTGTGCGGATTGCTGCGGCTGGGATAGACAGAGGTGTGCGGATTGCTGCGGCTGGGATAGACAGAGGTGTGCGGATTGCTGCGGCTGGGATAGACAGAGGTGTGCGGATTGCTGCGGCTGGGATAGACAGAGGTGTGCGGATTGCTGCGGCTTGGATAGACAGAGGTGTGCGGATTGCTGCGGCTGGGATAGACAGAGGTGTGCGGATTGCTGCGGCTGGAATAGACAGAGGTGTGCGGATTGCTGCGGCTGGGATAGACAGAGGTGTGCGGATTGCTGCGGCTGGGATAGACAGAGGTGTGCGGATTGCTGCGGCTGGGATAGACAGAGGTGTGCGGATTGCTGCGGCTGGGATAGACAGAGGTGTGCGGATTGCTGCGGCTGGGGTAGACAGAGGTGTGCGGATTGCTGCGGCTGGGATAGACAGAGGTGTGCGGATTGCTGCGGCTGGGATAGACAGAGGTGTGCGGATTGCTGCGTCTGGAATAGACAGAGGTGTGCGGATTGCTGCGGCTTGGATAGACAGAGGTGTGCGGATTGCTGCGGCTGGAATAGACAGAGGTGTGCGGACTGCTGCGGCTGGGGTAGACAGAGGTGTGCGGATTGCTGCGGCTGGGGTAGACAGAGGTGTGCGGATTGCTGCGGCTTGGGTAGACAGAGGTGTGCGGATTGCTGCGGCTGGGATAGACAGAGGTGTGCGGATTTCTGCGGCTTGGATAGACAGAGGTGTGCGGATTGCTGCGGCTGGGATAGACAGAGGTGTGCGGATTGCTGCGGCTGGGATAGACAGAGGTGTGCGGATTGCTGCGTCTGGAATAGACAGAGGTGTGCGGATTGCTGCGGCTTGGATAGACAGAGGTGTGCGGATTGCTGCGGCTGGAATAGACAGAGGTGTGCGGACTGCTGCGGCTGGGATAGACAGAGGTGTGCGGATTGCTGCGGCTGGGGTAGACAGAGGTGTGCGGATTGCTGCGGCTTGGGTAGACAGAGGTGTGCGGATTGCTGCGGCTGGGATAGACAGAGGTGTGCGGATTTCTGCGGCTTGGATAGACAGAGGTGTGCGGATTGCTGCGGCTGGGATAGACAGAGGTGTGCGGATTGCTGCGGCTGGGATAGACAGAGGTGTGCGGATTGCTGCGGCTGGGATAGACAGAGGTGTACGGATTGCTGCGTCTGGAATAGACAGAGGTGTGCGGATTGCTGCGGCTTGGATAGACAGAGGTGTGCGGATTGCTGCGGCTGGAATAGACAGAGGTGTGCGGACTGCTGCGGCTGGGATAGACAGAGGTGTGCGGATTGCTGCGGCTGGGGTAGACAGAGGTGTGCGGATTGCTGCGGCTGGGATAGACAGAGGTGTGCGGATTGCTGCGGCTTGGATAGACAGAGGTGTGCGGATTGCTGCGGCTGGGATAGACAGAGGTGTGCGGATTGCTGCGGCTGGGATAGACAGAGGTGTGCGGATTGCTGCGGCTGGGATAGACAGAGGTGTGCGGATTGCTGCGGCTGGGATAGACAGAGGTGTGCGGATTGCTGCGGCTGGGATAGACAGAGGTGTACGGATTGCTGCGGCTGGGATAGACAGAGGTGTGCGGATTGCTGTGGCTGGAATAGACAGAGGTGTGCGAATTGCTGCGGCTTGGATAGACAGGTGTGCAGATTGCTGTGGCTGGAATAGACAGAATGTCCCATATGTGGCTACATATGTCTATCCCAGCCGCAGCAATCCGCACACCTCTTGGATAGACAGAGGTGTGCGGATTGCTGCGGCTGGGATAGACAGAGGTGTGCGGATTGCTGCGGCTGGGATAGACAGAGGTGTGCGGATTGCTGCGGCTGGGATAGACAGAGGTGTGCGGATTGCTGCGGCTGGGATAGACAGAGGTGTGCGGATTGCTGCGGCTGGGATAGACAGAGGTGTGCGGATTGCTGCGGCTGGGATAGACAGAGGTGTGCGGATTGCTGCGGCTTGGATAGACAGAGGTGTGCGGATTGCTGCGGCTGGGATAGACAGAGGTGTGCGGATTGCTGCGGCTGGGATAGACAGAGGTGTGCGGATTGCTGCGGCTGGGATAGACAGAGGTGTGCGGATTGCTGCGGCTTGGATAGACAGAGGTGTGCGGATAACTGCGGCTGGAATAGACAGAGGTGTGCGGACTGCTGCGGCTGGGATAGACAGAGGTGTGCGGATTGCTGCGGCTGGGGTAGACAGAGGTGTGCGGATTGCTGCGGCTGGGATAGACAGAGGTGTGCGGATTGCTGCGGCTTGGATAGACAGAGGTGTGCGGATTGCTGCGGCTGGGATAGACAGAGGTGTGCGGATTGCTGCGGCTGGGATAGACAGAGGTGTGCGGATTGCTGCGGCTGGGATAGACAGAGGTGTGCGGATTGCTGCGGCTGGGATAGACAGAGGTGTACGGATTGCTGCGTCTGGAATAGACAGAGGTGTGCGGATTGCTGCGGCTTGGATAGACAGAGGTGTGCGGATTGCTGCGGCTGGAATAGACAGAGGTGTGCGGACTGCTGCGGCTGGGATAGACAGAGGTGTGCGGATTGCTGCGGCTGGGGTAGACAGAGGTGTGCGGATTGCTGCGGCTGGGATAGACAGAGGTGTGCGGATTGCTGCGGCTTGGATAGACAGAGGTGTGCGGATTGCTGCGGCTGGGATAGACAGAGGTGTGCGGATTGCTGCGGCTGGGATAGACAGAGGTGTGCGGATTGCTGCGGCTGGGATAGACAGAGGTGTGCGGATTGCTGCGGCTGGGATAGACAGAGGTGTACGGATTGCTGCGGCTGGGATAGACAGAGGTGTGCGGATTGCTGTGGCTGGAATAGACAGAGGTGTGCGAATTGCTGCGGCTTGGATAGACAGGTGTGCAGATTGCTGTGGCTGGAATAGACAGAATGTCCCATATGTGGCTACATATAGCTTATGGGACAGGTACGTGTCTGTTAATTTTATTGGAAAGGTTTGATATTTTTGGAAAAAAAGTATATGAATGCTAAATCGGTACATAGGGGAGCTGGAATTTAGAATTTTTTTTAAAAAGGTGAACGTATCCTTTAAGGCCTTGTATCTTTTTGAAAGCAATATTTACATGTGGAAAAACGCGTCGCATATAGGGGAGCCCCATGCCCTTCATTGGGTTGTCCTATGCACATTTGTCACCCAAAAGAAGCTCCTGCTTAGCTTAGAGCAATTTTTAAATGCATGTTTTGCTGCGATTGCCACATGATCCTGTTGCATGAAAATCGGCCTAACAGAAACAAGCAAGTAAATATTCTTTTTGCTTAACCCCTTTCTGCCTACACACCACGGCCCTTCAACTGGGTCTTCAGATGGGGAGACAGGATGAACTTCCTGATTACATGACATTGAATTTGCTGTCACAGGGTCAGGAGCTTGTCCACCCACCTCCCAAAAATAAATAGTGATCAGGAGCAACAGACTGAAAAGTGGGTGTAAAATGAAAGTATGGGCTCTGCAGGTAAACATTAGAAATTATTTATACACATTTAATAAAGAAGAAGTAGGGCCAAAGCCCTTTTGGCCCTACTTCTCCTGGAGATCACAGGGTTGCACTTCGTTCAGCACTCTTATGACCTCTGTTGGCTGACGCTACTCAGGACTGTGGAGGGATCCCGACTTTAATGTCCGTATCCACCCAGATACCTGGAACGCCAGCTGGCTCAGGCTCTCAGCGAGCTGCTGAGAGCCTGAGCCAGTCGCTCCCACCCTCTTCAAAGTCTGGTGTTCCAGGGAGCATTGAAGTTGCAGAGCGCAGTGACAGTAAAGTGCACAGTTCAAAACTCATGAGTGCATATCACAGGGAGGGAGTGTGGGGTCAGAAATGAATAATACATAGAGCGCAGGGATCAGAAGTGCATAACACACAGGGTGAATGATTTAGGAGTGCGTAATTTACAGAGTACAGAGAACAGGAATGGTTAACACACAGAGTGCAGGGGTCAGGAGTTTGCAACACAGAGAGTGTAGGGCTCAGGAGTGTACATCACAGAGGTCAGGAGTGCGTAATATACAGAGTACAGGCCTCAGGAGTGGTTATCACACACAGAGTGCAGGTATCAGGAGTGCATAATGTACAGAGTACAGTCCTCAGAAATGGTTATCACAAAGAGTGCAGGGATCAGGAGTGCATAATATAACAAAGTACAGGCCTCAGAAATGGTTATCACACAAAGTGCAGGGGTCAGGAGTGCATAATTTACAGAGTACAGGCCTCAGGAATGGTTATCACACACACAGAGTTCAGAGGCCAGGAGTGTGTAACGCAGAGAATGCAGGAGTAGTCAGAAGTACAAAACACACTGACTAGTGTACAGAGTACAACCAAAAATGGCCACCTCCTCCCAGTACAAATTCCCCCAAGCCAGTACATAGTACAGATGTCCCCCAACATCCCCAATTCTTGACCTATGACAGATTTCTTGCTAACAGCCCTAAACTTCCCATAGTACAGACCCCTCTGCTACACCCCAGCCCAACTCATCAGTACAGACCCCACTCACTACAGACCCTTCCTTCAGTTCAGCCTGCTAAGAGAGAAATCTTAACCTGTATGGTTACCTTAACCACTTGCTGACCAGCCGCCGCAGTTTTACTGCGGCAGAATGGCATGGCTGAGCGAAACAACGTTACCTGCAGCGTGTACCCGAAACCGATGCGAGTGCCCGGCGGCTGCGATGACTGCCGGGCACCCGCGATCGCTCGTGACAGAGCGAGAACCGGGATCTGTGTGTGTAAACACACAAATCTCGGTTCCCTCAGGAGAGAGAAGATAGATTGTGTGTTCATACTAAGTATGAACATCGATCTCTCTCTTCCCGTTGTCAGTCCCATCCCCCCTACAGTTAGAACACACAAAGGGAACACAGTTAACTCATTGATCTCCCCCTAGTGTTAACTCCTTCCCTGCCAGTGACATTTATACAGTAATCAGTGCATTTTTATAGCCCTGATCGCTGTATAATTGTCACTGGTCCCAAAAATGTGTCAAAAGTGTCCGATCTGTCATAATTCTATCCCCTATTTTGTAGCCGTTATAACTTTTGCATAAACCAATCAATCTACGCTTCTTTTTGCAATTTTTTTTTTTTTTTTACCAAAAATATGTAGAAGAATACATATCGGCCTAAACTGAGGAAAAAAATATATATAAAAAAAAAAGTGGGATATTTATTATAGCAACATTTTTCAAAATTGTTGTTTTTCTTTTGTTTATAGTGCAAAAAATTAAAACCGCAGAGGTGATCAAATACCACCAAAAGAAAGCTCTATTTGTTGGAAAAAAAGGACATCAATTTTGTTTGGGTAC
Organism: Rana muscosa; assembly: GCA_029206835.1. NCBI lineage: Eukaryota > Metazoa > Chordata > Amphibia > Anura > Ranidae > Rana > Rana muscosa. The sequence continues at coordinate 477,364,291 of CM055117.1, read as the reverse complement.
AGTGTCGCATGACTGCGCAATTATCAGTTAAAGTGACGCAGTGCCTGTTGTGGAACTCCAAAGTCCGCTGGGAAATCCTTGAAGCTGAGGAAGTACTAACTTATCCAAGGCAACCTGTTATCCCCCCAGTAACTGGACGACACACAGTTCTGGGAGTAAATCAACCCTTTATTTAGCCACAGCTGGCTTTTTATATCCTTCCCCATGCAAGGGGTTTCTTAACTCATTTTCCAGGGGCATTCCCTTCAGCAACTAACAGATGACAGTGATTTAATTACCTGGAACTATTTCTAACACACTTGGTATGCGTGAAACGTTGTCTCCACATATTTACCCATAACAATGAAACCGTGCCAGACACATTACTAGGAGTGTAATTACATCCCATAGCAGATAATAGGGTCATTAACACACTGACAATAGATGAATGGAAAGCTACCTCAGACCCCAATTAACCCAATTTACTTATTCAGACATCAGTAGACGTTCTGTCTCTACATTTCCTGGAATGAATATTTACTATCCCCTTTGAAGTGATCCCCACCATATTCTCAGTTTCAGTATTTTGCTACACTGTTCCCCCTTACCCACAAGCCGGCATACACAGTCTGATCCTTAACGGATCGGCTTGGGGATGTCCGGAGAGTACTCACGGATCACTTTTCCAGTTCAGTTTGCCGCGAGAATCCATCAGGATTGCCGTTCTGTTTCCCGGGTCAGTAGCTGATGGTGAGGGTGTCACGTACCTGACGGTGACGAGCCCGGTTAGCAGAGGGAGGCCTCCCTTACGGCTCCCACCGGCGGCCCCTGGTGATATAACAGGAAGCACGGAGATGGAAGGGGTACGAGTGCCTGGCAGGATCAAGAACTACCGCAGGTGATCAGGAACCAGCAGGTGAGGAGGCAGGAACCAGGAACTACAGCAGGTGAGTGGACAGGAACCAGGAACTACAGCAGGTGAGTAGACAGGAACCAGGAACTCAGAAGATGACCCGGACCAGGAGGCACAGCAGGTAGACTGGAACCACTGGGCAGCAGCAGATGAACAGGAACCAGCAGATGAGCAGACAGGAACCAGCAGATGAGCAGACAGGAACCAGGAACTGCAGCAGGTGAGTAGACAGGAACCAGGAACTCAGCAGATGACCCGGACCGGGAGGCACAGCAGGTAGACTGGAACCACTGGGCAGCAGCAGGTGAACAGGAACCAGCAGATGAGCAGACAGGAACCAGCAGATGAGCAGACAGGAACCAGCAGATGAGCAGACAGGAACCAGGAACTCAGCAGATGACCCGGACCGGGAGGAACAGCAGGTAAACTGGAACCACTAGGCAGCAGCAGGTGAACAGGAACCAGCAGATGAGCAGACAGGAACCAGCAGATGAGCAGACAGGAACCAGCAGATGAGCAGACAGGAACCAGGAACTCAGCAGATGACCCGGACCGGGAGGCACAGCAGGTAAACTGGAACCACTAGGCAGCAGCAGGTGAACAAGAGCCAAGGTCAGGCAGGATCGTCAGACAAGCCGGGTCGGGTAAACTGGCAGGCAGCGAGGCACAAAAGGATCAGGCAATACCGAAGTCAGAAAACAGGCCGATGGTCAGGTACAGGCAGATAGCAGGAGGGTCACAGGAAGCCGGGTCAGATACAGGTAAACAAGGCAGATCAGGTCACTTGGGATAAACGCTGTAGAGCAGACAGCAGGGACTGTCTGCAAGTGAGGAGTTTAAATAGCCCTTCGGGCGTCACCTGCGGGGGCGGGAACCAGGAAGTCCAGGGCGTCTGTTCCTGACAGGGTTTCCATGACATTGCCCCCCCCAAGGGGCAGCCTCCGGATGCCCCTAGGAGCAAACTTCTCGGGGTGAGACCTCCTGAAGGCTTGTATCAGGTCTTTGGCGTGAATGTTCTCTTCGGGTTCCCAGGAGTTCTCCTCTGGTCCGTAACCCTTCCATTTTATTAAAAATTGACTCTGGCTATTTCTTCTTCGTGCATCTAAAATAGCTTCTACCTCGAATTCCTGTTCCCCGTCTATGATGACGGGATCAGGGCGAGTCGGGGTCCGACCTGGGAATGGGTTGGAGACTGACGGTTTCAATAGACAAACATGAAAAACAGGGTGGACCCTCAGGGAGTCGGGGAGCTCCAGCTCGTAGGCCACCTCGTTGATTTTCCTTTTGATAGGAAAAGGCCCTAGAAACTTGGGGCCCAATTTCTTGGACGGGCAAGCCAATCTTAGATTGATGGTGGAAAGCCATACTTGGTCGCCCGGTGCCAGCGCTAATTCACCCCGTCTCCTCCTGTCGTAGACCGTCTTGTTATACTCCTGAGTTCTTGCCATGGCTTCGCGTAGAAGCTGGTTGTTAGAGGAGAAGAAATTCACTTTTTCCAGAACAGCGGGCACTGAGCACTCAGGGAGAGAGTTGGGCAGAAATGTGGGGTGAAACCCGAAGTTCGCAAAAAATGGGGTCTGGTTAGTTGCGGAGTGGATGGAGTTATTGTAGGAGAACTCCGCTAGCGGAAGCAAGGAGAGCCAGTCATTCTGAGCAAAGGAGGAGAAACAACGCAAATATTGCTCGAGGGTCTGATTTGTTCTCTCAGTCTGTCCGTTGGTTTGAGGGTGGTAAGCCGAAGAGAATGATAGCTCTATTCCCAGAGTCTTGCAGAGGGACCTCCAGAACCGGGAGGTAAATTGTACCCCCCGATCAGAGACTATATTAGCAGGTACCCCGTGGAGCCTGACGACTTCTTTAATGAACATTTGTGCAGTTTCCGGGGCCGAGGGGGTCCCTCTCATAGGAACAAAATGTGCCATCTTGGACAGACGGTCCACAATCACAAAGATGGTGGTGTGATTCTCAGCCGGGGGGAGTTCAACTATGAAGTCGATAGAAAGCATTTTCCACGGTCTCTCTGGAACGGGTAAGGGCTTCAGTAGTCCCCAGGCTTTGGATCTGGACCCTTTATTCCGGGTACATGTAGTACAGGACTCCACGAACCTCCTGCAATCCTCGCGTAGTCGAGGCCACCAGAAGGTACGTTGTACCAACTCAGTGGTCTTAGCCACGCCAAAGTGCCCAGCAAGGGCATGATCGTGGCAGAGCTCTAGCACGGTTATCTTTAGTTCTTCTGGTATGAATATCCTGTCTTGGTGCCAGAGTAATCCATCCTTGGTTTGCAGATCCAGTTCAGGAGAGGGTTCCTGTCTAGTGGTGGCTTGTCTGATCCGGGAGAGTAGGTCCTCCTGAAGTAGGAGACAATTCCCAGGAGCGAGGATTGTATCGGGTGAGGAGGGTTCTTTGGATCCATGAAACATTCGGGACAAGGCGTCAGGTTTAGTGTTCTTGGCACCGGGGCGGTATGTCACATGGAAGGAGAACCGGGAAAAAAACAGGGCCCATCTGGCTTGTCGTGGTTTTAGTCTTTTTGCAGTTTTCAGGTACTCTAAGTTCTTATGGTCGGTGAATACTAGGATCGGGTGAGCAGCATCTTCAAGTAAGTACCTCCATTCTTCCAGGGCGGACTTAATCGCCAAGAGTTCCCGGTCTCCCACGTCATAGTTCTTTTCTGCCGCAGATAATTTGCGAGAAAAGAAAGCCACCGGATGAAGCAAAGCCTTGGTTCCTTGCCTCTGTGACAATATTGCCCCTACTGCAACCTCAGAAGCATCTACCTCAAGTACAAATGGTAGGGAGGAATCTGGGTGTTTTAAGATGGATGCAGAGGTGAAGAGCCCTTTGAGATCCTCAAAGGCCTTTTGGGCCTCAGGGGACCAGTGGAAGCGGGTACCTTGCTTGGTTAGCTGAGTAATGGGTGCAATGATGGCGGAGAACCCCCGGATGAATTTACGATAAAAGTTGGCGAATCCAACGAACCGTTGGATTCCCTTCTTATCCACTGGCGCTGGCCAGTCCAAGATTGCGGTGATCTTCTGTGGGTCCATCCTGATGCCTTCGCCAGAGATGATTAATCCCAGAAATGCTATGCTCTCCCGCTCAAACTCGCATTTCTCAGCCTTCGCATATAGTTTATGCTGCCGAAGCCGGTCTAATACACTTCTGACATGCCTGCGATGAGAGTCAAGGGAGGGAGAGAAGATTAGTATGTCATCTAAATAAGCAATCACAAAGAGATCTAAAAAGTCCCAAAGAACATCATTAATTAAATACTGGAAGGTGGCAGGGGCATTGCACAGCCCGAAGGGTATCACTAAATATTCGAAATGTCCGAACCGGGAGCGGAAGGCGGTTTTCCACTCATCGCCCTCCTTGATTCGGACCAGGTTATAGGCTCCCCGGAGGTCAAGCTTAGTGAAAATAACGGCAGCTCCCAATCTTTGGAACAACTCTGGTACCAGAGGAAGAGGATAACGATTTTTAATGGTGACCTTATTTAGTTCACGGTAGTCCACACATGGCCTGAGGGTATGGTCCTTCTTTTCTACAAAGAAAATGCCTGCGCCTGCTGGCGACGTAGAGGGGCGAATGAACCCCTTTAAAAGGTTCTCATCGATGTAGTCCTTCAGGGCCCCCTGTTCCACCTCCGTTAAAAGGAAAATCCTACCGAAAGGAATAGCTGCTCCGGGAAGTAGATCAATGGGGCAGTCGTAGGCTCGGTGGGGTGGTAGTGTCTCTGCCCCCTGTTTACTAAACACATCGAGAAAGTCCAGGTAAGCGTCAGGGATGGCCTGACGTATTCCGGCCTCAGTGTCGGTACACATTAAGGTGGCAGGCCCAGGGGGTTTGTGTGAGCCACAGGACCGTTGGCAGTAGGAGGAAGGAAACGTGATCACCCCCGTGACCCAGTTAATGGTAGGATTATGGGCTTGTAGCCAGGGCATACCGAGAATTATGGGGAACAGTGGAGAGGAGATAATATCCAGCCGTAGATATTCTCGGTGCACCCCGGTAGAGGAGAAGACAGTGACAGGTAGGGGAGCCGTCTCTTCGACCACGGGCCCCGACTTGATAAGGGACCCATCAGCCAGGTGAACCCGTAGTCCATGGGTCTTGGAAAGTAGAGGAATAAGTTGAGTACGGGCAAAAGTTGAGTCCATGAAGCAACTACAAGCCCTAGAGTCAATAATTGCAACGACTTGCAGGGTCCTTCCTGGGAGCTGCAGGGAGATAGAAAGAGCGAAGTGAGAGGAGGATTTAGTCTGAGGGTTGATCACAGCAGGGAATACTGACAAGCCCTTACGGAACTTCAGGGGACAGTTCCTAACGAAGTGACCGGGCTCCCCGCAGTACAGGCACAGGTTGTGCGCGCGTCGGCGTTGGTGTTCCTCCGGAGTAAGGGAAGGGTGGAGGACCCCAAGCTGCATGGGTTCAGGAGCATCGTACGAGGGGGTCAAGGGTGCTGCAGAAGCTGGGTGCGGATGACTGGGGACCCAGGGAAGCATCCAGGTCGGCCGGGTGAAGCCCGTGGCCCTCTCAACCCTCCGTTCCCTCAGGCGTCGGTCGATCTGAATTGTCAGATCGATCAGTAGGTTCAAATTTTCTGGTATTCCTACCCTAGCCAGTTCGTCCTTCAATGGGTCAGAAAGGCCTATGCGAAACTGGTGACGGAGGGCAGCGTCATTCCAGCTGGTGTCTGCGCTCCAGCGCCTGAATTCAGCTACATAATCTTCCGCTGCTCTGCGTCCCTGCTGAAGGGTCCGCAGGGCGTTCTCTGCAGTGACCGAGAGCTGAGGGTCCTCGTACAATTGGGCAATGGCGTCAAAAAAAAGTGTAAGGCTGTCCAAGGACGCATCTTTGCGTTCTAGCAGGCGGTGGGCCCAGTTCTGTGGGTCTCCGGAAAGCAGCAAAATTACAAAGCCCACCTTGGTAGCTTCTAAGGAAAAGGTGCGGGGCTGTAAGGCAAAGTACAACTCACAAGAGTTCCGGAAAGCCCTGAACTTGCTCCGGTCCCCGGAGAATCTTTCGGGTGTAGGGACCCTGGGTTCAGGGGGAAGCATGACCACCGTGGGCGCAGCTCCTGCCCCGGCGGAAGAAGTGGAGGCACGTGGACCCCCTTGAGCTCCATCGGGGTTGGTGAGGGCCCGCACTTGTCCTTCCAGGTGAGTGTAGCCTTGCTGGAGGCTCTTAACGGCCTCGGTCAGTCCCGCCAGGTGTCGGCATAGTTCCTCCATAGGTGAGGCTCCCTGCTCGGGCTCAGACATGGCTGTCTGCTACTGTCACGTACCTGACGGTGACGAGCCCGGTTAGCAGAGGGAGGCCTCCCTTACGGCTCCCACCGGCGGCCCCTGGTGATATAACAGGAAGCACGGAGGTGGAAGGGGTACGAGTGCCTGGCAAGATCAAGAACTACCGCAGGTGATCAGGAACCAGCAGGTGAGGAGGCAGGAACCAGGAACTACAGCAGGTGAGTGGACAGGAACCAGGAACTACAGCAGGTGAGTAGACAGGAACCAGGAACTCAGAAGATGACCCGGACCGGGAGGCACAGCAGGTAGACTGGAACCACTGGGCAGCAGCAGATGAACAGGAACCAGCAGATGAGCAGACAGGAACCAGCAGATGAGCAGACAGGAACCAGGAACTGCAGCAGGTGAGTAGACAGGAACCAGGAACTCAGCAGATGACCCGGACCGGGAGGCACAGCAGGTAGACTGGAACCACTGGGCAGCAGCAGGTGAACAGGAACCAGCAGATGAGCAGACAGGAACCAGCAGATGAGCAGACAGGAACCAGGAACTCAGCAGATGACCCGGACCGGGAGGCACAGCAGGTAAACTGGAACCACTAGGCAGCAGCAGGTGAACAGGAACCAGCAGATGAGCAGACAGGAACCAGCAGATGAGCAGACAGGAACCAGCAAATGAGCAGACAGGAACCAGGAACTCAGCAGATGACCCGGACCGGGAGGCACAGCAGGTAAACTGGAACCACTAGGCAGCAGCAGGGGAACAAGAGCCAAGGTCAGGCAGGATCGTCAGACAAGCCGGGGTCAGGTAAACTGGCAGGCAGCGAGGCACAAAAGGATCAGGCAATACCGAAGTCAGAAAACAGGCCGATGGTCAGGTACAGGCAGATAGCAGGAGGGTCACAGGAAGCCGGGTCAGATACAGGTAAACAAGGCAGATCAGGTCACTTGGGATAAACGCTGTAGAGCAGACAGCAGGGACTGTCTGCAAGTGAGGAGTTTAAATAGCCCTTCGGGCGTCACCTGCGGGGGCGGGAACCAGGAAGTCCAGGGCGTCTGTTCCTGACAGGGTTTCCATGACAGAGGGTGTAAGGTTGCAGGGCGGATAATGGAATTCAGTTCTGGAACAGTCACTTGCTTTGCTCTCTCAATGGCTCCCAAAACTTGCTGCTGATGCTCTTGGGAGAGGTACGGCAAAACCTGGGCGCAAATCCCATTTAACCTTTTGCAAATTTCAGCCTGTTTGTGCATTTCAATGTTCAAGCCATGGGACATCTCATAATACATGACGTAGTGTCATTGCATCTCCGATTTCTCACTGGCCAACTTGTCACATTCCAATTTTAGACTGTGATATTGTGCCTGATCTACGGTACCTGACGGGGAAGATAGTCTTACCCGGGTCTCAGCAGCACGCGGGTCGGTTCAGGCAGCACGGGTCTGTGCACAGGTAGTCACGGGGTTGGCTTCAGCGGGGCCCATCGGGGCGTAAGCAGAAACAAGTCCTTCATCACCCCCACATTCACGTGTCCCAAACCAACCCCCCAATCCAGGTGAACACGGGCAACGGGTAGCCGGAAGACGGTGCCTCCCGCAACTCTTACGGCTACAGTGTCTCTGGTGTGTTGGCTCTCTGGGATGAGGTTCTTCTGTAGTAGGGTCATGGTGATGCCAGTATCACGTAGGCCATTGGCTACCTTTCAATTGACCCAGACAGTCTGCCTGTGTTGCTGCCGGTTGTCCCGGTTAGCTGCTTGTATTGGATCAGCCTCGTGAAGGACGCCCCAATGTTCCTCCAATTCTTCAGCTCCGCGGTTGTCTGTGGCCGCTTCCGTGTGATAGCAATGAGCGGCAGCCCTTGCTGGAGGGGGTGGCCCTGGTTGAATCCATGCCGCTTGGTCCTGGTTCTGAGTGCAGTCTCTCTGATAGTGCCCAAATTGCTTGCACGAATGGCACTGCACTCCCTTGCGCCCGAGGTATCGATTTGCAGGGGGGGTAGGGATTAGCCTGGGTTGTTGTGTAGCTGGTGGCCCTGGGTTATTGTTCAGCGGTCTGGTGTTATGTCTGAAGCTAGTCTGTGATGGCCTGCGGGCATCTTGATATTCATCAGCTTGCCTGGCCGCTTCCGAGAGAGTGGTAGGTTTGCGGTCCCTTACCCACTCCTGTACCTCTGGGTTTAGTCCATTAAAGAATTGCTCCAGGAAAATCAGCTGGGTGATCGCATCTGCTGTGGTTGCCTGACAGGCTTGCAGCCAAGCTAGGGCTGCCCTCTGCATTCGGCAAGCCCATTCGGTGTGGGAGTCCTTCTCCTGTTTCTTTGTGTCCCGGAAGCGTCTCCTGTATGCTTCTGGGGTGATGGCATATCTTGCCAAAATAACTTCCTTTACCAGGCTATAGCTTGCAATTTCCTCCTCTGGCATGGCTCTGTAGGCTTCTGCTGCACGGCCTGACAGCTTACCAGCTAAGATCCATACCCAGTCTGTCTGGGTTACTTGGTACAGCTTGCATTGTCGTTCAAAATCTTGCAGGAAGCTATCAATCTCCTCCTCTGCTTCCACAAACTTTTTAAAGGCATCATGGGGTACTTTTAGTTTTGTCTCTGGTGCCGGTGTAGTCGTTAGCAGTCTCTCAGAGGCACGCTGTTCCGCCAGCCAGAGTTGGGTCTCCCGTTCTTCTCTTGCCGTGATAAAGGCATACACTTGGGCTATTGTTGCCTGTACCAGCTCTGTTGAGAGGTTTTCTCCATAAAACGCTAGCCTGCATTTCACTTCTTGGTCAAACTCGGTCTCCATGGCTTCTGTAGCCATACTGTGTGCCCGATCTCCCTCGGTCAGTTCTGCAATCAGCTCGGCTTTGGATTTATTGCTGGCGATCTTCCCTCTTGCTTCCAGCAAATCCTTTAACGGCGCTCGTTTTAATCCAGCATAGTTTGTCTCCATTCACACTTCCATTTGTGTAGCCGAATTTGCATGAACGCTGCTTTCTCTTGCTGCAAGGCTTTAATCCCACCGCTGCCAACCAGTGTTGCGGAACTCCAAAGTCCGCTGGAAAATCCTTGAAGCTGAGGAAGTACTAACTTATCCAAGGCAACCTGTTATCCCCCCAGTAACTGGACGACACACAGTTCTGGGAGTAAATCAACCCTTTATTTAGCCACAGCTGGCTTTTTATATCCTTCCCCATGCAAGGGGTTTCTTAACTCATTTTCCAGGGGCATTCCCTTCAGCAACTAACAGATGACAGTGATTACCTGGAACTATTTCTAACACACTTGGTATGCGTGAGACGTTTGTCTCCACATATTTACCCATAACAATGAAACCGTGCCAGACACATTACTAGGAGTGTAATTACATCCCGTAGCAGATATTAGGGTCATTAACACACTGACCATAGATGAATGGAAAGCTACCTCAGACCCCAATTAACCCAATTTACTTATTCAGACATCAGTAGACATTCTGTCTCTACATTTCCTGGAATTAATATTTACTATCCCCTTTGAAGTGATCCCCACCATATTCTCAGTTTCAGTATTTTGCTACAGTGCCGTATCGTAAAAAATGGCCTGGTCATTAAGCAGCCAAATCTTCCGGGGCTGAAGTGGTTAAAGTATAACTAAAGGCAAAATTTTTCTTTTACTTTTGGATAGAGTGGAGAGGGATTAGAACTTCCAATTTTGGGTTGTCCCCAGAAAAGTGATAGAGGGGAAATCTTCCAATGGGGACACTAGTTATGGTAAACTGGGGGTCCCCAAGGGATTTTCTTTAGTTTGCAAGGATTTCCTCTCACTTGTAGTTTGGCTTTGGGACAGGAAGTGAAGAGAAATCTCCCAAATGGGACACAGATGGCAAAAAAAAATAAAAAATCTGACAGGGGTTATAACTCTACCATACGCTATCCAAAAAAAAAGTTTTGCCTATAGTTCTACTTTATGTCACAGATAAAAGTTGCAGTGGTCATGGAGGGGCAATTGTTAAGCCTCGTACACACGACCGATTTTCTCATCAAGAAACGACAAGAAAACTGTTGGGAGAGCTTTCTTGCAGAGAAAACCGTTCATGTGTATGGTTTCTCATCGAGAAAACTGCCGGGAATCTTGACGAGAAAAATAGAGAACCTGCTCTCTATTTTTTCGTCGGGATTCTCGTTTTTATCGTCGGGATTCTCGTTGGCCTGTTTCCCAACGAGAAAACCGGTCGTGTGTATGCTTTTCCGAGTCTTAAAAAAATTGCGCATGCTCAGAATCAAGTATAAGACGGGCGCGCTCCTTTGGGTAAAACTAGCGTTCGTAATGGAGATAGCACATTCGTCACGCTAAAACGAACTGAAAGCATGAAGACTGAAAAGCGCAAATCGTATCTCCTCAAACTTTTACTAACACGCGGTAACACGAGATCAGCAAAAGCAGCCCAAGGGGTGGCGCCATTGGAATCGAGCTTCCCCTTAATACTGCCGTCGTACGTGTTGTACGTGACCGCGCTTTACAACGACGAGATTTGGAATTGACAGTGTGTATGCAAGGAAAGCTTGACAAGAATCTCGTAGAGAAAAACAACGTTTTTTTTTTACGACGAGATTCTTGGTCGTGTGTACGAGGCTTCAGTATGAGTTTACAGATTCTCTTACCACCAGTGGTGGCTGCTCCATTAGGGTGATCCATGCACCCGACCCTTAATCTACATGCAGGGCACCGGATGCATGGATTTCAATTAGATTTTTTTGTTGAAGCACGTAACTAAAGCCTGAGGCTCTAATTGGCTCAAAAAAGGGTGAGCTTGGGGTTTGTTCGCAGATCGACCGAGCCATGGGGGGGTTTGACCGAACCAAAGGGGGGGGGGTCGGGTGGTTCGTTTGCCGCCCCCCCCCAAATAGAGCACCAGCCAACACTGCTTACCACCCTTCATTCTTGGCAAGATATCCACTCCGATATGACTGGCAATGGCAAACTTGATTGTGATGGAATGATTTGGGAGTAATAATTGTTCAAATGCCGACAGAACATTTTTATATACTGTATTTGACAATGACAACTTTTGCGACAAAAATAAACAATTTTAGGGCTGATGCAATTTCTCTTATCATCCATGAACTGACACGGCATCTCTTATTCACTGTACACGTGGGTTATGTCCCTGCTTGCAAGAGAAGACCTAGGCAGAATGTGAGATGTTATACATACATTCTAAAAGCCAGAGTTGAACAGCCCCTCTCTCAGGAGCCAGTCTCCTGGAAGATTTTACTTTTAATTTTTATTCTTTTGGGAATTTTATTATTTTATTTTTGAGACCTTCAATCAACTGTCGGCTGGGCAACAGGTTGGGTACACTGGTATCCTCGTAGTCTTCCCTGTCTGACCATCGAGCGTGCTGATCCTCGCCTTGTGTGCGTGAGACTCAGTTCACGACATGCCCCATGACTCCAGGGGTGGCCGGGTTGCTTTCATGCTCCCGCGGTCCTCTCAAGATTGAACAGTACCTGACGGACTGTATCTCTCGCGGTGGACCGGGCCGACAGCTACACAGTACTACTCTGTGATAGGTCTGTCAGAAACACACCAGTGGGTCCCTCAGGGGACGGGTAAGTAGTCTCTCCTGCCTGCAGGTGAGTACAAAATGCTGTGTGTGTTTCTCTGTGGGGGATTTTCCCTGTCTCCCCCTGTGTTTTATTGTCACTCTCTGTCACCATTGCTGGCGCTGTGCTGTGGGGGGTGCCTGGGGGTCATACTGTCCTGGGGGGGGGGGCTCATGCTGGTCTGCATATCGCTGGGGGCCTTTTGTGTGATTTTGGGGCCCGGGCGCTGTGTGTGTGCTGTTTGTAATTTTCACTGCGCATGGCGGCCATTTTGCAGCGGATCGCCTCAGTGAAGTGCGGCGGCCATTTTCTTGTAGCCCGCGCGCTTTTCAGCACTAGTTTGGCCTCTATCGCAGCTTTAACAGCCCAAATCTCTTCACAATCTCCTCACAGCTCACTTGCGCTGACACAGCGCGGTACAGACAGCGGAACTGAGTGGTCCTGGTCCGGTCTGATGAGTCCCCTGGGCGCCCCCCTCCTCAGTCAGCACAGCATGTGGGTGGACTTTTTTTATCTGAGGAGTCTCAGAGAGGGGCAATATGGAGTCAGTGTCACAGCTTCCCCTTGCATGTTTGAGGCAACAGGCAGTGCTCCAGCACCTGCGATCCCTATGGACCAGTTGTCGGCAGTCCTGGAATCATTTCTGACCAGGAGGGAAGCGGTGTGCGAGCGCAAGGGAGCAAAAAAGCCCCTCTCCCCACTTTATCTCCATAAAAAAAAAGGGGGGTGCGCTGATTCAGATATGGGCCTAGCCACTACCGCTCAGGACCCTAGCTCTGAATATTTTGATGGTTTTGAACAGGACATTCCTTGCAAGGGAGACTCCAGTTCTGAGTCAGTAAATGACAGGACGCTTGTTAGTGAACTCATTGATGCTGTGAGGGACACTCTCAAGCTGAATGCTTCGGATGCAGAACCTCAGGCGGACAGTCTCCTTGGTTCTTTTAAGGCAGGGCTTTCTAAAAAGGTTTTTCCATATGTACCCTTCTTTGACCAGCTCATTGATAAGGTCTGGGTAAAAGCCGCAGAAGACTTTTAGGGTCCCGCGGCGTTTGTCTATCAGATACCCCTTTGAAGATGCCCTAAAAAAAGTGGGCTTCTCCCCCAGTGGTCGACCCTCCAGTCGCCCGGTTGAACAAGGCCACCACTCTCCCGATGGAGGGGACTCCTGCATTTTAAGGACCCCACTGACAGGAGGTCAGAAGTGGTGAGCAGAGCCATGTTTGCCTTGTTGGGATCCGCCCTACGGCCTGTGGTTGCGGCGACCCTTGTGTCTCAGACACTTACGGGATGGGCAAAAAAATTTGCACCAAACTGTACAGGAGCATAATCTTTCTCCAGACACTATTGCTCTGGCCCACCAAATGGTGCAGGGCCTGGTTTATGTGTGCGACGCCACGTTAGACACGGCCCCATAATATCCAGGGCCTCTGTCTCGGCGGTGGTATTGCGTCGTCTTATCTGGTTGAAATGCTGGTCTGCTGACCTAGCCTCTAAGAAGCTTCTGACGGATCTACCATTTAAAGGTGGTAGGCTTTTCGGTGCTGCGCTGGATGACATCATCAAGGATGTCACGGGAGGTAAAAGCACTCTTCTTCCTCAGACTAGCAAGGGTAAGGAGGCCCGCCGTAAGCAGGGTCCTTCCTTTCCAGCAAAAAAGGTTTTTTTCATCAGTCAGAGTCCACGGGTAGGCCCTCCCAGACTGACAGCAGTGCGGCTGGTGGACACATGCGCCCCTGGGTGCGTAAGCCAAACAAGCCGGCTCCCAAGCCCGCCTCCGCGTGAAGTCTTGCCCCCACCTGACTCTGGGGTGGGGACGACGACTTTGCAGGTTCACGGATCGGTGGACCTCCCGGATCTCCTACCGGTGGGTGTGCGAGGTGGTCACCTCAGGTTACAGGATAGAGTTCCGTTCCTGGTTCCAGACAGATTCTTCCCTCGAATCTTCCTCTCCTTCCTGCCCGTCGGGCAGCCCTATGGGGGCTGTTCAGGATTTGATCAGGTCCAGAGTGATTGTGCCAGTTCCGTCACAGGAGAGGTTTCAGGGATTCTACTCGAATCCGTTTGTCGTCCCAAAAAATGACGGGGTTCGGCCTATCCTGGACCTCAAGGCCCTGAATGCCTTCGCGAAGGTGCAAAAATTCTGCATGGAATCCATTCGCACGGTGATCGATACACTCCGTCAAGGGGATTTTCTGGTGGCCTTGGACATCAAGGATGCCTACTTGCATGTTTCGAACTGCGCAAGTCACCAGAAGTTTCTGCGCTTGCGATCGGCAAAGTCCACTATCAATTTGTGGCTCTTCCTTTCAGCCTAGCCTCGGCACCGAGGGTGTTCACCAAGGTGCTTGCGCCGGTTCCAGCTTTGCTGAGACAGCGAGGCATCACTGTCGTGGGCTATCTGGACAATCTTCTTCTAAGAGCAGAAAGTGGCTCAGAATTAGAAGACAGTGTGACTATTGTCAGTCAGACCCTCAGGGACTTCGGGTGGCCTATGAACATTCAGAAGTCAGTCCTGGTCCCGACTCAGCGTCTGGAGTATCTAGGTCTGATTCTGGACTCCTTGGAGGCAAAGGTATTTCTACCTCCGGGGAAGTTACTGACACTTCAGTCTGCAGTGTGGGTGCTGACATCCCGAAAATGGTCGTCAATCCGTTTTTGCATGAGAGTCCTGGGACTCATGGTGGCCTCCTTCGAGGCCGTTACGTATGCCCAATCACACACCAGGGCATTGCAGAAGCAGATCTTGCTCACTTGGGACAGATCCCCGTTGTCTTTGGATCTTCCGATTCAGGTGAATCACCTGGTCAGGGCGTCCCTGACATGGTGGTTGGGGTCCCCAGCTCTTCGGTCCGGGAAGTCGTTCCTCCCCATCCAATGGACGGTGTTCACGACGGACGCCAGCCTGACGGGCTGGGGTGGAGTCTGGGGAGTCCTGTCGGCCCAAGGGCTTTGGACTCAGGACGAAGCCCGTTTACCGATCTATGTTCTGGAAATACGGGCCATCAGACTGTGCCTCTCCTCGTGGTCTGAGAGATTACAGGATCGCTCCATCAGGATCCAGTCGGACAATGTCACGGCGGTGGCGTATGTCAACCATCAAGGGGGGACTCAGAGCTCAGCTGCGGCTTCCGAGGTCGCCCGTACCCTGAAGTGGGCCAAAAGAAGCGTGCCGGCTCTGTCGGCCGTTTACATTCCGTGCATAAACAATTGGCAGGCGGACTAGTTGAGTCGCCAGACGCTGGACCAGGGAGAGTGGTCCTTGCACCCGGAGGCATTTCAACTCCTTTGCCGACGGTGGGGCACGCCGGATGTGGACCTGATGGCCTCTCGACTCAATCGCAAGGTGTCGAGGTTTGTGGCCAGATCCAGGGATTCTTGGGCGGATGCCTTGGATGCGTTAGTGGCCCCATGGGGTCATTATCACCTGATATACGTTTATTGCTCCCTCGCCTGCTGCGCAGGGTGGCGACCAAGGAAATTCTGATCCTCATTGCTCCGGATTCGCCTCGGCGTCACTGGTACGCCGATCTGGTACGTCTCGTCGCGGGCGCTCCCTGGCGGTTGCCAATAAGGGAGGACCTTCTGTCTCAAGGTCCTATATTTCATCCTGCTTTACCATCTCTGGCTTTAACGGCATGGCTGTTGAAAGCCAGGTGTTGAGAGACCGAGGTCTCGAACTCGATCATTTCGACCATGTTAAGAACACGGAAGTCTTCCTCCAGAATGATCTATCACGTACCTGGAAATCTTACATCGCCATGTGCGAAGAGCTGGACTGGCGTCCTCGGACGTATTCCGTCCCTAGAATCCTGCGTTTTCTGCAGCGCGGAGTGGCCCAAAAGCTCGCTTTGAGTACCATTAAGGGTCAGATTTCGGCCTTGGCCATCTTCTTTCAGCGACCACTAGCGGGTCATTCCTTGGTTAGCACCTTTGTACAGGGGGTTCGCCATGTGCTCTCTCCTGTCAAGCCTCCTCTCCCCCCGTGGGATCTGAATTTGGTTCTCTCGGTTCTCCAGGAACCTCCCTTTGAGAATATCAGGGATATTCCCCTCTTGACTTTGTCTCAGAAGGTGGCCCTTTTAGTGGCAATTACTTCTGTTAGACGAGTGTCTGAGTTGGCGGCCTTGTCCTTCAAGTCGCCATGTTTGGTCATCCATAAGGATAAGGCGGTGTTGCGTCCGCGACCTTCTTTTTTGCCAAAGGTGGTCTCGACCTTTCACCTAAATGAAGACATTGTCCTCCCGTACTTGTGTCCTCACCCATCGCATCCCAGAGAGTTTGTGCTTCACACATTGGACGTGGTACGAGCCTTGCAGGTGTACCTGTCTGCTACTGCTTCTATTCGGAAGTCTGACTCACTGTTTGTAACTGCCTCTGGTCCAAAACAGGGCCAATCGGCTTCGTCTGCCACCATTTCTAGGTGGATCAGACAAACCATCATTCAAGCCTATGCTCTCAAGGGGCGGGCGCCTCCCTTTCCGGTCACGGCGCATTCCACCAGGGCAATTGGCGCTTCCTGGGCTTTCCGACATCAAGCGTCGGTTGCACAAGTGTGCAAGGCGGCGACCTGGTCGTCTGTTCATACCTTTTTTAAGTTTTATAAGGTTAATGTGGCTGCATCTTCGAATGCCTCCTTCGGCTGCAAGGTGTTGCAGGCCGCTGTTTAGAGTTGCAACTCCTCCGTTGAGGAGCTCTGCCTTGTTTGGAGTGAGGTTTTTTGGTTTTTCCATTTAGACTGCTCCCATCCCTCTTGACACTGCTTTGGGACATTCCACGTGTACAGTGAATAAGAGACGCCGTGTCAGTCCATGGATGATAAGAGAAAATAGGATTTTTGTACTCACCATAAAATCCTTTTCTCTGACATCCATGGACTGACACGGCACCCACCCTTCCTTTTAAAGTTTGTACTGCTTTATTACGAACTGAGGTCTGCTGACTGCAGGGGGTGGGTTATGTCCGGCGGGACCGCCCCCTGGGCGGGGCTGTTCAACTCTGGCTTTTAGAATGTATGTATAACATCTCACATTCTGCCTAGGTCTTCTCCTGCAAGCAGGGACATAACCCTGTACAGTGAATAAGAGACGCCGTGTCAGTCCATGGATGTCACAGAAAAGGATTTTACAGTGAGTACAAAAATCCTATTATTTCCTCAGGGAAAGCCCTTGACATATTTTTGCAATGGCCTATTTCACGTATGCAACCAGTTTAGCTGGCTTATTTAGAATATTAAAATCATTTCTGAGATTCAACACTGTGGGGTTATTTATAAAAGGCAAATCCACTTTGCACTAAAGTGCAATAATACAAGTGCAAAGTGCACTTGGAAGTGCAATCGCTGTAGATCCAAGGGGGACATGCAAGGAAAATAAAAAACAGCATTTTAGCTTGCACATGATTGGATGATAAAATCAGCAGAGTTTCCCCTAATTTCAGATCTACCCCTCAGATTTACAGCGACCGACCTCCAAGTACACTTTCAGTGCAATTTGAAGTGCACTTTGCACTTGTAGTTTGCACTTATAGTGCAAAGTGGATTTGCCTTTCGTAAAAAACCCACTGTATGTCAAATAACTTTTTTGTTCTCTGACTGGTTCAATTTGGCATGTGATTGACATGTCAAATCGCATGCCAACTCGGTGGCTATTGCTGGCAATAGCACTGTCCGAATCAGTGCAGCACAGATGTCTGTCAAATTGGCCCCCGAAGTCGGTCTGCATTGCCGGTTAGAAATCGTGCGAGTTCAGCTGAACTTGCACGATTTCTAACGTGCATTCAGTGTGAACCTGGGCTTAGTGTTTGCATACATACATTCATAAATACAGTACATACACACTATAGTGCAAATACTGTATATACAAACACCCAAAAGGGACTTTTCTGGGACTTTAAAACAAGGAATCTCAATGAGCACTTTGGGCAAGTTTTCTACTTCTGTGGAAGACTTGTTTAGCAAGTTTTAATTTGTTGACTATTATTAAAAGGGACAGAGTGTTTTAAATGTTTTTGCTTAGCTGCCATTAACCTTTAAACCAAAAAAAAAGAAATGCTGATCTAATCACCAAGGTTACGGAGGTCATTTATTTGTCCATTTTCTAGTTTGACAGTTTTGCAGATTCCAGACTGTAAGTTTCTGAAGACATGACAATTATTTTTCCTGTGATGGATGTACATATACAATTCTATATGTAGCGGCCTCCACTCTGTTCTCTATCTCATCAGCTCATCTCTCTCTGGTCTAGGGGTACCTTATGAGGAGAGAGTGCGGGGTCACCACGCCAAGCCTCCACCACAGATGTCTGTGTAGTGTAAGCAAAGTTCTTATTTTACCTTCGGGTCGGTGTTCTGCACCTGGAGCCTCCAAAGAGAGTTACCTTGAACAATGTCTGCCAGAAAACGAGCCCCACACCATTAAAGTCCAACACTCCTTTGTGTTCACTTTTGCATTGAGAAGAATAATCAATTGGACCCCTTAGAGAACAGAACAGACAAGGAGGTGTGGATGTGAGTAGGCCCAGACACAATGAAATCTCCACTTTCCTTCCTGAAAGTGGGTTGCGGTCTCCCAGCGAAGGGGGATTTCCTTCCAGGCGGTCTCCAATGGAAGGCTCACCGGCAATATACTGCACCGGGTCTTCAAGCAAGTGTCTTCCACCGGTCCATTACGCCCTCCGGATTCGGGTACCCTCTCCCAGGGTCCCCTAGGACCTCCTTCCCTCGCGGAACTCAGTGTTGGGCACTGAGCTCCAGACCTCCATCCGAGTACCTCACTCCTGGCTAAAGGTGCCTGGGATGGAACACAACCTCCGAACGTCCTCTAGGCCTAGGCCGCCTAGAGGACCGACAGGAACCACATGCCCACAGGCTGAAGGTGCCTGGGACTCGAACCCCGTGACAAAGATGGCCCGCCCCTTTATATCCTCTCCCAGCAAGCATGGCGGGTTCCCCGCCCCACCATACCGCTGCAGAGGGAGGACAAAAAGGGAGCACAGCACACAGCAATGGTTCAACCCCAGCCCAAGGCGACAGCGCCACCCGTAGGGCTGCAGGGAACTGCACATCACTGGTATCTCTGCCAGTTTTAAATACACAGGAAGTGTATACCCGCTACACTTATATTAAAAAATTTGAAACCATAAGGCTTCATTCACATGGGCAAACCTATTTGTACACACATGCAAAGGGCTGTCTTTGCCCACACAGGAGTTACATGCATCCACGTGTAGGGAGTGCTGTTCATGTCTACGTGGACACAGAGGTTGCACAGACTCGGCTTCTGCTCCTAATTTGACAGCCATGTTGGTGTGTGTCCTCCAACCCACACTGCATTTGGAGACGCGCACTTGAATGGCTGTCAAATTGGGGCTGTGTAGCCACTGCATTCAAGTAGACAAATGGGAATGTCTAAACACGGATGCATGGAACACCTGTGCAACAAAAGTTGGCCCTTTGCATGGGTGTACCAATAAATACATCCATGTTAATGAGGCCTAAGGGCTGGTGGACGCAGGGTGCAACACAGTTTTTTTGGATGTAGAATGCAGTGTTTGACTTTTAAATGGGATCTTATAAAATAGTGTAGCAAAGCAGGCTAATAATTGCATAAGAGACGTGCTATGATGCTTCTGCAATAAAATAAAGTTATCTGCCTGTTTGCAGTCTTCTTTACATTGCATGTGCATGTACAACTCAGGGTACACTCTCAGCATGGTGCCTGGGTGCTGGGATAAATGAATGAACTGTGCACGCACATACAGTAAATTACATCATCCTGCACTAGCCAATCAGAGCGGCACAGACCCGGTACCCGGGAGAAACTGGGAAGAAGATGTCGGCATAGGCAGGGGCCCCAAGAATGTCAGCTAGCTGGAGCAGAGGTATCTGCAGCTTTGGCTCTGATTTAAAGTGATTGTAAATGATCATCTTGTAAAGCAACCCATTCAGCCTAAAATAGAATTGAAAGGCAAAACATTTTTGTATAGATATAAAAATACATTATAAATATATTTTTTCCTTTTTTTTATAAGTGATCACATTCCCTCTGTTCTCAGCTGCATAAAACCGGGGGGAGGAAAAGCAGCATTACACTGAACTACCCATGGAATGGCTGTGCAGTGGGGGCGTGTCAGGACAAGTCTGATACCTGGAGGAGAGCTCACTGAGTTCCCAGCACAGCTAGAGAGCTGACCACGGTGTGCTCTACTGCTTAGATTTGTATGGCTGAATTTGCCTCACATTTGGATCAAAGTTGTGCAGGACACTTTTTCTGGTCCACACCAGAATCGAATCGCATGCATGCGATTCGATTCCTGTCCGAATTGACAGTTTGCACTACGATTTGCGAACCGATCTGGGGGTGTCATTAACTTTGTATTGGCACTTCCAGCAGTTTGCAATCGCATAGGGCAGTGTGAACTGCCTGCGTGTCTGGTGCGATGCGCAAACTGTAGGGTTTCCCGCATGATTGCACCAATGTGAACCGAGCCTCATTCAAAGACTTCTCACAGCAGCTCATGAATGTAATGTGACCTGGTGAGTCACTGGCTCACACACAACTCATGAACCTAATGGGCTCACATGAGTCATTCATACATTCAGGAGTTATATTTCTCTACTAACTCACTAACTCACTGAACTCAATGTGCTCACATGAATCACTCATACATTCAGGAGTTATATTGCTCTACTAACTCAGTCAACTCAGTGTGCTCACATGAATCACTCATACATTCAGGAGTTATATTGCTCTACTAACTCACTAACTCACTCAACTCAATGTGCTTACATGAATCACTCATACATTCAGGAGTTATATTGCTCTACTAACTCAGTCAACTCAATGTGCTCACTTAAATCACTCATAAATCACTCATAAATTCAGGAGTTATATTGCTCTACTAACTCACTAACTCACACAACTCAATGTGCTCACATGAATCACTCATACATTCAGGAGTTATATTGCTCTACTAACTCACTCAACTCAATGTGCTCACATGAATCACTCATAAATTCAGGAGTTATATTGCTCTACTAACTCACACAACTCAATGTGCTCACATGAATCACTCATACATTCAGGAGTTATATTGCTCTACTAACTCACTAACTCAGTCAACTCAGTGTGCTCACATGAATCACTCATACATTTAGGAGTTATATTGCTCTACTAACTCACTCAACTCAATGTGCTTACATGAATCACTCATACATTCAGGAGTTATATTGCTCTACTAACTCACTCAACTCAATGTACTCACTTAAATCACTCATAAATCACTCATAAATTCAGGAGTTATATTGCTCTACTAACTCACTAACTCACACAACTCAATGTGCTCACATGAATCACTCATACATTCAGGAGTTATATTGCTCTACTAACTCACACAACTCAATGTGCTCACATGAATCACTCATACATTCAGGAGTTATATTGCTCTACTAACTCACACAACTCAATGTGCTCACATGAATCACTCATACATTCAGGAGTTATATTGCTCTACTAACTCATTAACTCAATGTGCTCACATGAATCACTCATACATTCAGGAGTTATATTGCTCTACTAACTCACTAACTCACACAACTCAATGTGCTCACATGAATCACTCATACATTCAGGAGTTATATTGCTCTACTAACTCACACAACTCAATGTGCTCACATGAATCACTCATAAATTCAGGAGTTATATTGCTCTACTAACTCATTAACTCAATGTGCTCACATGAATCACTCATACATTCAGGAGTTATACAGTATTGCTCTACTAACTCACTAACTCACACAACTCAATGTGCTCACATGAATCACTCAAGCCCTGTACACGTGTAGCGCCCTCCTCACTCCCCTGTTCGTCTTCAGCTCGTCTTTTCTCTTGTCTAGGGGTACCTTAGAGGGGAAGGGAGCGGGGACACCACGCCTGGCCTTCACCACAGGTGTCAGTGCGGTATAAGCAAAGTTCTTTTACCTTCGGGTCAGTGCTGTGCACCTGGAGCCTCCACCGAGAGTTACCCTGAACAATGTCTGTCAGGAAATGAGCCCCACACCATTAAAGTTCAACACTCCTTTATTCTTCTCGAATGAACACAATCAGTTGACCTCCCTTGTAGAAACAGAACAGAAAAGGAGGTGTGGATGCGAATAGGCCCAGACACAATGTGTTCTCCACTTTCCTCCCTGAAAGTGGGTTGCGGTCACCGAGCGAGGGGGAATTTCCTTCCAGGCGGTCTCCGATGAGAGGCTCACCCGTCACTGGCAATATGCTGCACCAGGTCTTCAAGTGAGGAGCTCCCCCCGGTCCATTACGCCTTCCGGATTTGGGTTCCCAACCCCTGGGTTCCCTAGGATCTCCTTCCCTCGCGGAACTCAGTGTTGGGCACTGAGCTCCAGACCTCCATCCGAGTACCTCACCCCAGGCTAAAGGTGCCTGGGATGGAACACGACCTCCGGCTGTCCTCTAGGCCGCCTAGAGGACCGACACGAACCGCCGCCCACAGGCTGAAGGTGCCTGGGACTCGACCCCGTGACAAAGATGGCCGGCCCTCTTATACCCTCTCCCGGCAAGCACGGCGGGTTCCCCGCCCCACCATACCGCTGCCGAGGGAGGACAAAAAGGAGGCAGGGCACACAGCAATGATTTAACCGCAGCCCAGGGCGACAGCGCCACCTGCTGGGCTGCAGGGAATTACACATCACTGATGTCTCTGCCAAGTTCAAATTACACCCGGGAAAGTACATACCCGCTACACACACGATAGGTTTTACCAATGAAAACAGTCCGATGGACTTTTTTCATCGGACAAACCGATCGTGTATGGGCCCCATCGGTCTTTTTTCCCATCAGTGTTTAAAAATAGAACATGTTTTAAATTTATCCGATGGTTAAAAAACCGATAGCAAATTACTATCGTCTGTGGGGAACTCCATCGGATAAAAAACCCACGCATGCTCAGAATCAAGTCGACACATGCTCAGAAGCATTAAACTTAATTTTTCTCGGCTCATCTGAGTGTTTTACGTCACCGCATTTGGAACGGTCGGTTTTTTGACTGATGGTGTGTAGGCAAGACTGATGGAAGTCAGCTTCATCGGTTTTCCGTTGGAAAAATCCATCGGTTAAAAAACCATAGGAAATCCGATCGTATGTACAGGGCTTCACTCAGTAGTTAGGCCCCTTTCACACGGACGGATAGAATGGTGCTTTTAGCTGCAGATTTTCTATTTTTCTACCGCAGCTAAAAGCACACAATGCTTTCCTATGGCCCCATTCACACACAGCGTTTAGCTGCGATTTAGTTACATGCGGTTCCGTGCGAATAGAAAAAATAGAATTGAATGCATCCAGGTGCGATGTAGCGCAGCTATCTGCAAACAACCGCATGTAATCGCAGTCATTTGAGTCAGCTGCGGATAGCAGCGTGAGAAAAAAAAATCACCCGGGAGCGCATCATAACCAGTAGGTGTACCTGGGAAATGACACAGGAAGTTCAGAGGGATATTGGAAAGAGGAGAAGGCAGCATGGCGGAGCGAGATATATCACATGAGGCCATAATATCCCTTGTGCATTCCCGACCAGAGTTATGGGACTCAGAATGCCCAGGATATGCCGATCGAGTGTTGAAGAGATCCAAGTGGGAGGAAGTATACAAATTTGTCACACCGAACTGGGACAATATGTCTGCCACTGAGCAGGATAACCGAGGTGAGTGCAATGTTTGTTGTGTCTATGAAGCAGGGTACACATGCATCATAGCTGTTTCCCATAATAACCACAAACAGAAGATTTACCCCCTAAATGACCAGGCCATTTTTTAGCGATCCAGCACTGCGTCACTGACAATTGTGCAATGCTGCAAACAAACCTAATTGGAAAATGGGAAATCAAATGGTTGGTGTCTTGCCTTAAGTTTTTTCTAGGGTGTGGGGGGGGGGGGGGTGAGCAGATCTCTCTCGACTTTTGTTCCTAACATGCGTTATGTTTGATATATATATTGCAGGAAAAGAGGTTTATACACGTTGGAGGTCCCTACGTGACCGGTACAAGAAAGAAGTTAATGAAGAGAAGTCTGCGGAGAGAAGCGGAGCACCCTCAACTCGTCGCAGGGATAACCCCCATGCAGAGGCTTTGTCTTTTTTGAGGCGCACCACCGAGATGCGCTCGTAAGTATATATATTATATATTTAACTTTTAACAAATTTGTGGGCAGTATAGCCGCACTGTCCTAATGATTTGAGTGGGCTGGAGAGATGTAGGAGCGGTAAACACACCGCTCCTTCACCGCTCCAAGGATGCTGCTATCAGGATTTTTGGTTGCGTCACCGCTCCAGTGTGAAAGGTGTCTAAACCCACCCTGCTCTATATAGAGGGCTATTCTGTAGTGTACACATGACAGTATTCATGTTATTTTTAAACTTGTAATTTTGTTATTATTAGAACTGTGTCAAGTGTTCCTGAGAGAGCAAGCGCAAGACGTGAAAGTTCGTCACCAGATGACGCAGACACCAGTCAAGAAACCAATTCAGAGTCACTTTCATCCCAATAATATCAACCATCCACTGAAGAACCTGTGGTATGTACTTTCAAAACGTCACAATGATGGTTTTTACAATTTTTTTTTTACAATGCTTTCATTTTTTAATGGGGGGGGGGGGCAGTGTCGGTGTGTGTTTTCTTTTAGTTTTGGTATTTTTATACAATTAATTTTTATTTTATTCTTTTTTTTTTTATCAGCCCTCTCTTTGGTGAGATATCAGGGGTCTTAACAGACCTCTGACATCTCCCATTTGAGACAGGGAAAGGGACTAGGGACACGGATTCCCCAGTCCCTTTCTCAGCAGCCTCCGCTGCGCTGAAAATGAATGGAGAGAAGACAGCGGCTTCTCTTCATTCATAAACTGAAACATTGTAAAAACAGTTGAGCATTTGCCCGACTAGAAGTACTCAGGAAAATGCTCGTTATCGGTACCGATACTAGTATTGGGACAACCCTAGTCACAATCTCCGTCCACAAAATACGTATTACTTACATATTGTAATGGCAGCTGGTGTTGGTACATAGATGTTCTTAAGGAGAAACAACAACGGCTTACTTTTTGGGCAAAGTACCACTTCAGTACTTCTGGTTTTGGAGGTCTGGCTGCCAATACAAGTGACAACAGGTTTTCGGGGGTAAAACAAGTGCCTGTGTCTGATCTATTGAAAACAGGTGTTGCAAGCTCGGACACGACTTTAATAATTGTGCAAGCCGTCAAAAACGTACTCAACAAGAGACACCTTTTGAGGAATATTTTAACCGTATTATAGCAGAAATGAGAAACCAATCGCAAAACCAGGCCAAAGATGATGAGATTCTCAATATCTCAGACCCAGATGTTATGTTTTTGAGAATGTTGCTTTGTGTAGTTAGGGAGATTCCTCCTGATAAGCGCACTGAGGTCAGGGGTGATATACATGCCTATTTAACGTATATTGTGTCCGCTTGCAAAGAGCAACGCCCATATCCAAAATTTCAGCCATGGGCTATGGGTTTTAATTCACCCAGTGGCTCTTTGAGTCGACCAATGGCCAATCAGCAGTTCCATGACACAACACCTGCCATTAATCCTTATGCAGGACCCCCACCGATGTATACACCTTACCCACCTAATCCTGGATATCAAAGGATGCACGTGCAGCCACACCCAGTTACTTCACCCTCATCTTCCCAATCAGGATCAGGATCACCCATAGATGTTGGCACTGAACCAAGCCACTCTTCCCTGCGTCCCCCTTATCCGGTGTATGAAAACTTGTAGTTTTGACCTTCTAATTTGTTATATTACTGTTTAATTTTTTATGTTTTGTTACTTGAATTTTATTGATACCTACCTCAATCTCCGCTGAACTGTACGGATGTAAGAAACTGTACTGTACTGTTCCAAGCTTCCATATCTTGCTACTCCGCCACGCTGGCTCTCACAGTACCAAAGCATTGTTTAGGTTGAGAGCCAGCATGGCCGACTAGAAAGATACTGAAGCTTGGCCCAGTGGGAGATCCCCCAATCTACACAGTGCAGCATACATGGCGAAATCTAAATTAAGGAGACGAAGGTTAGGTTTTTGACACTTTCTCTATGGGGCCATGCCTCAGCAGACTGGCCATACACCTATAGATTATCTTCTGTTTTTCTATGTTCAGATGGAAAAAGTGGAACAGATTCCTCCATCTCCGCTAAACTGTGCGGATGTAAAAATCTCCCACTGTTCCAAGCTTCCATATCTTGCTACTCGGACGACTAGAAAGATACTGAAGCTTGGCCCAGTGGGAGATCCCCTCCCCCCCATCTACACAGTGCAGTGTACATGGACAAATATTATTCCATCTAATCATAGACATTATGCAGATAATCTATAGGTGTATGGTCAGCTTTAAGCACTAAAAAACCTTTTTAAATTCTTTGCTTACATTTGGACATTGTTATCAAACAGCCGCTACACAACAGTTCGTAAAGTTGTGAAAAAATGTTTCAAAGCTGTTTACTGCACTCACAGTGTCCACATATAGTCAAACATATGGTTAACAGCACTTTAGAAATACTCAATATTTTAGGGGGGGGGAGGGGGGGGTACAGGGTCAATTTATACTTGAAAATAGAAGAAAATTCTCTATATTCCTAAGGAATTGAAAACATAGTTTTCTATACATGCAAGCATTCAATGTTTTGTAAGGTTTGTCTATTTTTTCTACCTTTTTGTTATTTAACATGGCAAAGATATAAAAATAAAAACAATTTAATTGTAAAAAATTGTCAACTACTTTATTTCAAGAACAAATTTAAACTGTAATATAAGGTTGATATAACATGGGTAACAAAAATCTCTTTACAAATGGTCATATTGCCATGGGAGCTGTCCATCCTCTGTCAAAAAAAATCTGTGAAATCCTCACGCACTTGTAGAGCTTGATTCGTGGGACGAGTGGCAGTAACACGACCTCTGTGTTCTGCGGAAACAGGTAACGCTAATGGGGATTCGGTGGGCATGATCTCCTTACCCCTCAAATAGTTGTGGAGAACACAACATGCCAAAACAACATTGACCGCATGATCCACTTCTAGGTGCATGGCTGTCATCAAAACACGCCATTTGGCAGTGCAAATACCAAATGCGCACTCCACCATTCTCCGGGCTCTACTGAGACGGTAATTAAAAATGCGCCTCCTGTCAGTGAGACCATGCCTCGTATAGGGCCTGAGAAGGTGGGTGGATAAGGCAAATGCCTCATCTCCCAGCACAACAAAAGGAAGGTCCGGCACAGCAGTACCAGGAAGAGGCCTTGACTGTGGCACATTGAATTCACTATTTTCCAATCGCTGGCCCATCATAGAATTACGGAAAATTCTGGAAACTCCAGAACTCCCGTAAGCTCCCACATCCACAGCAATGAACCGCATGTTGGCATCACTGAGCCCCAGGAGGACAATGGAGAAATATTTCTTATGCCGCGTACACACGATCGATTTTTTCGACGGTGAAAACACCGTCGAAAAAATCGACGTTAAAAACGAGGAACAGCTTGTTCCCCTCACACACGGCCGTTTTAAATGTCATTTTTTTTGGTCGAAGAAAACGACCGTGTGTGGGCTCCGCGGCAGTGTTTCCTTATGGGAAACACTGCCGCGGAAAACATGTCGAAAAAAACGACGAGAAAAATTAGAACATGTTCTAATTTTTCTCGTCGTTTTTAATGCCGTTTTTCTCGTCGAAAAAAACGACAGAAAGCCCACAGACTATCGTTTTTCTCGTCGAATGGGAAAAATTTCGTTTTTTTCGACGGGAAAAACGGCCGTGTGTACGCGGCATTATAGTTGAAATAACGGGAACCAGAGTTTGGTGGCTTGATGAGACGGATATGTTTCCCGTCTAAAGCCCCAATGCAATTTGGGAAGTTGGTCTTCTCCCAAAACTCCTCAGATATTTCCTCCCACAGACTGGATGTTGGTTCCGGCATGACACTGCTTTTCAGCTCTTCCCATATAACTTGACATGTATCATGGACTATTGTCGATACAGTAGAAATTCCCATTAGGAACTGATGATGAAGGGAGGTGAAGCTGGCACCAGTGGCAAGGTATCTGCAATACAA
The DNA here is from genome assembly GCA_029206835.1 of Rana muscosa. NCBI lineage: Eukaryota > Metazoa > Chordata > Amphibia > Anura > Ranidae > Rana > Rana muscosa. The sequence continues at coordinate 477,336,437 of CM055117.1, read as the reverse complement.
AAAAGACACATATATATATATATCTATATATTATGCAAGAACATACATACACACTATTGTCAATAATATTGGTACACCTGCATGTACATGAATTTTAAGCATCTGTTCAAGATATGGAAAACCTACCTTAAAGTAAGTAGCAGCCGCTCTTCTGCACTAATGCTTCTTCTCATGTTGGTCCTGGTTCTGCTCAGGCGTGTTCTACAGAGTTCCAACAGCTCATCGAAGCTTGCCACGGACATCCGAGTATAATTGTAGAACTTGTCCCCATGGGTCCGCAGCTCACCGAACATGAGGGCAAAGTAGCCAATTGATAGACGCTGTGAGGTTAGGGGATGGACCCAGTAACGGCGGGGACGTCGCCTAGACTGGATCTGTCTTCTCCTCTTCATCCTCATCATCAGCAACATGAGCATCGCCAGCAAACTCATCATATTTGCATTCATTTTTGAAAATCTCAGGCACAACACACCGATCACTCCTCTCACCTCTAAACTCCAACACACACTCAGCAAGTGAACAAAGAAACAGGAAATAGATGGCAGAGGACCGAAATGCATCATGGTTAGATCCAAGGGACAAAAATAAATAAATAAACAGGTTGCTATGGGAATAACTAACCGCAGCTAAACGCAACCGCAAATAAACGCACGTAAACGCAGGTAATCGCAATGTACAAATGCAGCTAATCGCATTGCCTGAAGCCTTGAATTTCACAGAACAAAAAACATGCTTTTTACTGCGGCAATTTTGCCGTCCATGTGAAAGGGGCCTAAGGCAGCTCATGTTACAAAACATAATATTGATACTTATGTGCTCTCTTCCTGAGTGAGACATCACAGACTGGACTTAACTAGCTGCTGCCTGCTTCACACAGACATCATACAAAAGAGAACCTTGTACTCTGTTATTTATTCAGAAACTTGAAGTCTTGATGGCTCACATAATCATGTTATAGCTAATTTTACAAATCATGAGCTGAGGCTGCTGTTTTTTCAGCTCCCTACACATCCTGAAAGGGGAGGATCTTTGACAATGAATTGAATAAGATTTATTTCATGAATCGATTCATTCAAACTCTGTTGTGAGTTGATTCACTGATTCAATTCAGTGATTCAGTAGCCAAGCCTAGTCTGTAGAAAGTTTTTATTACGATCTGTAGATTGACAGGGGAGGGGGAGAGAGTGGCTGCAAAGGAGAACAACTTAAAATACAGGTATGTGTAGTGATTGGGGGCATCTTTCACCCGCCAACCCCCCTTCTTGCACTAGCCCTCTCCCCTCATAAAGCACCCCCCCAGCACATATGTGACCCCCCCTGCTAGCTCTAGCTCTCTCTCCCCTCCCAAAGCATCCCCCTGGCACATATCTGACCCCCCTGCTAGCACAAGTCCTCTCCCCTCTCAAAGCGCCCCCCCGGCACATATCCAAGCCCCCCTGCTAGCTCTATCTCTCTCTGCTCCCAAAGTGCCCCCCCAGCACTAACCCTCTCCCCTCCCAAAGCATCCCCCCAGCACGCATCCATCCCCCTCTGCAAGCACGAGCCCTCTCCCTTCCCGAAGCACCACCAAGCACATATCTGACCCCCCCCCCAACACTTGCCCTCTCCCCTCCCAAAGAGTCGCCTCAGCACATATCTAACTCCCCCCACCCCCCCCTACTAGTATTAGGCCTCTCCCCAGCACATATCTGACCCCTGCATTTTGTACATTAAATATTTATGACCCCCCCCCCCGCATTCTGCGCAGAACACTCACAATTCGATTCGCTATGCGCGCCACATTACTACTCTCTTTCAAGCCACCAAAAATGTCCCAGGTCTTTTACAATCTTATAGCCTATACTCAAAAAAAAAAAAAAAAAGTGTTCAGGTTTGGCTTGAAGATAAGGTGACAACCCTAGAGAAGGAGCACAGTAAATAAGTGGACTATGTATTTCTGGAGCAAGGTCAACTCTAAACTTATCTCAAACTGGTGTCTAAAATGGAGCACCCTACATGCAAAAATAAATTAAAAATAATATTTCTAAAAAATTTCAGTGAATGTAATGACTGGTCACATTATGCCATCTAGATAAAGGAAATATCTGCAATAAGGGCGTGTGGAGACTTTCAGGGAATTGAGGTACGAGAGCGGGGAGGAGGTAAAACTGCTGTATGAGTAGATGTAAGTAAAGATACTTAACCACATTGCACAGTAGAAGACATAGTTGCTGAAAGGAAGTCACATCTGGGGATATAACCTTTATATGCACTTGCCATATTTCGTTACAGGTTGACTTACAAACAGCTACATCCAACTAATATAATACTACCAATTGTGATCAGGGTAGAAGCAGTATGGGAGGGCATTGGAGGCACTCAGAAGTCAGGAATCAAGTGAAAAAATTTGCAGCCTCTACATTTATGTGTGTGCCACACAAGAGAATGCATAAAAAATTCAGGATACTGAACAAAGAGTAACTGATAAAGGCGTACATCCCTAAAAATTACCTACAAAGGATCAGTACATCTACTGAACAATATACTAATTTAACAAACAACATAGCAAAACAATGAACACTTGTGTTGCCTTAAGCCGTGTACACACGATCGGTTTTACAGATGAAAACAGTCATCGGACTGTTTTCATCGGACGAACCGATCGTCTATGGGCCCCATCGGTCTTTTTTCCATCGGTGTGAAAAAATAGAACATGTTTTAAATTTATCGGATGGGAAAAAAACGATAGCAAAATCCGATCGTCTGTGTGGAACTTCATCGGAGAAAAAACCTACGCATGCTCAGAATCAAGTCGACACATGCTCAGAAGCATTGAACTTAATTTTTCTCGGCTCGTCGGAGTGTTTTACATCACAGCGTTTGGGACGGTCGGATTTTTGACTGATGGTGTGTAGGCAAGACTGATGGAAGTCAGCTTCATCTCATTTCCGATGGAAAAATCCATCGGATTAGAATCCATAGGAAATCCGATCGTGTGTACAGGGCTTAAGCCCTAAGCCACTACACTTCCCTTAGCATACAAGGAGGGCAATTCAACAAAGCTATTGCATGACATTTCTGGTGGTATGGTCCCTTTAAACACCTACACCTAATTTATGTAACCCACATTCAGGTCCATAACTTTAAGAATATGTCGCTTTGGCTGCGACAAATTCAAACATTTACCGCCAGTTCACAGATAAACAAACTGACGATAATTGTTTTTGAAGAGGGCAAGTGAGGTACAGTAAAGGGACGTTGGAGGGGATGATGACAATTGAAAGAGACCCTGTCACCATCTTAGAAATTGCTGGTAAATGCACTGAAAATCAAGTATTTTAGGTGCTTACTTATAGTGTTCTTCCTTTCTATTAGGCCAGGTTCACATGTCCACAAGCTCCGTGATGTCGTCATATTTTTATAAATGACATGCACTGGGGAGCTTAGTCTTCTATATTAGCGGGAACTATAGAAGAACAAAACTGTTATATTTAGAGCAGGTGGTTAGGCGGATCGGGGAGCTGACAGGCAAGGAGGGGAAGGGAAGGAGGACAGAGGGAGACACAGACACAGAAGAGCAGGCTGCGGATGACGGAGGCACGTACTCTGACCATGGTGTCAAGTCAGCAGCCCTGATTATCGTGGTCAGTTTACAGAATGGAGGGTATAGCCAGGCAGGGTCAGCCAGGTATTACAGGTGTTACAGGGGGCCAAATTACACAGCACAAGCACTGTGCTGTATAACATGCTTTAAAGAAACGGGATCAATTAATTTGCAATGTGCCTTTGAACTTGCTGAAAATTTTGTATGTTTATGAAGCACAGCGCTTCTACAAATCATAATTTGATTATGATTTGAAGGAGCGCTGTGTTTTATAAGCATACATGTAGCAAACACTCAATTGTGTTACACATAGCAGCTTAGTGGGTGTTTTTTTTCTTATTTTCGCACGGGGGATTGAGTAACACTGTTAAACATTTTGACTACTGTGGGAAGGGTCAGTTCCCTAGCACAGACCCCTCCCTACTTGCTCGTCATAATCCTCCCCTCTTTTGGGAGTGTTTAATAACTCTCTGTGCTGACTAGGGATGAGCCGAACACCCCCCGGTTCGGTTCGCACCAGAACTTTCGAACGGACCGAAAGTTTGCGCAAACTTTAGAACCCTATTAAATAGAATGGACTCGAACGTTCAAAATCAAAAGTGCTAATTATAACAGTCTAATATGCTAGTTATTGTCCTAAAAAGGGTTTGGGGACCCGGGTCCTGCCCAGGGGGACATGTATGAATGCAAAAAAAAGTTTTAAAAACTGCCATTTTTTCGGGAGCAGTGATTTTAATGACGCTTTAAAAAAAATAAAAAATATTCCTATAAATATCGTACCTGGGGGATGTCTAAATTATGCCTGTTAAGTGGCACGTGTTTCCCGTGTTTAGAACCGTCCCTGCACAAAATGGCATTTCTAAAGGAAAAAAAGTCATTTAAAACTGCTTGCCACAACACTCATAGTTACTCTTGGTGGGCGCAGGAATGGGCCCTGCTGTGAATTATTAGAGAATTGAAATTACATGCTCCTGTTAAACAGGGGCAGAAAAATTGGATCTTAGGCACTGGTGCCACAACACTGCAACCCGTCACAGATACTGTAGTTGGAGCGCAGCAATGATCCCTACTGCAAAGCATTGCACAGACCTTTCTGCAAGGCTTCCCGAAGATGCTTCATCCTCTGCTCCCTCTGCGATGCCACGATAAGGTCAGCAACCTTACCCTTGTAACGTGGATCAAGGAGGGTTGCCAGCCAGTAATGATCCCTCTCCTTGATCGCACGAATACGAGGATCCTTCCGCAGGCTTTGCAGGATCAGGGAGGCCATGCAGCGTAGGTTTGCTGAGGCATTCGGTGCGGAGTCCTCTGGGTCACTGAGGATGACATTATCCGCAGCCACCTCCTCCCAGCCACGTACAAGTCCATGGGTGTCTTGGGACTGTAATTGATCCCTTGAAGACTGCTGCTGATGCTGAGTGCTAGTCTCCACCTCCATGCTGACACAATCCTCCTCCTCCTCCTTTTCCTCTTCCTGTGTCATAGGCGGGCCAGCAGGAACACTGTCTGGATAAAGGGGGCCTTGAGAGGTAAGGAAGTCCTCCTCTTCCTCCCTCTGTTCTGCCTCAAGTGCCCTGTCCATTATTCCACGCAGCGTGTGCTCCAACAGGTGGACAAGAGGGACAGTGTCACTGATGCATGCACTGTCACTGCTCACCATCCTCGTGGCCGTCCTCAAATGGTGCCAGGACAGTGCATGCATCCCTGATCATGGTCCACTGGCGTGGGAAAACAAATCCAAGCTCCCTTGACCCTGTCCCATTGCCATATTGCAACAGATACTCATTGATGGCCCTCTGCTGCATGTGCAGCTGCTGCAGCATGGCCAATGTAGAGTTCCACCTGGTGGGCTTGTCACAGATTAGGCGGTTCTTGGGCAGGTTCAATTCCTTTTATAGGTCAGCCAGCCGAGCACTGGCATTATATGCCCGGCGGAAATGCACACAGACTTTCCTGACCTGCCTCAGGACCTCCGGTAAGCCCGGGTACCTGCCCAAAATCCGCTGCACCACCAAGTTAAGGACGTGAGCCAAACAGGGCACATGGGTCAGTTGTCCCTGTCGGAGGGCGGAGAGGAGGTTGGTGCCATTGTCGCAAACCACCTTTCCTGGCTTAAGCTGGTGTGGCATCAACCACCTCTGAGCCTACCCCTGCAGCGCTGACAGAATCTCTGCCCCAGTGTGGCTCCTGTCCCCCAAGCACACCAGCTCAAGCACTGCATGGCATCTTTTTGCCTGCGTACTTGCGTAGCCCCTTGAACGCCTACGGAGCACCGCTGGTTCCGAGGACAAAGCACAGGAAGAGGCCATGGAGGAAGAAGAAGAGGAGGGGGTGGAGGAGAGAGGTGTGTCAGAATCACCAGTAGTAACATTTTGGAGGCATGGTGGCGGAACAACCTCCAACTCTACTGCACCTTGTACTGCATCCTTCCCAGCTGCCAGCAGAGTCACCCAATGGGCCGTGAAAGATAGGTAACATCCCTGTCCATGCCTGCTGGACCATGAGTCAGCGGTAATATGCACCTTACCGCTGACCGCCCTGTCCAGCGAGGCCAAGACATTGCCTTCCACATGCCGGTAGAGAGCCGGAATCGCCTTCCGTGAGAAAAAGTGGCGTTAAGGAACCTGTTACTGAGGAACCGCACATTCAACAAACTCAGGGAAGGGAGCAGTGTCTACCAACTGAAAAGGCAGCAGTTGAAGTGCTAGCAATTTAGCTAAGCTAGCGTTCTTCAATTTCTTTATTTATTTATCTACTTTGTCCAGCATACAGGAAAGATAACATATAACAAATTTACTGATTCAATTCATCCAACCAATGAGTGCCCACCAGGTCTATTCAATATACCACCTTCCTCTTATCTTAAATACAGCATATACCTAGTTATATTGAAATATTCCATCTCATTTGGCTCTTCCCATCCTGGATACCCGAACTTCCCCCCTTCCCCCCCCTTTTTAACCTCAAATTAACCCCCAAAAAATTAAACCCCACACAAAGACGTCCAAAAGAAAAAGAAAAATATCTCCAGTCGGCAGGGGAGGTAGAGGGAGCATAGTCCTCCCCTTCCCCCCTTTTTTTTTCCCCATCTTACGTTTCAAAAAGGGACTTCCCTTCTTCCGAATATTTAAATATATTCCATTGTGCCCAAGTTTCAGAATAGATGTCGTATCGGTTTTGGGATGATAATGTCAAATCCTCCATCCTATTTACCTCTTCGATTTGTGTAACCCATGAGAAGATTGTTGGAGGTTTCGTGTCTCTCCACTGCCGAGCAATACACGCTCTGGCCCCATTGATAAGATGGCGTAAAATTGATTTACTGTATGTTTTCCCCGGTATTTCGGATACGTGCAGCAAGAATAAAGCTGGATCTTCTGGGAGGTTGTACTTTGTGAATTTCTGTTCTATCTGCCATACCTCCCTCCAGAAAGGCTGCAGCTTCGAGCACGACCAGAAAACATGAAGTAATGTCCCTCTTTCTTCCTGGCACCTCCAACATTTGTCCGGGATCTCCAGCAGATATTTATTAAGCAATGAGGGTGTTTGATACCATCTTGTCATGATTTTAAAATTAGTTTCTTGGGCCCTAGTACATATAGAAGATTTTAGCGCAAGATTTATAATCTGCCTATGTTGTGCCTGAGTAAATGTCCTGTCCAATGTCATTTCCCACTTCCTTATATATGGAGGGACATAGTCCTCTGAAGGAGCAGTCAATAGTCCATATATTTTCGAGAGTGTATGATAACAAGGGCCCGTCTCCTCACACAGCTTTTCTAAAGGAGTCAATGGTCTTAGAAATCCCTCCGGAAGTGGAAGAATATTAAAATAATGTCTCAGTTGTGCTCCACTCCCAAAAGTCCAGTTGAAAACGATCATTAGATGAGGTCAATTCCATCAGTGAGGGCCAGTTCCCCGTCGTTACTTGCACGAAGTGCAAAGCCTGAAAGCACTGTGAGTCTAAAAGTCTTCTAAATGGGCCCTCCTGTAGTCCCGGGGGGAAATGTGGGTTCCCCACAATGGGGTACAGGGGGGAGTTAGCTGATGATAGTGCGGTTGTGGAACATATTCAAGAGCAGATCCGCAGGGTAGGGCCCAAGGTTGGGTGCTTTTTAAGGTCAGAACTAAGATCTCTAAAGCACCAAACCGCCCGACGCAATGGGACCCTGCACTGTGATTGCTCGATCTTTGGCCATATTTTAAGGTTTGTGTGCCTACAGCAGTCTATTAATCTCACCATATGGGCCGCTTGGTAATATTTCTGTATGTCTGGGACTGCTACCCCCCCATACTGTTTAGGCATGGTCATTATTCGGCGTTGTAATCTTGGCCTCTTATGTGCCCAAACAAAGTCATCTATCAATGCATTAGTCCGATTGAAAAATTCTGGAGGAATATGGATAGGTAATGTTTGAAATAGGTAAGATAGATTAGGAAAGATTGACATTTTTATTATATTGCATCTACCAAACCACGAGAGGGTACCCTTGTCCCATTTAGCCAGTAGAGTTTTCACTCTGCTTAATAATGGTAAAAAATTCAGCCTAAAGATTTGGTCCAATCTAGGTGACATATACATGCCCAGATATTTAAGAGCCTTCGAGGTCCATCTGAATTTAAAATTTGCTTCCAGGGCACTGATTTGTATTGGTGACATAGATACCCCCATTGCTTCTGATTTTGTCATGTTTATTTTTAAATTGGATAAGGCACCATATTGGTCCAATTCTCTCATCAAATTTGGCATTGATATTACCGGTTTTGTGAGGGAAAACAAAAGGTCATCCGCATACGCGGAGACCTTATAATATGTATCTCCAGTTATTATCCCCGAAATGTCTGGGTTTTGCCTTACTTTGCATAGGCGGGGTTCCAGCGAGAGAGCAAAAAGGAGAGGTGATAAGGGGCCCCCCTGACGGGTGCCATTAGAAATAAAAAAGGAATCAGACATGAGTCCATTTACTTTAATTTGTGCCTCTGGTTTGTATATAAGCTCGATATCCATCCAACCATCCTCTCCCCCATACCCACATACCACAGAACTGAAAAGAAAAAGGACCAACTAACCATGTCTTTTTGGCATCTGTTCACAGGAACACAGTCGGCATGTTGGAGAGGCCGGCTAGATGGATAAGGTTCAAGGTTTTAATGGTATTATCTCGGGCCTCACGACTTGGTATGAAGCCTACCTGATCTGGGTGTATTAGTGCTGTTAGATGTGGTTGGATACGTGTGGCCAAGATTTTTGTAAATAGTTTAAGATCTACATTTAGTAGCGAAATAGGGCGATAACTGCCACATGCTGATGGGTCCTTATCCTCCTTCGGTATAAGAGTAATGTGTGATTTCAAAGTTTCCGATGTAAATCCTGTCCCCTGTCCTATTGCATTGAATATTTGTACCATCTGTATACCCAGCTGGGGAAAAAATTTCTGATAGTATTTATATGTGAATCCATCTGGACCCGGGGCTTTACCAGGTTTAGCTGACTTAATGGCCTCTTGCAGTTCCTCTAGGGTAATAGCCACTTCCATATCTTTTCTGATTTGCTCTGAGAACTGGGGGATACCCGATGAGGAAATATATTCCTCTATGTTATTTTGGGGTTGCGATCTGGTAGGTAGGTTATACAGAGACTGGTAAAACTTACAAAAGGTCATAGCAATCTGAGTGGGTAGATGTATCTTGCTCCCCCAGAATCCACTAAGTAGGAGATATAGGATTGGGTTTTCTGTTCTTGTAAAGCTCTAGCCAGTATACGTCCACATTTATCTCCCAATTCATAATAATATCTCCGACATCTCTGCATTCAACCGCTGGGCATGTGGATGGCTGGGAGCGAACTTCTTTCATCGGTGCAGCAGCTGGGGCAGGGAAATTTGCCTGGTACAATCGGATGTCGGTGTACCGAAAGGAGATTGCCCGCAAGTACTTGACTATGACTGTGACACACCTAATTCTACACCTTCATTCCTCTCAGTGCAGGTTTCAGAGAGGACTGAAGGTATAGTGGGGTTGGAGATCCCAGCTGATGAGGAGCAAGTAGAGGTCAGCTTTGTTCTTTGGTGTGGGTCTTTTAGGTACGCCTGCCAACGGACTGCATGGAGGTCGACATATGTCTGGTCAAGCACGTGGTGCCCAAGCGGCTGATGTTTTGGCCACGTGAGATACGCTTCAGACATATGTTGCAAATGGCAATGGTGCGATCTGCTGCACACGTCTGAAAAAAGGCCCACACCAAAGAACTTTTGGAAAAACGCGCAGAGACATCAGCGCCCTGCACATGCGGAGCTCTGCGGTGTGATGCAGTCGGTGTGCTGCCCTTAAGCTGGTCCCTGGAGGGCATTCTGTGCCTCCTCCTCCTTTCTCCTATCAGGCACCCATAAGAAGTCAGTGACCTCATCATCCCCTCCCTCCTCATCACTGGAGAAAATCTGGCAGTATGCTGCAGCTGGAGGAACATTACTGCCAGATAGCTGTCCTTGTTGGGCACCCCCTCTCTCTGGGCTCACATTACTACCCCCTCTCTCTGGGTTCACGTTTCTGCCTTCCTCTAGCTGGGTTCCATCATTGGACCCTTCAAAACGCTGGGCATCCTCCTGGAGCATGTACCCAACACTGTGGTCAAACAGTTCGGGGGACTCCTCAGGAGGACATGGTGGGGCTAGGGAAGAAGTGACTGATGCCATTGAGCCGAGGGAAGAGGCCGCTTTGGCAGCTGCTTTGCCAGACAAAGTACCCTGAGCCTGGGTGAGAGTAGATGAGGAGGATGAGGACGGCTTGGTCATCCACTCTACCAAATCATGGACATGTTGCGGCTCAACATGGCCAGCTGCCGAAAAGGACAAGCGTGTCCCACGGCCACGTGCTGATGAGGATGCACCGTGTCCACGACCAGCACTGTTGCCTCTAGACACAGAGCCTGCTTGCCCTCCTTTATTGCCTCGGGACTGTCTGCCTCTCTTTGTTTGACTTCCAGACATACTAATGGCCTGTAGTGAGATGTAGCTGCACAAAGGTGGGATGTATATCTTTATATTGTGACAGCAGGAAGGTAAAGTCACCTGGTTGCATCCAGGGGGGTAGATATATTTCGCCCAGATTCAGGCTTTACGCCGACTTATACAACTAGGTGGAGAGTTGTATAAGCCCAGCTAAGGCTAGTGGGCTCATGGATGACTCATACCTCTAGAGAGAGGGCTGGGCGTCGTGCAGGCAGGGAGTTGATGAGACCAGCTGAAGCTTGTCAGCTCATTTAGGCCTCTATAAGAACTCCCAGCTTCATTAGATGTTAGCTCATGCCTGGACCCAGACCTGTGTGGACTGTCTAGGGAGAGTGAACCCCTGTGCGGTGAGACAAAGCCTGTGTGGCTATTTGCTTGGACATTTAAAACCAGGGACTTAGGGACTAGGACAGCACTAGGCTGATCCCAGTTGTTAGTTAGGAAACCTGTATGTTTAGTCAGAGGTCAAGTTGACCAGGATTTATTTTGTTTATGTTTCTTTTGGCTTTGCTGTGTTTTGTCACTGTAAATAGAAAATAAACCGCACCTTTTTTTGATTTTGAAAACCACAACCTCCGTTTGCTGGGCCTGTTTTTGTGTGGGGAGCCCATCCCGGGGGTCACACACACCCGCTGCCGAGCTAACCCCCTCACAGTTGGTGGAGAACCAGTGGCAGTTTTTTTTAAGCCAGCATGGAGGAGATACTGAAGCAGCTGGCTCTAGCAAATGCCAATCAACAGCAGACAAATGCAGGTTTGCAAAAGAGCCTTGCAGCTCAACAACAGAACTTCGCAGCCCAGCAGCAAGCTCATCAACAGAGCCTTGCAGCCCAGCAGCAAGCTCACCAACAGAGTCTGGAAGCTCAGCAACAAGCCCAGCAGCAATCTGAGGCCCGCTTCATAGACCTGTTACAGAAGCAAGAGCAGAGACTACAACAAATGGAAGCAGTAATGCAGCAACGTCCGCAGACCAGTGAGGAAAGCCGTCCCACTAATACCGCGTCCTTTGGGGTGAGTCGTTTATTGACAAAAATGACTGGAGAGGATGATCCAGAGGTATTTTTGACCACATTTGAAAGGACTGCTGAAAGAGAAAAGTGGCCTGAGGAGCAGTGGGCTGGACTGGTGGCTCCTCTGTTAACTGGTGAATCGCAGAAGGCTTACTATGACCTAGAGCCTGACCAAGCAAAAGACTATGTGATGCTAAAAGCTGAGATATTGGCAAGGCTGGGTGTCACCCAGGCTGTCCGGGCTCAGCGTGTGCATAACTGGACTTTCCAGCTTGGAAAACCCCCCAGGTCTCAAATGTATGATCTCATTCACCTGAGCAGAAAGTGGCTACAGCCAGAGACTTTGTCCGCACCAAAGATTGTGGAACGTGTTGTAATGGATCGGTTTTTGAGAGCTCTTCCTACTGCCATCCAAAAGTGGGTAAGCCATGGAGACCCAGAGACGGCCGATGGTCTTGTGGATCGTGTGGAGAAATACTTGGCTACAGAGAACCTGACGGCCTCTTCCAGAGACACTCGGACTTTCCACCCTAAGACCAGACCATCCCCAGGGGCGGATAAGAGGATTCCAAGGGGTGAGGGTGGAGAGAGTGAGAGGGTGGGAGCTCTACCCCAAGTTTGGCGAGAACAGCCTGGGAAATCAGCGGCTCAAGAGGCGGCAAGAAGGATCGTTTGCTACCGCTGCCGGCAAGCGGGACATATTGCAGCCAATTGCCCGGTTGTGGAGGAACCCATGCAGTGTGACTTTCTGACGGGCAGACGTCAGTCGCTGTGTGCGACAGTCGCATGCACTGCCATTCGAGGAACTGAGAAACATTTATGCAAAATGTGTGTTAATGGTAGAAATGTTGTGGTATTGCTGGATTCAGGTAGCCTTGTGACCCTGATAAAGGCTGAGTTAGTTAAAACAGAGGTCTCTGGGAATAGCAAGGTAGCTGTTATTTGTGTGCATGGGGACACCCGAGAGTATCCAGTGACTACAGTGTGTTTCGAGACCCCCAAAGGTACCCTCTCTCATCCAGTGGGCTTAGTATCTCAGTTACCGTATGACGCCATTGTGGGAAGGGATTTTCCGAAGTTCTGGGAACTGTGGGATGATCCTGAGCCCCCCACTGGTGCCCCTATGTACCAGGAATGTGATAGCCAGAACTCCCCTGAGAGTGGTGAGGACTCTCCGGAATTTCCCTTATCAGTATTGGCAGGGGAGACTCAAGAAACTGGAGAGGAGCCCACCTCCTCAGACGAAAACCTACCGTCTGTGGAGTTTTCTGATCTTGAGGTTCACAGGGAAAACTTTGCCACAGAACAGTTGAAAGACCCCGCCCTAATAAAGGCACGGGAAAACGTAGTGAAAATAGATGGCGAGTTAGTGAACCCAGATAATACCTGCACTTACCCATACTTCAGCGTAGAGAAGGACCTACTGTATCGGGTGGCAAAAAGGGCAGAAGAAACCGTTGAGCAGCTTGTGGTGCCCAAACCTTACAGGAAGTTGGTGTTGGAGTTGGCCCATGGGCACATTCTTGGAGGTCATCTGGGGACAGAGAAAACCCGAGAGAGGGTATTACAGAGATTCTATTGGCCGGGGGTGATGAAGGACATAGAAAATTATTGTTCCTCCTGCCCTGTGTGTCAGAGGTCGGCCCCGATGCCACATTTCCGTAGCCCGCTGGTCACTCTACCCATCATTGAGGTCCCGTTTGAGAGGATCGCCATGGATTTGGTAGGTCCTATAATCAAGTCCGCTAGGGGGCACCAGTACATATTAGTTATAATGGACTATGCCACCCGTTATCCAGAAGCGATCCCTCTCCGAAATACCTCGGCCAAAACCATAGCCAAAGAGCTATCTCTTGTGTTTAGCCGGGTGGGTATTTGTAAAGAACTGCTTACGGACCAAGGTACACCCTTTATGTCCCGGGTTATGAAGGAGCTGTGTAAATTGTTCAAAGTGACGCAATTACGTACATCTGTGTATCACCCCCAAACCGATGGGCTGGTTGAAAGATTCAACAAAACCCTAAAACAAATGTTGAAGAAAGTGGTGGATAGAGATGGAAAGGATTGGGACTGTCTACTTCCTTATCTGATGTTTGCTATTAAGGAGGTGCCCCAATCCTCTACGGGATTCTCCCCCTTTGAGTTACTGTATGGGAGACACCCAAGAGGGCTGTTGGATATTGCCAAGGAAACTTGGGAAAGTGAGAGTTCTCCCCACAGGAGTGTGATTGAGCATGTCGCCCTGATGCAAGACCGAATTGCACAGGTAATGCCCATCGTGAAGGAACATTTGGCCCAAGCGCAGTTAGCACAGCAGAGAGTGTACAACCGTGGAGCCAAGACCCGTACCTTTTCCCCGGGGGATAGGATACTGGTACTTGTCCCTACGGTTGAAAGTAAATTCCTTGCCAAATGGCAAGGCCCCTACGAGATAATGGAAAAAGTGAGCGAAGTGAATTACAAGGTCAGACAACCAGGAAGGCGAAAGCCCGAACAGATCTATCACGTTAATCTGTTGAAAGCCTGGAGGGATAGAGAGTCCCTAGTCGCAGACACTTGGTCACCAGCTCAAACTGGTTGCGTGATTCCTGAGGTTGGAATAGCAGCCACCTTGTCACAACCCCAACAACAGGAGGTTAAGGAGTTTGTGCTTCGCAACAAGGAGGTATTCTCTGAGCTGCCGGGACAAACATATGGGGTAGAGCATGACATCATTACCCCGCCCGGTGAAAGGGTGAAGTTAAAACCCTATCGGATCCCAGAGGCCCGACGGGAGGCAATACGTGAGGAAGTACAGAAAATGCTGAACTTAGGGGTGATAGAGGAGTCCCAAAGTGATTGGTCTAGTCCCATTGTGTTGGTGCCTAAACCGGATGGGAGCTGGCGATTTTGTAACGATTTTCGTCAGTTGAACAAAGTTACAAAATTTGACACCTACCCCATGCCACGTATAGATGAGTTGATCGACCGGCTGGGAACAGCCCGATACATGACGACTCTTGACCTCACAAAAGGGTATTGGCAAATCCCCCTGGCCAAATTGGCCAAAGAGAAAACCGCATTTGTAACCCCAGACGGGGCGTTCCAATATAAAAGAATGCCGTTCGGGTTACAGAATGCGCCGGCCACATTCCAGCGGAAAATGGACCAGATGCTGAGGCCCCATCGGAAGTATGCTGCGGCTTACCTGGATGACGTAATTGTCCATAGCACAGATTGGGCCTCACATCTGCCAAAAGTGCAAGCAGTCCTGGACTCTGTTCGGGAAGCGGGGTTTACGGCTAACCCCAAGAAGTGTACCATTGGGCAGGAGGAGGCCAAATATCTTGGGTACACCATTGGGAGGGGAGTAATAAAACCCCAACTCAACAAAGTCGAGGCCATCCAGAGTTGGCCACGTCCCAACAGCAAGAAGCAGGTACGAGCCTTTCTGGGAATCGCTGGGTATTATCGGCGATTCATTCCCCACTTTGCTTCTAAGGCTGTGCCCCTAACCAACCTAACGAAGGGGAAAGGGTCGGTCATGATTAAATGGACCCCCGAGGCTGAGGCAGCATTCCAATTCTTGAAACAAGCCTTATGTAGCCAGCCAGTGTTGTACTCACCCGACTTCTCTAAAGACTTTGTCGTACAAAGTGATGCGTCAGATGTGGGGTTAGGAGCAGTATTGTCCCAGGTCTGGAACGGGGAAGAGCACCCAGTCATTTACCTCAGCAGGAAGTTGAAGTCCCATGAGGTAAATTACGCCACCGTTGAAAAGGAGTGTTTAGCGGTGAAGTGGGCTCTAGATTCCCTTCGGTACTACCTGCTAGGTAGGCACTTTGACATGGTTACGGATCACGCTCCGTTAAAGTGGATGGCTCAAAACAAGGAAACAAATAGAAGAGTGAATAGGTGGTTCCTGGCCCTCCAGGAATTCAACTTCACAGTAAAGCATCGCCCTGGCGTTCAAATGGGGAATGTGGATGCTTTGTCTCGAGTACATGAATGCCTGATTGCTGGTGTTCCAACCCCGAGGTTAAAACAAGAGGGGGGGGTATGTGACAGCAGGAAGGTAAAGTCACCTGGTTGCATCCAGGGGGGTAGATATATTTCGCCCAGATTCAGGCTTTACGCCGACTTATACAACTAGGTGGAGAGTTGTATAAGCCCAGCTAAGGCTAGTGGGCTCATGGATGACTCATACCTCTAGAGAGAGGGCTGGGCGTCGTGCAGGCAGGGAGTTGATGAGACCAGCTGAAGCTTGTCAGCTCATTTAGGCCTCTATAAGAACTCCCAGCTTCATTAGATGTTAGCTCATGCCTGGACCCAGACCTGTGTGGACTGTCTAGGGAGAGTGAACCCCTGTGTGGTGAGACAAAGCCTGTGTGGCTATTTGCTTGGACATTTAAAACCAGGGACTTAGGGACTAGGACAGCACTAGGCTGATCCCAGTTGTTAGTTAGGAAACCTGTATGTTTAGTCAGAGGTCAAGTTGACCAGGATTTATTTTGTTTATGTTTCTTTTGGCTTTGCTGTGTTTTGTCACTGTAAATAGAAAATAAACCGCACCTTTTTTTGATTTTGAAAACCACAACCTCCGTTTGCTGGGCCTGTTTTTGTGTGGGGAGCCCATCCCGGGGGTCACACACACCCGCTGCCGAGCTAACCCCCTCACAATATATATATATATATATATATATATATATATATATATATATATATATATATATATATATATATGTGTGTGTATATATACATATATATATATATATATATATATATATATATATATATATATATATATATATATATATATATATAATGCATCTATCAGACTCCATTACCTGCTGTGGTATTAGTATGAGAAAAGCAGCAAAGGTCTTCAGTTAGTTTTAGGTGAACACTGTGCAGAGGACACAGTACACTAACTGAAAATACTAGCAGCTCTCTGCCTGTGGTTTTATTACGAGAACACCACAAATTTTATTCAGGTTCCTTTAAGTGAACGCTCTGCAAAGGACAGAAGTACTGCAGTACACTACATGAAATTAATGCAGCACTCTGCCTGTGGTTTTATTATGAGAACACCACTAACTGTATTCAGGTAAGCTTTAGGTGAACGCTATGCAAAGCACACAGTGCACTAAGTGAAACTCTGCTGCAGCTAGCACAATCACCTGCCTGCCTGTCACAGTATAAAGAACAGCAGTAATGGATCTAGCTAAACTAAATACAGTGTATAAACATATACACAACACATAGGATGCATATATATCCTCTACAAACTGTAACAGCAGCTAACTGACTTGCCTGCCTGCTCTAACTCAATATAAATGACACTGTCTCTCTCTCTGTAACTCTCTCTTTCACAAACGCCAACACACTACACAAGGCCGACTTCCAGGCAGCCTTATATAGTGTGGGGCGTGTACCTACTCCTCTGAGCCATGATTGGCCAAAGCCACCCTGGCTTTGGCCAATTACGGCTCTCCGTTATTACCGCGCTGTGATTGGCCAAAGCATGCGGGTCATAGTGCATGCTTGGCCAATCATCAGCCAGTAATGCACTGCGATGCCGCAGTGAATTATGGGCCGGGACGCGCCACTCGAATTTGGCGCAAACGGCCCATAATGTTCGAAATTCGGCGAACAGCCGATGTTCGAGTCGAACATGTGTTTGACTCGAACACGAAGCTCATCCCTAGTGCTGACCCAGCATCTCTGCCCCTCCTCTGACATCTGTACATAACCTTTTATGTAGCTGCCAGGGGAGGAGCTAAGGGGATAACTATGAAGATTAACCTAAAGCGGAACAAATTACTAAATTCCCAATATACTCATCTCCATCTTCCTGGGTTGTGGCAGTTATATCCCTCGCCAGCCGTTGTCATCTTCTTCCTTGGTGCCAGGTTTTTGGCCTCTTGGTTGACTGGTGGGGGTGAAAACATCCTGTATGCTTGCAGGAGTCAGTCATTCCAGCACAGCTGGAGTGTGCTGGGAATGCACATTGAGCTTGCAGGCAGGTAGGTAAGAGTGTATAAAGGGGTGTAAATAAAGGCCTGCAGAACACCCACTCAGCACCAGATCAAACCCACGGACCTCTAAGCAGTACAAACAGAGATAAAAAATAGTAAAAATATTTTCCAATATAAAACCACTAAGAAGCCGTTTAAAAATTAAAAGAAATATAAAACCACGGTATAAGAATAAAACAGTTCAGTCTCTGTGATATTAAAATACACAAAACAGCGCTTAAAAATCAATAATGATAGACTCGTGGAAAAAACACTGAATAAAGAAAGTCTTAGATGTAGTCAAGGTGATGTAAACAATCCAAAGTGCTGAATGGTGTCTTAAGCCCTGTACACACAATCGGATTTCCTATGGATTCTAATCTGATGGATTTTTTCATCGGAAATAGGATGAAACTGACTTCCATCAGTCTTGCCTACACACCATCAGTCAAAAAACCGACCACGGTGGGGGGTGTGGTCTGAGAATGGCGGTGTGAGGAGCTGCTCTCCTTGAACGCCGAGATCTCCCCGCTGGATGTTTTGATATAGCTGCCCGACAGCAAGGTATGAGCCCGGCTAAGCAAAAGAAAACCCAGGCTCCCGCTTCTAAACTGGAGAAGTCAGGACGGACGGAGATTAAAGACTATTTCACTGGGGTCCAGACCCGAAGCGCCCGAATAGACAACGTCAATCTACGAGGGAGGGAGACCTCACGGCAAGCAGAGAGGATGAGCACGGGGGGACAGACTGAACCACAGGGAAGTGAGCCTGAGAGCTCCATAACTCTCTTACCTCTGACGGCGGGCGGCGCGGTAACCGAGACTCAGAAGGGATGCCCTGCCACTAGATGAGACGATACAGATATTGGTGAGATCAAGGACCTGCTGTGGGCAATGCCGACCAGGGCAGACATAGAAGCGCTGCCTACTAGGGAGGACATAGAGGCAATGATCCTCCGGGTGACTGAAACCCATCAGCGGGAGATACAGGAGGTCCGGGCCGATGTTCAACAGATGAGCGTATGGATCACAGAGGGGGAGGCTGCAGCTGATCTGGTGGAGGGGAGGCTGGCAAACGTGGAACAGGAGCTGGTAAAACAGAAGGAATACTCACTGAATCTCCAGTTACACATAGAGGAAATGGAAGACCGAAGCAGACGAGGGAACGTACGGTTATGGGGTCTCCCAGAATCTGTGAGTCTGGAAGAACTTAGAGAAACAGTGGTCTCCATATTTAAAAGAGTACTGGAACCTAACCCGCCAGAGGTATTAGAAATAGACCGGGTGCATAGGGCCTTGGGTCCTAAACGAATGGAAGTAGACAGGCCCCGCGATACTATTTGCCGATTACATAGGTATGCATACAAAGAGGACATTGTGCGGAAGGTTTGGAGCGTGGGGGTCATTGACTTTAACGGAGCTATGGTAAAGATATTACCAGATCTTTCTAAAGCGACTCTACAGCGTCGAGCCATACTAAGACCTTTACTAGATCAGCTGCGGGAGATGGGATTAACATACAGGTGGAGATTTCCATTTGCATTGACCGTACGGAAAGAGGAGATATCTTTTACTTTGAATAGGATGACTGACTCTGCCGATCTCTTTGCGTTCCTGGGGATCCCAGCTTTCCCATTACCAAACTGGCTACGACCAATACAGTCTCCCGGACAATGGGAACCCCGACAGGGCTATCAGCCCCAAAAGACAGGGGAACAGCCCCGGACTAGCAGATGGAGGCGAAGAGCACAGGAAATTACAGCTCGGGAGGCCAAGTAGCGATAAGTAGCGATAAAGTTACATAGGCAACCATATTATTTTACTTCTCTTTATTATTTCCCTTCTGTATTCCTGAGGCGGTACCCTGGTAAGAAGAGGAAAAATCGGAAAGAGGACATAAATTACCCTCAGGTACATTCCCCTTCTTTCTTTTTTTTGTTGGAGGAGGAACTGGTTTTCTTTTTACTACTATATATAAAGAAGAGATAAGAGAAAAGGAAAGGGAAAATAAACTTTACCATATTTTTTAATTTTTTTTTGGATGATACCCCGGAAGGGACACATAAGGAACCGAAATAGGGGGGGGGGGATTGATAACGGGATTGTAATTGTTAATACAATGTAGAGATTTAGAGTCGGTGGATATATCTTGTTATGTTTCTGGAGAGGGGGGGGGCTCTGTGGGGTAAAAGGGGGGGGGAAGGGGTAGAAATAGAATAGAAATAGAATTGCACATAAAGGGGGGTGTATTTGAGATTTCGGGGGGTAGGGAAGGGGGGAGGTGAAATACAAGTTAAATGCACGTTTAACCACCTCGCGCCCGCCGTACGAGTATATACGGCCGCAAGGTGGTTGTCAATTGCCGGGAGGCCGTTATTATACGGCCTCCTCTAATTTGGCCACTGGCGGCGCGCGCACGTGCCCGGCGCGTCACTGCAATGCCGATGCGCGTGCCTGGCGGCCGCGATGTCCGCCATGCACCCGCGATCGGCTGTTACAGAGGCAGGACGTGGATCTCTGTGTGTAAACACAGAGATCCATGTCCTGTCAGGGAGAGGGGACCGATGCTGTGTCCCTTGTACATAGGGACACAGATCGGTCACCTCCCCCATTCACTCCCCTCCCCCACACAGTAGTAATCACTCCCAGGGCATACATTTAACCCCTTCCTCGCCCCCTAGTGTTAACCCCTTCCCTGCCAGTCACATTTATACAGTAATCAGTGCATATTTATAGCACTGTTCGCTGTATAAATGTGAATGGTCCCAAAATAGTGTCAAAAGTGTCCGATGTGTCCGCCATAATGTCGCAGTCACGAAAAAAATCACTGATCACCGCCATTACTAATAAAAAAAAAATATATATATAAAAATGCTATAAATCTATCCCCTATTTTGTAAACGCTATAACTTTTGCGCAAACCAATCAATAAACGCCGATTGCGATTTTTTTTTACCAAAAATATGTAGAAGAATACGTATCGGCCTAAACTGAGGAAAAGATTTTTTTTTTTTTTAAATTTGGATATTTATTATAGCAAAAATCAAAAAATATTGCTTTTTTTTCAAAATTGTCGCTCTATTTTTGTTTATAGCGCAAAAAATAAAAACCGCCGAAGTGATCAAATACCACCAAAAGAAAGCTCTATTTGTGCGAAAAAAAGGACGCCAATTTTGTTTGGGAGCCACGTCGCACGACCGCGCAATTGTCATTCAAAGCGTGACAGTGCTGAAAGCTGAAATTTCGCCTGGGCAGGAAGGGGGTATATGTGCCCAGTAAGGAAGGGGTTAAAAAAAGGCGGGAATAATATTTTCACATATAAGGGCACAAGAAAGAGGTAAAACACTATAGAGACACTTAAATAAATGTACGGTATTTTGGTACGGTACTCGTAATCTTTGTTTCTTTTTTTGGACAAAGGGGGGATAGAAAGGGGAAGAAAGGGGGGGGGAATTTTTTCGGGGTCACATGGAATTCACCATTAAAGAGGTTGGGGGGGGGGAGTGGAAGAGGTATGGAGCTGGGTTAAGGGGGGATTGAGTTTTTTTTTTTGTGATGGAAGGAGGTCTTACCCAAAGGGCCCCCCGGAACTCCCATCACCCTAAATAAAGAGGTATATAGTAATGTACCCCCTGCCCCCTTTCTTTTTCGATATTAGAATCTCTAAACCGGGGTTTCATTATTTACGTAGATATGTTAGTTAGTGTTTTAATCATGGTAAATTTCATGGGAATGTCATGGGAATTGAATTGAATTGAATTTGTTTGTTTTTTTGTTTTTTTGGAGTAAAAATCTCTTTCCTCCTATTCTAGGGGACAATACTTACAATATGGTTAATATTGGATATAGAAGGGAAATTGTAAAATGTTGAATGGTATTGATATATATATATATATTGGAAGAGAAGTTCTTGGTAACAGGGCAGACAATAATGTTGATCTGATTGGCGGGGAGGGAAGGGGGAGGGAGGGGGATGGATCTCACCCGCATATTCTTGACTGTACCTCCACTTAGGTAAGTACTCACTTAAGTGGTAAATCGAATGTGAGTACAAAAAAAACTTTCAATTTGAATCCCCCTATTCTTGAAAGGGGGATACGGGGGTGCTCTTACCCACCGTAACACATTAGGGTTGTTAGAACCCTTTTTTTTTTTTTTTTTTTTTTTTTTTCGTTTGTTATCTCCTCTCGGGTCGGCGGGGGAGATGGAGGTGCAGAGAGTTATCTCCCTAAACTCCAACGGGCTCAATACGCCAGAAAAAAGGAGAATACTCCTTCAAGATTTGAAACGATCACAGTCGGACGTGGCATATATTCAAGAAACACATTTTAGAGAGGGTAAAGCACCAATTTTGAAGAATAATCTTTACCCCTTGGTATACCATGCCTTTAATAGGGCAAGCAAATCCAGAGGGGTGTCTATACTAATAGCAAGACGAGTACATTGGAAATTAATAGATAAAAGAATAGACACTGAGGCCAGATTTTTGTTTCTTAAAGGCATGATTGATGGTATTAAAGTGACCTTGGCTACAATATATGCACCTAACATTAACAAAGATCAATTTATTTGCTCTACCCTCAATAAACTTATGAAATTTACAGAAGGGAAATTACTACTGGGGGAGACTTTAATCTTCCCCTATATCCTAACGTGGATACCTCAGCAGGAAGATCCTCGGTTGCTAAAGGCCTTTGTAAGAGGGTCTTGCAGACCTTCCATAATTATCAACTTATTGATGCCTGGAGAGTGTACCATCCAGATGAAAGGGACTATACCTTTTATTCAACTCCACATAAGGGATACTCTCGAATTGATCTATTTATTGTCCCACATTACATGATAACGGAGATCAAAGAAATAGAGATAGGGAGTATCACATGGTCTGACCATGCCCCGATTACCATGACACTGATTATGAATAAATATTCGGAGGGAAAGATGAGACAGTGGCGACTGAACGAGAGCCTGCTTGAGGATGAGGTAACGGTTGAAGAGGTAATGAGAGAATTAGAATATTATTTTCAATATAATTCTATACCAGAGACAGATGATAATATGGGAGGCGCATAAAACCGTAATAAGAGGGATTCTTATTAAGCACGGCTCTAGGATAAAGAAGGACAGGGAAAAGCAATTGAATAAATTACTCACAGATATACAAGTACTGGAGACCAAACATAAACAAGACGCGGGAGGAGCGGGAGAGAGGGAGCTCTTAGCCCTCCGCAGACAAGTGACTGACTTATTGCATTATAGAACTAAGGCAGCAGTACAGAGATGTCGGAGATACTATTATGAATCAGGAGACAAATGTGGACGTATACTGGCTAAAGCTTTACAAGAACAGAAAACCCAATCTTATATTCCATATTTGGTGGACTCGAGGGGGAGTAAGATACATCTTCCTACTCAGATTGCTATGACTTTCCGTAAGTTTTATCAGTCTCTGTATAATTTACCTGTCACAATGCAATCCCAAAATAATAAAAATAATATAGAGGAATATATTGCCTCGTCGGGTATCCCCCAATTGTCAGAACAGATTAGAAAAGACATGGAAACGGCTATTACATTAGAGGAACTGCAAAAGGCCATTAAGTCAGCTAAACTAGGTAAAGCCCCGGGTCCAGATGGATTTACATATAAATACTATCAGAATTTTTTTCCCCTTTTGGGTAAACAGATGGTACAATGTAATAGGACAGGGGACAAGGTTTACATCAGAAACATTGAAATCACACATTACTCTTATACCTAAGGAGGATAATGATCCATCAGCATGTGGTAGTTATCGACCTATCTCTCTACTAAATGTAGACCTTAAAATTTTTACAAAAATATTGGCCACTCGCATTCAACCACATCTAATAGCATTAATACACCCAGACCAGGTAGGCTTTATACCAAGTCGAGAGGCCCGAGATAATACCATTAAGACCTTGAACCTTATCCATATAGCCGGCCTCTCCAACATGCCCACTGTGTTTTTAGGAACAGATGCCGAAAAAGCATTCGACCGGGTTAGCTGGCCCTTTTTGTTTTCAGTTTTACGATATGTGGGTATGGGGGAGAGGATGGTTGGATGGATATCGAGTTTATACACAAGACTAGAGGCACAAATTAAAGTAAACGGACACATAACTGAACCCCTTTTTATTTCTAATAGCACCCGGCAAGGGTGCCCCCTATCACCCCTCGTTTTCGCCCTTTCGCTGGAACCCCTACTTTGTAAAGTAAGGCAAAACCCTGATATATCGGGGGTAAGAACCGGAGATACGGATTATAAGGTCTCCGCGTATGCGGATGACCTTTTGTTTTCCCTGACAAAGCCAACAATATCAATGCCGAATCTGGTGGGAGAATTGGATCGATATGGCGCCCTATCTAACTTAAAAATTAATATGATAAAATCAGAAGCAATGGGGGTATCTATGTCACCAACACAAATTAGTGCCCTGAAAGTAAACTTTAAATTTAGATGGACTTCGACGTCTATTAAATATCTGGGCACCTTTATGTCACCTAAATTGGACCAAATTTTTACGTTGAATTTTCTACCATTATTAAGTAGAGTAAAAACCCTATTGGCTAAATGGGACAAGGGTACCTTCTCGTGGTTTGGCAGATGCAACATAATAAAAATGTCAATTTTGCCCAAATTATCCTACCTATTCCAAACACTGCCAATCCATGTCCCTTCAGAATTTTTTAACCGGACGAATGCATTGATAGCTGGCTTTGTCTGGGGACATAAGAGGCCAAGATTACAACGTCGAATATTGACCATGCCCAAACAATATGGAGGGGTAGCAGTTCCAGATATTCAGAAATATTATCAAGCGGCCCATATGGTGAGATTAATAGACTGGTGCAGGCATACAAGCCTTAAAATATGCCAAAAGATCGAGCAATCACAGTGTAGAGTCCCACTGCGCCGAGCGGTTTGGTGTTTTAGAGATCTTAGTTCTGACCTCAAAAAGCACCCAACCTTGGGGCCTACCCTGCGGATTTGCTCTTGAATATGCACCACTACCGGACTATCATCAGCTAACTCCCCCTTGTACCCCATTGTGGGGAACCCACGTTTTCCTCCGGGATTACAGGAGGGCCCATGGAGAAGACTTTTAGATTTACAGATATTTCAGGCCTCACATTTTGTGCAAGGAACGACGCGTAATTGGCCCTCATTGATGGAATTAACTTCATCTAATGATCGTTTTTGTTTGGATTTTTGGAGTGGAGCAAAACTGAGACATTTTTTTTAATATTCTTCCACCTTTGGAGGGTTTTTTAAGACCATTGACCCCGTTAGAAAAGTTGTGTGAGGAAATAGGCCCGTGTTATCATACACTTTCGAAAATATATGGATTATTGATTGCCCCCCCCGGAGGACTATGTTCCTCCATATATAAGGAAGTGGGAAATGACACTGGACAGGAAATTCACTCAGGTACAATATAGGCAGATTATAAATCTAGCGTTAAAATCCTCTATATGTACTAGGGCCCAAGAAACAAACTTTAAAATCATGACAAGATGGTATCGAACTCCTTCACTGCTTAATAAATATTCGCCGGAGATTCCGGATAAATGTTGGAGATGCCAGGAAGAAAGAGGGACATTACTCCATGTCTTCTGGTCATGCTCGAAGCTGCTGCATTTCTGGAAGGAAGTATGCCAGATAGCACAAAAATTTACTGATTATAACCTCCCAGAAGATCCGGCTTTATTTTTGTTGCACGTATCTGAAATACCAGGGAAAACATACAGTAAATCGATTTTACACCATCTTATTAATGGGGCTAGAGCATGTATAGCTCGGCAGTGGAGAGACACGAATCCGCCAACAATTTTCTCATGGTTCAACAGAATCGAAGAAGTAAACAGGATGGAGGATTTGACACTTTCACGTCAAAACCGACATGAGATCTATTCTGAAACTTGGGAACAATGGAACACATTTAACCTCCCTGGCGGTAATCCCGAGCGTGACTCGGGGTTGTTTTTTCCTGCTAGGATCGGTAACCCCGAGTCACGCTCGGGGTAACATTGCAGAGCCCGCAGCAGAGTTTCCTTACCTTCTCCTGGCGATCCAGCGATGATATCCTCTGCTGTGATCGCCAGCGAGACCTCCGGCGAGTGTCGGCGCTTCCTGGTTCCGTTCCCTGCGAGCCGCAGCGTCGCATGGGAGCGGAACTGGGCGGCAAATTTAAAAAGTTCAAAAGTTCACACAACACAAACACAGAAATAAAAGCAGTTATATTGTATCTGATTACACTGTATTACACTGTATCATCTCTGATCACCATACAGTGCCCTGTACAGTGCCCCCTTGCCTGTCATCTGTGCCCATAAAAATATGGCATCAAAAAAGCGCTTTACCAAAACTGCGCTTTTGGAGCAGATGAGTGACAGCGGCAGCGACACGGAGTTGCTCGCAGAAGAGAGCGATAGCGAGTCGTGGGGAGATTTGTCATCTGACACTGACACCGACACGGATCTGGCAAGTGACAACGGCGATGATCCTGCACCTTGTCAAGTAATTTTGGACCGACTCTCGTTACAAGTCAAGATATTTTATTGCATATGCAAGAGAAATGGTTAAATGTATATCTTCTGCTTCAGAGATCCATTTCTGCCTGTCATAGATTTACATTCAGCTTTTATAACCCTTAAACCTTCCCTTTTCCTGCTCGTAACGTCCTGACCATGTATAATTTCAACCTTTATTCTGACGTTAGCAGGAAATAGGGAAATATCCTTTTTCAGCCAACACCTTATGACAGGAAATTTCATACAATGAATACATAAATTATCTCATGGTTCGCAGCCCATATTTTGACAGATGTAAGAGTCAGCACATCTTTGCACAATAGAATATGGTCATATGACTTATTCCAGTAATTAGGGCTATTAGAGCTTATTCAGCATATTTAAGTATTAATAGAGTTATATAAAGCAAACATTTTAACTTTAGAAGATATAGTCATATTAATATGCATATTCATAGTTGACATTTAAAGTATAATTTCTAATTTCTCTAACAGCTGCCCCCTTTTATACTTATAATGTCAATAATTCAAATATCCAGGTTCTTTATTTTACCAGGTATTATCATTTAGACAAATAAGTCTTTTGAAAGGACTGTAAGTTCATCTTCATCAGGTTCCGGGTATAGTTCAGTGTTGTTCTGAAAAAACATAGTCTTTGTTAGTGATGTGTCAATCAGTCTTTGAAGAATTCCTCTAATACAAGGAATGCAGCAACATCCACACAGCGTAAGGACCGTGGCTGCCATGACAACAGAGATGAGCAAACCTTTTGCAAGATCACCCCATTTACCAAACCATTTTTCAAAGAGTCCTGTTAAGGGGTTCTCTACACCAGAGTTCTCAGTTAGTTCCTGGGATAACATTTGTAGGCCTTGCAAAGCCTTGGTGATACTTCCATCAGGTGCCGTATTATTTGGAATAAAAGTGCAGCAGAAGGTGCCGAACATTTCGCATACCCCGCCCCTTTCTGCCAGCAACATATCCAATGCTATACGGTTCTGCCACGCTGTCAAAGAGGTGGCGTCCAATTGTGCTGCTATACCTTTGATAGCATCTCTGGTGTAATTCACAAACCTCTGCTGGTTGTAGTAAATGTAGTTTATCCAGTCGACATTCTTATTGGGCTGTACCCATAGGAAGAGTGAGGTGAGTCCTGCTGTTACTTGATTCTGTGCTTTAAATTCATCCGGAACTCCTCGTGGAACACCTATTGAGTCTATATATACCTGGTTGTCAAAATGATTCTGGACACTTAAGTCTCTTAAAATAGTGTTTACCTGTTAGTCTCATCAATTTATTAGTCATAGGAACAATATAAAAGGGAAGCAACAGGCGGGTAAGGGCACAACTACCCTCCCATCTAGGTGGCAGTCTGAGCCTTAGTTTCTTGTCCCCACACAGCCACCAAACATCAGCTAGTTGCCGTTTCTGTTCCTGAAACCATTTTAGTTGATACTTAATGTCTGTAGTTGATGTTATGGTCGCACAGTATTCAGGAGATAGAGTGCCAACCTTTGTACCATCCTTATCTTTGTTAGAGAAACTAGAAAAATTTCCTGGTAATGCTTGTAGTGAAGGGGGTGTACTTTGCATTTTAGTTTTAGGGTATCTCTTTTTCTCATTTGCACATTCAGACCCAGTAATATTTTCTGAAAACAGTCTTATTATGCAAGCTAAATCTGTTTCCTCTTCAGGGAGAGGAATGGTAGCTAGTTGTGGTCTTGGGTTTGCACAAGAAATACAATCACTTAACCCCTTAGATTGAGTTGTGTATCTGACCCATTCTATCCACTAATTTTTATCTCCAAATCCTGTTTCTATACTTAATTGTTCCTTGTAAGTAAAATCTGTTTTAAACAAAGAGGTATTAAGTTGAAACTGAGTTGGCTCGGGGGCTGGGGTGTTCTGACCAGGGGTTACAACCTAAATAGTGATTCTCCCTAGTAGGTCAGATATTGTACCATATACCAATTAGTTGTATTGTTTAGTTTACAAAATTGGAGCCATTGTTACTGTAAATCAGCGCGGGGATCCCTTGTCGTGGAATCACCTCTTTGATTAGTACTTTGGCTACTGACTGTCCATCCGTGTGCGCCATAGGAAAAGTTTCCACCCACTTTATAAACCTGTACACAATAACCAGACAGTACTTATTCTCACATTTGTTCAATTCAATAAAATCCATGCATATTGTGTGAAAGGGATAAGGGGGTTGTGGGAAATGACCCCTTAAGGCTCTTAGGGCACCTTGTGCATGGTATCTGTTACAAATCGGATATGTGAGACAAAATTTTCAGAGTAGTTTTGTAAACCCATATGTTGTGTACACCCAGTACCATCCCTCCTTTTGAGGTATGGGCCTACCCATGACTCAATAACACAGCATACGTGAATAGTGATGTAGATAAGTTAGGTTTACCTTCTGTACATGTGTATATACCATTGACCAGTGTTGACCCTGTATATAACCACTTTGATTTTCACCTGCCGGTGATGTTTTCTGCATTTCTGATAACCATGTTTCATCAATAGCTCTCTGTACCTCATCATTTACTTGGGAACTGTATATGTTTGTCATTGCTGTCCTTCAGAAGCTTCCTTTGCTGTCTTGTCTGCTAGTGCATTCCCTAGGGTAATTGGATCTGTTCCCTTTCTATGTGCCGCACATTTACAAATAGCCACTTGTGCTGGTTTTTGTACATATTCTAGAAGGGCAAGAATGAGATCTCTGTGTGATCGGTTTCCCATGGCAACGTAATCATACCCCTTTTTTCCATTGCTGGGCAAATATGTGTAGAGAAAGCGTATTGGCTGTCAGTATAAATATCTATTTATTTTTCCCTTCCCCTAGACTGCAGGCCCTTGACAGGGCTATAATGTCAGCTTGTTGTGCAGAATAGGAACTGGGAAAAGGTCTAGCTTCAATGACCTGGTCATGTGTTACTATAGCATAAGCCGTTTGATTTATCGTTTTTTCTACACGACCCATCAACAAAAATGTCAGCATCTAGAAAGGGAACATCAGTGATATCCTTCCTAGGGAGTACCCGTTCATCAATTTTGAGCTGCACAATCATGTGGATCCCCATCACCAGGTGTTGGCATTAGTGTAGCAGGATTCAATGTAGTACACTTCTTGATTGTAACGTGTGGTTGTCCCAGAAGTGTAGTCATACATGATAAATGCCTGACTGGAGATAAATAGGAGATTCTGTCTTATAGTAAGATCACCTAAATAACATGTGAGACCTTTAAGTACCAGGGGTGGAACAATACTATCAATGCAGATGACCGTATGGCCAATGAGGCTGCTACTACAGCTTGTACACAGTGGGGCAAATTAGTTAAGTAAAATGCAACTAGTTTGTGTTCGTTCTCATAAACCTGAGTGAGAGCAGAAGTCATGTACCCCTCTTTACAATCTACAGTCTGCTAAAGGGTTTCTACTGTAATTGGGTAGGCTAAGCACAGAGGAACCCACAATGAGGTGCTTCACCTTTGTAAATGCATCCTCTGCTTGCACATTCCACTGGATGGAACCTTTTGCAGACATTTGTGTACCATAGATGAGATCAGAAAGAGGCACCACCTCCGTAGCATAATTAGCTATCCATGCTCTACAGAAATTTGCCATGCCAAGAAATTACATCATTTCTTTATTTTTACGTGGTTTGGGGGCTTGAAGGGTGGCCTCTTTTCGGATCTCATCTGGATGTCTGCCTTTTTGAGATATAATGTAACCCTGGTATTTCACCTTGGTTTTCAAAAGTTGTATTTTATTTTGCTAACCTTGTGACCTTGTTCTGCGAGGAAATGCATCAGAGCCAAGGTGTCAATTTTACATTGTCGCTCCAGAGGAGCCGCTACCAGAATGTCATCCACATACAAGAGAATTTGACTCCCACTGGGAGGTACAACTCGAGACAAAGCATTGAACATTTCTTGTGAGTTTTCCCTTGTACATAAGTGCAAACCAGAACTGACTGTCTGTCTTAATTAGCCCTACGTCTGTCTTTCCTTTTGATCACAAGAAATCGGGGACGTCTTTTAAGGCATCCCCTTCCCCTCGGGTCAAAAAGTGTCAGTCACTGTCTTTTGTCAAAACTTCAATCACGCAAGTTCTGGTTGTACATTCAACAAACCACGCTAATCTGTACTTCTGATTCCCTCTGGATTTCAGTTCCTCATCTGTTAATTTGACCCAGTCTGTGATAAGTTCTCCCAGCTCATGCCATGATACCTCAGAGTTCCGCGTGACCGAAACATGAGGTACAGTATCCTGCCTGTATATTTGCAGAATAGGCTGTGGTAGGAGACAAGTAGCCATGTTATTTCCTTCCTTATCACAGTACAGGTATCTTAAGAGCACTTCAGTGTTAGTGCAACTCATTAACTGTTTCTCATAAGACCTATCAGGCCCAGTGGTCCTTTTGTAGTAGATAGTGCAATAGAGGTTCGTCTGGACCTTGTACCTTTCCTCACAGGCTCTTCAATTATTTCTGTCAGGGTTTTGGGCATCTTTAATCCCTCAGTTTGTAAATCCAAGCTGTACCAGTATCAGGGCTCATTATCCACAGCTGTGATTTGTTTTTCACACAGCCGATGGGCTTTGAGGCCCCCCTCCACTGGTACGACAGAAATATCAAGAGCATGCAACATGTCTCTACCCAACGAATTAACAGGACATTTAGTTGACATTACAATTTTACACTGAGCCTTTTTACCTGTCTGTGGATTTTCCACAGTAAGGCCTTCAGACACGGCCTCCTGGTGCATCAACCCATTTGCAGATTTTACATATACTAAACCTTTTCCCTTTACCCCTGGTGGCATATCCAGCGGGTGTATCAGGGTCCTACAAGCCCCAGTGTCACAGAGAAATGTTACCCAACTACTCTTTGCAACCCAGGTTATTTCTGGCTTGGCTTCAGCATGCAAACAAGTTTCAACATTACACACATCCAAAATATCAGATTCTTTCCCATCCTTCTGCTTCTCTCTCTGCAGACACACTTTTACCATACAGGAAACACTCCCCCCTCATCCTTTTCTTTACTTTCTTTTTTGGTTGGAAGTGTCCCTCAGCATGCCTCACATACTTGATTAGCTCCTAGAGTCTGCAGATCCTATGGTTAATCATGTGTTCGTTAACAAAACTTGATATAAGGACTAGCAGCCCCTTCAGGATTGCATTCTTTAGCTGTTGTTCATATGGGCTATCGTTCACTTGATCTACTGGGATTTCTATCCCAGAGTGGTTTTTAAAATTCTTCTTTATCCTAACAATGAAATTATCCACTGTTTCCTCTTCTCCCCATATACACTGATTTATAATGGACCAGTCGGCTTGACGTATCCATCTATCCTCTCTCTATCTTTGCTATAAGAGCATTTCTTCTGTTTTTGAGTGCTGCATCATCCTGAGGCAACACCCCTCCCTGGTTGTTTAATCCACTCCAATCTCCCACTACATGATGCCAGTCAGGTCCCAGTACCTGTCTGGTGACCTGCTCTATTTCCCTCACATTGAGATGATAGCTAGCAACCATTCCCATGATACCATCCCTGAATTGAGCTATGTGGACCTTGGGATTGCTGTAAGGAGGGTCAGCGGGGTAACTTGTTGCATACCTCTGTCCCATCTGGTGGTGGGGACTGCAGGTCTGCAATAGGGAATTGGGAGCGGGTGGTGAAGTCAGAGGGGGAGCAGCGTCTGTCGGTGGGATTGGAGAGTCCTCTAAAGGGTGTGTAGGGGCTGTCGGGTGCATTAGGTTTGTCGCATTTTGTTCAGTCAATACTTGCTGCACTAAACTTCGGAGGACGGTCATATTATTGTCCTCCTCTTTGTCTAAAAACATAGTCTTTTTATGATTTTTTTTATGATTTTAACCTACAGTTAGCCTCCTCAAGCCATTTCTTTGCCTGGGGAAGACCTAATTTATTCTGTTTCCTTATTTTTCTTTTCTTTTTTTTTTTTATATATATATATATATATATATATATATATATATATATACACCTATATACATACATATATATACACATACATACATGCCGGCATAATTTTTATTTATTTTTTAAGCTTTCTACACAACACAGTATTACACAACAATCCTTATTTAAAAATGCAACAAAATCATACTTTGTTTTTCATGTCTTAAGGAGTTTCACATTCTCTTTGTCTAGACTACACATAAACTTTGCATCATCATTCAAACCATCAGACTTTCCATGGATCATACTCATTTTAACGTGCACACGGAGTTTTTTTTGTAAGGTCTTCTCACACTGACACAATACCTGCACACAGTATCTTATCACTTCTGCAGCTACTCACAAACTTTCTAGTCGTGACATATCACTTCTAGATTATTGATCTTGTGTGCTGCTATAATACTGGTGTCTTGTCTTCTTACTTAATGTTTTTTTCATTTATAGGGAGAATGAACAGAATTACAAGGCGAACGTAAATTCACCTGACTGGTCAACCCCCCCTGATCAAAACATTAATATTTCAGTAAACTGTAGGGAGCATGAACAGAATTACAAGGCGAACGTAAATTCACCTGACTGGTCAACCCCCCCTGATCAAAACATTAATATTTCAGTAAACTGTAGGGAGCATGAACAGAATTACAAAAGAGCCTTAATTTCTCTCGACTGTTGTTCCCACACGTTATCAAAACATTAATATTTGTTGATTCAACGGTATTTATAAATGCCTGTACAGGTTTTTTACACAACATACGAGGCTGGCTGAGCGCAAGGGCTCGTCAAATTACCTCTATTTGTTACCTGGAAATCTATCAGGCCATACCTTTGTATCAACAGGGGTTCATGTTTTTGATGTAGGAATATTTATGTGTCCCCCACGGGAATTCCTGCAGTTTACAAGGCTGTCAGGACCTAGGTCCTTTGTCGACAAATTTCCTTTATCTGCACCCGGGTATTGGAATGGGACCATACTCCTATATCAAAGGGATTTAAACTACGGACGTATCTACTTATATTCCCTCAACTTGGATAAAGCAAAACATATACACAACAGATAAACATTCAATTAATCTCTATATTAGATGTATGTAACAAAATCCCTTAATTCATTAAATCCCTAATCACATTTAGGCCTAAAAGTATAATATAATAAATGAAAATATCTTACCTTGCCCCGAGAGCGGTCTCTTGTGCTGATCCGGTAAGTCGCTGCCCGGGAGGCACTAGTTCAGTGAGCCGGCCTCTGTTAACGTCAAATTTAAGACGGAGGACTTACAGTTTTTTGCCGTACGGACATCGGTTCACTGGGTTGTTGGCTAGTGCTTTCCAGGAATTTGGACTTCCGTTTTCGAAGGACCAAAATGTCAAGTAATTTTGGACCGACTCTCGTTACAAGTCAAGATATTTTATTGCATATGCAAGAGAAATGGTTAAATGTATATCTTCTGCTTCAGAGATCCATTTCTGCCTGTCATAGATTTACATTCAGCTTTTATAACCCTTAAACCTTCCCTTTTCCTGCTCGTAACGTCCTGACCATGTATAATTTCAACCTTTATTCTGACGTTAGCAGGAAATAGGGAAATATCCTTTTTCAGCCAACACCTTATGACAGGAAATTTCATACAATGAATACATAAATTATCTCATGGTTCGCAGCCCATATTTTGACAGATGTAAGAGTCAGCACATCTTTGCACAATAGAATATGGTCATATGACTTATTCCAGTAATTAGGGCTATTAGAGCTTATTCAGCATATTTAAGTATTAATAGAGTTATATAAAGCAAACATTTTAACTTTAGAAGATATAGTCATATTAATATGCATATTCATAGTTGACATTTAAAGTATAATTTCTAATTTCTCTAACACACCTGACCTCAGCGACCTCAGCGATGTGCGCACTTGGTGCCCTATAGACACCGATACGGACCAGGTAGCGCCCCCAAGATTTCCCTTCACTGGATCACCTGGGATGAAGGTAGATGTGGAGTGTGACAACCCTCTGGCATACCTGCAATTATTTCTCACTGAAGAGGTAATTGAAAAAATTGTCACAGAGACAAATCGTTACCACGATCAGCAATCCACTACGCTGCATGCCAGATTTTCCCGAAGCAGAAAGTGGGAACCGGTGACGAAAGAGGACATCTGGCACTTTCTGGGACTCATCATTCTCCAGGGGGTGGTGGGGAAACCGCTCCAGAAATGGTACTGGACCACCAATAAGCTACTGGCCACTCCGTTTTTTAGCACCGTGATGTCTGAATATCGTTTTTCCCTCATCATGAAGTATTTCCACTTCACGAACAATGAGGAGTTTGATGAGGCCACGCATCCTGCGCCCAAGCTAAAGAAAATCTGGGAGGTTTGCCAAATGATCGTGGCCAATTTCCAGCGGACCTACGTGCCAGACAGGGACGTCAGCGTGGATGAAAGTCTGATGGCCTACAAGGGACGCCTAAGCTGGATACAGTACATCGCATCCAAAAGAGCGCGGTTTGGCATCAAATTCTTTATGCTCTGCGAGTCATCCACCGGAAAAATATGGAATTCGGTCATTTACACCGGTAAAGGCACGAAGTTCAACCCAAGGTACAGCGGCTATGGGATGGCCACATCATCTGTCCTTACACTGCTGGAGCCATTGCTGAACCAGGGATATTGTGTGACCACGGACAACTTCTATACATCTCCGGAACTTTTTGAGGTTTTGCTACAAAATAAAACTGATGGGTATGGTACCGTTAGGCCTAACCGACGTGGCATGCCATCTATGTTTGGCAAGAAAAAACTAAAAACAGGAGAAATGGTTGCCTGGCAGAAGGGTAAGATGATGGCAATGCGATGGCGAGACAAGAAGGACGTGTGTCTCATGAGTACTGTGCACAATACCGCCACTGCCATGGTCCACACAAGAGGTGGGAAAGATCTGCTGAAGCCGCAAGTTGTGATGGACTATAACACCACCATGGGAGGTGTCGACAGAGCCGATCAGGCAATGACATTTTACCCGGCTATGCGCAAACAGCAGAAAAAATATTATAAAAAGATTTTCAGGCATCTTTTGGAACAATGCCTTTGGAATGCGTATATCCTATACAAAGCAAAGAGTGGCATGCCTCTTGTTCATTCCGACTTTATCTGGAAGGTGGCTGAGCAGATTTTTGTAAACCACCAGATGCCATCAGTAGCTGTGAACAGACCCGGACGACGTGCTGTTGGCGTTGTCAACCCAGAACGCCTGACTGGACGTCATTTTTTGGACTATATACCGCCAACCGCAAAAAAGCAAGCACCTACCAGGATGTGCGTGGTCTGCTGTTCCAAGAGAGATGGCAATGGAAAAAAAGTCAGAAAAGAAACAAGATACCATTGTCCAGATTGTGACGTTGGACTTTGTCTAGTTCCATGCTTTAAAATGTATCACACTCAGGATGTGTATTGAATTTTCTTTGTTTGACAAATGTCATTATTTTCTTCTGCATTATTGAATAAAATTATATTACTTATTAGATTATAATTCATGATTTTGCGTTTCAAATTTATCACATCTGGGATGTCTACTAGAGTCTTGTTTGGTCAGGTTTAAGTAAGTAATTACTAAGAATTGCAGGCCTACAGTACATAACACCAAATTTCCATGCAAAATAATTGTACCGCTTTTGGTACATAATTCCAGACAGAATCATACCGCCAGGGAGGTTAAATATTCTGAAGAAGGGAAGTCCCTTTTTTTTTTTTGTAACTTGAGAAGAGGAGGGGGGAGCTCGGGTTCCCCTATCTCCCTGGCCGACTGGAGATAATAATTTTTTGGAGGGGGTTTCCTTTTTTTTTTTTGGGTAAGGTGAGTTAACTGGAGTTTTTAAAAAAAAGGGAGGGAAAAAGGGGGGGGGGGGAGTTCGGGTATTTAGGAGGGGAAGAACCAAAGGAGAAGGAATATTTCAATATAATTAGATTTATGTTGTATTTAAGTTAACAAGAAGGCTGTATATTGAATGGACCCGTGGGGTACTCATTGGTTTAAACTGAGTCAGTAAACTTGTTATTTGATTATTTTTCTTGTATGCTGGATAAAGTAGATAAATAAAGAAATTGAAAAAAAAACAAAAAAAAAACGACCACACCAAAACGCAGTGACGTACAAAACGTACAACGGCACTATAAAGGGGAAGTTCAAATCTAATGGCGCCACCCTTTGGGCTGCTTTTGCAGATTTCGTGTTACCGCGTGTTAGTAAAAGTTTGGTGAGAGCCGATTCGCGCTTTTCAGTCTCCGTGCTTTTCAGATAGTTTTCTGTGTTTCAGTTTGTGCTTGTGGGTTTGTATTTATCATTCCGTGCATGCAGTCAGGTCGTTACTGTTTTGCAGTGCCTTCTTGGCCGCTGTTTTTCAGGTCGTTCTTCTCAGGCCTTGCTGTTCCTCAGTGCATTCTGTTTGAGTTCGTTCTGATCAGCCGACCTGCTTAAAGCCATGTTGGAAGTACGTTCTCATCGTAGAGCTCGTGCTACGTATGGGCTTGGTGTTGCGGTTAACACTGTAACCCGAGTTCAGTCCATGAACAGGGTGAGGAGGAGTTCATGGACCAAGAATTGGTTGCTCCAGCGGGACCAATTCTCTCATATGTCTCTGCTGCAGGAAATCCAGGGGAATAATTCTGATGACGGACCCCATTTTTCACCGTCTATTGGATTTGCTGTCCCCCTATATTACGAGGCAGGACACTGTGATGCGCCAGGCCATCACTGCCGAGCAGAGGCTTATTGCCACGTTAAGATACCTGGCGACTGGGAGTGCTTGCAGGACCTCAAGTTCTCGACAGGCATCTCCCCCAGGCTCTTGGGATCATTATCCCTGAGACATGTTCTGCCATCATCCAAGTCATGCAGAAGGACTATATTAAGGTAAGTTTTCTCCCCGTAAGAGGCGTCGACTGGGAAAGGAGGCCCAGTCGACACCTCTTAAGGAGAAACGCAGCGTAGGGCGGAGCTCAAGGTCCTGACGTCACCACGCCCCCAGCTGGTTGGCTCGAGCCGCGGCAGGGTTTAGTGCTATTTTGAAAGTTTTTCTTTTTACCTTCATGTGGATGTCAGCCTACCCATTTTTATAACAATAAAGGGTACTCGTTTTTTTTTATCAAACTTACTGCACCATAAAGCTTCATTATTTTTCCCTTTGAACCTGGTACTTACCACGCTATTCGAGCGTTCCCACGGACAGAAGGTGTTCTAGTAGCCCCAGATCAGTGAGCGGATCGAGGATTCGGATGACTACATGAGTAGACATCGCTGACACCCGGATCTGGTGTGTGTGTTGAGCTCGTTTGGTCTCCGTGACAGGGACCCATCTGCTCTGGTAAGCGGCCTTTTTGTACATTTCTGCTGAAACTGAAGTTTATATTGAAGATCTCCAATCTCCTGTGACTTGGGTCATATACTGGTTGCCTGCTTCATCAATGGACTTTTTTGTGTATTTGTGTGATAAAAACTGTCAGTGGAAGTGAATGGACTTCCTGCCTTTTTCCATACTATACACTCATTTTGTTTTACACTTGGATGTGGACTCTGATGATTTATATATATCACATTTACTATATATATATATATATATACTGTTTTTGGCACTTTGTTTTTTGCTATCTTAAAGGTTGCACATTTATTAATATTTTTTTTCACAAGTTTTCTCCTTTAACATCACATTCTATGTTTTGAATGTTTGCTAATGTATTGTATTTCTTTCATCCTTCCCAAATTACCATGGTTGTAATATGCTGGGAATGTCCCCTTTCTGCCCATGCATGTTTTTACTTTGAAACGCCTACATGTCTATTTTCCCTTCACTAACCTCTCCAGCATGCTATCCTGGGCCCAAACACACCTAGCCTAGTCTGTTCTTAACAATGTTTTTTGTCAGTGCCATTGCAGTTTTGAACCCCTCACCCCCCTAAAATGTGTCCAAATGTTTTATTGCATACTCAAGCAGAGTGGTAGAGTCTTTTGTTGCGGGGCACAAAATCAGCTTTAACCCCCTCCCCCCCTTATAATTTGTTCCAATGGCCCATTAGCGGGGATGAGTCATCTGATAAGTGGGCCTTCTATTTTTGTGTTTAAATACTCCTTCAAATCAATGTTATACTGACGTTGGCCAAGAATGTATTTGTGTAATCTGCTTGCAATGTAATGTGCAAAAGTACTAATTTATTTTTTTCTTTGACTCCACAGTTTCCTTAATCGCCACAGGAATGGCAGACTGTGGCCTCCCAATTTGCCCAGCGGTGGGACTTCCCCAACTGCGGAGGGGCAATCGATGGGAAGCACGTCCACATAGTGCCGCCACCCCGTTCTGGGTCGTACTATTATAATTATAAAGGTTTTATTAGTATAGTGTTAATGGCGGTGGTGTCGGCACGCTATGAGTTCCTGTATGTGGACGTGGGGAAGAACAGCCGGATGTCCGATGGCGGAGTCTTCGCTCAGACGGAGTTTGCTCACCGTCTGCAGTCTGGGGGCCTGGTACTGCCTCCAGATGCAGAGAATGTGGATGGACTTCCTTTTGTGTTTATCGCGGATGAAGCCTTTGGACTGGGACCACACCTGATGTGGCCGTTTCCCCAAAGGAACCTCACCCCAGAGAGGAGGGTTTTTAATTACCGGCTGGCCAGAGCCCGGAGGGTTGTTGAGAATGCCTTCGGGATAATGGCCAGCCGGTTCCGCCTGTTTCAGACAGCCATACACATGGCGGAATACAAACTTAATCACATAATCTTAAGCTGCTGCATACTGCACAATTTTCTGAGAGAATAATCTACTTCCTATATTTCTACTGTTGGGCCTGAGGCCGGTCTTTCTGAGATGAACATCCTGACAGGCCTGGACACTGGCGCCCGTGAAGTACCTGATAAATACATTGAGTACTTCATGGGTAGGGGGGCCATCGCAATGCCAGACCATATCTGATCCTTTTATATATAAAAATAAAAAATAGTTCAAAAACTTGTTTTGTCATTCTTGCTTTTTTATTTTTTTATTATGTGTCTCCCAGGTTATCATAGTACACTTTGTAGTAGTGCCAAGTGTATTTGTCTTTAGTAAATAGCCACAATAGTCACATTAAAAAACCTGAACTTTGACATTTTCTATAACTGCTATTGAGCATAGAAAGAACAAGCCACACATTGTTGAGTGTCCAAAATGTTTTTACTCTGTGCACAACATGTGCGTTATTATAGCATTTTCAAAATACAATCTTGACAATTTGGGCTCCAAATTGTGGAGATTTTTTTTTTTTTGGTTTGCATAAACATGCATGGGTCAAAAAAGCAAACATAGAAAAACAATGGAACTTACAAAGTTCAACCTTAAAAAGATAAACCAGAGATGGGGTGATGTCACCCCTGAACCATCCCAAATTTGAAGATGCACACAGTTTGACTGGCAAAATGTGTATTTTTATCCTGATCCCATGGCTAAAGTCAATATGTGCTATCTGCCATCATGGGGGATCAATGGTCGTGTTTTGGGGGTGCAAACCCTTCCTCTCACCTACTTGAGTAGCGAGGAAGAGGTTGCACTCACAAAACAGGGACATAGATATCCTGTGACGGCAGATAGCACATGTTGACACACTGTGTGCATCTTCAAATTTTGGCTTGTGGTAAAACAAGTGCAAATTTTTGAAAACAAAAGATAAAAAATAACAGGGGGGGGGGTCAGACTATTCGCCCCAAAATATCAATGATGTTTTTATATTTTTTCTCAATCACATTCATCCTATTCCTCATAATGTCCATTTCGCTACTACATTCCATTATTTCTTGAATAAGGATTTGGGCACTAGCACTTGAGAATGGAGTAGTAGGAGTTTCTGACACACCACCATGTTCATCCCCTAAAACAAAAAAGTTATTTAGAAAGATGCAGGCCTACATCTCTTTTTACGTGAAGCTGTGGTGACAGACACTGACCTGTTGTGGTGATAAGCTCCACCTCTGCTTCCTCCACCTCTCCTTCCTCCACATGCTGATCTTGGGGTCCTTTCAGATCTTGGGGTTCTTTCTGTGGTCTGTGCTTTCTAGGCTCCTCAGATTGGTGTCCTCCCAGTCTCCTCTCCCCTATGAGAATGAAACAAACAAAGGGTATCCTTTAGCACACAGAGATTGGAGGGCATAAATTGTAAACATTGCTTGGAAGTGGGGTACAATTGTTTGTTTTGGCAGAGTTCCAAGATGAACAGATGTGATTTTGGGAAATCAACAAAGCAAGAATACTTTCAGTTTTTGTCAAAAATAACACACATGGAGACACCCCAAGGTATCCACTGGAGCACCTGTGTGTGACACCCTAAAAAGGTTGTTCTGGTGGCCCACACTATAGTGCTCCGGAGTCAAGATGTGTAACCAGCTGCTTGAGTGTCCTCTCCTTTACACAGAATCTAGTTTAGCATTTAACAATCTACTTACTTACAACACATCATCTAGACAACAATGCTTATAAACTTTGTTTTCAGACAAATAGGCATGACCACATGTGGTTTTCGTGTATCTGTGCAAAACATGTAATTTTTCAGACAATCGCTGTTTACTACGAAACATTACCAAAAATGTGGCCACTCAACTTTTAACAGGAAAGTTGCCATTTTACAATGTGAAACCAGTCAATCCAAGCACATGGAGCAAAACATGCAAGAATACATATTATAATTTGAAAAAACACAGTAAAAAAAAAGCTTACTTTTTTCAATGCTTTTTCTAAGCTTCCTATACTGCTCTGGCTCCCTCAGCTTCAGGTCAGACCACCTTTTACGGAGCTGCCCCTTGGATCTCCTGACCCCAAATTTATGGTACAGACTCCTCGCCACTTTGTCCATGATTTTAGACTTCCTGAGATTAGGGGTGTCGTATGGCCCATGTTTCCCATCATAATCTTTTCTCCGCAGGATGTCCACCATCCCACGCCATCCCAGCAAATGACATTCTGGTCACCTTGTATCTTTTATTCCTGGATCGGAACGTTCCCGCCTCCGGGCTTCCCTCGTCAGTACTTAATAATAAAGCACGCACCTGTGTTACGGCCATGTCGTTGTCTCCCACTGTTCGCCGAACGAGAAGGGGCGGGGAAATTCAGAAAAAGACCGTCATGAGCGGGCGACGCGCATGCGCAGGGTATATAAATGGTAAACGGGGTTGTGGTTGCGCGGAGTAAGGACGACCGGAAGTGCCGAACAAATCCTACTAAGGTAAGAAAGAAACTTGGGGCATCAGTGGCCTATACTGGTTCATGATTGTAAAGGCCTATATTGGGAAAAGATTAGGACAATTGAAGCTGACCTACTGTTTTGTATTGTGTTTTATCTTGCAGAAACTATGCATAAATTACGTGAGCCAGACATTATGCTATTATTCATTGAAAAATACAAGGAAATGCGCAACTTATGGGAGATAAAACATAGTTCATACCACAACACTGTTCTACGAAGGGCAACAATTGGACAATTAGCGGAATATATGAAGACCTGGGTCCCAGAGGCAGACTATACAATGATGAACAATAAGATAAACAACACGAGGAATGCGTACAAAAAACGCTACAAAGATGTCCGCGCTTCATGGAGATCAGGAGCAGCAGCAGACGAAGTAGTTCAGCCCAAGCTGTGGTACTACAAGCATCTGCAATTTCTTGACGACCAGATTGAGGTCAGGAAATCACTTTCCACCCTTCCCTCCAGTGTTCCTTCCACCCTTCCCTCCAGCGTTCCTTCCACCCTTCCCTCCACCCCTGCAGAGGGGGAAGAGGAAACACCTGAGCTTGAAGAGCCGGATCTGCGCATCTTCAGCCAGGTATAGTATTTTGAAACATATTTATTGGCCTCAAACTATTATTGTGAACTAGATGTTATTATTCACAAATGAAATAATGAAATTTAAAAAAAAACACAAAAAAAAAAAAAAAGGGGCCAGAAATGATTGGTACAGTATCTAAAAAAGCGGGGGTCAGAATGAGACTCTTTTCTATTTATAACATTCAAATTGCAGCAGTCATGAGATGAAAATTGTGTGTGATTGATTCAACTCAAAAAATAACTATGTCCCTTTTTTCTACACAGGATGAGCTCAGCCAGGAGGAAGAGGCTCTGGAATGTGGCAGCCAGGAGGAGGCAGGGGTGAGTGGCAGACAAGAGGAGGCCGGCCCAAGTGGCAGGCAGCAGGTGCCCAGGCCAAGTGGCAGCACCCAGTCCCAAGTGGCTCCCCTCCACGTCAGACCCAAAAAAAAATTGGCGGATGACACAGGTGGAGGAGGAGTCACTAAAGATGATCAGGGACGCTGCTGCCATAATGAGGGTCCCCCTCAACCCTGTGGAGTGCTTTAGCGCCTACCTGGCTGAGAAGTTAGTTAAACTTGAGGAGGGACAACGTGCCCTCTGTGAGCACCTGATCTATACTGCCATTCACACGGCGGGGAAGGGGCAGCTGACAGAGGGCACACATCTCTGCTATCTGGCCCATCCTTCTCCTCCTTCTCCTCCTCCTCCTGCCACATTACCACAGACAGAGCCACAGCCTGCAAGGGGGCGTGGACGGGGCCGTGAAAGAAACGCTGCAGAGAAGCGTGGAGGGAAGGCTACAAGGAAGACCAGAAGGTGATTCCCTGGCTTCAAGCTGCTCTGCCAGAAGTTGCAGTTTGTTGGATGATGTATGTCTTTGGCTGCTGCTCCTGATTTCCTCATGTTGTTTATTTTATTGTTAATCAAAGTCATGTCTGCCTTTGGGGTCCAAAGTCTGCATAAATTCCACTAATTTTCCGATTGTTGCCCTTCCTGTTTATTTATTTTATTCCAGAATAAATGGATATTTGATTTAAAAAAATAACTTGCCTATGTGTTTTTATTGTGAGTAGCAATAACATTTCATAAATACAATGTGTAATTAACAAGGGACACCAACCTCCTTGAGGGTAAAAAAATATTAAAAATATGTTGTTGTGAGAACTTGACGCCAAAAAAAATGAGGCCACAAGAAGCAAAAATAAAATAAAAAATAAAAAAGGTATATCTTGATTCTAAAAAAAATATTATAATTAGGGAGATCTGGCTTTAAAAGAAGATAACATTATTCATGAGATCACTTGAAACAATAAAGAAATAAGTTTGGCAGAACTCTGGATAAATATCTGCAGCAAAAAAAAACATTTTAAAGACCATTATAAAGAAGAAAACAATGCGCTGTATTAAACGAGGCAATAATTTGCAGAATGACGAATGTGCTCTCTCCATTAGGAACGCTAGTTTTACCAGAACGAGCGCTCCCGTCTCATAATTCAGTCTGAGCATGCGTGGGTTTTTTATCCGATGGACTGGCCCATAGACGATCGGAATTTGCTATCGTTTTTTTTTTCCATCGGATAAATTTAAAACATGTTCTATTTTTTTACACCGATGGAAAAAAGACCGATGGGGCCCATACACGATCGGTTTGTCCGATGAAAAAAGTCCATCGGACTGTTTTTATCGGTAAAACCGATCGTGTGTACAGGACTTTAGTAGTAATCCTAGCGTGCACCTTCCACCAGGGAGAAACAATAATCTCAATCCACCGCGTGATGCACTCTCCCCAAGGGGGTTAAACTCACCAGAAGATTAAAAAATCAGAGCCTTAAGCAGATACACCAGCCACTTTTCCACGGACCATAACCAGCAGGCGGGGTCAGCAGGCACAGGAGCTCCACACAAGGT
Source organism: Rana muscosa (assembly GCA_029206835.1). NCBI lineage: Eukaryota > Metazoa > Chordata > Amphibia > Anura > Ranidae > Rana > Rana muscosa. Next base: position 477,292,564 of record CM055117.1, on the reverse strand, counting down.
CATAAAAACAAGGAACAGCAATATAGTGTAATCCTGTTTAATATTCCCAAGTAGCCCATACACTGAAAGCCCCCTTAAACCTATCTATGTACATCAAATCACAAAAAATTAGCATAAAAGTGACCCCAGAGGGCGCTATCACCAGATCCAGCCATCCATGGAGAGCAGGCGAATCCTTGCAGACACTGCAGCAGCTTCCTAGTAGGAAAGCGGAGTGTGTGAAGCGCACACGTCACTTCTGGGTAAGCGGGGATGTCGTGGATCACGCTCTGACGCGGTGTTTCATCAAACGACTTCAACAGAGAGCGTCAAAGCTCATTTTTTGTGATTTGATGTACGTAGATAGGTTTAAGGGGGCTTTCAGTGTATGGGCTACTTGGAAAAGTGGCTGGTGTATCTGCTTAAGGCTCTGATTTTTTTATCTTCTGGTGAGTTTAACCCCCTTAGGGAGAGTACATCACGTGGTGGATTGAGATTATTGTTTCTCCCTGGTGGTAGGTGCACGCTAGGATTACTACTAAGATACCATTCAGCACTTTGGATTGTTTACATTGCCATGACTACATCTTAAGCCTCATACACACGACCGAGTTTCTCGTCAAAAAACGACAAGAAAGCTGCCGAGAGAGCTTTCTTGCCGAGAAAACCGTTCGTGTGTATGGTTTCTCGTCGAGAAAACTGCCGGGAATCTCGACGAGAAAAATAGATAACCTGCTCTCTATTTTCTCGTCGAGATTCTCGTCGGGCCGGTTTCCCGACGAGAAAACCGGTCGTGTGTATGCTTTTCCGAGTCTTAAAAAATCACGCATGCTCAGAATCAAGTATAAGACGGGAGCACTCCTTCTGGTAAAACTAGCGTTAGTAAATGAGATAGCACATTCATCACGCTAAAACGAACTGAAAGCATGAAGAATGAAAAGCGCAAATCTTCTCTTCCCAAACTTTTACTTCACACGCGGTAACACAAGATCAGCAAAAGCAGCCCAAGGGGTGGCACCATTGAAATCGAACTTGTCCTTTATACTGCCGGCGTACGTGCTGTACGTGACCGCACAGAACAACAACAAGATTTGGAATTGACAGTGTGTATGCAAGGAAAGCTTGACAAGAAGCTCGTCAAGCTTGACAAGAATCTCGTCGAGAAAATCGACGGGTTTTTTACGACGAGAAACTCGGTCGTGTGTACGAGGCTTAAGACTTTCTTTATTCAGTGGTTTTTCCACGAGTCTATCATTATTGATCTTTAAGCGCTGTTTCGTGTATTTTAATATCACAGACTGAACTTTTTTATTCTTATACCGTGGTTTTATATTAGGTAGGTAAGAGTGTTTTATTGCAGAAGAGATACAGCGTGTTCTGCAAAAAGAACTGTCTCCTTGCTGTTTTCTAAAAGTTAAGCCTAATTCTACTTTAATTGACAGCCTTGACTCTGATGGGGCTGCTAACATCACATCCAGGGCAGCAGAAGTCTCAAGGGCTTTGGATATCTGCACAGATAAATAGCATGCATGAAGCTCTATCCTCATATGGGCTGTTGGTATTAACTGGTTCTTCCCTAAAGGTACAGAGGCTGCACTCCACTGCAAGCACCAGTCTATTTATTGCTTGAAGACACTTTAGCAAGAGAGAGGTGGGGGCATGGGATACTCCAAAACAATTAGTACTTAGCAATTAGAGGATGGTCTTCTCCTTTAGCATGTGTGGATGCCTCACAGCTGTAGACCATGAAGCAGGTTTCTAAGCAGTCTATGGCATCACAGCTGAAGACCACGAGGCAAGTCTCTTTGGCATCCGGTTACATTGCACCAATCCTCAACAGCTGGTACCCAGTGCAATCTCCAGAACACTACACAGTCACAGGGATCGATTTAGGGTCCCCAGGACACAGCTGCCATCTTATATCTTCCTCCGAATATGGTCCAATGAGCGAGACAGTTCTTCTCCAGACCAGATCTCTTGTGGTGAGGTCCTGCAATCAACAGGCTTCTAACAAGGTCCATCCAGGCCCCCAGTGCTGACACAGCTGAAGCCTCTAAACAACGACATAGTCCATGGGCTGCCTGATGGCGGCAGTGCTCCAGGCTCTGGAACCCTCCTGTGGAAAGAGAATCCAGCTCCTCAGTGCTTTAGACTATGTATCACCTTTCCAGCCCCCTACCGTACACTTCCCCAGGTAATGACATGATAAATATTCATGCTGGTTTTTTGTATCTCCCGCCCTAAGCTCTGGAAGGTTCTTCCAGAGACAGAGGGAAGCAATCAAACTCCCAGGCAATCTGTGACATGTCCCAGAAGATTTCTGGCAGGGAGGGGTCACCTAGGGGGAGAGGAGGAGTTGCCTAGGCAGCCAGAAGACGGAAAGAGGAAGTGGGACAGGAAGTTTCTCTCAAAGCCAGGTACCCACTCCCCTCCCCCTAAAAAAATTACATGCCAATTGTGGCATGTCAGGGGGCGAGGAGTACTTAACCACTTCCCGCCCGGCATATAGAAGAATGATGGCCGGGCGGTGGTTCAGTTATCCTGACTGGGCGTCATATGACGTCCAGCAGTATAACTGCCGACACGCGCATCACGGCGATCAGTGGTACGGTGTGTCAGTCTGACACACCGCTACACCGATCTCGGTAAAGAGCCTCTGATGGAGGCTCCTTACCACGTGATCAGCCGTGTCCAATCACGGCTGATCACGATGTAAACAGGAAGAGCCATTGATCAGCTTTTCCTCACTCGCGTCTGACGAGAGTAGAGGAGGGTCGATCGGCGGCTCTCCTGACAGGGGGGTCTAAGCTGATTTGTTTACCAGTGCAGCCCCCCATAGATGCCCACACTGGACCACTAGGGATGCCGCCAGGACCACCAGGGAAGCCTTCATCATGTGGATGGCCAGATATGTCCCCCATGGCCACAAGGATTGCCACAACATGCCCAATATATGCCAATCAGTGCCCACAAATGGGCACTGATTGGCAACATTATGGATGCCTGCTAGATCAGTGATGCCCAGCAATGCCACCTATCAGTGTCATCAGTGCCACCCATCAGTGTCCATCAGTGGCACCTATCAGTGCCCATCCGTTCCACCTATCAGTGCCACCCATAAGTACCCATCAGTGCCGCCTATGAGTGCCCATCAGTGTCGCCTATGAGTGCCCATCAGTGCCGCCTATGAGTGCTCATCAGTGCCGCCTATGAGTGCCCATCAGTGCCCATAAGTGCTGCCTATCAGTGCCCATCAATGCCACCTATCAGTGCCCATCATCAGTGCCCATCAGTGCCACCTCATCAGTGCCGCCTTATCAGTGCCCGTCAGTGAAGGAGAAAACATACTTATTTACAACATTTTAGGACAGAAATAAAGAAAACCTTTTTTAAAAAAAAACTGTTTCGGTCTTTTATTATTTGTTGCGCAAAAAATAAAAAACCCAGCATTGATCATATACCACCAAAAGAAAGCTATATTTTTGAGAATACAATGATAAAACATTTGTTTGGGTGCAGTGTAGCATGACGGCACAATTGTCATTCAAAATGCGACAGCGCTGAAAGCTAAAAATTGGCTTGGAAGGGGGTGTAAATGCCTGGTATTGAAGTGGTTAAAGTGGAAGTTCCACTTTTGGGTGGAACTCTGTTTTAAGTCACAGTTTTTTTTATCACCATAGTAACTACAGTCATTATTGTAATAACTATTGATGAGGGAACCAAGAAAAGTTTAGTTGCTGTAGGTTCGGTAAACCCAGCCGGAAGTCTACAAACTCCAAACATAGCGCCAAACCCTATTAAAGTCTATAGGAGGCAAATCATGTAACCTTTTTTCAAAGTCATTGTTAAAAAGGCCATAGGTTTCTGTGCACTGCCATGGGAAACAAGTACCAATACAAAAACATTTTTGAAAAAATACAGTTGAGCAGGGAGGGACTTTTCATGAGGCTTAAAGGACAACATTAAAAATACACAAATCCTTTGGGTAACATGCATAGGGTGTGGGCAGGGCAAGTTGATTGGTACCCCAGATGAAGTAAAGGCACACAGAGACCAAGGAAAGTGGCACTGTTATTATTTGGTTAAATAGAAGTAACAAATACACACAGAAGGCAGAGGCAAAGTGCATGCTTAAAGAGGTTGTAAACCCTGGGAAAAAAACAAACAAACATGTAAAACAAAGGCATAATGAGCTAGTATGCATTGCATGAAATACTTACCTTAGAACAAAGCCCTCCAGCGGGGCTGGAACACTGCTGAGACAGCTGACATCTTCCCCAGTGTTTTTTCCAGGTTTGTGGGTTCCGTCGCTGTAAGTGGCCAGAGCCATGACGTCACTCCCGCGCATGCACGTGGGAGCCGCTGTTTATGGCACAGGCTCTGAAGGTCCGGCACTGTAAGCCGGACTTTCAGAGCGCATGCGCCTATGATGTCATTAGCTGCATGCACTCTGAATATCTTCTGTGCAAGTTTAGGAGATATTCACAGTACCTACAGGTAAGCCTTATTATAAGCTTACCTGTAGGTACAAGTAAAAAAATAAGACTACATCCACTTTAACAATCCTAAAACAGCATGGCATTAGAGTCTTAGTAATACAGGAAATTTGGGTACAATGGCTCATTGCAGCATTAGCAGTACTTTAACACAGTTCCAGCACTTGATGTTTCATGATAACAATGCTTATGTTACTGGGGCAGCATCTGAATAAAGATGGTGGCTGATAGGCAGAGCAGCGGTGTAGGTACACTTGCAGGCCGACAGAGTTCTTTGTTCCAGCTCTAAATTCTCAGGATACTGAAGCTAGATGCGGTATGCCTGTTCTGCCCCTTCTTATCAGGAACTCCTCTCTAGCACTGTTCCTAACCAATGGGGACCCTGTCCCTACTCTAGCCGCTTTGCAAATGCCAACTGCAGTGGGGCAGTGCTATTTGTTAGCATTGTTCTTTTGACAGGGGTCACTTTGGGCACAGGGTGAGCCAGGAAATAATGAACATTAAGAATGTCTTGGATTGCTTTAAATTGGGATAGTAATATTAATCCACAAAATGTACTGGTTGTTTGATTCTGAACTCAACAAGTTAATTAAGAGATGCTGATGTGTCACCTGTCTGCTTGTGTAATGTTAATGAATCTCAACTATGCTACAGATCCTTTCATTGTGAATAGTGATAATTAACTCTGTACTTGTGTGTATTGTAAAGCAGACAGACAGTCTGGTGAATATAAAGGTCATGCATAGTCATTTAAGATGTAAAGGGATTAGCTAAGAGATGTCAGAATATGTGTATTGGGAGCTCGTTATGTAACCATTGTGTGATGTTGTGGGTGGAGTTGGACCATTGTTCATTTAGATTAATGCAGTATTATTTTGGTGTATAAAAAGAGCCTTCTCACATTAAAGATTGTCAGTCTAGTTGAAAAGATACAAGAGCGTTCGTCTCGTATGTTTGGAAGGATTAATCCTATGGGAATCGGTCGCCTGACTGTGGAGGATCGGCAGTGGATGTGTGTCCAGAGAGGGAATATCTTAAACGGCGTTAACCCCTTTCATACTTGGGCAGTCGTTACATTGGTGGCAGCAGTGGGATTTTCCCTCCAGTTACTGGGACACTCCAAACCACCACAGTGAATGACCAGCTATGCAGCCTGCTGGAAAGCCACGCTGAAAGACTTACTTGAGAGCCGTGGAGGGACCGGTGGGACATAGAACAAGGCCACCTTGATCAGGGAGCTAGCCGAGATGGATCAGAGGGGTGGTGATGCAGGACCCCGGTCAGTTGAAGACTTGTTTCAGCAACGAGTTCAACAGCGGTGTCATAGAAATCCTGTCAGCTACAGGATTCCTGGACTTCCTGATTCCCAATCTCGGGCACGTCCGCGCATGCGCGCGACGGCGCACGCTCCACAAAGTGCGCCAGAAGGCCTATTTAAACATGCCTGTGACAGACAGTCCCTGCTGTCTGCTCTACAGCATGTAGTATCTAAAGAGACCTGATTCGTGAATTTACCTGCATCCGACCCGGCTTACCTTGACCCTTCCAGTTTCCTGCCTGCCTCTGACCTCCGGCTTTGTTTGACCAATCTTCTGCCTGATCCTCCAGTACCTTGCCGCCAGCCAATTCTACCGACCCGGCTTGCCTGACCAATCTCTCCAGTTGCTGTGTCCTGGTTCCAGTCCAGTTGCTTGTTCCTGGTTCCAGTCCAGTCAGCCTCATCAGTTCCAGTCCAGTTGCTTGTTCCTGGTTCCAGTCCAGTCAGCCTCATCAGTTCCAGTCCAGTTGCTTGTTCCTGGTTCCAGTCCAGTCTGCCTCTTCAGTTCCAGTCCATTTGCTGTGTTCCTGATTCCGGTTCAGCCTGCCATACTTCCTGGGTGCCTGGATCCGTCCCAGTCTTCAGACTCTACTCTACCTTGATCCATTCTGCCAGGCACTCGTACCCCTTCTACCTCCGTGCCTCCTGTCTTCAGTACCAGGGGCCGTCGGTGGAAGCCGTAAGAGAGGCCTCCCTCTGCAGATCCGGGCTTGTCACCGTCAGGTACGTGACAGTAGCAGACAGCCATGTCTGAGCCCGGGCAGGGAGCCTCACCTATGGAGGAACTCTGTCGGCACCTGGCAGGTTTGTCTGAAGCAGTCAAGAGTCTTCAACAAGGCTACACCCACTTGGAAGAACAAGTGCGGGCCCTCTCCAATCCTTCTGCCATCCAAGAGGGGCCCCACGCCTCTGCTTCTACAGCCGGAACAAGTTCCTCACCCACAGTGGTCATGCTTCCTCCTGAACCTAAGGTTCCTACACCTGAAAGATTTTCCAGGGATCGGAGCAAGTTTAGGGCCTTCCGGAATTCGTGTGAACTGTACTTTGCCCTACAGCCCCGTACCTTTTCTCTAGAGGCCACCAAGGTGGGCTTTGTGGTCTCTTTGCTCGCTGGAGACCCTCAGAGCTGGGCCCACCGTCTCTTTGAACAGAAGGATGTATCACTAAACAACCTCGCTGCTTTTTTCTATGCCATGGCCCAGCTATACGAAGATCCCCAACTCTCAGTAACCGCAGAAGCCGCCTTGCGTTCCCTTCAACAAGGACGCAGACCAGCGGAGGACTATGTGGCAGAATTCAGGCGGTGGAGTGCGGATACCAATTGGAATGATGCCGCCCTCCGCCATCAGTTTCGCTTAGGACTTTCCGATTCCTTGAAGGACGAGCTTGCTAGAGTCGGTGTACCACAGACACTCAACCTGTTGATTGATCTAACCATCCAGATTGACCGACGTCTGAGGGAACGGAGGGCTGAGAGGACCACTGGCTTCTCCCGCCCAACCTGGATGCTTCCTCGGGCTCCTAGTCACCTGTACTCGGCTCCTACTACACCTCCAACTCCCACATCTGACACGCCTGAACCAATGCAGCTCGGGCTCCTTCGTCCATCCCTCGCTCCTGAGGAACGCCAGCGCCGCCAAATAAATGATCTGTGCCTGTACTGCGGGGAACCCGGACATTTTGTTAGAACCTGTCCCCTGAAGCTTTGTAAGTTTCTTTCAGTTTCTTCTAACATGACTAACCTACAAGCCAAAACCACATCTCACCTTGCCCTCTCTGTTTCATTACAGCTCCCAGGAAGGACTTTGCAAGTACCCGCCATTATTGATTCCGGAGCATGCAGCTGCTTTATGGACTCAACCTTTGCCATTAAACACCAAATTCCCCTTCGTACCAAGACCCACGGACTTCGTGTCCATCTGGCTGATGGTTCCGTCATTAAGTCCGGACCTGTGACCCAGGAGACCACTCCTATACCCGCTACCATCTTTACCACCTCTGGAACCCACCAAGAATACTTATGTCTGGACATCATCTCTTCTCCGTTGTTTCCCTTGATCCTTGGTATGCCTTGGTTACAAGCCCACATTCCCACTATCAACTGGACTATGGGAATAGTTGCCTTTCCTTCTTCTTATTGCCAGCAGTCCTGTGGCTCATATAAACCTCCTGGGCCGGCCTCGTTACTATGCATTGATACAGAAGATGGCACCCGTCAATCCATCCCAGAAGTTTACCACGACTTTCTTGACGTATTTAGTAAACAAAAGGCAGAGACTCTACCGCACCATCGGGCCTACGATTGCCCCATCGACCTACTTCCTGGAGCAAAGATTCCGTTCGGTAGAGTCTTCCCTTTAACGGAGGTAGAACAAGGGGCTTTAAAAAATTATGTTGATGAGAACTTGCAAAAGGGGTTCATCCGCCCTTCCACATCCCCAGCAGGCGCAGGCATCTTTTTTGTAGAGAAAAAGGACCACACCCTTTGACCTTGTGTGGATTACCGGGAATTGAATAAAATTACAGTAAAAAAATCGTTACCCTCTCCCCCTGGTACCAGAGCTATTTCAGAGACTAGGAACTGCCACCATCTTTACCAAACTTGACCCCCGCGGAGCCTACAACTTGATCCGTATCAAAGAAGGGGACGAATGGAAGACTGCCTTCCGTACCCGGTATGGACATTTTGAGTACTTGGTAATGCCATTCGGGTTGTGTAACGCCCCTGCCACTTTCCAGTATTCTATCAACGATGTTCTACGGGACTTCCTAGACCTCTTTGTTATTGTTTATCTTGATGATATCTTAATTTTTTTCTTCCTCCCTTGATTCTCATCGCAGACATGTCAAAAATGTGTTGGGTCAGCTCCACCAGCATGGCCTGTATGCGAAGGCCGAAAAATGTGAGTTCGAGCAAGAGAGTATATCATTTCTGGGGTTAATCATTTCCAGCGAGGGCATCAAGATGGATCCTCAAAAGATTACCGCAATCCTGGACTGGCCAGAACCGGTGGACAAGAAGGGAATCCAACGTTTCGGTGGATTCGCCAACTCCTACCGCAAGTTCATCAGGGGGTTTTCAGCTATTATCGCACCCATTACTCAACTCACCAAGCAAGGAACACGTTTTCACTGGTCTCCTGAAGCCCAAGAAGCTTTTGAACGCCTGAAGGCCCTATTTACCTCAGCCTCTATCTTGAAACACCCAGACTCCTCACTACCATTCGTACTTGAGGTAGACGCCTCCGAAATAGCGGTAGGAGCAATACTGTCTCAAAGACAGGGAGTCAAAGCCTTGCTCCATCCAGTAGCCTTCTTCTCCCGCAAGCTTTCTGCAGCGGAGAAGAACTACGACGTGGGGGATCGGGAGCTACTAGCGATCAAGTCTGCACTAGAGGAATGGCGGTACCTGCTGGAGGGCGCGGCTCATCCGATTCTGATATTCACTGACCACAAGAACCTGGAGTACCTGAAAGCCGCGGCGAGAAGATTGAATCCACGGCACGCCAGGTGGGCACTCTTCTTCTCCCGGTTCTCTTTTCATGTTACTTATCGTCCTGGGGCCAAGAATATTAAGCCTGACGCCCTGTCTCAGATGTTCCATAAGTCCAAGGAGACTTCTCCGCCTGATACCATCCTTGCCCCCGGAAATTTCCTTCTTCTACAGGAGAACCTGTTCACTCAAATCAAACAAGCTTCCACCGGGCAGAGACAGTTCTCCGAGCCGGAATTGCAGGTTAAGGATGGACTATTGTGGTACCAAGACAGAATCTACGTACCTGAGAAATTAAGAGTAACCGCATTAGAACTCTGCCACGACCACGCCCTGGCCGGACATTTTGGCGTTGCCAAGACCACTGACCTGGTACAGCGCACCTTCTGGTGGCCTTGAGTACGTGAAGACTGTAGGAGGTTTGTAGATTCTTGTACAACTTGCACCCGAAACAAGGGTTCCAGATCCAAGGCCTGGGGACTACTAAAACCCTTACCCGTTCCAGATAGGCCCTGGAGAATGTTGTCCATCGACTTCATTGTCGAGTTACCCCCGGCTGAGAACCATTCCACCATCTTCGTTATAGTGGACCGTCTGTCCAAGATGGCACACTTCATCCCTATGAAAGGGACTCCCTCCGCTCCTGAAACCGCACAGGTATTCATCAGAGAAATAGTCAGACTCCACGGGGTACCAGCCAATATTGTTTCCGATCGCGGGGTTCAATTTACCTCTCGATTCTGAAGATCCCTTTGCAAAACCTTGAAAATCAAATTATCGTTTTCCTCTGCTTACCATCCACAGACCAACGGACAGACGGAGAGAACGAATCAGACGCTCGAGCAATACCTGCGATGCTTCTCCTCTTTTGCTCAGGACAACTGGGTTTCCCTACTTCCGTTGGCCGAGTTTGCGTATAACAATTCCATTCACTCCGCTACCTGCCAGACTCCTTTCTTTGCAAACTATGGTTTTCATCCTACTTTTCTGCCTAATTCCCTTCCTGAGTGTCCTGTACCTGCAGTCCAGGAAAAGTAAAAAATTTTCTCGGTCAATAACCAGCTTCTACAAGAGACCATGACCAAGACTCAAGAACGCAACAAGACAATCTATGACAAGAAGAGACGGGGTGAATTAGTGTTGGTACCCGGCGACCAAGTATGGCTATCTACCACAAACCTAAGAATGGCATGCCCTTCTAAAAAACTGGGCCCCAAATTTTTAGGTCCATTCCCTGTTAAGAGGAAAATTAATGAAGTAGCTTATGAATTGGAACTTCCTGACTCTCTTAGAATCCATCCAGTCTTTCATGTCTCTCTCCTAAAACCCACAGTCTCCAATCCGTTTCCAGATCGGAAGCCGGATCACCCTGATCCGATCATTATTGACGGTTAGCAGGAATTCGAAGTAGAAGCTATCATGGACTTCAGGAGAAGAAATAACCAGAACCAATTCCTAATTAAATGGAAGGGATACGGACCCGAGGAAAACTCATGGGAACCCGAGGAGAATATCCATGCCAGGAGTTTGGTACAGGCTTTCAAAAGGACTCACCCTGGAAGGTTCACCCGGCTGGGCATCCGGAGGCTGCCCCTTGGGGGGGGGGCAATGTCATAGAAATCCTGTCAGCTACAGGATTCCTGGACTTCCTGATTTCCAATCTCGGGCTTAGCGGGGGCGCGCGCACGCTCCACAAAGCGCGCCAGAAGGGCTATTTAAACATGCCTGTGACAGACAGTCCCTGCTGTCTGCTCTACAGCGTGTAGTACCCAAAGAGACCTGATTCGTGAATTTACCTGCATCCGACCCGGCTTACCTTGACCCTTCCAGTTTCCTACCTGCCTCTGACCTCCGGTTTGTTTGACCAATCTTCTGCCTGATCCTCCAGTACCTTGCCGCCAGCCAATTCTACCGACCCGGCTTGCCTGACCAATCTCTCCAATTGCTGTGTCCTGGTTCCAGTCCAGTTGCTTGTTCCTGGTTCCAGTCCAGTCAGCCTCATCAGTTCCAGTCCAGTTGCTTGTTCCTGGTTCCAGTCCAGTCAGCCTCATCAGTTCCAGTCCAGTTGCTTGTTCCTGGTTCCAGTCCAGTCTGCCTCTTCAGTTCCAGTCCAGTTGGTGTGTTCCTGATTCCGGTTCAGCCTGCCATACTTCCTGGGTGCCTGGATCCGTCCCAGTCTTCAGACTCTACTCTACCTTGATCCATCCTGCCAGGCACTCGTACCCCTTCTACCTCCGTGCCTCCTGTCTTCAGTACCAGGGGCCGCCGGTGGAAGCCGTAAGAGAGGCCTCCCTCTGCAGATCCGGGCTCGTCATCGTCAGGTACGTGACAAGCGGTTGGCATTATATGGTGCTAACCCATCAGAGACCGCCATACAGGAAGCCATTAAAAACATCCAGCTGCAGGATGAGCGACAAGAGAGAGAACTAGAGCGACAAGAGAGAGAACGAGAACGACAAGAGAGAGAACTAGAGCGGCAACATGAGCGGAGAATGGCGGAAATACGGCAATCGGAGACAACATCTAAAGATGCAGCGCCTTTCCGTAAGTTGCCCTTTCGGGCGTTCAAACTATTTAAGGAAGGAGAGGAGGAAATTGAAGCAATCCTGCAGGACTTTGAGAGACTATGCCAGATACATGAAGTACTGCCCCAAGATTGGGTCACCTTACTGCCAAGTAATTTAACGGGCAGAGCGGCGGATGCGTATCGGGCCCTAGAGGATGAGGACGCTAAAGACTATGACTGGGTAAAAGAAGCTCTGCTAGCCCGATTTGCCATTACACCCGAAGCCAGCCGGATTAAGTTTTGAGAATCCCGGAAACAAACCCACATAACATACGTGGAGTGGGCACATCGTCTGCAGCAAAACCTTAAGGGCTGGTTCCAGGGAAGCCACGCTCATACCATAGAGGACATCACCCAGCTAGTACTCTTAGAACAGTTCTTTAACCACACCCCTCCGGTACTACGGGATTGGGTGCGAGATAAGCGACCACGGACTGTACAGCAAGCGGCTACTTTGGCCGATGAATATCTGGACTCTCAAAGGTCAGGCGGAAGCGAGCGCTATCCACCAGGGATGAGCCGAACACCCACCTGTTCGGTTCGCACCAGAACCTGCGAACAGACAGAATGTTCGCGCAAACTTTAGAACCCTATTAAATACAATGGACTCGAACGTTCGAAATCTAAAGTGCTAATTATAAAGGCTAATATGCAAGTTATTGTCCTAAAAAGTGTTTGGGGACCTGGGTCCTGCCCCAGGGGACATGTATCAATGCAAAAAAAGGTTTAAAAAATAGACGTTTTTACGGGAGCGGTGATTTTAATAATGCTTAAAATGAAAAAATAAAAGTGAAATATTCCTTTAAATTTCGTACCTGGGGGGTGTGTATGATATGCATGTAAAGTGGCGCATGTTTCCCATGCTTAGAACTGTCCCTGGACAAAGTGTCATTTTTGAAGGAAAAAAAGTCATTTAAAACTCACTCGCGGCTATTAATGAATTGTCGGCTCCCGGCAATACATAGAAAATTTAAAAAAAAAAAGCGTGGGGGTTCCCCCTAAATATCCATACCAGGCCCTTGAGATCTGGCATGGATTTTAAGGGGAACTCCACCCCAAATTTTTTAAAAAATGGCGTGGAGTCCCCCCAAAAATCCATACCAGACCCTTATCCGAGCACGCAACCTGGCCGGCCGCAGGGGAAGAGGGGGGGACGAGAGAGCGGCCCCCCCTCCCTCCTGAACCGTACCAGGCCACATGCCCTCAACATGGGGAGGATGTCCCCATGTTGATGGGGACAAGGGCCTCATCCCCACAAGCCTTGCCCGGTGGTTGTGGGGGTCTGCGGGCGGGGGGCTTATCGGAATCTGGAAGACCCCTTTAACAAAGGGGACCCCCAGATCCCGGCCCCCCCTATGTGAATTGGTAAGGGGTACATTGTACCCCTACCATTTCACGAAGAAAGTGTCAAAAAATGTAAATAAAAACACACACACCTTGAAAAAGTCCTTTATTAAAAAATAAAAAAATAATAAAAAAATAAAAACATTCCAGCGATGAAATCCAGTGTCCCGCGGCGATCCGATGTCCAGCGCTGTCCGTCATTGGTTGTGCCTGTGCGGACCTGATGGGGAACTTCCTCCGCTGTGTTTTAAATGTATAGACCCGCCCCTTGTAAAGTTCCCCATCAGGTCTGCACAGTGAAGGAAGTTCCCCGCTCAGGCCAATGACGTAGGCGGGGTCGGACATAGCGAGGGGGCGGACCTGATGGGGAACTTCGTTCGCTGTGTAATACATGAATAGACCCGCCCCTTCTCTCGTTCCGCATCTGGTCCGCTGAGCGGACCTGATGGGGAACTTTAGAAGGGGCGGGTCTATACATTTAAAACACAGCGGAGGAAGTTCCCCATCAGGTCCGCGCAGGCACAACCAATGACGGACAGCGCTGGACATCGGGATCGCTGCGGGACACTGGATTTCATCGCTGGAATGTTTTTTTTTTTTTTTTTTTTAATAAAGGACTTTTTCAAGGTGTGTGTGTTTTTATTTACATTTTTTGACACTTTCTTCGTGAAATGGTAGGGGTAAAATGTACCCCTTACCAATTCACATAGGGGGGGGGGCGGGATCTGGGGGTCCCCTTTGTTAAAGGGGTCTTCCAGATTCCGATAAGCCCCCCGCCCGCAGACCCCCACAACCACCGGGCAAGGGTTGTGGGGATGAGGCCCTTGTCCCCATCAACATGGGGACATCCTCCCCATGTTGAGGGCATGTGGCCTGGTACGGTTCAGGAGGGAGGGGGGGCCGCTCTCTCGTCCCCCCCTCTTCCCCTGTGGCCGGCCAGGTTGCATGCTCGGATAAGGGTCTGGTATGGATTTTTGGGGGGACTCCACGCCATTTTTTTTTTAAATTTGGGGTGGAGTTCCCCTTAAAATCCATGCCAGATCTCAAGGGCCTGGTATGGATATTTAGGGCAAATCCAACGCCATTTTTTTTTAAATTTGCGGCGGGGTTCCCCTTAATATCCATTCCAGACCTAAAGGGCCTGGTAATTGAATTTGGGGGGACCCCCACGCTTTTTTTATCAATGACTTTTCTAAGTATTGATAAAAGCCGACAATTCATTATAAGTTATTGAGTTATTATAAGCGAGTGAGTTTTAAATGACTTTTTTTCCTTCAGAAATGACACTTTGCGCAGGGACAGTTCTAAGCACGGGAAACATGCGCCACTTTACATGCATATCATACACACCCCCCAGGTACGAAATTTAAAGGAATATTTCACTTTTATTGTTTCATTTTAAGCATTATTAAAATCACTGCTCCTAAAAAAACGGCCGTTTTTAAAACTTTTTTTTTGCATTGATACATGTCCCCTGGGGCAGGACCCAGGTCCCCAAACACTTTTTAGGACAATAACTTGCATATAAGCCTTTATAATTAGCACTTTAGATTTCTCCCATAGACTTTTCGAATTTGCCGCGAACACCCCAAATTGTTCGTTGTTCGGCGAACGGGCCAACAGGCAATGTTCGAGTCGAACATGAGTTCGACTCGAACTCGAAGCTCATCCCTACTATCCACTATCTCGGCCCAGTTTATCAGCCTCTAACCCAACTTCAGCACCAACCCCAGCGGCCACTTATCCTCAGCAGCCCAGGTTCAACTCTCAGGACTACGCACAACCCATCAGGTGTTTCGGATGTAAATAGCTAGGGCACAAAAAGCCAGACTGTCTATTGAATTCAGCCAGGCAGTCCCAGTCGTGGAGACAGCCAGCAGGGGGGAACCCACGCACATCCATGCCTGCGGCCCACTGCGTTGAGGAGGAAGAACATTGGGGCGTCTTGCACGAGGCTGATCCCATACAAGCAGCTAACCGGGACAACCGGCAGCAACACAGGCAGACTGTCTGGGTCAATGGAAAGGTAGCCAATGGCCTACGTGATTATGGTGCCACCATGACCCTACTACAGAACCTCATCCCAGAGAGCCAACATACCGGAGACACTGTAGCCGTAAGAGTAGCGGGAAGTACCATCTTCCGGCTACCCGTTGCCCGTGTTCACCTGGATTGGAGAGTTGGTTCGGGACACGTGAATGTGGGGGTGATGAAGGATTTGCCAGCGGATGTACTACTGGGGAATGATTTGGCCCCCCTCGTTTCTGCTTACGCCCCGATGGGCCCAGCTGAAGCCAACGCAGTGACTACCTGTGCCCAGACCCATGCTGCTGGAACCGGCCTGATTGCGGCTGAGAACGGGGTAAGATTATCTTCCCCAACATGTACCTTAGATCAGGCACAATATCACAGTCTAAAATTGGAATGTGACAAGTTGGCCAGTGAGAAATCAGAGATGCAACGACACTACGTCATGTATTATGAGATGTCCCATGGCTTGAACATTGAAATGCACAAACAGGCTGAAATTGTCAAAAGGTTAAATGGGATTTGCGCCCAGGTTTTGCCTTACCTTTCCCAAGAGCACCAGCAACAAGTTTTGGGAGCCATTGAGAGAGCAAAGCAAGTGACTGTTCCAGAACTGAATTCCATTATTCGTCCCACAACCTTACAACTGCACCATCAGCTACTGACCCGGTAAGCAAAATGGCAATGCTGATGAGTTGTCCAGGCATTAGAGGAATGGAACTATGAACTAACCTCGGAGTCAACCCGTCTGGGGTCTCCTCCTGTGTTAGTCTCCTGCCGAAAGGGGAGATGTGTGACAGGGGTCACTTTGGGCACAGGGTGAGCCAGGAAATAATGGACATTAAGAATGTCTTGGATTGCTTTAAATTTGGATAGTAATATTAATCCACAAAATGTACTGGTTGTTTGATTCTGAACTCAACAAGTTATTTAAGAGATGCTGATGTGTCACCTGTCTGCTTGTGTAATGTTAATGAATCTCAACTATGCTACAGATCCTTTCATTATGAATAGTGATAATTAACTCTGTACTTGTGTGTATTGTAAAGCAGACAGACAGTCTGGTGAATATAAAGGTCATGCATAGTCATTTAAGATGTAAAGGGATTGCTAAGAGATGTCAGAATATGTGTATTGGGAGCTCGTTATGTAACAATTGTGTGATGTTGTGGGTGGAGTTGGACCATTGTTCATTTAGATTAATGCAGTATTATTTTGGTGTATAAAAAGGGCCTGCTCTCATTAAAGATTGTCAGTCTAGTTGGAAAGATACAAGAGCGTTCGTCTGGTATGTTTGGAAGGATTATTCCTATGGGAAGCGGTCGCCTGACTGTGGAGGATCGGCAGTGGATGTGTGTCCAGAGAGGGAATATCTTAAATGGCGTTAACCCCTTTCATACTTGGGCAGTCGTTACAGTTCTCATTAAAGATGACTGCAGAGGTCATCCAGTTTTGCAGCATCCAGTCAGACAGCTGCCCTCCTGATGACACCTACAGAGGCTTCAAAAGAACAAAGAAAGTCCCGGAGCTAAAAGGGAACCTCAGCGCAGGGACGCATGACTGGGGGTACGCTGTGGTATGGTGCACAGGAAGTGATGTAGGGCCGGGTGCAGTATTAGCCCTGCACAGGGGGTGGGGTTTTGGTCACCATGCTGGGAGCCTATATATTGCAGGGGGGCGGTGCCTGGCATTCTGGCACGGTAAGCAGGAGAGGGACACACAGTGCACAATTTCTGTGTGATTTCCCCCTCTGCTATGGAGATTCTGGACGGCCTGCTTGAGCGGTTGTGCTCTGAAGCCCTTGAGTATGGGCCACAATGGTTCTCCGAGCAGCTTGCTGAGATGCTGCCGGGGACAAGGGAAGGTAGGTCTGCTGACCCCCCCGGCCCCCCCCCTTCGA
Organism: Rana muscosa; assembly: GCA_029206835.1. Lineage (NCBI taxonomy): Eukaryota > Metazoa > Chordata > Amphibia > Anura > Ranidae > Rana > Rana muscosa. Next base: position 477,275,440 of record CM055117.1, on the reverse strand, counting down.
CCCAGCGTGTGCGGCGATCGCGGCCTCCGGTGCGCTACAGTCCGGAGGTCACATCCAGGGTGTGCCGCCGATCAGGGAGCCTGGTTCCAGACCCTCCAGGTCCCAGTGGCAAGCGACCTGCGTCCGGGTCTGCTGGGGGCACCGGGAGGAATCCTCATCCTAGGCGGGACCTGGCCAGGAGGGTGATGTCTCCTTCCCCTCCCAGGCCTGCAGCGGTGGACAGGGACCAGGCGGTGGTGCGTGCTGGGCCTTCCGCCCGGCAGGGGGCCACCCGGCGTGGGAGATCAGCCAGAGCGGCCACAAGCCCCTCCTCCAGGGCGGCCGTGGTCGACCCAGGGAGAAGCGGAGGTTCTGACGGGGGTGATGGCGTCGGCTCCAGTGCGGCATCTGCAGGCAAGCAGCGTGCCCCACGTGGGCAGATGGCGATCGAGAGGCGGGAAGATGGTCGGGCCCCGGATGATGTCGCGGCCGGAGGACCCCCGGCCCGGTCGGTGGCTACAGCGTCCCCTGTCGATCAGGGGGACCAGCGTTCTGAGGGAGAGCTTTCGGACACGTACTCGGATAGTCCTGATGGAGTGGCGGGCCCGTCTGGGCTTCAGCGCATATCCGGTGGGGCGGCTGCTCGGTCAGTTTCCCCTGGGCAGCCGGGTAAGTCACCTTCTTTTCCTTTCACTGTATCTGCTCCTCTTCCCGTTTTGTCTGTGTCTCCCCCTCCCCCCCTCCCCCTTGCAGCAGTGTCTGGGTATGCGGTTGGGAGTGGTTCCGTTCCGGCACCGGTGGTGCCGACGGGTTTGGGTTTGATGTCGGGGGTAGGGGCCCCAGGTGCTGGTGCGATTTTTCTGCAGCAGCTGGTGGCGTCTCTGTTGCAAGGCTGTAGGGACATGGCAGGTGGGGAAGCTGTTGTGGTTCCTCCGACTTCCGCTGTGCCGCCGGTGATGGCATGGCTGGTGGGGGTGGTGGGCAGGCGGGTGCTCCGTCCCTGCCGGTTTCAACTGGTGGGGTAAAGGTTGGGCTACAGCAGCCTCGGGGGGCTCCCGGGACTGTTCCTGCTCCCGTGCCGGTTACTGTGACTGGGAGTACAGGGGTGGGCGTGGTTCCGCCGGTGGCTGCTGCTTCTCAGGTGAGTACGGGTACTTCTGGGTTCACTTCCCCCCGGTGCAGGCGCCGCAGGGGAGTGCGGGGGCGAGTGTCATTCCCACGGTGGAGGTTGGCACCTCCCAGGTGAGTACGGGGGGTCCCGCGGCAGGGTTGACGACGGACGAGGGTCGTTTGGCTGATGCAGCTAGGTGTGAGGTCTACCTCTGCTATGAGGGGTCAATGGGTTCCCATTTGAAGCCCGAGGTGAGGGAACAGATTTGGAAGGGTGAGTATGTGGAGATCTTCTCGTTACTGCCGCTTGAGAAGTTTAATTTGGATAAAGTTAAGCCGGATGAGACCAAAAAGGAAGAGGAGGAGAAGCGGCGGTATCGCCTCATCCCTCAGACGTGGCGTGGCTGCGCTATGATGAGCAGTTCGGGCAACGGAAGGCGATGAGACCATCCTTGCGATGGGATCAGAAGGATATTGGCTTGTGGATGAGGCTCATGAGGCCGGTTCGCAGCACTTTCAGGGGGGGGCCGGGGGTGCCCGAGCCTCCTCGCCATCGGCCGGAAAGCGAAAGGGGTTCTGCTGGCAATTCAACGAGGGCACATGTAGGTTCAGGGGCTCCTGCTGTTTCCCACACGAGTGTTCCGGCTGTCCAAGTGTTTCAAAAAAGGGAGGAAGCAGGCCAACGCTGGAAAAATGGAGGACGCCGGTGAGAGTGGAAAAATTGGCGCCCTATCTAAGAAGGTATCCGAATCGGGGGGCGGCACGGGCACTGTGGTTGGGCTTTAAGGAGGGGTTTGTGATTCCTAGTGAATTGACTACGGTTCCCCCTGTCGCGGCCAACCTACGTTCAGCATATGAGCATCCGGAGGTGGTTTCTGGTAAACTACAGAAGGAAGTGAGTTTGGGTAAGATGGCGGGTCCGTTTTCGGAACTGCCGATGGGGGACCTAGTGCTTTCGCCATTGGGGGTGGTGCCCAAGCGGGAACCAAATCAGTTTAGGCTCATTCATCACTTGTCTCACCCGAAGGGTGGTTCGGTGAATGATGCGATCGATCCTGCCCTGTGCACAGTGTCATATGCGTCCTTTGACGAGGCTGTGCGCTGGGTGCAGCAGTTTGGGAGGGGTGCGCTCATGGCAAAAACTGACATTGAGTCGGCGTTTCGCCTGCTGCCAGTACACCCGCATAGTGTCAGACTGTTGGGATGTTGCTGGGAGGGGGCTTATTTTGTGGACAGATGTTTGCCTATGGGTTGCGCGATTTCCTGTTCCTATTTCGAATTGTTCAGTTCTTTTTTAGAATGGGTGGTCAAGGATTTGCTGGGCCTGGGCTCGATTTTGCATTATTTGTATGATTTCCTGGTGATAGGTCCGTCGGCTGACCGGACCTGTCTTGTTTTGTTGTCCACCATTCAGCATATTTTCAAGGTTTTTGGCGTTCCACTTGCGCAGGACAAGACTGAGGGGCCTGTCACGGTGTTACAATTTTTGGGCATAGTTATTGATACGGTTAGGATGGAATTCAGGCTTCCGGAGGACAAGTTGGCTGATCTCCGGGAGTCAGTGGCGTCTGTAGCCCGTAGTTCGAATGTGCAGTTGCAACCGCTGTTGGGTAAGCTCAACTTTGCTTGCAGGATTATGCCTATGGGTAGGGTGTTCTGCAGGCGTTTGGCGGCTGCCACTGCTGGGGTGAGGGCCCCGCATCATTTCATTCGCTTGGGCCGGGAACACAGGGACGATTTGCGGGTGTGGGATACGTTTTTGGAGAAATATAATGGGCGGTCATTTTGGATGGCACCGGTTGAACAGACAAAGGAATTGGAGCTCTTTACTGATGCGGCAGGGTCGGTGGGTTTTAGGGCTTATTTCCAGGTGAGGTGGTGTGCTGACAGGTGGCCGGAGGCATTGGCGGAGTCGGCGTTGATCAGGAATTTGATGCTACTGGAGTTGTTCACGATAGTGTTGGCAGTAGAGCTGTGGGGAGGAGAGTTGCAGAACCGGAGGGTTCGTTTTCATTGTGATAACATGGGGGTGGAGCAGGCTATCAACTCTTTGACGGCATTGTCATTGCCAGTGTTGTGTTTGTTGCGCTATTTAGTGCTTAGGTGTTTAGAATTGTACATTGTGGTGTGTGATGTGCATATCCCTTGGGTGGTTAACAAGGTGGCTGATGCTCCCTCTCGTTTACAGTGGGACAGATTTCGGCTGCTGGCTCCGAGGCGGAGCAGTGTGGGGTTCAGTGCCCGGGTGGATTGTGGGATCTCATGTTGGAACAGTGATGGCGTTGGTTCGGAGGTCTGTTGCAGGATCTACCTGGCGGTCGTATGAGCGTGTGTGGCGGGTCTGGTATGAACTGGTGAGTGTTCTTGGGGTCGGTACCTCGGCAGAGGACAGGCTCCATGTGTTGTTGTATTTTCTGGGGCGTAATTGTGAGAAAGGGGTGTCGGTGGCGTCTTTGAACGTCAAAATGGCGGGTTTAGCATTTTTGTTCCGCTTGGGGGGGGGGGGGGTGGAGGATGTCACAAAGGCTTTTGTGGTGCGCAAGGCTTTGCGGGGTTATCGTAAGGGGCGCGTGAAGCCTGATTCCAGGCGGCCGGTGTCCTTGGCAATGTTGGAAGTGCTAGTGGGGGTGTTGCCCCGGGTGTGCATTTCTATGTTCGAGGTTCAGTTGTTTCGCACGGCTTTTGTGGTAGCGTTTTTTGGGGCATTGAGGGTGGGTGAATTGGTTAGCCCTTCAAAGTCAGTGGAGGGTGGTTTGGATGTCGCGAATGTGAAGGGGCATGGGGACTCTTTCACATTGGTTATTCGGAAGTCAAAAAACCGACCAGTTGGGAAAAGGGACTAATGTGGTGCTGGGTAGGGTGCCCGGGCTGGGTTTATGCCAGGTGAAGGTGCTCCAGGAGTGGTTGGTGTTGCGCCCTCCGGGGACGGGTCCTCTGCTGGTTCACGAAACTGGGAAGCCCCTGTTCAGGTATCAGTTTGGTGCGGTGTTCAAACGTTGCCTGGGGGCCGGGGGGTTCAAAGCTGATGATTATTCCTCCCATTCTTTCAGAATTGGGGCAGCGACTGAAGCTTCCCGTTGGGGGCTGAGCAATGAGATCCTGCAGCGGATTGGTCGCTGGGAGTCACAGCAGTTCAGGCTCTACATTCGCCCTCACCTGCTGTAGGGTCAGGGTGGGGGGGAATTTTACCCTCTGTGTTACTCCTCCTGGTTGTGGGGTTCTTCTGGGGGTGTGCGCTGGGACGTACGTGTGGTGCCTTGTGTCTGTATCTATGTCTTTTGTGTTCTTTTCTTCTAGGCCCGGTGTGTTTGATGTTGATCCTGGGCCATTCCTACGTACACTGGGGGGCAAAACGGGCATTGGTCAGGCCAGAAGGCAGGCAAATGGGCTTTCATCGGGGGGAGGCTACAGTGTGCTGGATCAGGATCCCAGGCATGCTCTGGTCTAGGGTCATGCCGGAGATCCATCATTATGCCCGGTTGGACAGGCCGCCGGACGTGCTTCTGTTGCACGTTGGGTGCAATGACCTTTGTCTCAGGGCTTCCCAGGACCTCATCAGGGATGTTAAGTGGGATTTCCTCCGGCTTCGGACTGCCTTTCCGAACACTATAGTAGTTTGGTCGGACATTGTGGGGAGGTTGTCTTGAACTATTGAATTTCGCTTTGCATAATAATTTTTTTCAATTTCTGAATACATTTTATCACCAGATGGGGGCAGCCTGGGCCCCGGCCTATGCCTGTATCCATCTTGGCCAGTGGGAGGAGGAGGATGTCTATTCATCGCTGATGTACCGCCCCCACGTGATGACCTGGTGGCGGTACATCGACGATGTCCTGATGCGATGGCGAGGAACGCCAGAACAGCTACACCAATTTATGTTGGAACTTAATACCAACCAACGGAATATACATCGAACCTACACATTTGATCGCGAGAAACTGTCCTTCCTTGACCTCCTAATCTCATTCAAACAGGGTAAACTTAAAACCTGTACATATCGCAAAGATACAGCGGCTAATACGCTGCTGTATTCTTAAGCCACCACCCTCAATGGCAAAAGAATGGGATCCCGGTGGGCCAGTTCCTACGCATAAAAAGGAACTGTTCCAGTGTAGAGGACTACAGGCGAGAAAGTCATGAACTATATCCTAGATTTCGTGAACGCGGTTACTCGCACAGACAGATTAAACAGGCCAGGAAGAGAGCAGCAATCAGAGAGCGCTCCGATCTTCTAGCCCCAAAAAAACAGGCAATTAATGGGGACTTATTGAAAACAAATGACCCAATACGGATTATTACATCATTTGGGTCACAGTGGGAACCAGTACGAAAAACATTGGAAAAGCATTGGGGCATCCTGACTAACACCCCTGATCTGGCCCGGATTGTTGGCGACTCACCTACTTTGGTGGCACGGCGAGCCAGAAACCTTGGGGATATGTTGGTCAAATCAGAGTTCATTAAAGAGCCACAAACTACCTGGCTCAATGAATATCCACGGGCAACAGGGATGTTCCCGTGTAATAGATGCCAGGTCTGCCCCTATGTCCATCGAACTTCGACTTTCACTGACGCTCTGGGCAGTGGATCTTTTCACATCAGGGATCTCATTAATTGCTCGAAGACTCGCCTCATATATGTGATCACTTGTCCTTGCTCCAAGATCTATGTGGGCAAGACCAAGAGATCGCTGAGGATACGAGTCGGCGAACATCTGAGAGAAATAAACAATAAGGAAAAAATTCCTGAGAAGCCTTTAGCTAAACATTTCGCCCAGTATCATGGGCGTAGTTCCAAGGGCATGACGGTTAAAGGGATATACGTTCTTAAGCTGCCCACCAGAAGAGGTGATTACGATCGCATCCTCCTACAAAAGGAGAAATGGTGGGTATACCGCTTAAAATCCCTTGTTCCGGTTGGCTTAAACACGGAACTAAACCTGCAGGTGTTTCTGCCTACATAGATGTGCCTGTACTTCATGGACCTTACTGGGATAATTGGGTTGTTACCCTATACCCCTTTCCTGCTACCTTCAATTGACTAAACATCTTCTTGAAGTATTTTTCCCTGCTAACACCAAACCCTGTGACTTGATAGAACCTATGGGTCGCCTTGCCCTGTAAATATCCCCTCCTGGTGGTCAGTTAGTATAAATAAATTAAACAAAATTGTGCCAGCCTCTTCCCTCTTCTCCCCTCCCCTTTTCCTCCCCCCCTTCCCCCCCCCCTTCCCTGTAAATAACCCTTTCCCAACACCTTTCATATCCCCCATCCTCCCCTTTCCCTCCCTTCCCCCCTTCTCTTTCCTTCCCCTCTTCTTCCCTTCCCTGTTTTCCTTCTTCTCCCCTTCCCTTGTATATTAGGGTTCTCCAAGCATTTTCAGCTACTTATTAAACTTAGCTTGGAAAATTACCAACATCATTCTATCCCTCTATACTTTAAAGAATTTTCTTCCCCCTTGTTAAGAAATATAGATTAATAAGGCTATTATTACTATTAACTTTGTCCATACATGTGCTTGTTGTGATATGTCGGTGTGACTATGTGTTCTTTCCCTGATTCTCCCCAAGAACAATATATTATCTTTCTTGCCAATATGCCTAGCGACCCCTAGCAAATAAAAGATGGATATGTTCATGCCGCCAGACAGAATTAACTAAATTAGTGTTTTGTCATAAAAGAGTTTATTTATGACGGACTCAATCTGCTCCGCCACACGTACGGCAATGAAGATTAATTCCAAATACGTGAATGACCTACAGGAATTCTCGAAAAAACTCAGATAGGACTTAACCATTGGTTGTTTCTTACCAAATCCCAACCCCTTACTGATGCGCGTCACTGGTCTGAGCGATACATAAATATGCGTCCCGTCCAGTGACGCGATACGTCCAGACGAAGCTACGCCACAGAGCACGGTGAAACGCGTTGACGTAATATCCCACACAGTCACATGACGTTGGTTTGAATGGAGTGGGCGGACTGACATGGTCAGGAGACGTATGCAGCAACCAGCGCCTACGTTAGCGGTAACGACCGCAGCATTCGGCACTCGGCATTATTAAAGCCACCACATCGGATCCTCCTGATATCGGCGCAGGTAGTGCTTGGCAGCCTCAGACTTCCTTGGACACTTATTTCAGCTGAACGGCCAACACAACGAACAGGTATGGCCAAAATATTTTAAAAATCAGCCACAAGAGACAAGGCAAATTGGGACCAGGGCCGTCGGAACAGGACAGGCAAAACAAGCAATTGCTTGGGGCCCCGAGCTGGCCTAGGGCCCCAGCCTGCTGCCTGTCACTGTCCTCGATTTTCGCCCAGAGCCGATCCGCGGATTGCAGCCTTAGGAAAGGCCGCGGCTTCGGCCTAGCTCCGGAGCGGCGGCCATCTTGGTACACCCGGCGGTGACAGGCCGCCGCTAATGCTTATGGGAGTTGTAGTCCACAACGGCGGCTACGTGCTGATGCTCCCTGCTCCTGGGGGGAGGAGTCAGTGTCAGTCACAATCACTCAGGAGGGCAGCGCAGGCGTGCTACAACTCCCATTGCGGTCGGATCATATTTTGCCCGCCAGACAGTGCCTCTGGAAAAGGTAAGTCAGTGAATTACTTTTTAATGGAGTGATAAAGTCTCTAATAGTTCCACAAATAAAAAAGTAAATACGTTTTCTTGAAAAGTAGTAAAGAATCTGTCTTTCTTTGGCTCCACAAGCATGTACTTGTACATTATTTATGTTCTTCTGTCCAGTAATTCAGCCAGATCAGGATCCCTGAATATTTGTACGTTTTTCTCCTGTAAACAACTTCCTGGTCACAGCAGCCTGCTTCTCCATCCCAATCCCCACTATTGGAGAAATGTCCAGTATCAGGGTTTTTTAAATTTTTTTATTTACTAAATAAAAAAAATTAAAAAACCCTGATACTGGACATTTCTCCAATAGTGGGGATTGGGATGGAGAAGCAGGCTGCTGTGACCAGGAAGTTGTTTACAGGAGAAAAGCGCACGAATATTCAGGGATCCTAATCCTGGCCTGGATTACTGGACAGAACAGAAATCATGTACAAGTACATGCTTGTGGAGCCATAGAAAGACTGACAGATTCTTTACTACTTTTCAAGAAAACGTATTTACTATTTTATTTGTGGAACTATTAGAGACTTTATCGCTCCATAATTATTTTTGAATATTTTTATTATTTTAACAGTGGACATTACAGGGGGAGATGTGGACAGTACAGGGGGGAGATCTGGATATTACAGTGGGGGAGATGTGGACATTACAGTGGGGGAGATGTGGACATTACAGGGGGAGATGTGGACATTACAGGGGGAGATGATGTGGACATTTCAGTGGGGGAGATGATGTGGATATTACAGTGCGGAGTCCCCCTGTCCATCCCACGGTCCCCCTGTCCATCCCACTGTCCATAAACAGTCCTAAGCAGCATCTTAATGTTAATGTGAGTGTGTATGTGTTTTAAGTATGTTGGATTATATGCAACAGCAGTATTTTCACTGTAAACCTTTTTTATTTATATAAAGTGTGGGTGAGCTTAAACTGTATCGCTATGCTGTGGTTCCTGTAGGCTTTGCGTGAGTGCGCGGGGGGGGGGGGGGGGGGGGGGGGTTGGGGGAGCCTCCATGTCCATTTTGCTTGGGGCCCCCAAATTCCTTCAAACGGCCCTGATTGGGACCCACTGAAATAAGAACTGGTCAAAACTAGCTCTAACATGAAGATGTTCAACGAGTCACGTTGTAAATAAATTAGTGACATCTGTAGTACAACTATATGGATGGACTCTTTACGCCAGTAGCTCTCTAGCCAAATGGCACCCATTTGAACCCAATAAATGTTTCCACATATTGGTAAGTGGTTCATATTACCCTAATTTCCCTTAGTGGAGGGTAATTACTAAATAAAATTACACTATTCTTTTCTGGGTTGCCTCTCCGCATAAGGCTGAACCACCGGACTTGTGTGTTGTTAAATGTACAGTTATTTGTTAGCCCTGTCTGTCCATTTGATGTTTTTCAATTAACTTATGTACTGTTTGATCATTCACCTTTTTGGTATCAAATATTGCACCTCTAATACCTTCTTTTTATATATATTAAATATGATAATAGGAATAAATGATTAATTTTAAATCATTTCCGTCTTTGGATCTATAATTTGTTGCCTATAGTAACCCCTTTTTTGCCTGTTCTAAACAGACTGATCCCTTTTTCCCCCCTCCCTTTATCGAATTTTGTCTTGGTGGGGGGCCCGGTCGGTCGATAAGATCAATAAGGCGAGGGTGAAGGTCAACAAGGCGGTGGCTAAGTTTGTTTCCCGGAATGGGGGGTTGGTTGTTCGCCATTGCGAAGTGGAGGGGGAGTACGGCCTCTATTTACGGGGGGATGGAGTTCACTTGTCCATGGTGGGCATAGACATGTGGGTCCTGGGGCTCCAGGACGGGCTACAACGTGCCTTACGGCTGTGGCGGGCCGCCCACGCGTAAGGGGTCACGGTGGGCATCTGTGGCAGTGGTCTCAGGCTCCTGAAGGTGGGATGGTGATGGTATATATATATTCATATGTGAATATCAGTTATGGTGGTGGGGGCCTGTCTCGGGATGGGCACCTCCCTTATTTGGTTATGGGCTATTGATCATCGGCTGATTGGCGGAACAAGGAGCGAGTCATTGTCTCTTGAGCCGATGGGATCACAGCTGGAGGCCAGGATACGGTGGAGATCGTGGACAGCCGATGAAATAGCAGTTTGGTACCTTCTTTCAGGAACCCAGGCGCAGCAAGTTAAAAATATGTTGAAAAATGTTTGTGGTAATTATATATATATTTATGGAAAGATATATATATTTATTAAAAAAAGGTTATTTTTATAAGTTATTTTATACGTTATCTTTTGGAATAATAAAGGGGCCTTTGTTGGCCAATTAATCCAGAAGATGTCTTGTGGTTACTTAGATAAGTAAGTTTAGTAATAAGGATAAGGGGTTGTTTAATGCAGCATGCACACTAGCATTACACCAGTCAAGAGAGTAGCGGGAACCATAGTCTTCTGCTGCTGTCAGTCAAATCCTGTGAGGAGGGAGCGTGTGGGCAGGGCCTCCTCGCCCTACATGTGAGGGTACCTCTCCTCTCCTGTACACGCTCATCAATGTCCGGGACCAGGAGGGGCAGCAGTCATATGAAAGTCTGGCTTAGAGATGAGCCATACACTGTGTGCAGTTCTGTATCATACAGAGTTCCACTGTAAAATGTTCTGTCTCATGTCAGTACACACCTTCACTTTAGGAATGTTGAATTTAGTAGCCTATGCCCTCCACCGGTCCAGCATATCTCTGCTACCTCACTCTAGGGATGAGCTCGGTGTTCGAGTCGAACATACGTTGGACTCGAACATCGGCTGTTCGATCGTTCAACGAAGATCGAACGTTTTGGGCCGTTCGCGCCAAATTCGAGTGACGCGAACGGCCCACAATACACTGCGCCATCGCAGTGCAATCCCGCCGCTGTGATTGGCCAAGCATGCACTGTGACCCTGCATGCTTGGCCAATCACAGCGCCGGCAGCGAGGAGAGCCATAATTGGCCACAGGCAGGATGCCTGTGGCCAATTATAGCTCAGGGGGGTTTAGTACACGCCCCACACGGCGGCCTTGTGTTGCGCTGTTCCGATTCAGGGAGAAAGAAGGATAGGTAGGGACAGTGTTAGTGATATTTGTTCATTTACCTTGTGTGTAGGAAGAGAGAAGGATAGGCAGGGACAGTGTCAGTGATATTCTGCTAAACCTTGTGTGCAGGGAGAGAGAAGGATAGGCAGGGGACAGTGTCAGTGATATTTTTGCTAAGCCTCCTGCACAGTATACACCTGAAGCTAGCCCTTATTGCTGTGTTTTCCTGTTGTGTAACACAGGCAGGCATCTGCAGCAGTTATAGCAGGCGTAGTGTGCTTCCTGCAAAATATACACCTGAAGCTAGGCCTTATTGCTGTGTTTTCCTGGTGTGTAATACAGGCAGGCATCTGCAGCACTTACAGCGGGCGTAGTGTGCCTCCTGCACATTATACACCTAAAGCTACCCCTTATTGCTCGTAGTTTTTTTTCTTTTGTGTTACACTAACAGGCATCTGCATCTGCAGCAGTTATAGCAGGCGTAGTGTGCTTCCTGCAAAATATACACCAGAAGCTAGCCCTTATTGCTGTTTTTTCCTGTTGTGTAACACAGGCAGGCATCTGCAGCACTTACAGCAGGCGTAGTGTGCTTCCTGCAAAATATACACCTGAAGCTAGGCCTTATTGCTGTGTTTTCCTGTTGTGCAACACAGGCAGGCATCTGCAGCAGTTATAGCAGGCGTAGTGTGCTTCCTGCAAAATATACACCTGAAGCTAGGCCTTATTGCTGTGTTTTCCTGTTGTGTAACACAGGCAGGCATCTGTAGCACTTACAGCGGACGTAGTGTGCCTCCTGCACATTATACACCTGAAGCTACCCCTTATTGCTCCTAGTTTTTTTTCTTTTGTGTTACACTAACAGGCATCTGCAGCACTTACAGCGGGCGTAGTGTGCTTCTTGCAAAATATACACCAGAAGCTAGCCCTTATTGCGGTGTTTTCCTGTTGTGTAACACAGACAGGCATCTGCAGCAGTTATAGCAGGCGTAGTGTGCTTCCTGCAAAATATACACCTGAAGCTAGCCCTTATTGCTGTGTTTTCCTGTTGTGTAACACAGGCAGGCATCTGCAGCACTTACAGCAGGCGTAGTGTGCTTCCTGCAAAATATACACCTGAAGCTAGGCCTTATTGCTGTGTTTTCCTGTTGTGCAACACAGGCAGGCATCTGCAGCAGTTATAGCAGGCGTAGTGTGCTTCCTGCAAAATATACACCTGAAGCTAGGCCTTATTGCTGTGTTTTCCTGTTGTGTAACACAGGCAGGCATCTGCAGCACTTACAGCGGGCGTAGTGTGCCTCCTGCACATTATACACCTGAAGCTACCCCTTATTGCTCGTAGTTTTTTTTTGTGTTACACTTACAGGCATCTGCAGCACTTACAGCGGGCGTAATGTGCTTCTTGCAAAATATACACCAGAAGCTAGCCCTTATTGCTATGTTTTCCTGTTGTGTAACACAGGCAGGCATCTGCAGCAGTTATAGCAGGCGTAGTGTGCTTCCTGCAAAATATACACCTGAAGCTAGCCCTTATTGCTGTTTTTTCCTGTTGTGTAACACAGGCAGGCATCTGCAGCACTTACAGCAGGCGTAGTGTGCCTCCTGCAAAATATACACCTGAAGCTAGGCCTTATTGCTGTGTTTTCCTGTTGTGTAACACAGGCAGGCATCTGCAGCACTTACAGTGGGCGTAGTGTGCCTCCTGCACATTATACACCTGAAGCTACCCCTTATTGCTCGTAGTTTTTTTTCTTTTGTGTTACACTAACAGGCATCTGCAGCACTTACAGCGGGCGTAGTGTGCTTCTTGCAAAATATACACCAGAAGCTAGCCCTTATTGCTGTGTTTTCCTGTTGTGTAACACAGTCAGGCATCTGCAGCACTTACAGCAGGCGTAGTGTGCTTCTTGCAAAATATACACCTGAAGCTACCCCTTATTGCTGGTTTTCCCATCTCCCTGCAGGCCTTTAGAATGTCTGGAAGGCAAACAAGGAAAGGCAGACAGTCAGGAGCCAATAAAAGAGGGCAAGCAGGCTCTGTGTCTAGAGACAACAGTGCTGGTCGTGGACACGGTGCATCGTCATCAGCATGTGGCCACGGGACACGCTTGTCCTTATTTTTGGCAGCTGGACGTGTTGAGCCGCATCATGCCGAAGACTTGGTAGAGTGGACGACCAAGCCCTCCTCATCCTCCTCAACCTCTCTCACCCAGGCTCAGGGTACTGGCAAAGCAGCTGCCAAAGCGTCCTCAATGTCATCATCAGTCACTCCTTCCCTAGACCCACGGTGTCCTCCTGAGGAGTCCCCCGAACTGTTTGAGCACAGTGTTGGGTACATGCTCCAGGAGGATGCCCAGCGTTTCTAAGGGTCTGAAGATGATACCCAGCTAGAGGAAGGCAGTAGCGTGAGAGCAGAGAGAGGGGATGCTCAAGAAGGACACCAATCTGGCAGTCATGTTCCAGCAGCTGCAGCATACTGCCAGATTGCTTCCAGTGATGAGGAGGGAGGGGATGATGAGGTCACTGACTCCACGTGGGTGCCTGATAGGAGAGAGGAGGAGGAGGATGAGGAGGAGGCACATCTCCAACGAGGCAGGATGCCCTCCGGGGGCCAGCGTAAGGGCGGCACACCGACTGAATCACACCGCAGAGCTCCGTCTGTGCAGGGAGCTGCCTCTGCCCATTATTCCAAAAGTTCTTTGGTGTGGGCCTTTTTTGAGTCGACTGCATCAGATCGCACCGCTGCTGTTTGCAAAATATGTCTCAAGCGTATCTCGCATGGCCAAAACATCAGCCGCTTGGGCACCACATGCTTGACCAGACATATGTTGACCTGCCATGCAGCTCCTTGGCAAGCCTACCTTATAGACCCACACCAAAGAACAAAGCGGACCTCTCCTTGCTCCGCATCAGCTGGGATCTCCAACCCCACTATACCTTCAGTCCTCTTTGAAACCTGCGAGGAATGAAGGTGTAGAATTAGGTGTGTCACAGCCAAGTACTTGCGGGCACTCTTCTAGCAGTACACCGACGTCCGATTCTAGCAGGCAAATTTCCCTGCCCCAGCTGCTGGACCGTCAAAAGAAGTTCACTCCCAGCCATCCACATGCCCAGCGGTTGAATGCTAGCTTGGCTAAATTGCTAGCACTTCAACTGCTGCCTTTTCAGTTGGTAGACTCGGCCCCCTTTCTGTGAGTTTGTGCAATGTGCGGTTCCTCAGTGGCAGGTTCCCAAATGCCACTTTTTCTCACGGAAGGCGATTCCGGCTCTCTACCGCCATGTGGAAGGCAATGTCCATGCCTCGCTGGACAGGGCGGTCAGTGGTAAGGTGCATATTACCGCTGACTCATGGTCCAGCAGGCATGGACAGGGACGTTACCTTTTTTTCACGGCCCATTGGGTCACTCTTTTGGCAGCTGGGAAGGATGCAGGACAAGGTGCAGTAGTGTTGGAGGTTGTTCCGCCGCCAAGCCTCCAAAATGCTACTACTGGTTGTGACACACCTCTCTCCTCCACCCCCATCTTCTTCCTCCATGGCCTCTTCCTGTGCTTTGTCCTCGGAACCAGCGGTGCTCCGTAGGCGTTCAAGGGGCTACGCAAGTACGCAGGCAAAAACATGCCATGCCGTGCTTGCGCTGGTGTGTTTGGGGGACAGGAGCCACACTGGGGCAGAGGTTCTGTCAGCTCTGCAGGGGCAGGCCGAGAGGTGGTTGACGCCTCTCTCCAGCTTAAGGCAGGAATGGTGGTTTGCGACAATGGCACCAACCTCCTCTCCGCCCTCCGACAGGGACAACTGACCCATGTGCCCTGTGTGGCTCACGTCCTTAACCTGGTGGTGCAGCGGTTCTTGGGCAGGTACCCGTGCTTACAGGATGTCCTGAGGCAGGCCAGGAAAGTCTGTGTGCATTTCCAGAGATCATATAATGCCAGTGCTCGGCTGGCTGAGCTGCAAAAGGAGTTGAACCTGCCCAAGAACCGCCTTATATGTGACATGCCCACCAGGTGGAACTCAACGTTGGCCATGCTGCAGCGGATGCACACGCAGCAAAGGGCCATCAATGAGTACCTGTGCAACTACGGCACCAGGACAGGGTCAGGGGAGCTCAGGTTTTTTTCACCACGCCAGTGGGGCATGATCAGGGATGCATGCACTGTCCTGGCATCATTTGAGGAGGCCACGAGGATGGTGAGCAGTGACAGTGCATGCATCAGTGACACTGTACCTCTTGTCCACCTGTTGGAGCATACTCTGCGTGGAATAATGGACAGGGCACTTAAGGGAGAACAGAGGCAGGAAGAGGAGGACTTCCTTGCCTCTCAAGGCCCCCTTTACCCAGACAGTGTTCCTTCTGTCCCACCCATCCCACAGGAAGAGGAGGAGGAGGAGGATTGTGTCAGCATGGAGGTGGAGCCTGGCACTCAGCATCAACAGCAGCAGTCTTTTAGGGATGATTTACAGTCCCAAGAAACACGTGGACTTGTACGTGGCTGGGAGGAGGTGGCTGCGGATCATGTCGTCCTTAGTGACCCAGAGGACTCCGGACCGAATGCCTCAGCTAACCTACGCTGCATGGCCTCCCTGATCCTGAAAAGTCTGCGGAAGGATCCTCTTATTCTTCGGATCAAGGAGAGGGACCATTACTGGCTGGCCACTTTCCTTGATCCACGGTACAAGGGTAAGGTTGCGGACCTTATCTTACCGTCGCAGAGGGAGCAGAGGATGAGACAACTCCGGGAGGCCTTGCAGAAAGGTCTGTGCAACGCGTTCCCAGAGACTGGGAGGTTACAAACTCCTGGTCCTGGACAACGAGTTGCTGAGGCTTCGGTCAGTCAAAGAAGGAGCGGTGGGGAAGGTGGCCGTCTGACCGATGCGTTCAGACAATTCTTTAGTCCGCAGCCCCAAGGTATGATCGGTTCCAGCAACCATCGCCAGCATCTGATATACATGGTGCAGGAATACCCAGGGGCAAGGTCAGACTTGGACACCTTTCCCACCGAAAATCCTCTGGCTTACTGGTTCTTGAGGATGGATCACTGGCCAGAGCTTGCACAGTATGCAATTGAGCTACTGGCCTGTCCTGCATCCAGCGTTCTTTCGGAACGCACATTCAGTGCTGCTGGAAGATTTGTCACGAATCACAGGGTGCGCCTGTCCACCGACTCGGTTGATCGACTGACCTTCATAAAGATGAACCAGTCTTGGATCACCACCAGCTACCAAGCACCTGAAGCTGATATAACAATCATTTATTTTCAAATGTCACATCCCTTCAAGACTGATGCTGATGCTGAGTGACTGTCCTGTTATGTTGACTGACTATCCTCCTCCTCCTCAATGATCCGATTCATGATGATGGCTTGGAAGAACATTTTTGTTTCTGGGTGCCGCCACCAGTGGCTAAGGCCCAATTTTTCAGCTCCTGTTTAACAGGGGCATGTAATTACAATTTTTGATGCAATGCTTTGCAGCAGGGCTCATTCCTGCACTCCAACTAGAGTATCTGGGAGAGGTTGCAGTGTCGTGGCACCAGCACCAGTGCCTAAGGCCCAATTTTTCAGCCCCTGTTTAACAGGGGCGTGTAATTACAATTTTTGATGCAATACTTTGCTCCAAGTACAGTATCTGTGAGGGGTTGCAGTGTTGTGGCACCAGTGCCTAAGGCCCAATTTTTCTGCCCCTGTTTAACAGGGGCGTGTAATTACAATTTTTGATGCAATACTTTGCAACAGAGCTCATTGCTGTGCTCCAAGTACAGTATCTGTGAGGGGTTGCAGTGTTGTGGCACCCGTGGCTAAGGCCCAATTTTTCAGCCCCTGTTCTACAGGGGCATGTAATTACAATTATTGATCTAATAATTCACAGCAGGGCCCATTCCTGCGCCCACCAAGAGTAACTGTGAGGGCTTACAGTGTTGTGGCAACACCACCACCACCACCACCACCACCAAAGGCCCAATTTTTCAGCCCCTGTTCAACAGGGGCATGCAATTACAATTCTTGATCTAATAATTCACAGCAGGGCCCATTCATGCGCCCACCAAGAGTAACTGTGAGGGCTTACAGTGTTGTGGCACCAGCACCACTACCAAAGGCCCAAATTTTCCTACCACTGTTCAACAATGGCATGTAAATACAATTCCTGATATAATAGTTCACAGCAGGGCATTCCAGCACCACCAAGAGTAACTGTGAGGGCTCACAGTGTTGTGGCAACACCAACATGTAAGGGGCAAATTTCAGCAGAGTATATACGGCAGGCCCCTACTTTCAAACATCCAACTTACAAACGACTCCTACTTGCAAACGGAAGGAGACAACAGGAAGTGAGAGGAAATCAACCCCTAGGAAGGGAAATTCTCTCCTGTAAGAGTTAATATTGGAAAAAGGTGTCTCCTCTCTACTGATGCTTTATCACCAATCCTTGTTTCAATAAAAATCCCACTTTTCAAAAACAGTTGTCATTGGGACGGAAAGTGAGGTGAAATGTTCTGAACAGGGGCACAGACAGCAAAACAAATGTTACAGGCGTGATAATCCTTCCCTATGTTTTCCAAAAAGCTTAAAAATATATTTTTTGGCTGGAGCTACACTTAAACAATGTACCTGTTCAAAATTAAAAAACAGATTCTACTTAAGAACAAACCTACAGTCCCTGTCTTGTTTGCACCGCCTGTATACTGCTGTTCAGAGTATATAGGGCCTTTTTTATTTTGTGTGCGGGGTTCCCCTTAATATCCATACAAGACTCAAAGATTTTCATCCATATTACCGGGACCAGACATTATATTAAAGCCGCAAGCAGTTTTAAATGGCTTTTTTTCCTTTAGAAATGTCATTTTGTGCAGGGACAGTTCTAAACACGGGAAACACATGCCACTTCACAGGCATACTTTAGACACCCCCCAGGTACGATATTTAAAGGAATATTTGACTTTTTTTTTTTCACTTTTGCATCATTAAAATGACGGCCGTTTTTAAAACTTTGTTTTGCATTGATAAATGTTCCCTGGGGCAGAACCCGGGTCCCCAAAACCTTTTTAGGACAATAACATGCATATTAGTCGTTATAATTAGCACTTTAGATTTTGAACTTTCGCGTCTATTGTATTTAATAGGGTTCTAACGTTCGCGCGAACTTTCGGTCCGTTCGAAGGTTCTGGTGCGAACCGAACGTGGGGGTGTTCGGCTTATCCCTACCTCACTCCCAGTGACAGATTGAGGTCCCACAATGCACATAGCGCAGACATTATGCGTGTACTTAATTAACTCCTTCTCGCCCGTACCATGCGACTGGATACAGTTACTTTTAAGGCCTCTAGGGAGAAAGCCAGAATACTGCCCCCCTCACTAACAGAGGACCTGTCATCTGAACCTAGTAGCACTCCTTGCTATCTGGCTGCTATTCACTTCCTACCAGTGGCGGCTGGTGCTCAATATATTGGGGAGCCCACCCCCCTTTCCCACGTGGAAAACGGATGGGAATCCCCCCCACCCCACTAAGACTCTCTGGCCTCAATCGGAGCTCAGGAACCGCTTCCTGATTGGCCGGGTGGAGAATCAGGAAGACGAGATTAAATATTAATTTGCTATTGTCACACAACTGGATGGGCTCAGGGCGTAGTGCTCTGCGCCCCAAGCCCACCCTTTTTTTAAGCCAATTGAAGCCTCAGGTTATAATCATGTACTTAAAAAAAAAAACATTGAAATTGATGCGTCCGCCGCCCTGCATGTAGATTCAGGGCTGGGCGCAATGGATTGGGGGGGGGGGGGTGGCGCCCCTTATGAACGGGGCCGCCACTGCTTCCTATGGCCCCTTGCACACGGGCGCCTTAGATATGCAGAATACGCTTGCTTAGTGGGGGATCTTTCCACTGATCCTCACTAAGCAGGCAGATGACAAGTCCCTGTTTGCTCCGCTATGCAGAGCGGACACTGTCCCACTCTCCTCTATGGGGCAATCGGATGGAAACTGCCTATCCGTTTACATCCAATGCCATCCGAACCGCCAAAACCAGACGGATGGTGGTCCTATTTTCCATCTGTCTGTTTTTGGTGGACAGGTAAAGATCGGATGGCGGCCGGTGTCAGCAGACATCTGACATTGGCCGCTCCAAAGAGGACAATGCAGGGTCCAATCAGGTCCACCTGAAAAACAGGCGGACCTGATCAGAGTGTAATAGGGGCCTACTGCTCTGACTCTCCTGTTGAGGTAACCCTTTGTGGTGTCCTTCTTTCTGTACCCCGTGCATGCTTTATAGGCCCTGATCTTTAGATATGCCTAGTACTACCATGCACCCCTTTGAATAACTTCAGACCAGGCTCAGAAACAGTTTACCAAAACTTTACTTAGAAGTTGCAAAAGTACAGTCCCATAAACCCTCAAGTCCCTAACTGACTATTTCTCAGCTGCCCAAGTGTACCTTTACAGGTAGAAGTCCATGATGGCAAGATCCTTAATAGGTGGGCTCTCTTGGGGTGGTGCTAATCGAAGGTTGCTCCGGGATACAGCTCTAGGTAACTGATGCAGGAGACAAAACGACTGACCGCACTCCAAGAATAAGGAAAATTGCTTTATTGATATAAAAACATCCAACATGAAAAGCCATTGAGGTTACTGCATCATAAAAGCACAGAGGGGAGCATGGTTGATGCGTTTCACAAATTAGTCATAACCCATAAGCAGTAGCAGTCTCATATTTCATGATGTCTTTTCATGTTGGATGTTTTTATACCAATAAAGCAATTTTCCTTATTCTTGGAGTGCGGTCAATCGTTCTGTCTCCTGCATCAGTTACCCAGATCATGGACTGGACTTGCACCTGATCGTTAAGGAAGGTATTACCATCACCTGGAGCGGTGTTATGCCGTTTGTTGTTTGCTGCTCCGGGTTAAACCCTCTATTGGCCTGGACCTTCTTCCTAGTTTCTATGTGGTCTCGCTCTCTGAGCCCAGCCTTCCTAAAAGATCCGGGAAACCGGCAGACCCAAAGTTTATCCCTTTCCTCATCTAGGCAATCCATTCTCTCTAGCTACAACAATCCTACATGTAAACACCTGTCTACACCCCCCCCCCCTATTTTTGGTAAGCCATCCCAGCTTAACACAACACAAATTTAATACAGTAAAATGCAACAGTCAAACATTATCAGGCTGGATCACAGTTATGAGACCCAGTCACGGTTGGTCGGATATTTGCGCTGAATCTGGTGCACCAGGTTTAACAAGTTCTACCCGGTCCATGTAGATGTGTCTCTATACATTAAATTCCTGGTATAGGTGATGGTATTCTGCCTCTATATGTTCATTTTGGTACCGGGACTGCCAGGTGTTCCGGAACTCGGAGCTTCTCTCAAATTGCCTTACTATAAATGCGGGGATGTTTCTCTTCTAGTTGCCTAAATAGGGCTTCAGTCACATAAGGGAAACTCCTGACCATAACGGACTGCGTAAGGGCATATCATGAAATGATAATGAAATGAAATGAGTGGGCCCGTGTGCAAGATCAAGAGTGGACTGATATAGAATGATATCTATATTTAGATTGGGAGAAAGTGGTATATGACGAAAGCACTCAAGCGGAGTGTGGGACGTTTCGTTACAGTTTGTTGTCATGTGTGCATTAACCTATTTTCTCCGTACTAATGACAAAAGCATGTACCAGGTCAAAGACTGTTACTTCCTTTGAGGGACCAAGGGTTCTTTGGTGGGGGGAGTGTGTAGCGGATGCCCCACTTTGTAACACGTGACCTCGCCAAGCTGGCCATCATGAGTACCCAGGCTTTTCACAGAGGGAGCCTGTCATGTCTGCATGGGCTTTTCACCCCCCTCCTTTTCCCTGTTTCACTGACTGAGTCTGTTGTAATGTGAGCTGACACACACAGAGCTGTGCATTCAGTAGCCTCACTTGTGCCCTTATTGGCAGGAAGCAGAAAGCCAATTGAAGGCACATTTACAGCAGCCAATCAGAGAGAATGTACTGAACTGCAGGAAAAGCTATGGATTCTGGGACATGCCGTTCACTCACAAAATGGCCCCATAGACTGGTATAATGGGAGAAACTACAAATCCCAGAGGAGTTTGCAGAACAGAGGGCTGGCTAAGGACTCCATTCTGTGTTCTGAGGAGATTCTCAGTTCTCCGTGAGACAGATCAGACCTGGAGGAGAGATGCTGTCTCTCAGATGATTTTCCTGCGCGATTCAGGCCTCCACCGCCATTTGGGACATCCAGCCTGAGAGAGGGGGATCCCAGGTGCATATCGAGGCACACCTTCGCTGCCGGTGAATCGTTCCAGTGTGAGGTGACCAGTTGAATTGCCAAGAGAGCTTGTCTGTTCCAGGACGTTCATTTGGCCCTTGATCGCAGGATTTGGTGAGGGGGCATTTTTGCTAATCTGCAGGGAACAGAGACACTGCACTACAGGAGTTATTTGAACACTGTATACAGACATCATTACTGGTTGTCATCTTGCTGACACTTGTAGTACCACAGGGATAAAGGATAAGGCTATCCATTTCTGAACTCTGTATCCTTGTCCTCTCACCTTGTTGAACAAAACCCTGACTGCTTACCTTAACAATCAGGGCCAGTTGTGTTGTTTGGCCCTGCTATACAGGAGTTTAAGTGCACCAATGAAAGTGGCTAGCTGAAGACACCAAAGCTTATCTTTGCTTCAAAAGGACTGAAGCTACTAGTGCCATACGGATCCGCACACACATATTCAGGGCTCTGCATTGGGTGTGTGGGACAGTTTATCTATAAAGTTAAGCCATTACTTGTTGACTTGAATAAGTGTGTAAAGTTGGGCCTGTGTCAGGGGACAGTAGAGAGAGGCCTGACACAAAAGGAGTCATTCCTCTACTCTATGAGTCCAGGCAGGAGAGCAAAGGTAACCAATCCAATTGAAAGTGTCATATTGTGCTTTATTTGCCATTTAACTGCTTGTCGACCGGCTCACGCCGATATACGTCGGCAGAATGGCACGTACAGGCAGATTAACGTACCTGTACGTCGCCTTTGAGACGCAGCATTGTGGGCGCGCGCTGCCGCAAGCTCCGTGAGTGTGATCGTGGGTCCCGCGATCGTCTCACGGAGAGTATGAACGGGGAAATGCTGATGTAAACAAGCATTTCCCCATTCTTCCTAGTGACAGGACACTGATCACAGCTCCCTGTAACTGGGAGCAGCGATTAGTGTCGTCTCACACGTAGCCCATCCCCCCTACAGTTAGATTACATCCCTAGGACACACTTAACCCCTTCAGTGCCCCCTCCTGGTTAACCCCTTCACTGCCAGTCACATTTACACAGTAATAAGTGCCTATTTATAGCACTGGTCCCTGTGTAAATGGTCCCAAAATATCACCAAAAGTGTCCGATGTGTCCGCCATAATGTCGCAGTCACGATAAAAATCGTTGATCACCGCCATTACTAGTAAAAAACAAAATTATTAATAAAAATGCTATAAAACTATCCCCTATTTTGTAGACTTTTGCGCACACCAATCAATAAACGCTTATTGCGATTTTTTTTACCAAAAATATGTAGAAGAATACATATCGGCCTAAACTGAGGAATAAAATTATTTTTTATATATTTTTTGGGGATATTTATTATAGTAAAAAATATTGCTTTTTTTCAAAATTGTCGCTCTTTTTTTGTTTATAGCGCATGTAGCGGCCTCACCCGCTCTCCCCCTTCTTCTTCTCGGCTGGTTCACTCGTCTAGGGGGACCAGGAAGAGGGGTGAGGTGCTGCCACCAGCTCGCACCTCATATGTGTGTAGAGGTTTGAGCTAAGATCTTTACCTTCGGGTCTGTGTCCCTGTCCAGAGCTTCCACTTCAGATATGACAGGTAAATAGATGAATGTAGAACACTTTGCTCCCAGAAAAGTACGCCCACACCAGGTGACAGTACAACATCAATATTTATTCCCGCAGAGATAAATATGCCTCTTTGCGGGCAGACAGGTTGATACAAACACAAACTTGGTGGGGAGAGGGTTCAGGCACAATCCTTTCGGATCAGAGAAGCTGTCAGGAGTTTACAACAACTTTTGGCGCACGGTCGCTGCCACCGACCGTGAGGTTGGTCCCTGCCACAGACCGGGTGAACGATGAGGTCTCTGTCACAGACCTTAGAATAGGCCTCTGCCACCGACCTGATGTAGCTGGGTCTCTGCAAAGACCATAGAACATGGACTACCTTCTAATGGCGACCCCTGTTAGGGAGATGATCCATCCCGGACGGTCCCCAGAGGCCTGCACTGTCACCAGCCAATGCTGCGCTGGATCTTCAGGCCAGGTCACCTCCCTGGTTCTCCTCGCCCGAGACTCGGGTCACCTCACTCAGTGGGCCCCCTAGGTATCTTCTCCCATACGGGACCCAGTCAAAGGTACTGGGCCCCAGGCCTCGGCAAGTACCTCACCCCAGGCTTAAGGTGCCTGGGATGGAACTCAAACTCCCTCGCACCCAGGCCGAGGGCACCTGGGCGCGGACGACCAGAACAGCAGCCCCCAGGCTGAAGGTGCCTGGGGCTCGGACCTCGTGCGCAAGATGTCCGCCCCCTTTATACTCTCTCCCAGCAGGCACAGCGGGTTCCCCGCCCCACCGTACTACTGCCGTGAGAGGACACAAAGGCCACGGCCCTACAATGATGGTTCAACCCCAGCCCAAGGCAACAGCGCCACCCAGGGGCAACAGGGAACTGAACACCATTACATCCTCCACAAACCAAAATGGCCATAGATCCCCAATAATTAGTGCATCTGGGCCATGCTACCGCCCAGATACTACCCCTAAATGCTGACACCCGCTACATGCAAAAAGTAAAAACTGCAGACGTGATTAAATACCACCAAAAGAAAGCTCTATTTGTGGGGAAAATAGGACGCCAATTTTGTTTGGGAGTCATGTCGCACGACCGCGCAATTGTCAGTTAAAGCGACGCAGTGCGGAATCGCAAAAAGTGCTCTGGTCTCTGGCCAGCCAAATGGTCCGGGGCTGAAGTGGTTAAGTGCGTCACTGTTCTTGGGGGCAGTCTCAGGTTTGGAATCCCCTGAGAGTAGTTTAAATATAGGATTAAGAGCTATATTGCTGTCAGGAACTTGGTAGAAGGCCGAGATGCTAGGAGGGCTCCCCTTGCAGCCGAGCGCAGCACACCACTGAGGGTGACACAGCAGGTGTGGTGCCCACAGAAGCATGGGCGCCTGGTAGCTGGAACTGGAGACAGGCGTGCTTGGATGGTCCAGGAAGCAGGGACCGGCGGACAGACTTGATAGCAGAGCCAGGAGCCAGGCCAGGGATCAACACAGGAAGTCAGTCCAGGATCAGAGTCAAGTTCAGGGAGTAAGATAAACAAGTCCAGTAGCCAAGCCAGGGTCAGATGCAGGAAGCAGGCAGAGAGAAGTCAGATGCAAAGCCAAGGATCAAGCCAGGGGGTCAGAAGGATCAGGTCAGGATAGCCGAGTCGGTACACAGATCAGGAACAGCAGATTCACAGGACACAGGAACGCAGACAAGCTGAAGATACACCAGCGATGCACCACTGTCAGCAGTGGGTTTAAATAGGCCGGGCATCATTACGGCGTGCGTGCGGCATTGCGCATATGCGTGCGCCATTGCGCATGTGTGTGCGCATCGTCACGGCGCCGCGCGTTCGCCTAACCATGGTGCCGCGCATCCTTGTGCGCGCATGCACATCAAGGCGTCTATTTCCCTGATAATTGCTCTTACTCTCAGTTATTGTTCTTCAGTTGATTATTTAAATATTTACTGTTACTGTTTGTTATTCTTTCACAGAGATATTGCAGTAAAGACAATTTCTGTGTTTTATCATAACGTGTGTGTTTCTCACTGGTCATTGCACCTACACTATTGCCAGGTGTGCCAAGAGGGGGCTGAGGCTGTTATTGGGGTTGAGAGGCAAAGTAACGGACTGAACAAACTTAAGCAGCCCCTTCCGGGGTATCGCTACATATATATAATTAATACACCTCTGCTACATTGCACAACTAGGAAGAGGACTCCATTCTTTCCTGGCTCAGCTGTACCATGTCAGCTGCTTACAGTGAATGAACAGATGTAATGATGATGATTTGATGAACATTGAGTGCCCCCACTCAATGAATTTCTGCAAAAATATTTTGGAAACATGGTTCCCATACATGTAATTTAACTGTGTTTTGGTTTGCTAGCATTCTTCTTCAACTCTAATCTATGACAAAAGAAAACGCCAGCAGGAATATGTTATTGTTGCTGCTTTTCTTTTCTTTTTTTTTTTTTTAATCCTGACCTGCAGCAAAAGACTTACCTAGAACTTTACAGAAATCCATCATGTCTGAATCTGAACTTTTGGCTTGGGAAATTTACTGCTAACTAGTTTAAAATGCTGTAAAGCAAGTTGGATCTTCTTAGCATCTAGATATAAAGGTCATTGGTCAAGATGAAAGCCACATGCAGTAAAGGGTAATTAGGTCAGTTAGAGCAAGATATGCATTTGTAAGGGCTTGTTCACACTTGCCTAAATTTCTAATGCTCAACAAACGCTCTGTCATGGTTATGAAGTAATGTTTGTCTCTAAGCTTTCCCCTTCTCCATGTGTTCACCTTAGAGGCCAGCCACTCTCACCTGGCTGCTTAAATAATCTCTCCTCCAAGCATGGCTCCACCCCAAGCCCTATCAGGGAATACTATATTAACCTGTGCACTGCAAGCCAGCCGTGCTGATCAACATTGTTTGTTAAGCTATTGTGTGTTTGGGTTCCTGTTTGCCGCGTGTTACGTATGTCTCTGTTTTACCGATCTTGGCTTGTTCTCGACTATCCCTGTCTGCTTGTGACCTTGACCTTTGGCTTGTCCTTTGTTTATCCTTGTCTGCTAGTCGCCCCGACGTTGGCTTATCCCCTCACTATCTCTTGTATCCTGAGCTGCTGCTTCCCCTCTATCCTTTATAGCCTACTGTGAGCGTGAGCTGGGGGACTTTGGGGGCCGCGACGTGGATCCAGTTGCAGCCCAGTCCACCCTCACCACTAGAGGCTCTGGTGAACACCTGCTGGACCTTAGACTCCGTGCCCTGGGTAATCTTAGGCTCTAGCTCCCTGTGGGATCCCTGTTAGTGCTCCAGTGGACCTGCCTTCCTTTATCACCCAGTGTTGCATCTGCAGCAGTCAGCCATAGGGTTCACTACCTTAGCGGTGCACTCCTGACCCCAACGGTGTGCATCTGTCACCTGGCTTCAGGTGACCTGACAGTTTGATCAGCCATGGACCCGGGTGACGTGCCGCTTTCCATAGATGATCCATTACAGGGCATAGTCTGCAGACTTGAGACCCAGGAATCGAATCAGACTCAGGTGATGCGATTCCTCCAGGATCTGGCTTCCCGCTTTGAGCAGCTTCAGGTCTCCTTGGGAACCCTGAGTCAGCAACCTCAAGCACAATCACTATTCCAGTCGCAGTCATAGCCACACATTCACTACAACTGCCAGCTCTGTCCCGTTTCTCTGGGGACTCCAAGGCCTGCAGGGGGTTCCTCAGCCAATGCACTATTCATTTTAAGCTCCAGCCTCAAAACTTTCTGTCTGATCGGGCAAAGGTAGCCTGAATCATCATCCCTCCTCTCTGGTGAAGTTTTAGCCTGGGCAGCCCCTCTGTGGGAACTGAATGATCCTGTGGTTTCTAGCCTTTCTGACTTCTTGAAACTTTTTATGGAATATCTTCGAAGAACCGGCTCATGTCTCTTTAGCGGCCAGCGCCCTTTTACGTCTTTGCCAAGAGTCTACTTCTGTGGGACAGTATGCTCTTCATTTCCGCATACTGACGGCTGAGTTGAGCTGGAATGAGGCCTTAGTCGCAACCTTTTTGCATGGCCTTTCTGATAGAGTGAAAGATGAATTAGCAGGAAGAACCATCCCCACTGATCTGGACGAAGTTATCTCCTTGTGTAACCAGATCAATATTCGTTTTCAGAAAAGGACCCTAGAAAAGCGATGCCGCCACTCCTTGGTCTTCTGTCTGCCTGAGCTCCCCTCTCTTCGACCCATGGAGCATCTCCTGCCAGCTGAGGAACCCATGCAGCTGGGTCGGACCAGGCTATCCCCAGAGGAACGTGCTAAGCGCAGAACTCTGGGCCTGTGTTTCTACTGTGGGGGCAAAGGTCATTTTCGTGACACTTGCCTTCTTCGCCCGGAAAAACGCTCGGGTCCAATACATCTGGAAGGTGGAGTATTGGACCCAGAAATATCACCTTCACCTTCTCGTCTTCTTCTTTCTGTGTTCCTTCATGTTGGTGCTTCTTCTCATTCGGTCTCAGCATATATGGATTCTGGAGCCGCTGGCAATTTCATGGACTCGGAAATTACATCGTCCATGAGACTTACCCTTTTGCCCCTCACCACGCCATTGGTGGTCTTGGTGATTGATAGCACTCTTCTCCCAGGAGGTCCTATCCGCTTCCAGACCCTCCCTGTTAAGATGTCGCTAGGGACACTCCACCAGGAGTGGATATCCTTCCTTGTCTTACCTAAGGCCTCAACTCCTATCATTTTGGGTCTTCCTTAGTTACGGCTCCATTCTCCACATGTTAACTGGACTACTGGACAGATCCTGGCTTGGGGTCCTCCTGTTCCTCGTCCTGCCTACCCAAGGTTGTCCCAAAAGATAAACTTCCTGTTGCCACCATCCCAATATCTTTTGCTCTTCCTACTGCATATAGTGATTTCTGGGATGTGTCCTGCAATAGTCGGGCTGATGCACTCTCTAGGTCATGTGGCACTCTGGATGAGGAGCCCACCTGTGAACCTGAGCCCGATCCTTTATTCCAGTTTGCATAACCATTTACCTTTGTCTGTCCCTAAACACCCTTGGACGCACAGCCAGGCTAGCTTGTCTGCAAGTTCTGCAGTCAATACGCCTTGCGATGCGATTCAGGTAGTCGCTACACCTGACCATGCTATTCATTCGGCCTCTGAACTAGTTATGCCAGTCCAGCCTGTGCCCAGTGAACCTCCTACCTTTTCTTATTCAGGACCTTCTGCAACCTCGCCTCACCCTAATACTATTACGTCCATTCAAACCTGTCTAAGGGGTTCAATCCTTCCTCATTCTGCTCGTCTTTCAGCTATCCAGCTTGACCCCTGAGACATGTCACCTTCTAACCAAATTGACCTCAGGGTTCCACTGACATCTGCCCAGTCTGATGGTCCTGTGCTAGATGACCAGTTCATCTTTAAGGGTCTGGGGGACCCTCCTCAGATTCCTGTTGATCCTCTTATGCCCTTGCTTATTCCTAACAAGCCTTTGGTCCTCAATAAATCCTCTCGTCCTCTCCCTACCTTGGTTCCGGTCTCTGAGGATAACCTAAAGTACAAGGCTAGACAAGTTCTGGATTCTCAGCTCTGCAGAGGCATTCTTCAGTACCTTGTGCATTGGAGAGGGTTTGGTCCTGAGGAGGCGTCTTGGATTGCTGCATCTGAGGTCGTTGCACCTTGTCTGTTGAGGAGGTTTCATCTAAGATTTCCCTTTAAGCCTGGGCCCAGGCGGGGGAGGGGGAGGACCCATAAGAGGGGGGGTACTGTCATGGTTATGCAGTAATGATTGTCTCTCAGCTTACCCCTTCTCCATGTGTTCACCTTAAAGGCCAGCCACTCTCACCTGGCTGCTTAAATAATCTCTCCTCCAAGCATGGCTCCACCCCAGGCCCTATCAGGGAACACTATATTAACCTGTGCACTGCAAGCCAGCCGTGCTGATCAACGTTGTTTGTTAAGCTATTGTGTATTTGGGTTCCTGCTTGCCGTGTGCTACGTCTGTCTCTGTTTTACCGATCTTGGCTTGTTCTCGACTATCCCTGTCTGCTTGTGACCTTGACCTTTGGCTTGTTCTTTGTTTATCCTTGTCTGCTAGTCGCCCCGACGTTGGCTTATCCCCTCACTATCTCTTGTATCCTGAGCTGCTGCTTCCCCTCTATCCTCTATAGCCTACTGTGAGCGTGAGCTGGGGGACTCTGGGGGCCGCGACCTGGATCCAGTTGCAGCCCAGTCCATCCTCACCACGAGAGGATCTGGTGAACCCCTGCTGGATCTCAGACTCTGCACCCTTGGGAATCTTAGGCTCTAGCTCCCTGTGGGATTTCTGTTAGTGCTTCAGTGGACCTGCCTTCCTTTATCACCCAGTGTTCCATCCGCAGCAGTCAGCTATAGGGTTCACTACCTTAGAGGTGCACTCCTGACCCCAACGGTGTGCATCTGTCACCTGGCTTCAGGTGACCTGACACGCTCCTATAGCGTTTGCAAGGCATTAGTATGGGCGTCAGACAGGCATCAATGAGCTTTAGTATGGGCATTAGACAGGTGTTTTTCAAGCATTAATGAGGAGTTAAAAATGCTCCCCAAATGCCCTATGGGCAGTTTTGAAGTGTTTGACGAGTGTTAAAACTGCTCCACAAATGCCTTTTCCATTACAGTAAATGAGCTAATTCTAACGCCCCACAAACACTCCACAGCTGCCTGCCAGGCATTACCATAGACTTGAATGGGAGGCGTTGAAGCCTTTCAAACGCCTCCTGACTCGACATGAGGCTTAAATTTTGAAGAAACTCGACGCTAACGCTTAGTGTGAACAGCACTATGTGCTGTCTATTGTATCTTGTGCATGGGTGTTTGAGGGGCCTTTTTAACGCCGCTCAAACGCCTCTCAAATGCCTGCTCTTAATGCCAGTGTCTGACAACAAGATAAAATGCAGTTAAAATTCTGTACAATCTTTATTAAACATCCATCAAGACATAAAGGGGAGGAATGTGACGGGAGTCACTTTGGGCCGTGGGCTGGTGGAACTCAGAATCCATTGGAGAGGTTGAGAAACCCTTGCTTCACCTCCTATGTCTAAGTCACCCCGTGTCTATTAGGGGCAGAAGGGGGGGGATGTCCTCCTTGTGTATATATTTGGTGGAGTTTGTTTGGGGGGGATGTCCTCCTGGTGTATATATTTGGGCGAGTTTGTTCAAAATAAAGATTCCATGTTCAAGCTGTGTAACTGAACTAGTCTTGTCTGGTTCTTAGTTACAATATATTAACTGTAATATCTGATGTTCAGTTTGGAGGAGGCTGTGTACTGACGGAAGCACTCAAGTGGAGTGTGACGGGGATTCGTTACATTGGTGGCAAGCAGTGCCCTCCCCAACAAGGATTCGTGCACCTAGGAGACAATATCAGAGAAAGGGTGTCCCAGCAGCAGACGCCACCCCAGAATGATAACACAATTCCAGCTGAGGCGCTGGCAACCAGACAGAGGGTGCAAGACCTCTGCCCCACACCTGCAGCAGTTCTGAAGGCCCAGGGTGAGGAGGTGGCGGTCACTCCCAAGCAGCAGATCAGGATGCAGGGGGAGAAGAGAGAGGAGGTTGCCATCTTTCCTCCCCAACAGTCAGCCAGAGTGGAGGAAACTGTCTTCCCTCCCCAACAGTTAGCCAGAATGGATTATGTGAGCACTGAAGTGCTAACAGGGCAGAACACTACTGGCCTCTGTGCACAACAATCCACTCCGCAGGAGCTCCAGGGACAGAATGCAATTGGCACTTAATAACGGCAGCTTGAGCTGATGTCGGTGGATGGGGCTGCGGTCTCCACTAACGGAAATCCAGCAGAAGTGCTGGCAACAGGGCAGAGTGCTACTGTCACGTACCTGAAGGGAGACTGAAGTGACAAGGTCGGCTTCTCTTGAATCTCCAGCCTTGGTCCCGCTGGAGGTGGAACAGAGGGAAATGAGGGACAGGAGGAACACTAGTGCCTGCAGATGTAGACCCGGACACCAGTAGCAGGGGGTGCGAGACTGGACGATCAGGAGGATCATCAGATTACGGAAGGTAGCTGTGCACCAAGGATCAGCCGGGGTTAAAGAGGCACTCCGCTGGAACAGTGGCACTGGGACGTCAGATGATGTTAAGTCCCAGGAAGACTTGCAGCAGGAAGTTGCAGAGAGTCGCAGGACTGAAGTCGCAGACACTCGGAGGTTGAAGAGGAGCGACACAGGAAACAGATGCAAGGTCACAAGGGTAGCTGGGTCAGGTAACAGGCGGGCAGCAAAGTACAAGGCAGCAGGCAGAAGCAGGGTCAAATGGGTAGCCAGGATCAGGAGCCAGTAATCAGAAAAGAGGAGAGTCCAGAAGCAGGGTCAAGGCAAGCCAGGTTCAGCAAAAGGTATCAAGCAGGATCACAACAGGGTTCAGGATATCGGGTAACAGCTGAAGACCAGTCAGCAAGGGTCTGGGGTCAGGGAACTTCCTTAAATAGGCCGTTTGGCGCCAATTGGCGCTAGGAACGCGCTCCTGCGCGTGCACGCAGTCTGTTGCGCACGTGCATGCGCATTGGTGCGCCCGTGCGCGCATTGAACGAAAACTTATGGTTCTCTAACATTGCCCCCCCTTACAGGCAGCCTCCGGATGCCCACCAGGGAACTTTTCTCAGGGTGAAGGTGAAGATAGGCCCGAATTAACTGTGGAGCATGTACGATGGAGGAAGGTTCCCATTAGTTGTCTTCAGGGCCATAGCCCTTCCACTTGATTAAAAACTGGGTTTGACCTCTTCTCTTCCTGCAATCCAAAACGGCTTCAACCTCAAATTCCTTGTTTCCTTCAACAAGCAATAGAGCAGGAGTTTCGGGTTCACGATCAGGGAAGGAGTTAGCCATGGATCGTTTTAAGAGAGACACGTGAAACACCGGGTGAATCCTCAAACTCACCAGCAGGCTAAGCTCAAACGCAAAAGCATTGATCCTCTTCTTAACAGGAAACGGGCCAATGTATCTTGGTCCCAATTTTATAGAGGGACAAGCCAACTTTAGGTTTGCAGTGGAAAGCCACACTTTATCCCCTGGTTGAAGGTCTAGGTTACCTCTTCTCCTCCGATCATAGAACCTCTAATTATTTTCCTGGGCTTTAGTGATGGTTTCTTGCAAGAGTTGGTTGTTGGACCTCCAGAAGTCCAGATACTCCTGTACTGCTGGAACTGAAGATTCCTGGGGAACATCAGGCAAGAAGGATGGGTGAAACAAGAAGGGGATTTGTTTGGTTGCAGAATGTATAGAGTTATTGTATGCAAATTCCGCTAACGGCAAAAGAGAGGCCCAGTCATCTTGTGCAAATGAAGAAAAACACTGCCGATACTGCTCCAGGGTCTGGTTTGTCCTCTACGCTTGACCGTTAGTCTGTGGATGGTAGGCAGATGACAAACAGTGTTTAATGCCCAGGGCTTCACATAAGGATTTCCAAAATCGGGATGTGAATTGCACCCCACGGTCAGAGGTGATGTTAGCAGGAATACCGTAGGCATACAACTTCCTTGATTAAAGAAGAAGCAGTCTATGCAGCGGAAGGGGTACCTTTCAGGGGCACAAAGTGGGCCATCTTAGATAGTCTATCCACAATTACAAAAATGGTAGTGAACCCTTCGGATGGGGGTAATTCGACAATAAAGTCCATAGTGATCATAGTCCATAATTAGTGTTGAGCGAACCCGAACTGTAAAGTTCGGGTCCGTACCAAACTTTAGCTTTTTCCCGAACCCGAACCCGAACCAGGACTTTGCGCAAAAGTCCGGGTTCGGGTTCGGGTTCGGCAATCTAATTACGCATTTAGAAATGCTTCAGGGGCCAGCCAATCACCTTTTGATTAGCTGGTGTGCCCTTATGCCGCGTACACACGATCGTTTTTCCCATCGGGAAAAATTAAATTTTTTTTTTCGCCGAGAAAAACGATCGTCTGTGGGCTTTATGCCGTTTTTCTCGTTGAGAAAAACGGCAGGAAAAACGACGAGAAAAATTAGAACATGTTCTAAATTTTCTCATCGTGTTTTCCATCATTTTTTTCCGCGGCAGTTTTCCCATAGGGAGACACTGCCGCGGAGCCCACAGACGGTCGTTTTTCTCGTCAAAGAAAAAAATGACGGGAAAAACGGTCGTGTGTGGGGGAACATTTCATTTCATTTTTTTTCATGCCGTGATTTACGGCGGTGTTTTCACCGCCGTGAATCACGATCGTGTGTACGCGGCATTAGAGGCCATCATAGCCATGCCTACTAATGGCATGGCTGTGATTGGTCAGTGCAACATGTGACCCAGCTTCTATATAAGCTAGAGGCACACAGCACACACGTCACTCTGCTTCAGAATAGATAGGGAGAGGATCTTGGCTGCTGCTGTTGCTAATAGGGAGAGATTGTAAAATAAATGAGGTAGTCCTGATTCTGCAATCTGAGGGAAAAGATAGAGAGATAGTGTAGTGTAGGACCAGGTTCCTGTTGGTGCTTTCAGGGAGAGAGAGATATATTATATAGGAGTCCAGATTCAGAGATTAAAATCAGCGATCTGCATAGGTTTACCTGTTTGTGTTGCAGTGCACAGTCTTTTTACACTGCCATGAGCCCAGTGTCAGAGAAAATCTACCTTTTATCTGCAAGCTCAGTGCACCAGCACTGCATATATTACGTTGAGAGATACACCGTTTCCATACTGTGGGTGTATTCTGCTCTTTGAAAAAGATCCATTTAGGGGAAAAAAAAAGGCACTTTATTGTGCTCTTTTCCAAAAGACCCGTTTAGGGCAAAAAAAAAAAAAATTGCACTTTAATGTACGCTTGCAAAAAGAGCCATTTTTTCAAGAGCCATTTTTTTTGAATAGCATTTTCTGCAGTTCTGTAGCTGTGCGATTCAGCGGTTACGTACTGTGGGTGTGTTCTGCTCTTCCAAAAAACGCAGTTTAGGGGCACAAAAAATAGTTTGCAGTGTGTTATACATATTTGGAGGTGTGTGAAATAAACAATTTCTATATAGCTTTCTCCTACTGTGCTATACTAAAAAAACAACATTTTTTTTGAATAGCATTTTCTGCAGTTCTGTAGCTGTGCGATTCAGCGGTTACGTACTGTGGGTGTGTTCTGCTCTTCCAAAAAACGCAGTTTAGGGGCACAAAAAATAGTTTGCAGTGTGTTATACATATTTGGAGGTGTGTGAAATAAACTATTTCTATATAGTTTTCTCCTACTGTGCTATACTAAAAAAACAACAATTTTTTTGAATAGCATTTTCTGCAGTTCTGTAGCTGTGCAATTCAGCGGTTACGTACTGTGGGTGTGTTCTGCTCTTCCAAAAAACGCCGTTTAGGGGCACAAAAAATAGTTTGCAGTGTGTTATACATATTTGGAGGTGTGTGAAATAAACAATTTCTATATAGTTTTCTCCTACTGTGCTATACTAAAAAAAAACAATTTCTATATAGTTTTCTCCTACTGTGCTATACTAAAAAATCAACATTTTTTTTGAATAGCATTTTCTGCAGTTCTGTAGCTGTGCGATTCAGCGGTTACGTACTGTGGGTGTGTTCTGCTCTTCCAAAAAATGCCGTTTAGGGGCACAAAAAATAGCTTGCAGTGTGTTATACATATTTGGAGGTGTGTGAAATAAACAATTTCTATATAGTTTTCTCCTACTGTGCTATACTAAAAAAACAACATTTTTTTTGAATAGCATTTTCTGCAGTTCTGTAGCTGTGCGATTCAGCGGTTACGTACTGTGGGTGTGTTCTGCTCTTCCAAAAACACCCATTTAGGGCAAGATCCTAAATTTGGAAAATATGAGGAGAAGGTCAAAGGGACGTGGTGGCCCCGGTCGTGGTGCTGCTGGTGGAGCTCCTGTTGCAGGGAGAGGATGTGGTGGATCTGTGCCAGATACACGCACAAGTGAAACACCTTCCTCAGGTGCGAGTAGGCGACAGAGCCTGCGGCGGTATTTTGTCGCGCCTAATGAGGCTGTACGAATGTTTAGGCCAGGACAAGTACAGGCGATAGTAGATTGGGTTGCTGACAGTGCCTCGGGTTCCTTCACATTGTCTCCCACCCACTCTTCTGATGAAAGATCAGAGTTGGCACCTGAAACCCATGTCCATCAGTCTTTCACCTCACCCCCTTGCAAATCAGCCAAGCAGTCTGAGCCCCAAATCATGCAGCAGTCTCTTCTGCTTTTCGATGACTCTGTTAGCAGGGTTTCCCAGGGCCATCCACCTAGCCCTGCCCCAGAAGTGGAAGAGATTGCAGCGATGCCCAACCACTTATGTTTCATGATGAGTACATGGAAAAACCATTGCAGTACGTCTCGGATGATGACGAAACACAGGTGCCAACTGCTGCTGCTTTCGCAATTGTGCAGACAGACAAGGAGGGCAGGGGTGAAGACTGGGTGGAAGATGATGTGGAGGACGATGAGGTCCTCGACCCCACATGGAATGAACGTTATGCAGGTGACCAGTGTAGTTTGGAGGAAGAGGCGGTGGTCGCACAGAGCCACCAGCACAGCAGAAGAGGGAGCAGGGTGCAAAAGCGGAGCGTCTGTCAGCTAGACAGTATGTCTGCTACTGCCCAACGCAGCAAGGGACCGAGCACACCAAAGCCAGGTCCAAGGAGTTCCCTAGCGTGGCAGTTCTTCACACAATGTGCTGATGACAAGACACGAGTGGTTTGCAGGCTGTGCAATCAGAGGCTGAAGCGAGGCATAAACGTTCTCAACCTGAGCACAACCTGCATGACCAGGCATCTAAGTGCAAAGCACGAGCTGCAGTGGAGTAGACACCTCAAAAACCAAGAAAGGTCTCTGACTCCTCCTGCTTCCTCTTCTGCTGCAGTCTCGGCCCCTTCATCCACCTCTGTAGTGACAGTGGCACCTGCCACCCCGCAAACAGAGGATCTGCCAGCAACACTACCACCTGGGTCACC
Organism: Rana muscosa; assembly: GCA_029206835.1. Lineage (NCBI taxonomy): Eukaryota > Metazoa > Chordata > Amphibia > Anura > Ranidae > Rana > Rana muscosa. The sequence goes on along the minus strand of CM055117.1, from coordinate 477,239,924 downwards.
AACCATCTCCACAATGTCCCATGGAAGCGTTCAGCTCTCTATCTCCCAAACATTGGAGCGGAAGAGGAAGTACCCACCTAGCCACCCGCGATCCCTGGCCTTGAATGCCAGCATTTCAAAACTCCTGGCCTTTGAAATGCTGTCATTCCGTATGGTGGAGACGCAGAGTTTTAAAAGCCTGATGGCATTGGCTGTCCCACAGTACGTCGTGCCCAGCCGCCACTATATTTCCAGGCGAGCCATCCCTTCCCTGCACAACCAAGTGGGGGACAAAATCAGGTGTGCACTGCGCAACGCCATCTGTGGCAAGGTCCACCTAACTACGGATGCGTGGACCAGTAAGCACGGTCAGGGACGTTATATCTCCCTAACAGCACACTGGGTAAATGCAGTGGCGGCTGGGCCTGAGGCAGATAGCAGTTTGGCGCATGTCCTTCCACCACCGAGGATTGCAGGGCGCTTCAGTTTGCCTCCTGTTGCTAACTCCTCCTACTCCGCTTCCTCATCCTCTACCGCCTCCTCATCCGGTCAGCGTAACACCTTCACCACCAACTTCAGCACAGCCAGGGGTAAACGACAGCAGGCAGTTTTAAAACTTTCCTGTTTGGGGGAAAAACCCCACACCGTGCAGGAGTTGTGGAGGGACATGGAACAACAGACCAATGAGTGGTTGCTGTCAGTGAGCCTCAAGCCCGGCCTGGTGGTGTGCGATAATGGGCGAAATCTCGTAGCAGCTCTGGGCCTAGCCGGTTTGACGCACATCCCTTGCCTGGCGCATGTGCTGAACTTGGTGGTCCAGAGGTTCCTTAAAAATTACCCCAATATGCCAGAGCTGCTGCAGAAAGTGGCGGGCTGTGTGTGCGCACTTTCGGCGTTCTCACCCTGCTGCTGCTCGCCTGTCAGCGCTGCAGCGTAACTTTGGCCTTCCCGCTCACCGCCTCATATGTGACGTGCTCACAAGGTGGAACTCCACCTTGCACATGCTGGCCAGACTGTGCGAGCAGCAGCAGGCGATAGTGGAGTTTCAGCTGCAGCAATCACGCGTGAGTCGCTCTGCGGAACAGCACCACTTCACCACCAATAACTGGGCCTCCATGCGAGACCTGTGTGCCTTGTTGTGCTGTTTCGAGTACTCCACCAACATGTCCAGTGCCAATGACGCCGTTCTTAGCGTTACTATCCCAGTTCTATGCCTCCTTGAAAAAACGCTTCGGGCGATGATGGAAGAGGATGTGGCACAGGAGGATGAGGAGGAGGAGGAGGAAGCGGGATCATTTCAAAGGCTTTCAGGGCAGTCTTTCACAAGTGGCTACGAGGGTGGGTTCCTGCACCAACAAACGCCAGGTACACAATTGTCCGGCAGAAAGGGCACAGTTCTGGAGGATGACGAGGTGGAGGAGGAGATGGAGGAGGAGGAGGAGGAGGAGCCATTTTCACAGCAGGGTGGCACCCAGACCAGCTCGTGGCAATCACTGGTGCGTGGCTGGGGGGATACAGAGGACACAGACGATACACCTCCCACAGAGGACAGCTTTTCTTTGCCTCTGGGCAGCCTGGCACACATGAGCAATTACATGCTGCAGTGTTTCCGCAATGACCGCCGAGTTGCCCACATTTTAACTGGTGCTGATTACTGGGTGGCCACCCTGCTGGATCCCCGTTACAAGGACAATGTACCGTCCTTAATTCCCTCACTGGAGCGAGATCGTGAGATGCGCGAGTACAAGCGCACGCTGGTAGACGCGCTGCTGGTGGCATTCCCACCTGACAGTGGGCGTACGGTGGAAGCACAAGGCGAAGGCAGAGGAGGAGGAAGAGGTCGCCAACGCAGCCGGGGCACCGGCAGCACCTCAGAAGGCAGGGTTAGCATGGCTGAAATGTGGAAAAGCTTTGTCAGCACGCCACAACAACCAGCACCACCAGCTGAGATGGAACGTCTTAGCAGGAGGCAGCATTTCACCAACATGGTTGAGCAGTATGTGTCCACAGGCCTACACGTACTGGATGACGGGTCTGCCCCTTTTAACTTCTGGGTCTCCAATTTGGGCACATGGCCTGAGCTTGCCCTTTATGCCTTGGAGGTGCTGGCCTGCCCTGCAGCCAGTGTATTATCTGAACGTGTATTTAGCACAGCAGGGGGCGTTATAACAGACAAGCGCAGCCGCCTGTCCAGAGCCAATGTGGACAAGCTCACGTTCATTAAAATGAACCAGGCATGGATCCCACAGGACTTGTCCGTACCTTGTGCAGAATAGACATGTATACCGGTGTTGTGACAAAAACTGTCCGGCCATCGGATTGTGTCCGGCCCATACTGCGAAGGCGCAGCGCTTGCGCAGTACAGGGGACAAGGAGATTCACAAAATCTCCGAAGATGAACGGCGCCTGCGCAGTGAGTGCAGGTTCAAGCCCCACCATCCAAGTGGACATACGGTAGCAAATAGTAACAGGGCCCCTCACGGGCTCGGTTCGATCGCCACGCTTCGGGCACGGCCTCACTTGGCTCGGCTTGAACCACGGATGGTGTGGCCTTCACCTGAACTCACCGCGCAGGCGCCGTTCGTCTTGGGAGATTTTCGAAATCCCCTTGTCCTACATACTGAGCAAGCGCAGTACAGGGTGGACACTATTTGACGGGGGACAGAATTCGACACATCACCGGCCTTACCCAGCCATTGTTGTATTTTTGAACCAGTGTTGGCTACCTAGTCCTCCTCCACCGCCGCTTCCACCTACACAGCCACATCCACCGCCACCTCAACCTCCTACTCCATATGGACCTCGTCCTCCTAGGTCAAGATTATAATTTTTATTTTATTTTTTTGTAGCGCACAGATCCTTTCCCCCTTACCTGCCTTTATGTTGTTGGCTCCTCGCAGGAGGGAGAAAGGCACACCGCACTACCAGCCCGTACCCTCCTATATAAAGAGGTTGAGCGGTGTACTTGACGGGCCGTGTCCACAGCCGGAGTCAAAACTCCTCCAGAGGATGATTCTCACCTCTACTGTAGGTAGAGGCAAGTCCTTTAATTCCCAGTAAAGTCAATGTCCACACCAGCTGAAATTACAACTCTTATTCTCTCATGGCAAAATAAACTCTACTCGGATAGAAAAGGTTAGAGCAAAGAAACAGGACAGCTTAAGGTGTGGAGGAGGTCCAGGCACAAACGTAGCACATTCACTTCACTGCTTAGGTTTCTCAAACAGTTTTAGGTGCACGGTCTCTGCCACAGACCTTGAGGTTGGTCTCTGCCACAGACCGGGTGTACAAGGCCCCTGCACGGACCTGGAGAACTTTGGTCTCTGCCACAGACCAGGGTGTATAAGGCCCCTGCCACGGGCCGGGTGAATAAGGCCTCTGATACAGTCAAGATGACCTTGAGCTTCTCCTTCTACGAACCTAGCCCATATCAAGGGGAAGACATCTCTCCAGGGAGTCAACAGACCCTTCCTTCACCGTGACTCCCGCATCGGTTCATCAGAATGATCCTCCCTTCCCTGGAACATGGTCCCCTACACGAGGCGGCACCCTAAGACTCCTCGACCCTTAGCGGACTCCAGACGAAGGCTCTGGACTCCAGGCTTTACTCCCGCACCTAGGCCTCCATACCCAGGGCAGCAGGAACTCCAGGATAGTACCTCACCCTGGGCTAAAGGTGCCCGAGATGGAACAGGAACACATGCACCCAGGCCGAAGGCACCTGGGCGTGGACCCCACTGGACATCAGCCCCCAGGCCAAAGGTCTGCCCCTTTTATATGCTCTCCCGGCATGCACAGCAGGTTCCCCGCCCCGCTGTACTACTGCCAAGAGGGGACACAAAAGGCACAGCACTGTATCGGCAGTTCAACCCTAGCCTACCATGGCAGCGCCACCTGTAGGCCCCAGGGAACTGCACACCAATACTGTCCCCCGGGGACAAAATGGTCCATGAATCCTACAGAATTAGGGTGTTTGAGCCTATTTACCACTCAAACACTTCCCTTAAATTTAGCACCCCGCTACATTTTTATTTCAAAGTATTTTATTTTCCCACTAGCTTATCCATTAAATTGAATAATTTATTCCAGAAAGGGCGTATTCTGGGGCATTCCCACCATATGTGTGGCATCGTGCCGTTGAGTTTCTGAGGTTCTTAATGACTTCCCGTACCTCTTCTGCTTAAAAGGGGGCCTCCAGCATATTTTTTATTTTTTTATTTTTTTTATGTTATTTTAAGTTATTTCCCTATCCACATTTGTTTGCAGAGCACTTGCCATGCTCTTAACAACATTTTGCTGCCATTTGCAGCCCTCTAGCCCTTTCCATTACTTTTTTAGAGCCTTTTTAGTCCTTAGAAGTCCGGGTCCCCATTGACTTCAATGGGGTTCGGGTTCGGGTCTGGGTTCGGGTTAAAGTTCGGTCCCGAACCCGAACTTTTTTCCGAAGTTCGGCCGAACCCGTCGAACTCGAACATCCAGGTGTCCGCTCAACTCTATCCATAATTTATCAGGAACAGGAAGGGGTTCCAATAGACCCCAATTCTTGGCTCTATCAGATTTATTCCGAAGACACGTTGTGCAAGATTTAACATAGTCCCTGCAGTTTTGTACCAAGTTGGGCCACCAGAAGGAGCGAAGAACCAGATTTGAAGTCTTATAGGCTCCAAAATGCCCTGCCAAGGGGTGGTCATGGCACATGTAAAGAACTGCCGTTCGTAGGTGCTCAGGAACAAAGATCTGCTCACCATGGAAATAGAGCCCCTCTTTCAACTGAAGGTGGAGTTCCTGAGGTGGAGGATGGTTCTGCACTGCTGACTTGATTTGAGAGATGAGATCACTCTGTAAGAAAAGGACATTTTTAGCAGGTAAAATGGTATCAGGTTCAGGGGGAGCCTCAGTGTCTTGGAACATACGGGAAAGGGCGCCTGGCTTCCCGTTCTTAGACCCTGGCCGATATGTAATATGGAATCAGAATCTTGCAAAAAAGAGGGCCCATCTAGCCTGGCGGGGTCTTCGTCTCTTGGCTGCTCTTAAATATTCAAGGTTCTTGTGATCGGTGAACACAAGGATAGGATGGGCCGCTCCTTCGAGAAGATAGCGTTATTCTTCCAAGGCAGATTTAATAACTAGTAACTCCCGATCACTAACGTCATAGTTCCTTTTTGAGGTACTTAGTTTTCTGGAAAAGAAGGCAACAGGGTGAAGTAGGGATTTTGTCCCCTGTCGTTTAGACGGTATGGCTCCAACGGAAATTTCGAAGGCATCGACCTCGAGAACATAGGGCAAGGCAGGGTCAGGATGTCTCAGAATGGGTGCAGAAGAAAAAAGGCCCTTCAATCTTTCAAAAGCAGCTTGAGCTTCTAAAGTCCATGCGAAGGTTGTGCGTGATCTGGTTAATTGTGTAATCGGGGATATAATACCTGAAAAGTTCTTGATGAATTTCCTGTAAAAGTTGGAGAATCCCACAAACTGTTGTACAGATTTTTTATCAGTTGGGGCTGGCCATTCGAGGACTGCTGATACCTTCTGTGGGTCCATAGCAATCCCATCTGCGGAGATAACGAGACCCAGGAACTGAATGGTGGACTTCTCGAACTCACACTTTTCTTCTTTGACATAGAGATGGTGTTTCCTTAGTCTGTCTAATACCTTCTTAACATGGACCCGATGAGACTCAAGGGAAGTGGAGAAAATTAATATGTCATCTAAGTAAACGATGGTGAACACATCAAGAAAGTCCCGAAACACATTGTTTACAAAATGCTGGAAGGTAGCTGGTGCATTACAGATTCCAAAGGGCATCACCAGGTATTCAAAGTGCCCAAAACGCGACCTAAAAGCCGTCTTCCACTCATCCCCTTCTCTGATTCTGATCAGGTTATACGCCCCTCTTAAATCCAACTTGGAGAAAACACGTGCGTCGCGTAGTCTCTGAAACAACTCAGGGATGAGTGGTAGGGGGTATCGGTTTTTAATGGTAACTTTATTTAAGTCCCGGTAGTCAATACAAGGCTGGAGTGTGTGATCTTTCTTTTCAACAAGGAATATTCCTGCTCCAGCAGGGGAAGAGGAAGGCTGGATAAATCCCTTGTCAAGGTTCTCATCAATATACTTCCGTAATTCCCCAAGTTCAAGTTCAGAGGGGGGGTAAATTCTGCCAAAAGGGATTTCAGCGCCAGGTAAACGTTCAATAGGACAATCGTAAGGTCTGTGAGGTGGAAGAGTGTCAGCATTCTTTTTATTGAAAACGTCTAGCTATTCATGATAGACGGAAGGCACAAGTTTAGCAGTCTCAGGGTCCACACTGATGCAGAGGAATGGTTCTCCCAGGCTGGGCGTAGGAAGAAACCAATATTTCTTGCAGTAGCCAGAAGAGAAAGACACCTCCCCAGAGGACCAGTTGATGAGGGGATTGTGCGCCTTCAGCCAGGGTTGCCCTAGGATAACAGGGAACAGAGGGGATGTGATGACATCAGTGGCGGCTGGTGAAGTTTTAGGATGGGGGGCGCAAGACCCCGCCCTTCCACGGTTGGCCTCTCCCACTTCTCATAAGCCACACCCCTTATAGAATCCACCCACTCCGTCCCCTGTATTCCACTCATAGTGTCAGCATTATACACCAGGCTCTGCACATCATATACCAGGCTGCACATTATACACAGGGCTCTGCACATCATATACCAGGCTGTATATTATAAACAGGGCTCTGCACATAATATACCAAGCTGCACATTATACACAGGGTTCTGCACATCATATACCAGGCTGCACATTATACACAGGGTTCTGTACATCATATACCAGGCTGCACATTATACACAGGGCTCTGCACATCATATACCAGGCTGCACATTATACACAGGGCTCTGCACATCATATACCAGGCTGCAAATTATACACAGGGCTCTGCACATCATATACCAGGCTGCACATTATACACAGGGCTCTGCACATCATATACCAGGCTGCAGATTGAACACCGGGCTCTGCACATCATATACCAGGCTGCACATTATACACCGGGCTCTGCACATCATTAAGGATGAGTTCTGGCATGTTCGCATACTCCACGTGCAGAGCCCGCCAGGAAGTCGGCACGGCGCTGCGCTAATCACAGGCAGGGAGACATTTCCCTATCTCTGCAGCCGAGCATCGGGACAATGTCTCCCTGCCTGTGATTAGCGCAGCGCCGTGCCGACTTCCTGGCGGGCTCTGCACGTGGAGTATGCGAACACACCAGAGCTTATCCCTACACATCATATACCAGGCTGCACATTATACACAGGACTCTGCACATCATATGCCAGGCTGCACAATATACACCGACAAAGCTTTAATTTGTTTTAAAACCCAGACGATATCTGGAGATCACAGACTAGAAAATGGTTTAAACTTGCATTTTAAAGAGGTTGTAAAGGTTCGTTTTTTATTTTCTAAATAGGTTCCTTTAAGCTAGTGCATTGTTGGTTCACTCACCTTTTCCTTTGATTTACCTTCTAAATGTTTTTTTTCTTTGTCTGAATTTCTCACTTCCTGTTTCTCCTCACTAAACTTCACACCATCATCCGAGTGGTGTTGAGTCAAAACAGCTTACTGAACAGCTTACTGAGGAGGAACAGAAAGTGAGAAATTCAGACAAAGAAAACAAAGAAAAAAAAAGTTTAGAAGGGAAATCTTAGGAAAAGATAAGTGAACCAACAATGCACTAGCTTAAAGGAACCTATTTAGAAAATAAAAAACGAACCTTTACAACCCCTTTAAGTTCTGACTTTATTAACCCATTGCATAGCCTCTCTACAACATTAAACGTTAGACAACAGGGGTTGCATTTAAAAGGTAATTTCGCCTTTGATAAGAAAAAAATGTAATTACTACACTACATTTTGTATTTTTACAATTACAATTACCTATGTAGTTTCATCTGCTGCCCGCTATGACTCATAAAACTGGCAAATGTTTAAACATGGTGTACATGTAGGGTTGTGTTTTGTACACGGTCAATGTACAACTGTGTTATGTAAGTTTCAATACAAGCAATAACAAGTAGGGATCTGCAATGACATTTGCCAACTTACAACCTGGAAATATGCTTTGTTTTAGGTCCAAATGCAGGCAAAAATTTGGGCCCGATTCATCCCTGAAATGGAGAACAGGGACGCACCGGACCCCTGCTGTGAGCCTCTCTGCACAACAGTGTGAATCTAGCCTGAATGGGGCCTTAAACTTACTCTGAAGCATGAATCGGACTGATGGTATATCAAGCACAGAGACTTGTGATGATCGCTTAGGAATATGGCTACATGAGATTACAAAGAGCTCTGATTAAAGCTTAAAAAATACTGGCATTTGACATTTTTTTTCTTAGCCTGTAAAAGCACCTGTATGTTAGCTTATGTGTCCATGTGCACACAGGCGTTTACAGACATATTAAAAGCAGAGCAATTACAGTCTGAAAAAAAACCCCCCATAGAAAGCACGTTTAGGAGAGGAGGTGAAGCGCAGAAAAAAGCTAAACACACTGAAACGCTAGACGCATTTAGGTGCATTTGAGAGGTAATGCATTTAAATGGCCAGAACAAATAAATATTTTGGCCAATAGGATACATTTACGATAAAACACATGATGGGCCTGTACTGGGCTTTTCTCCTGACAGGAGTTCTAATGTTAAGAGGAGCAAAGCAAACACCCTGTGTGCATGAGGTCTATTGGGTAGATTATGAAATTTTTTTTTTTTTTTTGTTTACAAATTATTTTATTTGGAAGACAAGTGAAAATGTACATACTTCAGCGAAAAGCAATGTATAACATACAGTTATGCTAGAATCTACAGAGTGTGTACATGAGTATGGCAATAAAGGTTAGAATAATAGGTAGTCAGTACCAGTAAAAAGGAAAAGGTAACGGTTGGGTATACAAAAAGAGTGTTGTAAATATATATGGTATAGGGGCAATCTCAGTAATAGGTTTAAGCAGTGTGAGACTGTACTATCTGATAGGAGTGGGCAGGGAATTTCGGCAAATATGTGGTTTTTCTTATTAAGTTGGAGTCCAAAATGTCCATTTCCCATTAAAAGTGTGCATACTGTCAAAGAGAGTGTGGTGGATCCTCTCAGATAGTCTGAGAGCCTCCATTCTGGTTAAGACCTGGGACCAGGGTAGGTTATGTGATTTCCAGTTTAGGGCAATCATCCATTGGACGGAGCTTATGAGTGAGTGTAGTAGTCTGTTACATGGTGAGGGGATATCTGAAATCTCTGCGTAAAGAATGCAGATTTGTGGGGAGAGGGAGATCTTTTTTTTGAGCGAGGGTTCTAGTATATTTATTACTGCCTGCCATATTGGTTCTAGGAGTTTACAGCTCCAAAAGATGTGGAGATAATTTCCCTCTTCGTGGCAACCTCTAAAGCAGGTATAAGAGACTGAGGGGTAAAAGGAGTGGATCTTGGCAGGGGTCATATACCATCTAACAAACAATTTAAGGGGAGATTCCCTAAAGGCTTCTGCGCGATTGCTCTTGCGGAGGTTGTCAATCCTCTTTAACCAGGTTTCTATAGGGAGGGTGCAGTTAAGGTCAGACTTCCAACGAGTCATAGAGCTCATTTTTTCTGGTTGATGTAAGTTATTTAAATAATTGTATATTTGAGAGATGATACCTTTATCTCTACAAGAGGATGTGCAGATACGTTCAAACCTGGTCCCTAGGTTGTCAATGGAAAGGGAGAAGTAGGTGGCAAAAAAGTTTTGAATTAGATGGTATTGGGGAAGTTCTGAGTCAGGGAGTTTGTGGCGGGATTGAAGGGATGTGAAAGGTGGGAATTTTAGATCAATCACTAACGATTTAAGGGTGGTTAGTTTGAGTTGAATTCAATGTTGGAAAAGGTTGTAGTTTGGGAACGCGGGGATAAATCTGGGGTCACCAAGGAAGTTAGCTAAAGTAGGGGTGTGAGAGGACAAAACGTAATAGTCTTTGATTTTATTCCAAAGTTGTAAAGAATGGGCAACTATCAAGTTTTTTTTAAGAAGAGAGCGGTATGATGTTATAGAGGACCATAGGATGCCTCCCATGGACAAAGGGAAGATGGATGATGATTCAAAAGTCAGCCATGGGATGTGTGCAGTGTGGGAATGCCATTGGGCCATGTGTGAAAGTCTGGCTGCTAAATAGTAGTGCCATAAGTTTGGGAGGCCCAAACCGCCTTTGTTTTGTGGGACGTGCATAAGCGCATAACTACATCTGGGTTTTTTATTGTCCCAGATAAATTTATTGATTTCTCTTTGGAGGGCCATTATTCTGGATTTGGGTATGTTAATGAGGAGAGCTCTGAAGTGATAGAGGAGTTTGGGAAGGATAGACATTTTAAAAGCACAAATTCTGCCTAAAAAGGAGATGTGATGGTTGGACCATGATTTAAGTAATGAGCTTATGTGGGAGAATAGGGGAATATAATTAGCCTTATAGAGAGATAAGTGGATTGGGGTAATATAGACACCCAAATATTTGATTGAGCTGGGAGGCCAGATAAAGCTGAAATTGTTTTCTAAGGTGATCAGCAAGTTTGGGGGATAATTTATAGGTAGAGCAGAGCTTTTGTTGGTGTTTATATATAGACCTGAGATTGCGTGGAAGGAGTTGAGTTCAGAATAAAGATTGGGTATGGAGGTGATTGGGTCCGTCAAGAATAATAGGGCGTCGTCAGCGTATAGACTGATTTTAAATTGTGTGGCGTTTTTCTGGTATCCTTTAATGTTGGCATTTTGCCTAATGGCAATGGTGAGGGGCTCTATTGCGAGGGCAAACAGAAGGGGGGGGATAGTGGGCAGCCCTGTCTAGTGCCTCTGCTTAGGGGGAAAAATTCAGAGTTAATACCTGGAATTTTGATTCTAGTCTGTGGAGAGTGGTAAAGGGCATTAAAGCCATGTATAAATTTTTCTGAGACGCCGAATTTGGGAAGGAGGTGATTCAGGTTTGACCAGCTAACACTGTCGAAGGCCTTGTGTATATCAAGGCTTAGGAGACAGATTGGGCGGGAATGAAGGTTAGCATCTTGGATAACGTTGGAAACCAATCTAATATTGTCTGTGATTTGACGTCCTGGGATAAAGCCCGATTGGTCAATATGTACTAAGGAAGTAACTACAGAGGCAAGTCTGTTGGCTAGCAATTTGCCAAAAAGCTTAATATCATTATTTAGGACAGAGATAGGACGATAGTTCTGTGCAAGGGAGTGATCTTTATGGGGCTTTGGAATTAGGGAGAGGTTAGCCAACAACATCTCGTCCGGGAATTGACCTCAATTTAAGATGTGATTAAACAGTCTAGTGAGATTAGGTACTAATAGAGAGGCAAATTTTTTATAGTAAGACGACGAAAAACCGTCTGGACCTGGGGTTGTGGATGTTTTAAGAGATTTAATTATGTTTAGAATTTCGTCATCTGTGCAGGGTGTGTTAAGGGAAGAGGTCTGTTGGACACTAAGTTTAGGGATTGAAAGGTTATCTAGCCACATTAAAGAGGAGGGATTAGGAGTTGTTTGGGGGCCTGAGAGTAAGTTTTTATAGAAGTTTGTGAAGATTTGGAGTACATCCTGGGGGTGGGTCACAAGGCTGCCATTTTGGTTTCGTAGTTTGTAGACATGTGTAGGATTAGAGTCTTGTTTGAGTTTTTTAGCAAACATCGCTGAGGTAGTATTGCTGAATAGTAAAAATCTGGCTTTTGAAAAGCGTAAAGATTTTTCTGTGTCGCCGGATAAAAGTGTGTTCAATGCTTGACGTTTGGACTGGATTAGGTTAGTTATTTCCGGGGTAACTGAGTGACTCAATTTATTATATAAATCGTTTAATTCTTTAGTAAGACATTTGATGTCTGCAATTCTAGCTTTGTTCTTTGCCACAGCAATGTTAATGAGGTGACCTCTAAGAACAGCCTTGTGAGCGACCCATATGGATGTTGGAGGTGTCTCATTCGTTATGTTTTCTTTAAAGAAATTGTCTATGTGGGAATGTATTTGTTGGAAAGTGACGGGGTCTGTGAGTAATGAATCATTTAGGCGCCAGTTAAAGGTAGTTGGGGCCATTCCTATGTGCGAAGTCTCAAAGGCAACCATGTCATGGTCTGACCAAGGGCAAGGGTGGATTTGAGCTGAGGAGGAGTTTGCCAAGAGTATTGGGGTACTAAAGATATAGTCAAGGCGTGCGTAACAGTCGTGAGGATGAGAATAGTGTGTGAATGCTTTGACCCCTATATTGTGAGATCTCCATGTGTCAATCAGTTGGGATTTGTTTAGAGATTGATTAATAGTTTTGGAGAAGGCTTTAGAGGAGGGGGTTGTGTTACTCCTGTCCAATGAAGGGTGGGCGGCTAGATTGAAATCGCCTCCCACAATCATGTGGGGCGATGTGTATTGATCTAATATAGAAAAAAAATTATTAAAAAAGGTTGAATGTGAATCGTTAGGGGCGTATATTGATGCTATTGTAATGGATCGTCTATTTATAGTACCTTTAAATATAATGAAACGGCTATCCTTGTCTTTGTAAATATTCTGGATTTCAAAAATAGTTGAGTTTTTGACAAAGATGGCGACCCCTCTGGTTTTATTTGCAAAGGTGGTATAATGGAATTGATTGTATGATTTATCAAAATATTGTGGGTGATTAGTTTGGGCGAAGTGTGTTTCTTGTAATAAAATGATGTCAGCGCCAAGTCTTTTGTAATGTTTAAATGCTTTTTTACGTTTATTTGGAGAGTTGAAACCCTGAACGTTGTGGGAAATTATTCTGATACCCATTTTTGTAGGAGGGGGAAGGTCCTGCCAGGTGAGATAAAGGTGATGTGAGAGAATAGCTCGGGTACCATTGAAGAACAAGGGCACCCGAAATATCCAAACAAGATTATAAATGGTGCGATGTGTAGAATGTGTAGAAAAGTTGTATAGTGCCAGGTATGTAATTTGGTGGTGTGTAGAAGTATAGGTGTCCTTATGTAGTTTATGGCGACTAATAATGTAATTGTCCTGGCGAAACTACATAGAAAAGTTATCTGTGGTCTTCCATAAGCAATTTTAAACTTTTTTGAGGCCAAAAGGGCAAAAATAACTAAAAAATAAACAAGAAAAAACAGGGGGTCAAGGGACAAGGAGTCCCCTGAACCAATAACAGTATATTGAGGACAAAACAGTCCTAAATCCGCCAACGAGGTCGTCCACGTCATCTCAAAGGGATGAGGGGCAAACCGCGTGGGCAGAGTGGGGAACAATCCAACGACGGCGGACACGCCAGGCAATTGAACATATAAGAACATAACAGTTGAAGGTACATGGTGATAATTGAAAATTGCAGTGTAAGGTACAATACATGAAGGATCAAGGGGTAGTGGTGCCATATGAAATAACCCAATAAAAGGGGGTAGAAGAGAAGTCTTACGTATAACATGAAAGTCTGTTTTCGGCCTTGATCATCTGTAAAATGAGACTTACATACAGACCGTGATATCTGGGGCCATTCGCCCTGCAAGGAGTACAAACCTATCAAGAGAGTAGATAATGAGAGAGTCCAAGAAGTGTTGGGTCCTTTAGAGGGGTAAATGCAAAGCAGCCCTCGAAAAAAAAAAAAAAAAAATCATCAGGGAACAAAGATGAATCGTAAAGGGCTAGTGTGGTCAGTTCATAAGGTATGGTCCTGCTGTATACTCTGGAGAGGGTTGGGTCTCCTCACTAATAGTCATCAAGCCCATCTTGAAATCTCCCAACCAGATCAAAAGTGTACTGATTCATTTGTGAATAGGGATTTATGTTGAGGGTCTATAATAGGAGGGGTTCAGAGATGAAGTCTGAGAGTAATAGGCGAGGGAGGAAGTAAATGAAAATACAGATTATGAAATTTTATGGACATTAGACTATTATTAAAGAAGTAGGGAATCCGCGCTCAGGAAAACACCAGACAGAGGTTGCAGCCCCCCTAATAACTCCCTAGGGAGAATAGGATATAATATAAAAGAATGGGGTGTTGGCGCTACCTCCCAGTGCTCCCACTATAGAGACCCACAGGGTCTAAGTGATCTCAAGTAAATGTATAAGGACAGGCTGTACTGAGTTCCTGGGTCTGTACACCTACGGTGCCCATTATGAGGGGTTCCCACCATCCCTGTACTGAGTTCCTGGGTCTGTACACTTACTTTGCCCATTATGCGGGGTTCCCACCATCCCTGTGCAGAGTTCCTGGGTCTGTACACCTGAGGTGCCCATTATGAGGAGTTCCCACCATCCCTGTACTGAGTTCCCAGGTCTGTACACCCGTTGTGCCCATTATGAGGGTTCCTCCCACCATCCCTGTACACCTACTGTGCCTATTATGAGGGGTTCCCACCATCCCTGTACTGAGTTCCTGGGTCTGTACATCTGCTGTACCCATTATGAGGGTTCCCACCATCCCTGTACTGAGTTCCTGGGTCTGTACACCTGCTGTGCCCATTATGAAGGGTTCCCACCATCCCTGTGCTGAGTTCCTGGGTCTGTACACCTGCTGTGCCCATTATGAGGGGTTCCCATCATCCCTGTGCTGAGTTCCTGGGTCTGTACACCTACTGTGCCCCCCCCCCATCTGTCTACTAATTTCTGCATTCTTATCTCCCAACAGTACAACTCTGCCCCTAACTCATCATCTGCTAACCTCTGTCCCCCAAACCCTTACTTTGCTAACCTCTGCAATCCAACTCTTCCTTCCCATCCACTCTGCACCTCAGTACACCACCTCTGACTGAACACCTCCTCTGCTCACCTCTGCACCTCAAGCCCCACTTTTTGATTACCTCTACATGCCCCCTATGCTCACCTGTATGCTGTCTAGGTGGGCGGCATGCAGCGGATGGGGGGTGATTTGCATATGAATCGCGGCGGCCGATCGAATTTGCATAACAATGCCCGCGCTATTTACATGTGAATAATGTTAATTTAAGAACAATGCCTTTTGTTTCTCTATAGCAGCTGAAGGCAGGGGAGAAAAGGGAAGGTGTACAGACTTGCATTACATGGAGAGAGGTGAAGTAAAGTTGGAGATTAAAATGCTGCTTTACAGTCTCTCAGGACACAGTGATAATAGCCCCTTCTGCCCCCCTCCCCCCTCCAGTCCTGGCATGTAGAAATGTACCTGAAGATTTCTGTGTGATCCCTCTGTATGCACTGCTGGATGCCGAGTCTGTGTCACAGGGAGATGAATGGAGCTGCCTCTGCACCAGGGCCATCTTTAATGTTGATTGGACCCTGGGCAAAAAAATTCTTGGGCGCCCCCATGCAATTTTGCTCTCCACCTGCTCTGAGACATACAATAAATATCAGATAGACTTAAAATCAGTTTACTGTATCAGATCAGGCAGTGATTACGATTGGTTGCCAGAGGTTACAACATATCATTACCACTTACTGACTGGTTGCTAGAGGTTACAGCACACATTACGGCTCACTGATTAGTTGCTAGAGGTTACAGCACATGATTTCTTGTTGATTGGTTGCTAGAGATAACTGTACAGTAATACTGCTCACTGATTGGTTGCTGGAGGTTACAGCACATCATCTCTTCACTGCAGAGGGGCGTGATATACATATGAATGCGCCTTTATTTACATATGAATGCCGCCGGCCACAGCTATTTACATATGAATCCCGCCGCTATTTACATATGAATGCTCACGTTAATGACAGTTATTTACATGTAAACACAGGATCTGCATGTGAGTCACCTGTACACAGCAATAGGGCACAGCTGGGCAGCATTAGTAGCAGCACTTCACACTGAGATATCAGGACACAGCACAGGACTAAAACCTCAAGGGATAAGGGAATTTAAACTGGGATGGTTGGCAAGTATGAGGCAGCTGCTTTGGGCCCCACAACAATGACAGGGCCCAGGGCATCTGTCCCTTTTGCCCTGCCTTAAAGACGGTCCCGCTCTGCACATAGCTCCCCGTCTGCCCTGACCAGTTCTCTTCTGTTGGTGATTTCCCCCTCACTTACTGAAGGAGACAGGCACCCTGTGAGCCAATGACGCTGCAGGTGTGACTAAAGCCCCACCCTATGGACCCAATCAATTACAAGCACTGCAAACCTAATGCTAGAGCCTAGAGGTGGAGTTTTCGCGGCTACAAGCTTTGCACCCCAAACACACTCTAAACTATGCCAATAGAGCTTCTTAGCCCCAATCATGTGTTTACACATGCCCTTAACACACCCACTTAAAGGGACACTTTAAAAAAAAAAATACGTTTTTTTTTTTTAAAATAAGTAGCTGTGGGGGGGGGGGGGGGCGCCCCTGCGTCCCCTATTGACGGGCCGCCACTGGATGACATCCAGACATAGGAGTTCCTGATGCCCAGAAGCTGCGAAACAGGGAATAGGTGCAGTCCCTAGAGTGACGGGTCCCGATTTAATACCTGAACCATTCGCTAGGTGAACTGAGAAACTGTTTTTCTTGGCACAAAGGGGCAGTTCATGCATGGTTGCGAAAGAAGAGTCTACAAAACAGCTACAAGCCCCAGAATCCACAATGGCGGAAACTGTAAGGATCTTCCCTGCAAACTGGAGTGAGATTGGCAATGAGGTGTGGTTCTGGCCCAGGCTTAGAGAAGCAACCATATGAGGTGAATGATAATGATGAGATCGTTATTGTTGAGACAGAGGAGATATTGGGAAGCTGGCATGTGGAACCGCTTTGGTGTCTTCAGGCATAGCTATAGAGGAGGTAAAGGGAGCTCTGAGTGAACAGGCAACAGGTGGAGATTCTTGGCGTTTTCGGACTGTCTTTCCCGTAGGCAGCGATCAATCTGTATAGAGAGATGAATCAAGTCATTTAGAGAAGAAGGTGTGCCCACCCTGGCAAGTTCATCCTTGATAGCCTCCGACAAGCCGAGATGAAAATGAAAATGTAAAGCTGAGTTGTCCCATTTGGTATCAGCGCTCCACAAGCGAAAGTCCGATACATAATCCTCAACGGGCCTGGAGCCCTGTTGAAAGTGACTCAGAGTAGTTTCAGCTGTCTGATGACAGAAGGGATCAGCATACAGTTGAGCCATGGCGGCCACCCTGTCTTCTCTCCAGCAGCTGAAGGGACTCCAGGAGGAAGGACCAGTCCGCACTTCCCCCCAGCAGCGGGTATGTTCTACCAGTGAGGCAGAGGTTGGCTGGGTGAGTAATGCTCTGTTGAGAACAATTTGTTTGGGGTACTGTGTGGGTACAGGCATTGGGGGACTGGAACTACGGACTAACTTTGGAGTCAACCCGTCTGGGGTCTCCTCCTGTGTTAGTCTGCTGCCGAAAGAGGAGAGATGTGATGGGAGTCACTTTGGGTGGGGGGCTGGTGGAACCCAGAATCCCTTGTCGAGGTTGGGAAAGCCTTGCTTCAGCT
Organism: Rana muscosa; assembly: GCA_029206835.1. Classification (NCBI taxonomy): domain Eukaryota; kingdom Metazoa; phylum Chordata; class Amphibia; order Anura; family Ranidae; genus Rana; species Rana muscosa. The sequence continues at coordinate 477,222,550 of CM055117.1, read as the reverse complement.
CCCCATGCACCTCCTATGTTTAGGTCAAAAGGATTTGGCGGGGGTCTTGCAGATTAGGCAAAGGCCTCTGTCTATGTGTTTTTAAGAAAGTGGACTGAGTACTCCTCCAGCTTTTTCTTGGATCCTTGCCTTGTCTGGTCTGCCTGTCTGCTCTTGAAATGCTGAAACCTTTCTCCAAAGAGTCCTTTGCTATCAAATGGTATTTTACACCAGTTTTGTTTAGATGGTGTGTCAGCTGCCCCTGGTTTCAACCACAGTGCCCGTTTAGTGATAACTGTGTGTAATATTGATCTTGCGAAGCATCTGATTATGTTGATCTCATGAAATCTGCTGAGAGCTTTAATTCATCCAAGGCTTTGACTGTATCTTCTTTAGGGACATCTTGTCGAATCGCCGTCCCAATGTTTTCAGTCCATGCCGCCAGGGCATTGGATACTGATGTTAGAGCAATTGCTGGCTTACAGGCATTATCCGCCATTTGGTAAGCTCTTTTTAAGTCAAAATCTATTCTTCTGTCTAATGCCCCGTACACATGATCAGGCTTTTGCCCGACAGGTCTGGATCTTATGAGGAATCCTCAGATGGTCTGCTATCATCCAGATGTCTAGGAGGAATACTTTTCACTGGTAAAAGCATTCCCCCTAGGAAAGACCAGGAAGTACTAACTCCTCTAGAGGAGGATGGGCTAATTGCTGTGATGGAATTGTTGCTGCTTGTTCCACTATTGGATCCTTGACCACCTTTTTAAGTAGGTCAGCCACCTGCTGACCCTCGGACCCTCTGCCTAATCCCTAAAACAGCCACCACAGATTAACTTGTCCGGCAACAGGGTGGCTCCACAGGCTTGGTTTTTTGGGGGTCTGAGACTTGGTGCCCTGGGCTGCTTGGCCAGAGATTGGGCCTATCCTGGGGGCATCTGCCTGCCAGGCTATGTGAGGGCCTATCCAGAAGTAAGAGGGCAGTGCAGGGTTGGGACTGCGGCTTGCAGTCCAACCAAAAGTGATGGTTCTTTCGGCCGGAGAACTTGTCAGTGGTCGGATGTAGAAGGGAAGCTGTCGCCATGAAGGAACCAATCGCCTTTACCAGGGACCACAGTGAGTAACTGAAACAAGTACCTGAACCATATTCTCACCGAAGGGCATGGTGGAGAACCGGGAAACTTCAGGCTGTGATCAAGTCAGGGACTCAACCAGCGGAGGAGACGCTTGTAGAGCAGCCTTGTGTGTCAAACCAGGGACTGAGACGGTTAGCAGGGGTGAAGCTTGAGGAGTATCTGGAGTGCCAAGCTAGGGACCCAGCAGAGAAGCGGGGGTGACACTTGAGGAGATACCACCTTGGAGGAGCTCAAGGAATTCATAGACAGTGAATCAGAGGGTCTGAGAGACCAGGAGCACAGTATTGAAGAACTGCAAGGAGCAGTTGTAGTGGAGCTGAAAGAACTGATACCTTGAGTTAGGAACTGTTAAAGGACTGTTACTATAGGAGACAGCAATCCTGCACTTGCAGAAGTGGCTACTTGCTGGGGCCTTTCCCTGTACGGCTGTTCTCCAATTGAAGTCTCGGGGTCTGCCAATTCAGTTTGCAACTATATAAGTGTGTCCTGGCCCTTACCCTCTTTCGCCCAAAAAATATAAAAAGGACTGTCAAAATAAATAAAATCTCTTTTACATCCAAGAAGTGTCTGGCGCCCAATGACTTTCACCATCTTTCCATACACTTTGCCTCACAACCCACCACCTATTGAAGGATGTCAGCTATCTTTGACCTTGGAGGTCCTTGTGACTGAGGAAATATACCTTGGACTACCTAAAATGGGATAGTAATATTTATCCACAATATCTCCCAGGATATAACTAAAATAACTATTTACTGGTTGTTGATTCTGAACTCAACAGGTTAACTGAAAAGTGACTCATTCATAATGTTGGGACACATACTGTTAGATGCTAATGTCACCAACTCCAGCCCACCTGTCTGCCTGTTGTGATATAAATGAATCTAGGATGGTTTCGGAGGATCTTTCATTGTGCTAATTGACCCTGTATTGTGTGAAAGAGTCCTGTGATAATGTGTACTGTAGTTTAGGAGACAGCAAGGCTAGCCTAAAGGTCATGTGTCTGAGTAATCAGCTGTAGTTAATTAGCTCATGCAAATTAGGTCTTGTTAAAGGTGTATTTTTCAGAGGAAAATGAGGAGAATGTAAGAACCTCCTCTTTTGGTGTATAAAACTTGTAGTTTCTCAATAAACATTGTCATTCCCTGTTTTGAACCTCAACACAGAGCGTTGTCTCGTTTGTGGAGGGAGAATTATTTTTATGGGGTCTTATTCGGCTGGTATGAATGTCTGGTAGCTGCCGTGTGTTCGAGAATGGAATATCTTAAACAACGTTAACGCCTGTCGTTACAGTCCTCATAGACCAAAAGAGGTAAAAGACCTTACTACATAAGGGCTCTCTTTTTTTTTTTTTTACTCACCTGCATGACGGCCCTAAACTTAAATATTGATGAGGGTCTGGTTTGGGAGGCTTACAACTTATTTTATGCAGCACATGCGCGACTGGCGGTGCTAGGACCTACCTGGCCTGCTAGACTGAGCCTCGCACCCTAAGACTGCCTCCGATGTTCGCACATGTGCAGAGTGGGCGAGAAGATGCCAATGAATACATAAAAAGAGCCACTAGGTGTGCAGCGACCGATATGGTATCCTAGGATTTGAAGTAGGAGTGGAAATTACAATAAGGGGGAGGTAATGACGGGGAAGGAAAGTAAGGGAAAAGAAAGGAAAGAAAATGAGAAAGAGAGAGAGCATGGCAGTAGAGAGAAATAAGTATAGTATGTGGATTCAATTAGATATAGCTGCTTTCTCTGCTGCAGGTTTTGAGAAAATACTGGAATCACCTTGCAGATAGAAGCTCTTGGTTCTGCTGTCCCAAAAGACCCACAGAAGGTACTCCCTTTCTTATAAGCGCATTTAGCTGCCCAAGAATAGGGACTGCACCTGGGAGAGGCTGAACCCAGATGGAAGCTGCCAACTGCAGAGGTAAGGACGTTCGACCACTATTCACTGACCATGAGGTATGAGGAAAAGTAGGAGAATGCTGGGGGTGAACTAATCCTTTTATTTTATAATATTCACTGATCCTGAGGGAGGAACCAAGGCAGAGCTTGTCACGGGCATGCTGCCGTGGAGGCATCAGGAAAAAGTTTTGCCTATATTTCTACTTTAAGCAAGACCTGCATTTTTTTGTGCTTTTAAACCAATCGGTGCACGGGTCCATTACTTAAAGCGGAGTTCCACCCATATAAAAGTCAGCAGCTACAAAAAGTGTAACTGCTGACTTTTAATTATCAGACACTCACCTGTCCCACGGTCCAGCAATGCTGGCGTACGAAGCCCCGCTCCTCTCCCCCTCCTCTCTGCTGCACTGACATCACTACTGTGGGCGCCCGACTGTGGCTTCACAGCCGGGCAGGCACTGCGCATGTGCGAGCCGCGCTGCACGCTGTGATTGACCGGGCATTCTTCTGGGACCTGACGTGTCCCAGAAGATTGCAGGGAGGGAGGGGGGAAAGGTGAACTTCCTTCCGGCGCCACGGAGCCTCGGGAGGAAGTGGGAGCTGGATGCCTCTAAAAAGAGGGTATCCGCCCCCCCCAAAAAAAATGACATGCCAAATGTGGCATGTCAGGGGGTCACCGTCACTTAAAGCAAGGGTGGAACTCCGCTTTAATGTGGGCATTAGTGTTCAATAAACACATATGATATCACAGATATTGGTTCATGGGGGCAGACAGCACCCAATAACGAGAAGACAGAGCAGAAGTCTGCAAATAATTTCCTTTCTTGTCCTTGATAATGATAGTGAAGGATCCATGCCATGTGAATGTATTCTGTAGCAGAGTCACAATGTACTGCATGAATCATTTGTCCTTCTGGCATGCCATTATTAGGTAGTGATCTCATAAGTTATATTATGATGATAAAATGTCCCGTGCAGTACCCTGAAGGTCATGCTGTTCTCTGTAAAAAATAAACCATATTACAAGAGTTGAAGATTAGTGTGTGTGTCTATCTCTCTAGATATACAGTATCTCACAAAAGTGAGTACACCCCTCACGTTTTTGTAAATATTTTATTATATCTTTTCATGTGACAACTAAAGAAATTACACTTTTCTACAATGTAAAGTTGTGAGTATACAGCTTGTATAACAGTGTACATTTGCTGTCCCCCTCAAAATAACTCAACACAGCCATTAGTGTCTAAACCGCTGGCAACAAAAGTGAGTACAACCCTAAGTGAAAATGTTCAAATTGGGCCCAAAGTGTTAATATTTTGTGTGGCCACTATTATTTTCCAGCACTGCCTTAACCCTTTTGGGCATGGAGTTCACCAGAGCATCACAGGGTGCCACTGGAGTCCTCTTCCACTCCTCCATGACAACATCATGGAGCTGATGGATGTTAGAGATCTTGCGCTTCTCCACCTTCTGTTTGAGGATGCCCCACAGATGCTCAATAGGGTTTAGGTCTGGAGACATGCTTGGCCAGTCCATCGCCTTTACCCTCAGCTTCTTTAGCAAGGCAGTGATCATCTTGGAGGTGTGGTGGGGGTCGTTATCATGTTGGAATACTGCCCTAAGGCCCAGTCTCTGAAGGGAGGGGATCATGCTCTGCTTCGGTATGTCACAGTACATGTTGGCATTCATGGTTCCCTCAATGAACTGTAGCTCCCCAGTGCCGGCAGCACTCATGCACCTCCAGTCCATGACACTCCCACCACCATACTTGACTGTAGGCAAGACACACTTGCCTTTGTACTCCTCACCTGGTTGCCACCACACACACTTGACACCATCTGAACCAAAACCAAATAAGTTTATCTTGGTCTCATCAGACCACAGGACATGGTTCCAGTAATCCATGTCCTTAGTCTGCTTGTCTTCAGCAAACTGTTTGCAGGTTTTCTTTTGCATCATCTTTAGAAGAGGCTTCCTTCTGGGATAACAGCCTTGCAGGCCAATTTGATGCAATGTGCGGCGTATGGTCTGAGCACTGACAGACTGAACCCCCAACCCTTCAACCTCTGCAGCAATGCTGGCAGCACTCATACGTCTATTTCCCAAAGACAACCTCTGGATATGACGCTGAGCACGTGCACTCAACTTCTTTGTTAAACCGCTGTATGGTCTTGGCCACTGTGCTGCAGCTTATTTTCGGCTAACACTTACAAGCATGACTCCCACAGGCAGAGGAATGATGGGACTTGTAGTTTTGCAACAGCTGGAGGGCTACCAGTTTGAGACCCATGTCCTAGGCCATGTTTATGTAGAACAACAATTATTTTTTTCAAATCCTCAGAGAGTTCTTTGCCATGAGGTGCCATGTTGAACTTCCAGTGACCAGTATGAGAGAGTGAGAGCGATAACACTATATTTAACACACCTGGGGGCATGTTCAAGATGGCGACATGAGCGGTCGCATTCTCCACAAGCTCCGCCGGATTCCTGTCTTAGCACTCATTTCCAACGGTGTTATCCCCTTGATTTATATACCACTGACACCCGGATGAGGCGCAGATCCTCCCGCACACAGTCCGGTAGGGGAAAGAGACTTAAATTCCCCCCACTCAACGAAGCCCTGCTGACAGCTCCCGCCACTCCTGTGCAGCCACGCTCCAGACGCTGCTCGCACGTGGCATCACAGATCTCCAGCATGGAGGCGGCCGACCCCCGTCCACCTTGGCTAGTGGAGGTGATGGCAGCCATAGCGACCTGCCAGTCGACCCTCACCGCCAAAATCGAAGAGTTGCACCTGGACGTAGGCCTCATATGCCAGGACATTGTCAAGCTCTGCTCCAGGGTTACATAGACGGAGCAGAGGGTTGGCCTAACGGAAGATGAGGTCATGGCCTTCCGTACGCTCCAGACCAGAGTGAAGGCACTTGAATACCACGCGGAGGACGCTAAGAACAGGAATAGGAGGAACAACCTCTGCATCATCGGCCTCCCGGAGGGGGAAGAGGGGGGAACCTAAATGGCTTCGTGGAGGACCTGCTCCGCAACCTCCTCCCTGATGCCCACTTCTCCCCTCAGTATACTGTGGAAAGGGCCCACCGCGTTCCAACCAAACCAGGTCCTCCAGGGGCCCCCCCAAGGACCTTCATCCTCATGTTGAACTTCCGGGACTGGGATGAAGTTCTCCGGGCCTCCAGGGTGAAAGGGGACCTGCAACTCCATAACGCCAATGTAACGACACCCCGTGTATGAAAGCGGTTAAAGTCGTTAAGGATATTCCATTCCCGAACACAAGGCAGCTACCAGACACTCCAATCAGGCGAACAAGACCCCATACGAATAATTCTCCCCCAAATACGAGACGAAGCTCCGTGTTGAGGTCAAACAGGAATATGTACTTTATTGGAAGCAATACAGGCTCTTTACATACACTTGAGAATACTGCAGTAACCACATGAACAATGACCCGGATCCAAACACAACATCACACAATGGTTACATAACGAGCCCCCAATACACATTATTCTGAGTGTCAATACATCCCTTAGCAGACAACAGGTGAGTTCATTAGCACTCTTAATAATAGGTGAATGTAATGCTGCCTCAGACAAGATTAACACAATTTACTTATCCAGACAAAGGCAACATTGTTAAGCAATAGACAATAGAATACAGTCATACCCCACCCCATCACAGCAAATTGTACACAACAGCCAACACACAATATACACACAATGTATACAATGTATACAGCATTGAATCTGACTAGTACAGATCATAGTGGGGTTCTCAATCACCCTGTGCCCCTATAAGTGACACAGGGTGATCTACACATAAGAGGTGCATGGGGAGCTGAAGCAAGGGTATCTCATGCTTTCCAAGAGATTCTGGGTTCCACGGGCCCTCCCGTTACATCTCTCCCCTTTCGGCAGGAGACTAACACAGGAGGGGACCCCGAACGGGTTGACTCCGAAGTTAGTCCATAGTTCCATTCCCCAATGCCGGCATTCACACAGTACCCCAAACAAATTGCTCCAAACAGAGCATTACTCACCCAGCCAATCTCTGCCTCTCTCAGAGAACATACCCGCCGCTGGGGAGAGGCCTGGACTGGCCCTTCTCCCTGGAGTCCTTTCAGCCGCTGGAGATAAGACAGGGTATCTGGGCTCACTCCGTCATGCTGTTGGGGATCTGGGCCGACTGCCCAGCATCCTTGGGGTATACAAGTGGGGACTGAAGCCCCATCCACCTTTACAGGAAATTCGTCCTCTGTTAGTTGAGGGCAGAGGCCAGCAGCACTCTGCTCTGTTGCCAGCTCTTCTGCTCGGTTTCTGTGAGTGGAGACCGCAGTCCCATCCCCCGATATCAGCTCAAGCTGCAGTTGTGTGCAGAGGCCAGTAGCATTCTGCCCTGCTGCCAGTAATTCAGCTGGGAGTAAAAGCTTTACTACCTCAGCTTGTCGCTGGAGAGAGGGGCCAACTGCCCCGGCTCCCTTAAACTCCACAGTTGTTTCCGGTGCTGGGCAGAGGTTGGTAGCGCTCTGCCCTGTTGCCAGCACTTCTGATGGAAACCTCACACCATCTGCTCCGGCTAATGCCCCATACACACGATCATTTTTAATGTCATTTTTAAAACTGACGTTTTCTCGTCATTTTTTTTCTTGTTTCCTCTCAAGCCTGTCTTGCGTACACACCATCATTTTAAAAAATGTTCAAGAAAAGCGCAGTGTCGTACACCACGTACGACGGCACTATAAAGGGGAAGTTCCGTTCGAATGGCGCCACCCTTCATGTTAGTAAAGTTTGTTGAGAGACGATTCGCGCTTTTCAGCCTTGTGCTTTTCAGTCCGTTACAGCATGACGAATGTGCTATCTCCATTACGAACGCTAGTTTTACCAGAACGAGCGCTCCCGTCTCATACTTGATTCTGAGGATGCACATTTTTTTTCACGTCGTTAAAGCATACACACTATCGTTTTTCACGTCGTTAAAAAAAACGACATGAAAAACGACGTGAAAAAAGAGAGCATGTTCGAAATTTTTAATGCCCGTTTTTCACGTCGTTAAAAATGCTCTGGAGCATACACACGATCATTTTTAATGGCCATTTTTTTTTATGGCATTTTTAACGGCATGAAAAATGATCGTGTGTATGGGGCATTTAACTGTTGGGGAGGGAAGATGGCTGTTTCTCCTCCCTGCATCTCTGAAATCCACTGGGAAAGAAAAACTATCACTTTCTCACCTTGGGGCTCCAAAACTGCCACAGGTGTAGAGCAGGGGTCTGCAGTACTCTGTCCAGCTGCCAGTACTTGAGCAGGCGATGCATAATCCATAAAATATTCTGAACAGTCCATACATCCTGTAATCTGTGGCTGGGGAGATGAGCCAACTGGCCCAGCTCCCAGGAACTCCACAGTTGTTGCCATTGCTGGGTAGAGTTTGGTAGCACTCTGCCCTTCTGCTGGGGACTCCACATCATCCGCTTCGGCTTTAGGGATGGCAATCTCCAGATTTTCCACTGCCAATTCTTCAGCCAGAATTTCAGAGTTGTCAACTGGTATTTCCTGATAGTCCCAGGCAAAGGGAACCCCACCCTGCTGCTAAGCATAGTCTAGCAGCTGTCTGTAGGCGATCTCCAGCTCCCATTCCTGAACGACCAGAAACTCCAAATCTTCCTGTGCCCATTGCCCTTCCGAGACATTCAGTCTTCGCTCTTTGTGCTCTATTATTTCCTCCAAACGGCACTCCCGATCACTCCCAAAGTCAGGGTCCCTGGACAGCCTCCAATACAACAATCCCAGGCCATCATAGTCAAAGCCTTCCGTGGGGCTGTCATCCGCTGACCAGGGGCACTCTTGGGCTACATACCACCGGAGGGCTCTGTAGCTCTTGTCTAACTGCATCTCTGCCCGAATCAGCCTGCTTAACTCAGCTGTCCACTCCTGCTTCGGTTGTTCCCCCAATAACAGCATTAGTACATCATACTGTGACCAGTACCTTACATGGATGGAGGGGAGAACCTTTCCCTGGTGTTGCTGCTCGAGAGCCAACGCTTTCTTCCAGAGTTCGCAGCACATAGAATCAGACCATCCCAGCAGGACCTCCTCTGATACTGGTCCTCTATGCTGTATCTGCATCTCTTGCAACCCCCTTCTGAATTCCTCTTCCATGGCAGCTGGTATCTGTACCTCTCCTCTCCTTTCAGTTGGTGCTGCTGTGACTTCTGCTGCTGCAGAACCTCTTTGCTGTATCCACAGCCGCTATAACTAGATCTATGATCTCCACTGGAGTGTTAGGACCATAATGTGCCAGTCTTATTTTAACAGCCCGATCAAAACTTGCCTCTCCGGGTGTCCTGTCTGTTACGCTGGGCCTTTCGGTTCTATCCATTTCGACTAGTTCTGCGATAATGTCCCTTTTTTTTACGGTTATTGGCCGGTCGTCCCCGGTTCTCCAGTAAGTCCTTGAGGGAAGAGAGCTTTAGCCGTTCATACTGTGCTTCCATTGGCCTGTGTCCTCTTGTAGCTGTCCTTCTCGCTGTGGGAATCATCCCACCGCTGCCACCAATGTAACGACACCCCGTGAATGAAAGAGATTAAAGTCGTTTAGGATATTCCATTCCTGAACACAAGGCAGCTACCAGACACTCCAATCAGGCGAACAAGACCCCATAAGAATAATTCTCCCCCAAATACAAGACGAAGCTCCTTGTTGAGGTCAAACAGGAATATGCACTTTATTGGAAGGAATACAGGCTCTTTATATACACTTGAGAATACTGCAGTAACCACATGAACAATGAGCCGGATCCACCCACAACATCACACAATGGTTACATAACGAGCCCCCAATACACATTATTCTGAGTGTCAATACATCCCTTAGCAGACAACAGGTGAGTTCATTAGCACGCTTAATAATAGGTGAATGGAAAGCTGGCTCAGACAATATTAACACAATTTACTTATCCAGACAAAGGCAACATAGAATACAGTCACACCCCACCCCATCACAGTAAATAGTACACAACAGCCAACACACAATATACACACAATATATACAATGTATACACCATTGAATCTGACTAGTACAGATCATAGTGGGGTTCTCATTGACCCTGTGCCCCTATTAGAGACACAGGGTGATCTACACATAAGAGGTGCATGGGGAGCTGAAGCAAAGGTATCTCATACTTTCCAAGAGATTCTGGGTTCCACGGGCCCTCCCGTTAAAGCCAAATTGATGATATTCTCTGATTACTCCATCGAAACCCAAAAGCAATGCAAGTCGCTCGATGCAGTGAAGGCAGCTCTGAGGGCCCGCAACATTCTATACAGCATCCTATTTCCAGTGCGCCTTTGTGTCCCAGATGGAGAGACTTCCCGCTTCTTCGAGAGAAGTCTCCACCTGGCTGGACTCCCTGCCGCCACATCGCTGAACCGGCAGTGAGTATCTTGTTTCAACCCTTTTTTTTGTTTCTCCCTTTACACTGTGACTGGGACATCCCGGAAGATGGCAACTGTAACTGGAAGGCCCGGGGGACTCAGAATCGCTTAGAAAGTATGAGATACCCTTGCTTCAGCTCCCCCAATGGCTCTTATGTGTCAATCACCCTGTGTCTCTATTAGGGGCACAGGGTAAATGAAAACCCCAATATGGCCTATGATGGCCATATTCAAGCTGCACATACATTGTATCTAGATTGAATGTGTACTGTGAGGGGGGGGTGTAATCATTGCGGTGAGGTGTTAAGGTTATTTGCATTCTATTGTCTATTATGAATTAAGTCTGCTACTGTGACAATGTGGATTGGAGCTGGTCAACCGTCTGGCTGCATATTATGGGATGTTGAAGTGTCTTCTGTGAGGAGGGGGGGGAATCACCCCTCCTGCCTAAGACTGTTTATCAAAGGAGAAGTTTGAACACACCTGACCTGTATTACCATTGTCATTGGACAGTTTAACCCGCCCTGTTCCCCAAAGGATGGGAGGGGAGGGTTTTGAAGAGAAATGTGTTATCGTGTGTTTTGAAAATAAAGTCATATCCTGTTTTGGAACTTGAATACAGAGCGTTGTCTCGTATCTGGGGGGAGAATCATTCGTATGGGGTCTTATTCAGCTGGTTGGAGTGTCTGGTGGCTGTCGTGTGGTTGGAAAGGGAATATCCTAACGGTGTTAACCCCTTTCATACTTGGGGTGCCGTTACAATTGTTGGCAAGCAGTGGGATTGATCTCCACAGCCAGAAGGACAGCTACAAGAGGACACAGGACAATGGAGGCACAGTATGAACGGCTAAAGCTCTCCACCCTCAAAGACTTACTGGAGAACCGGGGAAGACCGGCCAACAACCGTAAGAAGAGCGACATTATCAGAGAACTAGTCGAAATGGATGGAACCGAAAGGCCCAGTGTAACAGACAGGACACCCGAAGAGGCAAGTTTTGATCGGGCTGTTAAACTAAGACTGGCACATTATGGTCCTAACCCTCCAGCGGAGATCATAGACCTAGTTATAGCGGCTGTGGAGGCAAATTTGCTACAGCAAAGAGGTGCTGCAGCAGCAGAAGTCACAGCAGCACCAACTGCAAGGAGAGAAGAGGTACAGATACCAGCCGCCATGGAAGAGGAAGTCAGAAGGAGGTTACAAGAGATGCAGATACAGCATAGAGGACCAGTATCAGAGGAGGTCCTGCTGGGATGGTCGGATTCGATCCGCTGCGAACTCTGGAAGAAAGTGCTTGCTCTCGAGCAGCAACACCAGGGAAAGGTTCTCCCCTCCATCTATGTAAGGTACTGGTCGCAGTATGATGTACGAATGCCGTTATTGGGGGAACAACCAAAGCAGGAGTGGACAACTGAGTTAAGCAGGCTGATCCGGGCAGAGATGCGGTTGGACGAGAGCTATAGAGCCCTCCGGTGGTATGTAGCCCAAGAGTGCCCATGGTCAGCGGATGACAGCCCCACGGAAGGCTTTGACTATAATGGCCTGGGATTGTTGTATTGGAGGCTGTCCAGTGACCCTGACTTTGGGAGTGATCGGGAGTGGCGTTTGGAGGAAATAATGGAGCACAGAGAGCAAAAACTGAATGTCTCGGAAGGGCACTGGGCAGAGGAAGATTTGGAGTTTCTGGCCGTTCAGGAATGGGAGCTGGAGATCGCTTACAGACAGCTGCTAGAATCTGTTCAGCAGCAGGGTGGGGCTACCTGTGCCTGGGACTATCAGGAAATACCAGTTGACAACTATGAAATCCTGGCTGAAGAATCGGCAGTGGAAAAGCTGAAGATTGCCATCCCTAAAGCCGAAGTGGATGATGTGGAGTTCCAGGGAGCTAGGGCAGTTGGCTCATCTCCCCAGCCACTGATTACAGAAGGTATGGACTTAAGGAACTGTTCAGAGGATGTTATAGATTATGCATCGCTCGCTCAAGTACTGACAGCAGGACAAAGTATAACAGACCCCTGCTCTACACCCGTGGCAGTTTTGGAGGCCCGAGTTGAGAAGGTGATGGTTCCTCTTTCCGAGTGGATTTCGGAGATGCAGGGAGGAGAAGCAGCCATTTTCCCTCCCGAACAGTTAACCAGAGCAGATGGTGTGGAGTCCCCAGCAGAAGTGCTGGCAACCGGGCAGAGTGATAGCAACCTCTGCCCAGCACCGGAAACAACTGTGGAGTTTCAGGGAGCCGGGGCAGTTGCCCCCTCTCTCCAGCAACAAGCAGAGGTGGTAAAGCTTTTACCCCCAGCTGAATCACTGGCAGCAGGGCAGAATGCTACTGGCCGCTGCACACAACTGCCACTTGAGCGGATATCGGTGGATGGGACTTCAGTCTCCACTTGTATACCCCAGGGATGCCGGGCAGTCGACCCAGATCCCCAACAGCATGACGGACTGAGCCCAGTCACCCTGTCTTCTCTGCAGCGGCTGAAAGGACTCCAGGGAGAAGGGCCAGTCCAGGCCTCTCCCCAGCGGCGGATATATTCTCTGAGAGAGGCAGAGGTTGGCTGGGTAAGTAATGCTCTGTTTGGAGCAATTTATTTGGGGTACTGTGTGGATACCGGCATTAGAAGAAGGGACCTATGGACTAACTTCGGAGTCAACCCGTCTGGGGTCGCCTCCTGTGTTAGTCTCCTGCCGAAAGGGGAGAGATGTAACTGGAAGGCCCGGGGGACTCAGAATCGCTTAGAAAGTATGAGATACCCTTGCTTCAGCTCCCCCAATGGCTCTTATGTGTCAATCACCCTGTGTCTCTATTAGGGGCACAGGGTAAATGAAAACCCCAATATGGCCTATGATGGCCATATTCAAGCTGCACATACATTGTATCTAGATTGAATGTGTACTGTGAGGGGGGGTGTAATCATTGCGGTGAGGTGTTAAGGTTATTTGCATTCTATTGTCTATTATGAATTAAGTCTGCTACTGTGACAATGTGGATTGGAGCTGGTCAACCGTCTGGCTGCATATTATGGGATGTTGAAGTGTCTTCTGTGAGGAGGGGGGGGAATCACCCCTCCTGCCTAAGACTGTTTATCAAAGGAGAAGTTTGAACACACCTGACCTGTATTACCATTGTCATTGGACAGTTTAACCCGCCCTGTTCCCCAAAGGATGGGAGGGGAGGGTTTTGAAGAGAAATGTGTTATCGTGTGTTTTGAAAATAAAGTCATATCCTGTTTTGGAACTTGAATACAGAGCGTTGTCGTTGTCTCGTATCTGGGGGGAGAATCATTCGTATGGGGTCTTATTCAGCTGGTTGGAGTGTCTGGTGGCTGTCGTGTGGTTGGAAAGGGAATATCCTAACGGTGTTAACCCCTTTCATACTTGGGGTGCCGTTACAGCAACCATGTTGGGGATGCAAATGCAAAAAGTGATCTTGTGCTAAAAAGTGATATCACTATAAATAACACCCTGTGAAAAAATGCAATGTGAATGAAGCGTGCTAATCAAAATGGCAAAAAAATATATATACGGTAAGAAATGTTATAAAAAAGATGATGAGTGGGCAACAATCAATACATAATGTCCCACAACTGCATAAATGATGTAAAAGTCACTGCAATAGCTAAACCAGCTATAATAGGTGGACACGTGATCCAGGTAAAATAACTTGACTGTACAAATCCTTCTTGAAGTATTCACAATAAAAAGGTTGAATGAAGAGAGTGATCCACACAGTGGTCTCCCAGAACTCTCACCTCAATATAAGTGGCAATTCGCATTGATAATAACATATGTATAATCCAGCCTCGAACTAGGTTTTCTCCAAATCCTCTCCTCCAATCTCTCCAACTCCATGGTGGCTCTAGCTGCCAGTAACCGCTACTCCTGCAGGTGGCCTGATAATTCCACTAGCCTGTCACAGTCCGCTCCACAGTATGGGGCACAAGTGTGCCGCTGACTTCACTGTCTTCTACGGGAAGATATTCTGAGCCTGAATCTGACAGATGCGTGACCTCCTCTTCACTATCTGTCATGCTCAGAATCTCGTAGGCCTCTTTACTAGTGTACCTTCGTCTTGCCATTTTGGGCTCTAAATTTAGGGCTACACTAGTAAGATTCACAGGTAAAAAAGCACCTGACTGTCAGCAAATGTATCAAACGCTTCAAAAAAAACTGTTAGCGATCGCAGGGATCAGGACTGTCTCTGCGAACGCTGCAATTATGTGTGTTGTGTTTGGTAAGTGACAGTGATCGATCGATACTGCACTTGGGTGGGCTGGGCTGGGAGGAGGGGCTAAACGCAGGTGCTAGCAGGTATCTGGGCTGATCCCACTAACACTGCGTTTTTGGGAACCCTAAACTGCTGGGGACGCTAGTATAGATCTGATCAGATCAGATATTGATCTGTTCAGATACTATACCACTAAGGGAGGTGTATGCTTTGGGCGTGGGTGTTAGCGTTACTGGCACTAACCTAAAGCTGCCTGGGGCGACGCAGACCCTCTCTGGCACTAAAACCTAATTGATATCAGCCGCCGGCCGATCAGGGGGTTAAACCTTTATTGGGTTATATACGGCGGGTGCCCTGATGCTATAAAAAGCAAACTAACCAACCAGCGTCACCCGTAAAACTTATGTAGCGGGTAAGTACTTTCCCGGGTGTGAATTTGAACTTGGCAGAGACATTGGTGATGTGTAATTCCCTGCAGCCCAGCAGGTAGCGCTGTCGCCCTGGGCTGGGGTTGAATCATTGCTGTGTGTCGTGCCTCCTTTTTGTCCTCCCTCGGCAGCGGTATGGTGGGGCGGGGAACCCGCCGTGCTTGCTGGGAGAGGGTATAAAGGGGGCCGGCCATCTTTGTCGGGGGGAGTCCAGGGCACCTTCAGCCTGTGGACGGTGGTTCGTGTCAGTTCTCTAGGCGGGCTTAGGCCTAGAGGACAGCCGGAGGTCGTGTTCCATCCCAGGCACCTTTAGCCTGGGGTGAGGTACTCAGATGGAGGTCTGGAGCTCAGTGCCCAACACTGAGTTCAGTGAGGGAATTAGATCCTAGGGAACCCCGGGAGTGGGTACCCGAATCCGGAAGGCGTAATGGACCGGGGGGGAGCTCCTCACTCGAAGACCTGGTGCAGCAGATTGCCAGTGACGGGTGAGTCTCTCATCTGAGACCGCCTGGAAGGAAATTCCCCCTCGCTCGGAGACCGCAACCCACTTTCAAAAAGGAAAGTGGAGAATACATTGTGTCTGGGCCTATTCGCATCCACACCTCCTTTTCTGTTCTGTTTCTACCAAGGGAGTTCAACTGATTGTGTTCATTCAAGAAGAATAAAGGAGTGTTGAACTTTAACGGTGTGGGGCTCATTTCCTGACAGACATTGTTCAAGGTAACTCTCGGTGGAGGCTCCAGGTGCACAACACTGACCCGAAGGTAAAAGAACTTTGCTTGCATCACACTGACACCTGTGGTGAAGGCCAGACGTGGTGTCCCTGCTCCCTTCCCCTCTAAAAGATACCCCTAGACCAGAGACAGACGAGCTGAAGAAAGAGAGGGGAGTGAGGAGGGCGCTACACTTATATGGTGATCACTGGTGAAAGGGTTAACTAGGGGCAATCAGGGGGTTAAAACCTTTATTAGGTTATATATGGGGGTACCTGACGCTATATAAAAACCTGACGGGTAACCTAAATAACTAAATAACTAACTGGCTAACCAGTGTCACCAGTAAAACTTATACGGTGATCACTGGTGAAAGGGTTAACTCTAGGGGCAATCAGGGGGTTAAAATAATATATGGGGGTACCTGACGCTATAAAAACCTGCGGCGAAACTAAAAATAAATAACTGGCTATCTAGGGCACCACCGGCACAAAATACAGCGATCGGAAATACGATCGCTTAGTGACGCTGGCGTTAGGGGGTGAAAGGGTTACCTGGGGGGCGATCAAGGAGTTAAACCTTAATTAGGGGGGGTTAGGGGGCTACCCTGGACCTAAAGGGGCCTAAACCTAACCAACAATGCACTAGCTTAAAGGAACCTATTTAGAAAATAAAAAAACAAACCTTTACAACCCCTTTAAAGAAATAGAGATAGAGAGTATCACATGGTCTGACCATGCCCCGATTACCTTGACACTGATTATGAATAAACACTCAGAGGGTAAGATGAGACAGTGGCGACTGAACGAGAGCCTGCTTGGGGATGAGGTAACGGTTGAAGAGATAAGGAGAGAATTGCAATATTATTTCCAATATAATTCTATACCAGAGACAGATGCAGGGATAACATGGGAGGCGCATAAAACCGTAATAAGAGGAATCCTTATTAAGCATGGCTCTAGGATAAAGAAGGAGAGGGAAAAGAAACTGAATAAATTACTCACAGACATACAAGTACTGGAGACCAAACATAAACAGATTGCGGGAAATGCGGGAGAGAGAGAGCTCTTAGCCCTCAGCAGACAAGTGACAGATTTATTGCATTATAGAGCTAAGGCAGCAGTACAGAGATGTTGGAGATATTATTATGAATCAGGAGACAAACGTGGACGTATATTGGCTAGAGCTTTACAAGAACAGAAAACCCAATCTTATATTCCCTACTTGGTGGACTCGAGGGGGAGTAAGATACATCTACCCGCTCAGATTGCTATGACTTTTCGTAAGTTTTACCAGTCTCTGTATAATATACCCATCAGATCGAAATCCCAAAATAATATAGAGGAATATATTTCCTCGTCGGGTATCCCCCAGTTGTCAGAGCAAATCAGAAAATATATGGAAGCCGCTATTACATTAGAGGAACTGCAAGAGGCCATTAAGTCAGCTAAACCAGGTAAAGCCCCGGGTCCAGACGGATTTACATATAAATATTATCAGAAATTTTTTCCCCACCTGGGTAAACAGATTGTACAAATATTCAATGCAGTAGGACAGGGGACAGGATTTACATCAGAAACATTGAAATTACACAATACTCTTATACCGAAGGAGGATAAGGATCCATCAGCATGTGGCAGTTATCGCCCTATTTCCCTATTAAATGTAGATCTCAAAATATTTACAAAAATCTTGGCCACACGTATCCAACCACATCTAACAGCATTAATAGATCCAGATCTGGTAGGCTTTATACCAAGTCGAGAGACCCGAGATAATACCATTAAAATCTTGAGCCTTATCCATATAGCCGGCCTCTCCAACAAGGCCACGGTGTTTTTAGGAACGGATGCCGAAAAGGCATTCGACCAGGTTAGCTGACCCTTTTTGTTTTCAGTTTTACGATATGTGGGTTTGGGGGAGAGGATGGTTGGATGAATATCGAGTCTATATACAAGACCAGAGGCACAAATCAAAGTAAATGGACACTTGTCTGATTCCTTTTTTATCTCTAACGGCACCCGTCAAGGGTGCCCCTTATCACCCCTTCTTTTTGCCCTCTCGCTGGAACCCCTCCTCTGCAAAGTAAGGCAAAATCCAGACATCTCGGGGATAAGAACTGGAGATACATATTATAAGGTCTCCGCGTATGCGGATGACCTTCTGTTCTCCCTGACAAAGCCAGCAATATCAATGCCGAATCTAATGGGAGAATTGGATCAATATGGCGCTTTATCGAATTTAAAAAACAACATGACAAAATCAGAAGCAATGGGGGTATCTATGACACCAATACAAATCAGTGCCCTGAAAGCAAATTTTAAATTTAGATGGACCTCGACGGCTGTTAAATATTTAGGCACGTATATGTAACCTAAATTGAACCAAATCTTTACGTTGAATTTTCTACCATTATTAAGCAGAGTGAAAAATCTACTGGCTAAATGGGACAAGGGTACCCACTCGTGGTTTGGTAGATGTAACATAATAAAAATGTCAATTTTGCCTAAACTATCCTATTTATTTCAAACACTACCTATCCATATTCCTCCAGAATTTTTTAATCGGACTAACGCATTGATAGATGACTTTGTCTGGGCACATAAGAGGCCAAGATTGCAATGCCGAATAATGACCATGCCTAAACAGTATGGGGGGGGTAGCAGTTCCAGACATTCAGAAATATTATCAAGCGGCTCATATGGTGAGACTAATAGACTGGTGCAGGCATTCAAGCCTCAAAATATGGCCAAAGATTGAGCAATCACAGTGCAGGGTCCCATTGCGTCGGGCGGTTTGGTGTTTTAGAGACCTTAGTTCTGACCTCAAAAAGCACCCAACCTTGGGCCCTACCCTGCGGATCTGTTCTCAAATATGCTCCACTACCGTAATATCATCAGCTAACTCCCCCCTGTACCCCATTGTGGGAAACCCACGTTTCCCCCCGGGACTACAGGAGGGCCCATTGAGAAGACTCTTAGACTCACTGATTTTTCAGGCCTCGCACTTTGTGCAAGTAACAACGGGTAATTGGCCCTAACTGATGGAATTAACTTCATCTAATGACCGTTTCCGACTGGATTTTTGGAGTGGAGCACAATTGAGACATTTTTTCAATATTCTTCCACCTCCGGAGGGATTTTTAAGACCATTGACCCCTCTAGAAAAGCTGTGTGAGGAGACGGGCCCTTGTTACCATACACTCTCGAAAATATATGGATTATTGATTGCTCCTTCAGAGGACTATGTCCCTCCATATATAAGGAAGTGGGAAATTACATTGGACAGGACATTTACTCAGGCACAACATAGGCAGATTATAAATTTTGCGCTAAAATCTTCTATATGTACTAGGGCCCAAGAAACCAATTTTAAAATCATGACAAGATGGTATCGAACACCCTCATTGCTCAATAAATATTTACCCGAGATCCCGGACAAATGTTGGAGATGTCAGGAAGAAAGAGGGACATTACTTCATGTTTTCTGGTCGTGCTCGAAGCTGCTGCATTTCTGGAGGGAGGTACGTCAGATAGCACAGAAATTCACTGATTATAACCTCCCAGAAGATCCGGCTTTATTTTTACTGCACGTATCCGAAATACCGGGGAAAACCTACAGTAAAATCATTTTACGCCATCTCATCAATGGGGCTAGAGCGTGCATCGCTCGGCAGTGGAGAGACACAAAACCTCCAACAATCTTCTCATGGTTCATACGAATCGAAGAAGTAAATAGGATGGAGGATTTGACATTATCATGTCAAAACCGACATGAGATCTACTCTGAAACCTGGGCACAATGGAACATATTTAAATACTCGGAAGAAGGGAAGTCCCTTTTTGAAACTTAAAATGAGGAAAAAGTGGGGGGTGAGGGGAGAGCTCTGGTTCCTCTACCTCCCCTGCCAACTGGAGATAAATATTTTATGGATGGGGTGGGGTTGTTTTTTGTAAAAAAAAATATTTATTTATTTATTTATTTATTTTTTCTTTTGGGTTAATTTGAGTTAAACTGAGTTTTTTTTTTTTAAAGAGAGAAAAGGGGGGGGGGGGGAGTCCGGGCAGTTAGGAGGGGAAGAACCAAAGGAGAGGGAATATTTTAATATAATTAGGTTTATGTTGTATTTAAGATAAGAGGAAGGTTGTATATTGAATAGACCCGGTGGGTACTCATTGGTTTGAACTGAGTCAGTAAATTTGTTATTTGTCATTTCTCTTGTATGCTGGATAAATAAATAAATAAAAAATAAAAAATAAAAAAATATCTAGAGATCACAGTTACTGGTGACATAGCGGACTATGTGAAACTTAACCTGCAACCTCTCATGGCTCAGGTTACCACTAAGTGTGCTGCCTGGCGTGCCCTCCCCCTCACACCAGTAGGCAGGGTTAATTTAGTCAAGATGGTCTTCCTGCCTAAGTTCCTTTATTTCTTTAGAAACACCCCTGCCCACCTTCCCAAGGGGTTCTTCAGGCGGTTGGAGGGGGTGTTGGTGCCGTTTATCTGGGCTGGGAGGCCCCCTCAGGTGGCAAAACGCATTCTGTACCTTCCCCTTTCGTGTGGAGGTTTGGCACTCCCCAACTTCCAGCTATATTACTGGGCTGCCAATCTTGTCACAGTGAGGTGGCGGTTCTCACAGATCAGCCTAAACCCGGCTGTTACCCTTGAAGCAGCTATTTTGGGCTCCTATGCCGCCCTTAGTAACCTTGCCTTCAGGGGCAGACGAGCTTGCCCGTCCATAACTGTCCCTATGCAAACCACGGTGAGGGCCTGGCAGGAAGCTAGAGAAATCTACAAGAAGCCCTTCCACATTTCCCCCCACATGCTGTTATGGGGGAACCCCATGCTCCCCCACTTATACACCTTGTCGGACCCCTTTGTGTGGGCTAGCAGGGGGATCACGACTATGAAACACATTATCAAGGATGGGAGACTGATGACTTTCCCCGACCTCAGAGTTTTATACTTGTTGCCCAGGTCCTGGGAGTTTCGCTACTGGCAGTTGGGACAAGCCTTTGGAGCCCAATTCCCGGCACCGTTAACCTTGGAGTCGGATTCCGTGGAGCGTCTCTTGATCTCCAGTAGCATGAGGAGGCCCCTTTCCTCTCTTTATCTTTACCTGACGGTGGCATACGACACTAAACTGACCCAGTCCCTGGACAGGTGGAGGGTGGACATCCCGGCACTTGACGACGAGGGGTGGGAGGACTGTGTCTCCACGTATATATTCCCTCAAAGAACCTTCTTAAATGGAAATCGGCTGAGCTGCCCACGAGAGAGGCCTGGTGCCTCTCAGTCAATTCAGTGCTCCCCCTCTATAGACTCACATATCAGAGCAGACAATGCCCAACGAAATTCGATAAGGTCTGGTCGGGATGGATGGAGTATAAGGGTTAACATGTTGATATTGGACCGATGGGGTGGTGGCGTCCCAGACTAGTTAGCGGGTGGTCGCGCTCCCCCCCCCCCCCCGGAGTGCCACATCCTCACGCTTCTTTAGTGTGAATGGAAGCATAGTGAGTTTGTATGTTACGCTTTCTTTCACCCTTGATGTCTATTATGTTTCTTGATCACTTGTCATGTTTTGCTTGGCTGGGACCGGATACCCGGTCTTCTATTGCTTTTATGCGGTAATCTATGATTTCACATGTATGTCTCTACTGTTCTGACATTGTAATGCTGATTTGATTTCCAATAAACATCTCTGTTAAAATTTTTATAACACCCCTGAGACCTTGTAGCACTAATGAGTCATGTGACACCGGTAGGTAAAATGGCTAATTGGCCCCAATTTGGAAATTTTTACTTAGGGGTGTACTCACTTTTGCTGCCAGCGGTTTTGACATTAATGGCTGTGTGTTGAGTTATTTTGAGGGGACAGCAAATTTACACTGTTATACAAGCTGTACACTCACTGCTTTACACAAACACTGACGTTTCTACCATTGGCGTGAATCCTTATTCTGCATTGTTCAGAGGACAAAGCATACCTTGAGTATTCTATTATTCCTGTGGATGAAAAAAAATATATGACAAGTGTCAAGCCGCTGCGGTGTCCAGGCCATGCGTACAACACCAGTACTCCTTTACAGACTTGGGGTATGTAGCACACTCAATCCTGGACCAAAAAAAAAAAAAAGATGACAAGTGTCAAGCCTCTGCAGTGGCCAGGCTGTGTGTACAACCCCAGTACTCCTTTCCAGACTTAGGGTATGTAGCACACTCAATCCTGGAAAAAAAAGGATGACAAGTGTCTAGCCGCTGCGTTGGTCAGGCTGTGTCTACAACCCCAGTACTCCTTTCCAGACTTAGGGTATGTAGCACACTCAATCCTGGACCAAAAAAGGGATGACAAGTGTCAAGCCGCTGCGGTGGCCAGGCTGTGTGTACAACCCCAGTACTCCTTTCCAGACTGGACATGGACATGTTTCCAGTAATCCATGTCCTTAGTTTGCTTGTCTTCAACAAACTGTTTGCAAGCTTTCTTTTGCATCATCTTTAGAAGAGGCTTCCTTCTGGGACGACAGCCATGCAGGCTAATTTGATGCAATGTGCGGCGTATGGTCTGAGCACTGACAGACTGAACCCCCAACCCTTCAACCTCTGCAGCAATGCTGGCAGCACTCATACGTCTATTTCCCAAAGACAACCTCTGGATATGACGCTGAGCGCGTGCACTCAACTTCTTTGTTAAACCGCTGTATGGTCTTGGCCACTGTGCTGAAGCTCAGTTTCAGGATCTTGGCAATCTTCTTATTGCCTAGGCCAGGGGTCTCAAACTTGTGGCCCTCCAGCTGTTGCAAAACTATATTGCAAGGCTAACAGTTACAAGCATGACTCCCACAGGCAGAGGAACGATGGGACTTGTTTTGCAACAGCTGGAGGGCCAGCAGTTTGAGACCCCTGTCCTAGGCCATCTTTATGTAGAACAACAATTATTTTTTTCAAATCCTCAGAGAGTTCTTAGCCATGAGGTGTCATGTTGAACTTCCAGTGACCAGTATGAGAGAGTGAGAGCGATAACACTAAATTTAACACCTGAGACCTTGTAACACTAATGAGTCACGTGATGTAGCTGGCCAGCTAAGACCTGTCCTAGGTTGCTAATGTGGCTTACATGCATATATAGCTAGACCTGCTAATAATGTTAAAACAGAATGTCTGAGTCTAGTATTTCTATGCCACTGTTTGAGGATACAAAGATAGATAAGATAGAAGGTGAAGAGCAAGTGAACCTGTTTGAGGTAGAAGAGTCTGATGCAGCATTAGTCTTGCCCCAAACAGATGAACTAAGACGTTCAGAACGTATCAGAAAACCGACCCTAAAGATGCTGGAAAATTTGGAGCAAGAAGCAGTATTGAAAGGAAAAAAGTTCACCAAAATGTATGATAATTGGAAATCCTACATTAAAGATGTTCGTAGAAAGCTAAAGCAAGAAAGTATAAAAGGAAACTTGAGTGATATGATAGAGACGGTAGAAGAATCTGAATCAGAGCTTATGGCAGCATATGTCAACCTGCGGTCTTCTACAACACCTCCCCAGGATATTGTAAGGAACATGGACACATGTACTGAAGTCACTAAAGGTTTAGTAAAGCTCATGAGAGAACTATCATCTGAAGCCAACTATGATGAAGTTAAGGCAAGAAAGTGAATGAATGAGCTTTTTATGAGAGACTATGCTAGGTCCTTAGGAGGAACCACAATCACAAGTAGGACTTCTTCCACTAGCAAAAGTGCCAGTAACATATCAGAGTCCTCAAGTACTTCAATAGCCAAAAGAAAGGAACTGGTCGAACAACTTGCTGTCAAGAGAGCAGAAATTGAGATGGAATCTGCAATCGAGGCGCAGCGTCTACGAGTAGCAGAAATGGAAAGGCTGAAGGAAGTCAAGATTATAGAAGCCAGACTAAGAGTACACGAAGAGGACATGAATAGTAATCATAAGTCCAAATCTGTACTAAGTGAAGATGCAGACTCCTACTTCCTTTCATACGCCCAGGAGAATGGAAGAAAATCTCCAGTATGTAATGAAGAAAAAAGTCATTGCCCTTCCATCCCTGCTCAGAAAGACAAAGAGAGAGACTCACCCAATTCAGAACTAAGTGAGAAAATAAAACAGGATAATTCTGTTCCTTGATGTCACTGCAATGATCAGGAGAATGTTGCGACTACAGTCCCAGCAAAAGGACAAAGAACAGTCCCAGCAAGACTTCCCGTTCCAGAACCTACTGTATTTTCAGGAGACATACTGAAGTTCATAGAGTGGAAGGCAAGTTTTGAAATGATCATTGAGCATCATTGCTCCAGGTCAGTTGACAAGTTATTCTACCTTCAGAAATATGTTGGTGGAGATGCAAAGAAAGCTCTTGAAGGTAACTTCTATAGAACAGACAAAGAAGCCTACAAGCAAGCTTGGGAAAAGTTAAACGCAAGATATGGTCATCCTTTCTTAGTACAAAGAGCCTTTAGGGAGAAATTGAATAACTGGCCTAAAATAGGTCCAAAAGAACACTTCAAACTCCAAGAGTATGGTGACTTCCTGCAAGCATGCAGCAATGCCATCCCACATGTACGAGGACTAGAAGTACTGAACGACTATCTAGAAAACCACAGGATGCTAGCTAAGCTACCTGAAGAAGTGGCTTCTAGATGGAATCGCTATCTGACTAAACAGTTAGATCTAAGTAAGGACTTCCCAAGTTTTGAAAAGTTCTCTGAGTTCGTTAATAAGGAAGCATGAATAGTATGTAATCCAGTAACAGGATCTTACGCCTTAAAGTCCTTAGAAGAAAGGCCTGCGAGGGATATAAGACATGCAAGAGCAACTAGCTTTGCAACCGACACAACTGAGAAAGGTATAGATACCTACGAGAGCAAGTTCAAAGTTACTACTGGGATCAGTAGAGAAACAGAATCGACAAATCCTCAGACTACTTTTAAGTGTATGTTCTGTGGAGAGAACCACTCTATACACAAGTGCCAACAATTGAAGGTGAAATCCCCAAATGAAAAGAAAAAGTTTGTACTTGTTAACCAACTGTGTTTTGGGTGCCTAAGGAAAGGCCATATTACTAAGGAGTGTAAGAAAAGGGCCACATGCAGCGTTTGCAAAGGACGCCATCCTACACCACTACATGAAGAACGTCCAAAAAAGGATAAATCCTCAATAGCTAAAGATGCTGAGGAAGAAAAGAAAGCATCGGTATTCTCTTGCAGAGTGAGGGAAAGCAACGGCACATCAATGGTTGTACCAGTGTGCATTTCAAATCCTAAAAGGAAGAATAAGAAGGTATATGCCTATGCACTACTGCAGGGATATGCAATTAGCGGACCTCCAGCTGTTGCCAAACTACAAGCCCCATGAGGCATAGCGAGACTCTGACCGCAGCAAGCATGACACCCAGAGACAGAGGCATGATGGGACTTGTAGTTTTGCAACAGCTGGAGGTCCACTAATTGCATATCCCTGCACTACTGGATGCCCAAAGCGATGTCACCTTCATTGATCAAGAAATCTGCAAGAAATTACAAGTGGCTACAGAACCAGTGAAGCTCAAACCCACCACAATGATGGGGAGAGACACATTAGTGAACAGTCAAAGGGTCAAAGGATTGAGAGTTAGAGGACTTCATTCAAACCTCACATTGGATCTACCTCCAGCTTATACGAAAGACGATATACCTCTAGATCAAGATTGCATACCTACCTGTGAAACAGCCAATAAATGGGAGCACCTATCCGTCATATCTCATGAAATGTCCCCGCTGAAGGAGTTTGGTGTTGGACTGTTGATAGGTTATGATTGTCCCGAAGCTTTGGTACCACGAAGGGTAATCACAGGAGGAAAGGGTGAACCCTATGCTGTTCAAACTGATCTAGGATGGGGCGTTGTTGGAGGAAAACAGCAGATTGCAAACTCAAGACAGGTGACAGGATTGTGTCATCGAATATCTGTCCAAGAGTTACCAGCTGTAAGTTCAGCGGCAGTAATCAAGATCCTTGAATCTGACTTTGCAGACATAAGTTCTAAAGAAAAGAGTGTATCCCAAGAAGACATAAAGTTCGTACACATTCTAGAAGAAAGTATTCAACAGAATCAACGAGGTTATCTTGAAATGCCCTTACCTTTTAGAGAACGACCTCGTCTGCCAAATAACAAAAATCTTGCCCTAGCGAGATTGAAATGTTTGAAGAAAAGGATGGGAAGAGATCTCAAATTCAAGCAGGATTATTTGAAATTCATGGAAGGCATCCTTGAAGAAGGACATGCAGAAAAAGTTAATAACCAACCTAAAGAAGGAGAAGTGTGGTACATCCCACATCAAGGTGTTTACCACCCAAAGAAACCAGATAAGATTAGAGTAGTATTTGATTGCTCAGCAAAGTATGATGGTGTTGCATTGAACGATCATCTACTAAAAGGACCAGATCTTACAAACACTCTGCCTGGAGTACTCTGTAGATTCAGAAAGTATCCCGTAGCGGTCATGTGTGACGTTGAAAAGATGTTCCACCAGTTTCATGTGAAGAATGAAGATAGAGACTTCCTGAGATTCCTATGGTGGGAGGACGGAGATACAGATACAGAGCCAGCAGAATACAGAATGAAAGTACACTTGTTTGGAGCAGCGTCGTCTCCAGGTTGTGCCAATTATGGTATGAAGTACCTGGCCAATAAAAATGAAAAGGATTGTCCATCAGCAGCGAATTTTCTTAAGAAAAACTTTTACGTAGATGATGGTCTTATAAGTTTACAGTCCTCAGAATCTGCAATCAAACTAGTAAAAGAAAGCCAAGAGTTATGCGCAAGAGGAAACCTGCGCCTTCACAAATTCATCTCAAACAACAGAGAGGTACTGGAATCCATCAGTGACTCTGAACGTGCATCAACAATGAAGAATGTAGATCTCAATTACGATCATCTTCCAGTTCAGAATGTACTTGGATTGGGATGGAATGTAGAGAATGACGAGTTCTTCTTTGAAACATCCTTGAAAGAAAAAGTTGCAACTAGACGTACCATACTTTCCGCAGTGGCTTCTATATATGATCCATTGGGATTCTTGGCACCAGTAATCCTCAAAGCAAAAGAAATACTACAAGAATTATGTAGACGGAAGTTGGGATGGGATGAACCCATACCTGAAGATTTGAGGCCAAGGTGGGAGGCTTGGATAAAAGACTTGCAAAATTTTAGAGAAGTTCGGATACCTAGATGTTTTGTACCTCATGATTTCGGAGAGTACAAGAAAATAGAACTTCATCACTTTTCAGACGCCAGTAGTTATGGTTATGGACAGTGCTCCTACATCAGAGTGATAGGAGAAGGAAAAATACACTGTGCCCTGGTTATGGGAAAGACCAGAGTTGCACCTACCAGTATTCAGACAATACCAAGACTTGAACTGACAGCAGCTGTTGTTTCAGCATCAGTAAGCAAGTTTCTGAGAGAAGAATTAGAGTTAAAAATAGATGAAGAATACTTTTGGACAGACTCGCGAGTTGTCCTAGGGTACATAAACAACGAAGCTCGAAGATTCCATGTCTTTGTCGCCAACAGAGTTCAGAAAATTCGGGAAATAACAAATCCGGAACATTGGCATCACATTGATACAAAGCATAACCCAGCAGATCATGCTTCAAGAGGCCTGAATGTAACAGAATTGAAAAATTCAAACTTGTTCACCGGTCCAGAGTTCCTTTGGGAAAAGGAAATCATACCCAGTGAAGGTTACACAGAATTGTCTATAGGTGATCCAGAAGTAAAAGTTGTACAAACATTGAGCACTGCTGCCAGGTGTCAAGATGACATACTTGAGAGTGATAAAAGACACTTGGAAGTTGAGAACCTGATGGAAAATTCCCCAAATTCATGTTCAAATCCTACTATAGAGAACATAGAATTATAGGTAATTTGGTGGGAGTGTAGCTGGCCAGCTAAGACCTGTCCTAGGTTGCTAATGTGGCTTACATGCATATATAGCTAGACCTGCTAATAATGTTAAAACAGTGCATATGCTCATTTGTGAGAGATAACAGCAGAGTTATTTACTGTGACTTTATATATGGATGTCATATAACAATTGTATATTGTGTTCACAGAAGCAAAGAAAAAATATACCTTTAAGAGTCATTTCTATATGCAGAAAGGTAAGCTTAATAACACAGCAGAATTGCAACCAGAAAGGATAGAGTTAAGCTTTTGTGACTCATCAGGAGTTTTAGCAAATGACAACCAATCTCACTGAGCAAATGTCTCTGACCAATCATAGCCAGCATTTCACTCATGTTCTGTCTAGGAAATCTCATATCACATGTCTAGAATTGCATTTTACATCAGTGTGGAGCTGAACAGTTCAGATCCAGAGTCCAGCTTTATGGAAGCAAGTGGCCAAAATAGTTCCACTGTGGCAGGCGCAGCACTATGAAGTGCCTTTATGCGCTGTGGCATTAGAAAAATTTGATTTCTCTGATCTTTTAGTCCACACAAGACTATCTGTTACTCTAATTCCTCTAGCGCCGTTCTATGGAAGCAGTAGGTTTAAAGAGCACACCAAACCTTTAAGATAACTTCTTTATTCACTTCAGCTTTTCTTCTTATATAACACTGACAATTTAGCAGCAGGAAGTCCATGTACAAACACGTGTTGAATAAAGTATAACAAATGTCGGTTCAACTGTTCAATCTTGTAATTCTACATAAAATGGTAGATATATTTCTCTCTTCAGTATCTGTACTTTCACTTTAAAATACTTTAGACACTTTATGATCTATCTGGGACTTGCTCTATAATGCTGTTTGCTCTGATGTTTGCTCTGAAACTTGGTTCAAACCAGGTTTGCAAACAATCAAACCAGCAATCAAACCAGGAATCAAACCAGATTCAAACCAAGTTTCAGAGCAAACATCAGAGCAAACAGCATTATAGAGCAAGTCCCAGATAGATCATAAAGTGTCTAAAGTATTTTAAAGTGAAAGTACAGATACTGAAGAGAGAAATATATCTACCATTTTATGTAGAATTACAAGATTGAAGAGTTGAACCGACATTTGTTATACTTTATTCAACACGTGTTTGTACATGGACTTCCTGCTGCTAAATTGTCAGTGTTATATAAGAAGAAAAGCTGAAGTGAATAAAGAAGTTATCTTAAAGGTTTGGTGTGCTCTTTAAACCTACTGCTTCCATAGAACGGCGCTAGAGGAATTAGAGTAACAGATAGTCTTGTGTGGACTAAAAGATCAGAGAAATCAAATTCTTCTAATGTCACAGCGCATAAAGGCACTTCATAGTGCTGCGCCTGCCACACGTGACACCGGTAGGTAAAATGGCAAATTGGCCCCAATTTGGACATTTTTACTTAGGGGTGTACTCACTTTTGCTGCCAGTGGTTTTGACATTAATGGCTGTGTGTTGAGTTAATTTGAGGGGACAGCAAATTTACACTGTTATACAAGCTGTACACTCACTACTTTAAATTGTAGCAAAGGAAAGATATAATCAAATATTTACAAAAATGTGAGGGGTGTACTCACTTTTGTGAGATACTGTACTATCTATCTATCTATCTATCTATCTATCTATCTATCTATCTATCTATCTATCTATCTATCTATCTATCTATATATAAAATAATAAAAGTATTTTGAATAAACAAAAATAGTAGCGCTTCTGTGTATCACACCACAAATCTAAATACTATAGCAAATATATATATGTCCCGTGAAGAAATACATATATGTGAAAAACTGCAAAACATATACTCTAAAAATATATATGTGCACATACAATAAATTAATAAGTGTCCGTAACGTTCAAATATTGTTTTCAAACCAGCTGTGAAAAAAATATTTAAAGAAAGTCCATCAGTGAGATAAGTGTTCCAATAATAGTGACTTCAACTAAAATTTGCATAAAAATCTTCCTGTGTTCTCTTGAATAAACCTTCACCACACCAGCGTGATTAGTGACTCCACTCCCTAAGGACTTGCACTCACCACTAGGATTTGCCTTGCACTCACTTTTCTTAATTCTGTCATAGTATTCCCCTTAACCACTTCAATACAGGGCACTTTCACCCCCTCCCTGCCCACACAAATGTTCAGCTTACAGTGCTCTCACACTTTGACAATAACTTATCATGCAACACAAACAAACTTTTTATATATTTTTTTACACAAATAGAACTTTCTTTTGGTGGTATTTAATAACCACTGGGTTTTTTATTTTTTGCAATATACCGGTAAGTAAAAAAAGAGCGAAAATGTCGAATTTTAGTTTTTTAAGTTAACATTATATTATTTTGCAGATAAGTAATTTCTGTCAGCTAATTTGTGCCAAAATTTATACTGCTACATATCTTTGGTAAAAATAACCCAAATTAGTGGATATTATTTAGTCTGTGTGAAAGTTATAGAGTCTACAAGCAAATCATAAACAATTGATCATACCTGATGTACTGGCAGCCTATCTCACTTCTTGTGGCTCTGAAATGTCAGGAAAGTATAAATACCCCCCAAATGACCCCTTTTTGGAAAGTAGACAATCCAAGGTATTTATAGTAAGAGGCATTTTTTTTCACACAATCCTTGGAAAAATGAATTGTCATAATAACAAGTTATTTCTTACACACAGCATATACATACTTCCAATTACACCCCAAAATACATTCTGCTCCTCCTCCTGAGTATGGCGATACCACATACATGAGACTTTTTCACAGCCTGGCCACATAGAGAGGCCCAACATGCACGGGGCACCGTCAGGCCTTCTAGGAGCATAAATAACATATATAATTTCATTCTTACCTATTACACTTTTGAAGGTCCTGTGGATTTCCAGTGGAATTACCCACAAAATTACCCCATTTTTGGAAAAAAAAACACCCAACGTATATAAGGCTGCAGGTAGGTACTCAGGTACTCTGATGGGCTGCAGATAGGTACTCTGATAGGCTGCAGATAGGTACTCGGGTACTCTGATGGGCTGCAGATAGGTACTCGGGTACTCTGATGGGCTGCAGAGAGGTATTTGGGTACTCTGATGGGCAGGGCCAGATTCCTGATAAAGCCACCGAGGCAGGCCTCAGGGCAGCAGTGGGTGCAGGGACGGTGCCTCGGCAACAGGGGGGCAGGGCGCAGGGGGGTGCCACACATTGGGGGGGTGTCAGTGGCATATCTAATGGGGGTGCGGTCCACGACCGGGTCGGGTGACACCACTTACCGAGGGTGGGGAGAGCACTGGCAGCTCCCTATGGCAGTTTTTTTTTTCAGCCAGATCACCCCCCACGCTGCGGCAGCAAAGGTCTGGTCTGTGTTTTCCTCCTCGCTCCTCCTACCACTGCTGCGCTGCCGAGACAGGCCTATTAATATTCTCCGCCCGGGCGGCGCAGCTGCTACCGCACATTGTGTCTTCTGGACCTCCCTAGCTGCTGCCCTGGTGTGTACCTGAGGGTGAGCCAGCCGTCCTCCCTGCCAGTGTCCTCCGAGGTGAGCTTGTGATAAGGGGGTGTGGATTGGCATGGTATTCGCTGCCCTCAGCTGGAGTGCTGTGAGAAGAGGGTGGGGTGTTTGTTTCTGCCTCCCTGACCTGGTCTGATAAGGGGGAAGGGGGGAGGCTGCTGTGTCCACCACCACCCACTAATGTACAAACTCACTGCGTTTAGTTTAAAGGGTGATTCAGTGATAGGAGTGCAATAATTTTCAATAAAATTTTACCTGAGAGTAATTTTTTGATTTTACTTTACTTGCTTGCTGTTCCATATTTTGCTTGTTGTTTTTCCAATGCAGCTTTGAAAATGCCTACTGGATTCCTGTGCAACAGGGATGAGCCGAACACCCCCCTGTTCGGTTCGCACCAGAACCTGCGAACAGACAAAATGTTCGTGTAAACTTTAGAACCCTATTAAATACAATGGACTCGAACGTTCGAAATCTAAAGTGTTAATTATAAAGGCTAATATGCAAGTTATTGTCCTAAAAAGTGTTTGGGGACCCGGGTCCTGCCCCAGGGGACATGTATCAATGCAAAAAGAAGTTTTAAAAACGGCCGTTTTTTCGGGAGCAGTGATTTTAATAATGCTTAAAATGAAAAAATAAAAGTGAAATATTCCTTTAAATTTCGTACCTGGGGGGTGTGTATGATATGCATGTGAAGTGGCGCATGTTTCCCGTGCTTAGAACTGTCCCTGCAAAAAATGTCATTTTTGAAAGAAAAAAATGCATTTAAAACTGACTCGCGGCTATTAATGAATTGTCGGCTCCCGGCAATACATACAAAAGTCATTGAGAAAAAAAAAAAAAAAAGCGTGGGGGTTCCCCAGAATTCAATTACCAGGCCCTTCAGGTCTGGAATGGATATTAAGGGGAACCCCGCCGCAAATAAAAAAAAAATTGACGTGGGGTTCCCCCAAATATCCATTCCAGGCCCTTCAGATCTGGCATGGATTTTAAGGGGAACTCCACCCCAAATTAAAAAAAAAATGGCGTGGAGTCCCCCTAAAAATCCATACCAGACCCCTTATCCGAGCATGCAACCTGGCCGGCCGCAGGGGAAAAGGGGGGGACGAGAGAGCGGCCCCCCCTCCCTCCTGAACCGTACCAAGCCACATGCCCTCAACATGGGGAGGATGTCCCCATGTTGATGGGGACAAGGGCCTCATCCCCACAACCCTTGCCCGGTGGTTGTGGGGGTCTGCGGGCGGGGGGCTTATCGGAATCTGGAAGACCCCTTTAACAAAGAGGACCCCCAGATCCCGGCCCCCCCCATGTGAATTGGTAAGGGGTACATTGTACCCCTACCATTTCACGAAGAAAGCGTAAAAAAATGTTTAAAAAAACACACAAACACCTTGAAAAAGTCCTTTATTTAAAAAAAAACAAAAAAAACATTCCAGCGGTGAAATCCAGTGTCCCGCGGCGATCCCGATGTCCAGCGCTGTCCTTCATTGGTTGTGCCTGAGCGGACCTGATGGGGAACTCCCTCTCAGTATTTTAAATGTATAGACCCGCCCCTTCTAAAGTTCCCCATCAGGTACGCTCAGCGGACGAGATGCGGAACATGAGAAGGGGCGGGTCTATACATGTATTACCAAAGTGAGAGCAGTTCCCCATCAGGTCCGCCCCCTCGGTATGTCAGACCCGCCTACGTCATTGGCTTGAGCGGGGAACTTCCTTCACTGTGTAATTTAAATTTACATAGTGAAGGAAGTTCCCCGCTCAAGCCAATGACGTAGGCGGGTCCGACATACCGAGGAGGCGGACCTGATGGGGAACTGCTCTCACTTTGGTAATACATGTATAGACCCGCCCCTTCTCATGTTCCGCATCTGGTCCGCTGAGCGGACCTGATGGGGAACTTTAGAAGGGGCGGGTCTATACATTTAAAATACTGAGAGGGAGTTCCCCATCAGGTCCGCTCAGGCACAACCAATGACGGACAGCGCTGGACATCGGGATCGCCGCGGGACACTGGATTTCACCGCTGGAATGTTTTTTTTTTTTTTTTTTAAATAAAGGACTTTTTCAAGGTGTCTGTGTGTTTTTTTAAACATTTTTTTACGCTTTCTTCGTGAAATGGTAGGGGTACAATGTACCCCTTACCAATTCACATGGGGGGGGGCCGGGATCTGGGGGTCCTCTTTGTTAAAGGGGTCTTCCAGATTCCGATAAGCCCCCCGCCCGCAGACCCCCACAACCACCGGGCAAGGGTTGTGGGGATGAGGCCCTTGTCCCCATCAACATGGGGACATCCTCCCCATGTTGAGGGCATGTGGCTTGGTACGGTTCAGGAGGGAGGGGGGGCCGCTCTCTCGTCCCCCCCTTTTCCCCTGCGGCCGGCCAGGTTGCATGCTCGGATAAGGGGTCTGGTATGGATTTTTAGGGGGACTCCACGCCATTTTTTTTTTAATTTGGGGTGGAGTTCCCCTTAAAATCCATGCCAGATCTGAAGGGCCTGGAATGGATATTTGGGGGAACCCCACGTCAATTTTTTTTTTATTTGCGGCGGGGTTCCCCTTAATATCCATTCCAGACCTGAAGGGCCTGGTAATTGAATTCTGCGGAACCCCCACGCTTTTTTTTTTTTTTTTCTCAATGACTTTTGTATGTATTGCCGGGAGCCGACAATTCATTAATAGCCGCGAGTCAGTTTTAAATGCATTTTTTTCTTTCAAAAATGACATTTTTTGCAGGGACAGTTCTAAGCACGGGAAACATGCGCCACTTTACATGCATATCATACACACCCCCCAGGTACGAAATTTAAAGGAATATTTCACTTTTATTTTTTCATTTTAAGCATTATTAAAATCACTGCTCCCGAAAAAACGGCCGTTTTTAAAACTTCTTTTTGCATTGATACATGTCCCCTGGGGCAGGACCCCGGTCCCCAAACACTTTTTAGGACAATAACTTGCATATAAGCCTTTATAATTAGCACTTTAGATTTCTCCCATAGATTTTTCGAATTTGCCGCGAACACCCCAATTTGTTCGCTGTTCGGCGAACGGGCGAACAGGCAATGTTCGAGTCGAACATGAGTTCGACTCGAATTCGAAGCTCATCCCTACTGTGCAACTCCATGCGGTGCAAATTTCAGCTCATTCATTTAACTGGGATGAAATCACATTGGATCGCACAAAATGTAATGCACATTGCACACACTACTTTTTCAAAAAGTGTAAAAAAGAAGGGGGTGGAGGCGCCAACTAAATTAATCCTACTGTAATCATTAATGTAAGTATAGTATATATACTTACAGGTTCACTTGAGCCCAGTAGAAGGAGCTGTGAGCTTTGAGCGCGTAGCCTGTGAAACGTCCCACTCTATGTTTGGAGGACTGCCCTGCTGTATGACATCACTTCCACGTTCCAGACTGGTTAGCATGGAGCTTCCTGTCATGTGACACCGCAGAGAAGCCTGTGCAAATGAAAATCGACATCTCCTACACCTCACAGCCGAGGGGAACTTTGCCAGAGCCAGCAGAGCAGCACCAACAGACCTCAGAACACCCCTATCCTCAATGGATATCATTTTCAAGTGAACCTGTAAGTATATATACTATACTTACATTAATGATTACAGTAGGATTAATTTAGTTGGCGCCTCCACCCCCTTCTTTTTTACACTTCTTGCTGACAGAGGACATGGACACCCTCTGAGGATGGCTGCCTCCTCTTGTTTTTTAATATACAGATTGACTTAGAAGTGCCATTAGAGCCACTATTACATTCATTTTAAAGGCATCACATCGCTAGGAGCGCCGGAATCCCCCCCTTTCCACGTACTTTTTCAAAAGCCTACTGAACCAATGGTACCATGAGATCTGGGGCAGGCAAAAGCATTGCAATTGTGATCTGTGTTAGAGGTGTCCTTAGAAAAATATTTATACACCTGCAGGAGATCACAATCGATGAGTTTGCCAAAAGAAAAGTTAGAACTAAATTTTTTTAGGGAGTTTCTTACTGCTATAATCTTTAAAAGGCATTTTCTGCATTACAGAGTATTTTCAGTCTGTGCAATTAAAGCCAGTTATTTTCAGTGTTCTCGTGTGTGGAAATATGTTTTTAATTGATCTATTGTAGTAGTCATCGATAAAGCACGAGAATGGTGGTGTGTGTGTGTGTGTGTGGGGGGGGGGCGGCATTGAAGGACCCGGCCTTGGGGCGGCAAAGGGAGTAAATCCTGGCCTGCTGATGGGCTGCAGAGAGGTACTCGGGTGCTCTGATGGGCTGAAGACAAGTACTCTCATGGGCTGGTTGACTGGTTATCGGTTACTCTGATGGGCTGCAGATAGATACTTGGGTAGTCTACTGGGCTGGAGACAGGTATTCGGGTACTCTGATGGGCTGAAAGAGGGAGTTAGTGTTCCTGCTGTTGTCGTTTTACAATGCGCCGCTAGGGAAGTGGTTAATAAATTTTTGGGGATTTTTATAACATTTTAACTGACAGCTGATGAAGCATCAGTTGTTAAGGACGCAGCGGCCGTTTTCCCGTCCCGCTACTTAACAACCAGCTATTCATACAGAATTCGAATCAGTCGATAATTTTTTGACCGATCCAAATTTAAATCAGTCCGAAAATTTAGAATTCGTTAGAAAATTAATAAGCATAATGAAATTAAACTAAATTAATTCTGAATTAAATCAACTAAACAAAATTATTGAACATAACAAATCTATCCGAAACAAAAAAAAAATCCGCTCTGCACATATCTAATAATGTGGTATTTCCCTGATTCACTCTATTTTCCCACAAATGAAAAACATTTGACCTGGATATACAGTAAATATGCTCTATTGCATCAACAAAGGCATTCCACTGATCTTTTGTATACTGTCAGAACATTTGGGGTAAAAGAATATACATATAGACCTTTATATTACGCATATATCATATTTTTCCTATTTTTCCTATTTATGTATATTGTGAACAAAAGGACAGCCATTTTCTCTTTAAAAGTTTAAATTAGATTCATAGGCATGAATAGGCCTTGTTCTTATGTCTCACTAAGGGGTCTGGCTGTACCAGTCTCCCCAGGTTGTAATTCAAAGGTTTGACACTTAGAGATAAGAGGGGTGTTGGTACGGGCTAACACAAACTGTGGAGTATCGTCTCTGTATAACGAGATCATAGGGCTTATTCACAATTCCTGTGGTATTGTATATCTTAAATATATATTTCTTTTAAGTATCTTCACAAAGTATCTGTTCTAGTAATCAATAGTAATCCATATATATGCATAAATGGGTTTATATATTAGGAAGTTACAAATATAATATCCTTACAAATGTGAGATCTTAACTGTGAAGGACATTAGGACTATATTTGTAAAATGTAAGTTAAAAGTTGTGTTTTGAATAACTTCAGCTTTGAGGAATGTTAACAACCCATTAGCTGAGATGTGGGTAGATTTTCCCAAGACATTACTCTGAGCCATTCGCCAAGATGGCTGGGATACTTGAAATGTGTTTGACACCCTTAGACAATTAAGTGTGTTTTTCTAAGCCTTGGTCAAAGGGGGTCATAAATTTTATTAGGCCTCGGTGACCCTAACATTAGGAATTAATCCTTATACACATATAAAAATGTGAACTCACCAGGGGGGGGCAGTGGTTGTCAATCCCAGTAATGATATAACAGAAAAGCAAATCTCCCCAATATGAGAGTATAAGGACTTTATAGGCAACAGGATTGGATGAAACAATGTGTTTGATAGATTAGTATAATTTAATGAAAAAATATAGAATATAAAAGTTTATAGGGTATAAACAACACCAACAATATAACATCATAAAATCACCAATATACAATATTGAGATATTCATGTAGTCAGTATTTCAGCCGACGCATTTCGGACCTTATTGGGGGTCCCTTCATCAGGGTTATTCCACTGTTTTCTTTATAGACATCTACGATATCTGCCCTGGCCACACTAGTGTATAGCCAAGTGTCTACAGTCCAACTACTCCTTGCATGGCCCCCCTTTGGAGCATTCTTTCATCAACTGTCACACCTCATATATTCTTTTTGGGTCTGACACAACTTTTGGAGACACATGTGACAATTTCAATTGAGTCGGTAGGTGGCTATCTGTAGTCCTGTCCTCAACGATGCTCCCTTCCCCTGCCCCCATACATGATGAATATATGTTCTATGTATATATGTGCATTTTTAATGATATGTATGTATATATGGTCCTATTATGTGTATTTTTGTTTTTGTATTCTTTGTCTAGAACATGCTATGGTCAATCAATCTGGAATAACCCTGATGAAGGGACCCCCAATAAGTCCCGAAACGCGTCGGCTGGAATACTGACTACATGAATATCTCAATATTGTATATTGGTGATTTTATGATGTTATACTGTTGGTGTTGTTTACACCCTATAAACTTTTATATTCTATATTTTTTCATTAAATTATACTAATCTATCGAACACATTGTTTCATCCAATCTTGTTGCCTATAAAGTCCCTATACTCTCATATTGGGGAGATTTGCTTTTCTGTTATATTCCTTATACACCACTGCCCCTACAGGTTAAAAATTACATTGTTCAAGATGGCGTCTGTTTGGTTGCTAAGAAAACCTACCCAATCACATCGTCACTTGACGTTATAAATTACCTAGTAATAAGATACACACCCACTTTTTTTTGGAGTAAGATAAAAGTAGGAAGAGTTTAGTGAGGAGAAGGTCGATCTCTCGGGAGGAAAGAAAAGCTGAAGGAATCTCTCACACTATCTCTGAGAAAGCTCGCTCTGAAAAGAGGTCTGGGAAACTCACTCTCTGAAAAGATCTCTCTCGGGGGTCTACATCTGAAGGAAGCTGGAAGGGGGAGATCTTGAATGCAAACATGTAGCAATTTTGGAAGGAGTCCTGTTGCACTCATAATGGAAGCTTCTCAAACAGACAGAACTTTAACCTGGTAACGTATTTATTTTGTTTATTTACCTGTTTTGGTAATGGAATTGTTTTTGCATACACATAACTAAAACCATTTAAATATACATAGCCTAGCGTTGAAGATATGGCTA
The DNA here is from genome assembly GCA_029206835.1 of Rana muscosa. Lineage (NCBI taxonomy): Eukaryota > Metazoa > Chordata > Amphibia > Anura > Ranidae > Rana > Rana muscosa. Next base: position 477,184,174 of record CM055117.1, on the reverse strand, counting down.
TTTTTAACTGCAGTATAAAGTAACTATATTCCAAATATTAAGACTGTTCTGTCCATCAGATGTCTATATTCTGATTATCTGCATTTGTGTTGATTAAAATTACATTTAATGTTGTAATTTCTATAGAAATCAACTGCAGAGCGTAGGCGCCATCTAGCGTCCCTTTTTGGTATTGTTTCAACTTTGTTATTATTAAATGCATTAAATGTATAACCCAGGAAGCAATTAGAAAGCAAAGTATTCTGGGTAAAATCTCACAGGAAGAGATACATTCACCATGCTTTTCAAGACACTGCAGGAGGCAGGATTTGTCTTATTTCAATCTCTTACCATCAACCCTTAGAGAACTTAAAAAGTATGTTTTTACTGTCTCATATTGTACTGTGTATCTTTGTCTCTGCAATGTATGAAAAATTTATGGGATATTGTACTTATCAAGGTTTATTCTTGTTATTTGTAGTTTCACCTAGCTTGTTCTAATAAACTGGTATAAAGTTTATGGGATAAGAATGGTTTAACTGAATGTCCTTGAGACAGAACAGTGACATTTTTAAGCTGACCTCTGAAGGGAAGATAAGCTGACTTCGGAAGTCTGTACAGCCCGGGGCTACGCAGTTACCATACAGTCAGAAGCCTTAAAGAAACAGGCCTGTGGGAGGCAAAGCAAGCAGCCACGCTACTCAGAGACGTGCTCTGTCAAGCAGCACCGATACTAACGGTCTCTATACAGCAAGACAGCTTCTTCCCCGCAGCCATGTCTCACAGTGGAAAAGCTTCTTACAAAACACGATCACGAGCAAGCTCATCTAGGTCATCTGTCGCAAATGCAGCAGCTATCGCCCGTTCAAAAGCTGAAGCTGCAAGAGCCAGGGCCGCATTCGCAGACCAAGAGCTGCAGATGAAAAAAGAAAAGGCCCACCTTGAAGCAGAAAGTGTGCGACAGGAACAAAAGAGAGAGAAAGAAAGAATACACCTGGAACAAGAGAGAGAGAAGGAAAGAGTACGCATGGAGCAGGAGAAGGAACAACAAAGAATACGCCTGGAGGACGAGCTAGCCTAGCAGGAAGCATCTCTGAAATTGCAGCAATCTATCTTAGAAGCTATACGCTGCCGCCGCCATTGCAGAAGCTTTAGAAGCAGCCGTCTACGATGAGCCAAGAGCAGGTAGCAGCATACCAGGCCTAGAAGAGGACCAACAAGATTCCTCGCAACACACGTCAGATTATGTCTACCAACACTGTCACCCAAGCAGCATCCTACAACAAGAAATTAAACATGACATCAATGAGTCTCATCAAATAAAGCAGCAACAAGCCGGCCTTGGACCCCAGTGCTACAAGCAAGAAAAATCTGAGAGAGTTCCAGACGTTTCAGTCCCAACCAAACCTTCTACTCTACAAGGTATCCAGCCTTCACACAAACATCAAACACCTGTCTTCACTCCAAAGGTGTATGCAACGAGCCGGTACGAACTGCCAACCTTATGCAAGTTTGAACCCAGACAGCCTAAAGAAGAGACTTCTACCAGGTACGCCTATACACCGCACCACAATACACCAGCAGCCTACCCCAATGCCAATCAGGCTACTGTAGACTTTGCCAAGTTCCTGGCCAAACGTGAGTTAGTTACCCAAGGACTTGTCAAATTTAGTGATCGCCCTCAACACTACAGGGCGTGGCGATCCTCTTTCCAAAGTGTCATTCAAGGTTTAGATCTATCCTGCAGGCAACAGATAGAACTCGTAAAGTGGCTTGGCAATGATTCTGCTGAACACGCCAAAAGGATCAGAGACATTAATATAAACCATCCTGAGATAGGCCTTACAAACTTCTGGAACAGACTGGATAGATGTAATGGCACACCAGAGGCTACAGAGAGTACACTGTTTAAAAGGATATAGAACTTCCCAAAAATACCTAGCAGAGGTTACTAGAGTTGAACGGACACCTAGATATTCGGGTTCGACGGGTTCGGCCGAACTTCGAAAAAAAGTTCGAGTTCTGGACCGAACTTGACGCCGAATCCGAACCCCATTGAAGTCAATGGGGACCCGAACTTCTGAGGACTAAAAAGGCTCTAAAAAAGGGCTGCAAATGGCAGCAAAATGTTGTTAAGAGCATGGGAAGTGCTCTGCAAACAAATGTGGATAGGGAAATAACTTAAAATAACATAAAAAAAAAAAAATATGCTGGAGGCCCCTTTTTCAGCAGAAGAGGTACAGGAAGTCATTAAGAACCTCAGAAACTCAAGGGCACGATGCCACACATATGGTGGGAATGCTCCAGAATACGCCCTTTCTGTAAAAAATGATTAAATGTAATGGATAAGCTAGTGGGAAAATAAAATACTTTGAAATAAAAATGTAGCGAGGTGCTAAATTTAAGGGAAGTGTTTGAGTGGTAAATAGGCTCAAACACCCTAATTCTGTAGGATTCATGGACCATTTTGTCCTCGGGGGACAGTATTGGTGTGCATTTTCCCTGCGGCCTACAGGTGGCGCTGCCATGGTAGGCTAGGGTTGAACCGCCGATACAGTGCTGTGCCTTTTGTGTCCCCTCTTGGCAGTAGTACAGCAGGGCGGGGAACCTGCTGTGCATGCAGGGAGAGGATATAAAAGGGGCAGACGCCTCCTGATCGGGGTCCGAGCCCCAGGCACCTTTGGCCTGGGGGCTGATGTCCAGTGGGATCCGCGCCCAGGTGCCTTCGGCCTGGGTGCACGTGTTCCTGTTCCATCTCGGGCACCTTTAGCCCAGGGTGAGGTACTATCCTGGAGTTCCTGCAGCCCTGGGTATGGAGGTCTAGGGGCGGGAGTAAAGCCCGGGGTCCAGAGCCTTCGTCTGGAGTCCGCTAAGGGTCGAGGAGTCTTTGGGTGCCGCCTCGTGTAGGGGACCCTGTTCCAGGGAAGGGAGGAACCTTCCGATGGCCCGATGCTGGAGGCACGGTGAAGGAAGGGTCTGTTGACTCCCTGGAGAGATGTCTTCCCCTTGATATGGGCTAGTTCTTAGAAGGAGAAGCTCAAGGTCATCCTGACTGTATCGGAGGCCTTATTCACCCAGCCCGTGGCAGGGGCCTTATACACCCTGGTCTAAGGCAGAGACCAAAGTTCTCCAGGTCCGTGGCAGGGGCCTTGTACACCCGGTCTGTGGCATAGACCAACCTCACGGTCTGTGGCAGAGACCGTGCACCTAAAACTGTTTGAGAAACCTAAGCAGTGAAGTGAATGTGCTACGTTTGTGCCTGGACCTCCTCCACACCTTAAGCTGTCCTGTTTCTTTGCTCTAACCTTTTCTATCCGAGTACAGTTTTTTTTGCCATGAGAGAATAAACTCAGAGTTGGAGTTTCAGCTGGTGTTGACATTGACTTTACTGGGAATTCAAGGACTTGCCTCTACCTACAGTAGATGTGAGAATCATCCTCTGGAGGAGTTTTGACTCCGGCTGTGGACACGGCCCATCAAGTACACCACTCAATCTCTTTATACAGGAGGGTACAGGCTGGTAGTGCGGTGTGCCTCCAGATATGCAGAAAACACTGCAAAATGTAAACGCTGTATCTCACAGCTACAGAACTGCAGAAAATGCTATTCAAATTTTTTTTTTTTAGGATAGCACAGTAGAAGAAAAATATATAAATTGTTTATTTCACACACCTCTAGATATGCAAAAAACACTGCAAAATATTTTTTGTGGCCCTAAATGGGTGTTTTTGGAAGAGCACAACACACCCACAGTACGTAAACGCTGTATCTCACAGCTACAGAACTTCAGAAAATGCTATTCAAAAAAAATGTTTTTGTCCTACAATTATTTTTTTAGGATAGCACAGTAGAAGAAAAATATATAAATTGTTTATTTCACACACCTCCAGATATGCAGAAAACACTGCAAAATATTTTTTGTGGCCCTAAATGGGTGTTTTTGGAAGAACACAACACACCCACAGTATGTAAACGCTGTATCTCACACCTACAGCAATACAGAAAATGCTATTAAAAAATATATTTTTTGCCCTAAAATAGTACAATACAAGAAAAATATATAAATTGTAAATCTCACACTTCCATATATGCAGAAAACACTGCAATTTTTCTATTTTTTGCCCTAAATTGGTCTTTTTGCAAGAGCACAATACACCCACAGTATGGAAACGGTGTATCTCAGACCTACAGCAATACAGAAAATGCTATAAAAAAAGTTTTTGCCCTAAAAATTTTTTGGGGGAATAGCACAATACAAGAAAAATAAATAAATTGTAAATCTCACACTTGCATATATGCAGAAAACACTGCAATTTTTGTATTTTTTGCCCTAAATGGGTCTTTTTGCAAGAGCACAATACACCCGCAGTATGTACAGGGTGTATCTCTCAATGTAACATATGCAGTGCTGGTGCACTGAGCTTGCAGATAAAAGTTAAAATTTCTCTGACACTGGGCTCATGGCAGTGTAAGAAGACTGTGCACTGCAACACAAACAGGTAAACCTATGCAGATCGCTGAGTTATTAGATCTCTGAATCTGGACTCCTATATAAATCTCTCTCCCTGAAAGCACCAACATGAACCTTGCCCTAAACTGTCTCTATCTTTTCTCTCAGATTGCAGAATCAGGACTAACTCATAGTATTTCAATCTCTCCCTAATAAGCAACAGCAGCCAGGATCCTCTCCCTATCCTGTCTAAAGCAGAGTGACGTGCTGTGTGCCTCTAACTTATAAAGAAGCTGGGTCACATGTTGCACTGGCCAATCACAGCCATGCCATTAGTAGGCATGGCTATGATGGCTTCTAAGGGCACACCAGTTAAACAAAAGGTGATTGGCTGCCCCTGAAGCTTTTCTAAATGCGCCATTACATCGCCGAACACCGGACCCGAACCCGAACATACATGCAATTGTTCGGGTCTGGTACCCAAAAACTCAAATGTTCGGTACGGACCCGAACTTTACAGTTCGGATTCGCTCAACCCTAGAGGTTACCAAAGACTCAGAGAATTCAGTGACCTGTGTATGGAGTTACAAGTTGCTAAAGCAGAAGGGGACTTACCTGGCCTTTGTTATCTGGACTCTGCTAGAGGTATTAACTCCTTAGCACCAAAAATTCCTTATGAGTTACACAAAAGATGGATTGCTCATGGCTGTAACTACAAACGGAAACACAATGTGCTCTTTCCACCCTTTAGTGAGTTTGTGGACTTTGTAGACAGGCAAGCAGGAACGAAAGATGACCCCAGCTTCATTTTTCCAGTGTCTTACACCACTTCTTCTGGCCCTAAACAACTCAGAGCCCCAGTAGCAGTGCACAAAACTAACATTTCTTCTCACAGATTTGCAGAGTCTCAGCCAGAGGATCAAGACAATGACCCTACTAAGTTCTGCCCTCTACATAAGATGCCACATCCTATTCTGAAATGCAGAGCCTTCAGGACAAAGACCATCCAGGATCGCAAAGCTTTCCTCAAAGAGAACAACATCTGTTACAAGTGCTGCTCTTCATCCACACACTTCGCCAAGGACTATAAGGTCAGTGTCAAATGTACAGAGTGTGACAGCACAGAACACAACACAGCTTTACACCCAAGGCCTACTCCAAGAACCTTCCCACCTGTCCATGGTGACAAGGAGCAAGGCAGGGAGACCAAAGACTCTAGTACAGATGCCACAGCAATCACTTCACAGTGCACTGAAGTCTGCAAAGGAAGTACAGGTGGCAGATCCTGCTCTAAAATCTAGTGAAAGTTTACCCAAAGGGACGCAGAGACAAAGCAGTCAAGCTCTGCGTCATCTTGGATGATCAGAGTAATAAGTCACTAGCTAGACCTGTGTTTTTTGACATTCTAATCCTTAAAGGCCCTAGCAGCCCTTACTCCCTTAGGACTTGTGCAGGTACAATGGAAACGGCGGGGAGAAGAGCTGACGGCCTACAAATTGAATCTATGGATGGCAAGATATGTCTACCCTTACTGACCATAATAGAGTGCATCCAGATGCCAGATAACAGAACAGAGATTCCCACACCAGACGCAGCAGCTCACCAGACCCACTTGAAGCACATAGCACATCTCATACCAGAACTTGATGATCAGGCTCAGATAATCTTACTCCTAGGGAGGGATATCTTGCAAGTCCACAAAGTAAGGAAACTGATCAACGGTCCTAAAAATGCTGCATATGCCCAAAAACTGGATCTTGGGTGGGTCATTATAGGTGATGTTTGCCTGGGAGGTGCACACAAACTGGCATCTGTTAATAATCTGCTCACTAGTACCCTCGAGAATGGTCGTCCTTCTCTTTTCCAACCCTGTCAAAATCACATCCTCATAAAGGAGCTACCTCACAACAACCCTGTACCTCTTCCTTTCCTAAGTCTCCTCTGTGTCAGCAATACCTATGACGATGACCAAAGCGACTTAGGACGCTCAGTGTTCAGGAGAACAAAGGAGGACAACCAGGTAGCAATGTCCATTGAGGATAGGATCTTTCTAGAGGTTATGGAAAGCAGTATGGAGAAAGACGTGACTAATAACTGGGTAGCACCTTTTCCCTTTAGGCCACAAAGACAACGTTTGCCTAACAACAGAGAACTAGCATATAAACGCCTCACTTTCCTAAGACACAATCTTCAAAGGAAACCAGAGATGAGAGAACATTTCTTTTCCTTCATGGGCAAAATATTCCAGAATGGTCATGCTGAGATAGCTCCAAACCTCAAAGAACATTGGTACTTACCCATATTTGGGGTCTATTACCCTAAAAAGCCAGGGCAGATTAGAATGGTGTTTGATTCCAGCGCCAATCATGAGGGTGTCTCTCTAAATGATGTCCTTCTCTCTGGCCCTGACCTCAACAACAGACTATTAGGAGTACTTCTCCGCTTCCGCAAGGATTCGGTCGCATTCATGGCAGACATACAACAAATGTTCTATTGCTTTCTTGTTAAAGGGGAGTTCCACCCTTTTTTATGTTTATTAAAAGTCAGCAGCTACAAAAAGTGTAGCTGCTGGCTTTTAATAAACAGACACTTACCTGTTCCACTGTCCAGCGACGCGCCGCCTGGAGCTCCGCTCCTCTCCCACCCTTCTCCACCGGCGCCTCCATTCATTGTGTGGGCACCCGGCCGTGACAGATTTCAGCTTCACGGCCGGGCACTCACTGCGCATGCGCGAACGGCGCATCGCTCTCTGAATGGACAGGCGATCGCCTGGGACCTGTCATGTCCCAGGTGATCGCCTACAGGAAGGGGCCGCCACAAGGCGATATGACGTATCGCCTAGGCGAGCCCAGGGCGGAAGGAGGAAGTGGGACAGGAAGTCCCCCTCCTACTGAAGCCCCCACTCCCCCCCAAAAAATTACATGCCAAATGTGGCATGTAAGGGGGCGAGGAGTGGATAAAGCGGAAGTTCCAAATTTGGGTGGAACTCCGCTTTAAAGAAGAACACCAACATTTTCTGAGGTTTCTCTGGTTCAGGGACAACAACTCCTCTGGAGACATCACAGAATACCGCATGAGGATGCACATATTTGGCAACAGCCCTTCCCCTGCAGTTTCTATATATGGCCTCAGACACTCTGCTAGAGTGCGAGAGTCAGAGTATGGGTCAGATGTCAGACAATTTGTGGACAAGGATTTCTATGTGGACGATTGCTTGAAATCACTACCCACAAATGAAGCCACAATCAGTCTCCTCAAAAGAACTCAGGCAATGCTTGCGTGTTCCAACTTAAGGCTCCACAAGATTGCTTCCAACAGTAGAGAAGTTTTAGAAGCCTTTCCTGTCCAAGATCATTCCAACGAGTTAAAAGACTTAGATCTAGGCACAGACTCACTTCCCATGCAACGCAGCCTTGGTTTGCAGCCTTGGTGTGCTTTGGGACTTAAGATCTGACACCTTTACTTTCCAAGTAAACACAGAAGAAAAACCCTTTACCCGTAGAGGTGTCCTGTCTACCATAAACAGCCTGTATGATCCTTTAGGCTTTGCAGCACCTGTCACCATCCAGGGTAAGGCACTACTCAGAGACTTAACCTGTAAGTCGCTAGATTGGGACCACCCTCTCCCTACCGACAGGAAGAACTTATGGCTAGAGTGGAAGGACTCACTAACAGCTCTATCCAACCTTAAAATTCCACGCCCATATGCTCCTTTGTCATCTGCAGACGTTCAGATGCAAAGACTTTGCTTCTGTTAAAGCAATTGCTGCTGTAGCTTACCTGAAAACCATAGACATTAAAGGACAATGCCACATAGGGTTTGTAATGGGAAAAGCAAAACTTGCACCACTGCCTGAACACACCATACCCAGGCTGGAACTTTGTGCTGCAGTATTGGCTACAGAGCTAGCTTAACTAATAGCAACAGAGACAAACTTAGAAATCCAGGAAGCTGAGTTCTACACAGACAGTAAAGTAGTTCTGGGTTGAATCCATAATGAAACTAGGCGTTTCTACGTCTATGTCAATAACAGAGTGTTGAGGATAAGGAGGTCCACCCGCCCAGAGCAATGGCATTTTGTGCCTACAGACTATAATCCTGCAGACCTAGCGACCAGATCTGTAGCGGCCAGTCACCTCAAAAGTACTTTGTGGTTCACAGGTCCCACCTTTCTACGCGGTCACACTAATGACCTCACCACGTTTGACCCACGTTTGACCTAATAGATGCAGACAAGGTTTAGGAAATCCGCCCTCAGGTTTCTACTGCAGTCACAACAACGTCTCTCAACCAGTTTAAAACCCACCGCTTCAGCAGGTTCTCCACCTGGAGGTCACTAGTTAGAGCTATCACTTGCTTAATCCACATAGCTCAGTCTTACAAAAAACAATGATTTAAATGAAGCCTGCGCCAATTAATATACTAAATATTTGCTATATATAAGCTGCACCTCAAATTACAGTGAAATACTGAAATCAGTAATGAAAATAGTGAGAGAGGAGGGAGCTAATATGTAAAAGTAAATCTAAATTCATTAAAAAACGGTAGACATATATAGAAAAAACAATATGCTCTCCCCACTTAAATAAATACTGTGTATAAAAATCAACCAGTGTATACAAAAAAATACCAAATAAATTTGTGAACAACAAAGATTGACTATCATATAAATCAATACGAACAATGTAAAAATTCAGTTGAAACTTATTGCAAATAAAGTCCAAACCAATAAACCCCCAAACAAGGGTTAATAAATGCAAATAAATGTCCCACAAAAAAGTGTTGTATAAACACCAATTAAATCCACTTCAAACAACGTATTGTGAAAAAATCCAATGTGATTCTTGAGAGAAATGAAGATCCACCTTCACCAATAATAATATTGACACCCGATAGTGCACTTTAAGTAAGGATGGCAGCTTACCGCAGCAAATTGACCCTTTTAATTAAAAAAGAAGTCAAACAGGCTTTCAGCAAGTTCCAATTGCTAAGGATCAGCGAAATGATGTCCACCATGCAGGTAACGATAACGCTTGGATTCAGTGGTATATAATCAGAAAAAGGAGAAGCGAGCAATAGCGTGATACCGTTTTTATTGCATATAAAATTTCTAAAAAGCCAAAAACATGCTTACATGGTTATGTGCCCCGACCCGGCACTGAGGCTGTAAGGCGTAGGGATAACGAATGAGAGTCCTGTGGATACTGGCATGCGCTCCACCACTATGGAGCAGACAACCAGCTGGACCGGAAGTGACGTCAATTGCGTGACCTGTATTGCGCTTCGACGTACGTTTCGGGTTCCGTCATCAGGAAGCGCTACAGGTCACGCTGTGAATGCCATATTTATGTCACTCATAATTAGAATATGGGAGGGGATATTCAAACAGCCTCTGTCCCGACCCGGCAATGGTTACATGGAACATACTATTGCCGTTTGTATTAGTTTACACAATTAAGAATGAACTTTAATATACAAGAAATTATATATAATAGTTATCTAAAAAATATACATGAACAAATCATTATATAATTAAAGATAAAATTGAAAATAAAAGAATTTGATATAAAAAAATTAAAAAAATTCCCCAAATAAGGGATTCATACTAAAATACTTTAAAAATTACAAAAAGACCCTACTGGCTTGAAGACCCTATTCATTAGTAAGAAAGCAATTTAAATCCAGCTCAATGTTTAAACCCAACGGCTGCATCGATCGAAGGCGGTACAGCCATTGAGTCTCATTCTGTGATATTGCCTTCTTGAGGTCTGTTCCTCTCCAGTGCCCTGCCATCTTATCAATCCCATAGAATGTCATTTGCCCAGGGTCCTGGTCATGGAATTGGGCAAAATGTCGAGAGACACTATGATTAGGAAAACCCTTTAAAATGTTACTCACATGTTCATTAATCCTGACCTTTAGTTCTCTAGTGGTCCTCCCCACATATTGAAGGGAACATGGACATTCTAAAACATATGTGACATACTTAGAGTCACAAGTGATAAGTGGTTTAATCTCAAATTCTTGACACGTAACATTAGATCGGAATTTACTGATTTTCCTAGTATTTCTCCTGGTTTTCCTGCAGGATTTGCACCGGGTACAATAATAGAAACCTGAACTGTCTAAAAAGGTAGAGGATTTTTTAGGGGGATCAGGTATATTAGGTGCAATGATGTTGCGTAATATTGGAGCTCTCCTATATATAAATTTTGGTTTTGGAGGTAAAATTTTGGCCAAATCTCCATCTTTAAGGAGAATGGGCCAAAACTTTTTAAAGGTTTTTTCCACATCCCTATACTGTCGGTGGAAACCTGAAAAAAAGGCTAGATCACCAGAGAAGGGGGGTTTCTTTTTAGAACCTAATAAAGATTCCCTATCCATCAAACACACTTCATTTTTTATTTTTTCAAGTGTGTGTAAGGGATAGCCCTTCTCTATAAATTTCTCAATTAGAGTGGTGGATTGAGATTCAAAATCTGATATTTGATCGCAATTTCGCCTAATGCGCATCAGTTGCCCTTTAGGGACCGCCCCCAACCACTGAGGGTGATGGCAACTGGATGTGGGCACAAAACCATTTCTATCTGTAATTTTAAAATAGGTTTTCGTGCCCACCCTTCCCTCTTTTTTAACTAATGTTAGGTCCAAATAGTTGATGGAGTTAAAGCTGCTTTCCGCTGTGAATTTAAGGCCATAATGGTTAACATTCATGGCCCTGAGGAAATCCTCGAACAGGGGTAATGGCCCCTCCCATAACAGGATAATATCGTCTATATATCTTCTGTAGTATATCAAACACTCGCTCATATTTGAATAGATAGACTCATTTTCCCATTTATTAAGGACAAGGTTGGCAACACTGGGCGCATAACGAGCCCCCATTGCCACGCCTTTAATCTGATTAAAGAACTTCCCCCGTGCCCAAAAATAATTGTTCCCCATTGCTTGCTTAAGTCCCAACCCTAAAAATTGGATTTGGGCCATGGGTAAATTAGATTGTTCTGTGAGGGCCAATTCGACCGCCACAGATGCATCTGACTGTTTAATATTAGTATAAAGGGATTCTATATCTATAGTAACCATCAGGGTTTCCTGCGTGATCTCTATAGAAGATATAGATTTAATCAACTCTCTGCTATCTTTGAGATACGATCTTCCCTGTGTAACCAGGGGTTGCAGATAGATGTCTAAGTATTCCCCCACTCGAGAGTAGAGGGAACCAATCCCACTTATAATGGGTCGTCCTGGGGGATTCTCTCTGTTCTTATGAATTTTTGGTAAGATATACATTACCGGTGTACGGGGCACCCGGGGAATGAGATATTGAGCTTCTTTATTATTTAATATATTTTTATCAGCACCTTCTGTTACCCAGCTTAGCAGATCATCCTTTAGCCTTCTCATGGGATCCCCCGGAAGAGGCTTATATGTATTACCATCTTCTAAAAGACGATCAATTTCATCATGATATTTTTGTAATGGCAATACCACTACCCCCCCCCCCCTTTATCCGCTGGACGAATAACAATATTTTTATTTTTCTCTAGTGATCTAATTCCCTCCATCAATATTTTATTATGCCTAACATTTGGTGTTTCTAAATTCCTAATATCATCTTGCACCATATTTTTAAAAACCTCCACATGGTGATGTGTGCCTTTTTTAGGATTAAATATGGAATTATTCCTTAATCCACTATGTGAATATATATCATCTCCTCCCCCAGAGGGAACAACAGATGTTTGAGACGCAAAATGTTTTTTAATGTTTAACTTCCTGACATATTTTTCAATGTCAATAAATAGATCAAATTTATTAATCTTCCTATCCGGTGCGAACTTCAAACCCTGCGATAGAACCTTGAGCTCTGCCTCTGAAAACTCAATTCCCGCAAGATTGAAAATCCCACCGTCTAACTGTCTCGTGGCCTTTTTCTTTCTGGTTCCCCCTCTCTTACCTCTCTTTCTAACTGCTCTCTGGGGTGGTACGGGGTATTGGATGGAATTTTGTATGGCTCCTTCCATCCCCTCCATTCCCCCCCCTGTGAATAATTATTTTGATGTTGAAACGGTCTTCCTCTATAGTTGCCTCTAAAATGGCCCCTAGGTGGTCTAGGAGCATATTGATTGGGTCCTTGATTGTAATACTGATAATTATAATCAACAGGTCTCGTATCTATAGGGCCATACCTATTGTATGTTGGCGCTATATAGGGAGCTGGATAATAATCATTAGGCTGTAAATATCCTCCCCCACTTTGAGAAGTAGGGGGGGGGGTATAGAAGATCCCCTCCCATTTGAACTAGCTTGTCCCTCATGATTATTGCAGAGGTTGGCACCACTGTAGGAAATTTTTCTCAGCAACTGACTTAAAACAATCTAAAAATTGGTTAATATCTGTTGTACAGAGAGAAGTCTTTGCCAAAGAGATCGATTGTATTCTCAACCACAAACCTGTTCCTAAAGACTCACGCAAAAGACTGGTCTTGTAGGTACTCCAGCTGGAGAGTTTTGTGAGAAGGACTTTTACAAGCGTCAATGGAGACAAGTTCAAACCCAATACCTTCTGGAGTCGGTGGAAGGACCAATACACATCTACTCTACAACTAAGGAGGAAGTGGCACACTAAAAAACCTAATCTTAAACTTGGTGATGTTGTGCTCATGAAAGATTGCCAGACACTAAGGAATATGTGGCCTTTAGGTCTAGTCACCAAAGTACTGCCGAGCAAAGATAATCTTGTCCGTAAGGTCGAGGTCAAGACCTTTCAACAGAATGAGGCCAAAGTGTTCTTAAGACCAGTGACTGAACTTGTTCTGTTACTTTCTACGGAGGACTCTGTTAGTGACGTCACTTGACGTCAGGCGGGGAGTGTTCTGTCTATCAGATGTCTATATTCTGATTATCTGCATTTGTGTTGATTAAAATGACATTTAATGTTGTAATTTCTATAGAAATCATTTGCAGAGCGTAGGCGCCATCTAGCGTCCCTTTTTGGTATTGTTTCAACTTTGTTATTATTAAATGCATTAAATGTATAACTCAGGAAGCAATTAGAAAGCAAAGTATTCTGGGTAAAATCTCACAGGAAGAGACACATTCACCATGCTTTTCAAGACAATGCAGGAGGCAGGATATGTCTTATTTCAATCTCTTACCCTCAACCCTTAGAGAACTTAAAAAGTACGTTTTTACTGTCTCGTATTGTACTGTGTATCTTTGTCTCTGCAAAGTATGCTAAATTTATGGGATATTGTACTTATCAAGGTTTATTCTTGTTATTTGTAGTTTCACCTAGCTTGTTCTAATAAACTGAGATCAAATAAATATGGTATCAAGTTTATGGGATAAGAATGGTTTAGCTGAATGTCCTTGAGACAGAACAAAGACACATGCCCTAATTTGGTTGTCTTTATAAAGCTAGAGCTAAGTAGTACAATGGTTTTGGTGTGACGTATGTGTAAAAATAGATTCTCTCTAAATTTAACATAAGCCTTGATTGTATTGTCAAGCCGTGGGCCTAATATGACACTTGTTGGTCTGGACACGTTTAAGAAGTATAATCAGGAGATCTGTTTGTCTTTGAGAAGAGATAACATAATGTAAACAAGAGTGTTTACCTAAAGCCGTGAAGTCACGGGAGACATTTCACAAGAGTTACCAAGTTTTAAATGTACAAGTATCATTTAAGTATTGAACTGTGAATGTACTTTGTCATATAGAGCTCGCATAGAAATGTATGTAAATATTATCTGAACATTACCCATCATTTATCTCTGATTGTAGCAGTATATCCATTTATTTGTTTTATCACGAATTATACCTGATTTTAATTTGCACTGTACTTTAGTTAATAAATATATCTAATATTTTAAGCAATATTCATTTGTGTTACTTGTCTTCAAACTAGCATGGATAAAGAATTTTGGATTTCTTGATATTGTAGGTTATTGTAAATCTCCCAAATCATAGATTTGCATATTTCCATAAATACAATAATATTTTAATATTTCAGTATAAACATTCTGACATATTTGTTGGCACTATGTGAAGATACGTCAATGTTTCTGACAATACCATATTTGCATGCTCTTAAGGTTATTTCATAATTGGCTGGCAGGAAACATTTATATCTTAAAGGAGTTGTAAAGGCAGAAAGTTTTTTATCTTGATGCATTCTATGCATCAAGATAAAAAACCTTCTGTGTGTAGCAGCCCCCCAGCACTTCCTGATTAATTACCTGAGACCCTTCTCTCTGCAGCGATGTCCACGAGTGTCTTAGCCTTCCCAGATAATCCTTCTGATTGGCTGAGACAAAGCAGCCAATTAGGGGAGAGAGGGCAGGGCCAGGTCAGGGCTCTGTGTCTGAATGGATACATGAAGCTCTGACTGGGCTTAGGTGTCATATAGCAAGTTGCTGGCTGAGGGGCACTCAATAGGAGGAGGGGCCAGGAGAGCAGAAGAGGGACCTGAGAAGATCTGGGCTGCTCTGTGCAAAATCAACTACACAGAGGAGGTAAGTATAACATGTTTGTTATTTTTTTATTTTTAACCACTTAAGCCCCGGACCATTTCGGGCCATTAGGACCAGGCCTGTTTTTGGGATTCGGCACTGCGCTGCTTTAACTGTAAATTGTGCGGACATGCAGTGTTGTACCCAAATGAAATTTGCGTCCTTTTCTTCCCACAAATAGAGCTTTCTTTTAATGGTATTTGATTGCCTCTGCGATTTTTATTTTTTGCGATATAAACAGAAAAAGACCGAAAATTTTGAAAAAAAATGATATTTTCTACTTTTTGTTATAAGAAAAATCGAATAAACTCAATTTTAGTCATACATTTAGGCCAAAATGTATTCAGCCACATGTCTTTAGTAAAAAAAATGTCAATAAGCGTATATTTATTGGTTTGCGCAAAAGTTATAGCGTTTACAAACTAGGGTACATTTTCTGAAATTTACACAGCTTTAAATTTATGACTGCCTATCTCATTTCTTGAGGTGCTAAAATGGCAGGGCAGTACAAAACCCCCCCCAAATGACCCCATTTTGGAAAGTAGACACCCCAAGGAAATTGCTGAGAGGCATGTTGAGCCCATTGAATATTTTTTTTTTTGTCCCAAGTGATTGAATAATGACAAAAAAAAAAATTACAAAAAGTTGTCACTAAATGATATATTGCTCACACATGCCATGGTTATATGTGGAATTGCACCCCAAAATACATTCTGCTGCTTCTCCTGAGTACGGGGATACCACATGTGTGGGACTTTTTAGGAGCCTAGCCACGTACGGGACCCCGGAAACCAAGCACCGCCTTCAGGATTTCTAAGGGCGCAAATTTTTGATTTCACTCCTCACTACCTATCACAGTTTCGAAGGCCATAAAATGCCAAAATAGCACAAAACCCCCCCAAATGACCCCATTTTGGAAAGTAGACACCCCAAGCTATTTACTGAGAGGCATGTTCAGTCCATGGAATATTTTATATTTTGCCACAAGTTGCGGGAATATGACAAACTTTTTTTTTTTTGCACAAAGTTGTCACTAAATGATATATTGCTCACACATGCCATGGGCATATGTGAAATTACACCCCAAAATACATTCTGCTGCTTCTCCTGAGTACGGGGATACCACATGTGTGGGACTTTTTGGGAGCCTAGCCGCGTACGGGACCCCAAAAACCAAGCACCGCCTTCAAGGTTTCTAAGGGCATACATTTTTGATTTCACTCCTCACTACCTATCACAGTTTTGAAGGCCATAAAATGCCAAGATGGCACAAAACCCCCCCAAATGACCCCATTTTGGAAAGTAGACACCCCAAGCTATTTGCTGAGAGGCATGTTGACCCCATTGAATATTTTTTTTTTTTGTCCCAAATGATTGAATAATGACAAAAAGAAAAAAAAAATGTACAAAAAGTTGTCACTAAATGATATATTGCTCACACATGCCATGGTTATATGTGGAATTGCACCCCAAAATACATTCTGCTGCTTTTCCTGAGTACGGGGATACCACATGTGTGGGACTTTTTGGGAGCCTAGCCGCGTACAGGGCCCCAAAAACCAAGCACTGCGAACGCTGCAGTTATGTGTGTTGTGTTTGGTAAGTGACAGTGATCGATCGATACTGCACTTGGGTGGGCTGGGCTGGGCTGGGCTGGGCGGAGGGGCTAAACGCAGGCGGTAGCAGGTATCTGGGCTGATCCCGCTAACACTGCGTTTTTGGGAACCCTAAACCGCTGGGGATGCTAGTATAGATCTGATCAGATCTGATCAGATACTATACCACTAAGGGGGGTGTATGCTTTGCGCGTGGGTGTTAGCGTTACTGTCACTAACCTAACACTGCCTGGGGCGACGCAGACCCTCTCTGGCACTAAAACCTAATTGATCTCACCCGCCGGGCGATCAGGGGGGTTAAACCTTTATTGGGTTATATACGGCGGGTGCCCTGATGCTATAAAAAGCAAACTAATCAACCAGCGTCACCCGTAACCTTTATATGGTGATCACTGGTGAAAGGGTTAACTAGGGGCAATCAGGGGGTTAAAACCTTTATTAGGTTAAATATGGGGGTACCTGACACTATATAAAAACCTGACGGGTAACCTAAATAACTAAATAACTTACTGGCTAACCAGTGACACCAGTGACGCTTATACGGCGATCACTGGTGAAAGGGTTAACTCTAGGGGCAATCAGGGGGTTAAAATAATATATGGGGGTACCTGACACTAATAAAAACCTGCGGCGAACCTAAAAAAAAATAACTGCCTATCTAAAACACCAGCGACACGAATACAGCGATCGGAAAAACAATCGCTTAGTGACGCTGAAGTTAGGGGGTGAAAGGGTTACCTGGGGGGTGATCAAGGGGTTAAACCTTTATTAGGGGGGGTTAGGGGGCTACCCTGGACCTAAAGGGGCCTAATCCTAACTGCCCTGCAACTTTTTACAATCACAGATGACACTAAATGCAGTGATCAGTAAAATAAATGATCACTGCAATCAGTGACACTGTGATTGGGGGCTTTGGGGTGACCTGGGGGGTGATCTGGGGGTGACTGGGGGGTGATTTGTGTGCCTATGTGTACCTACGTGTCAGTGGACTGTTGGTGCACTAACCTGCTTCTTCTCTGCTCGGCGCCGGGAACGAAAAGACCGCGGCGAGGGAGATGACATCACTTCCTCCAGCCTGTGTTTACATCACATGGTGGAGGAAGCATTTTCATTGGCCGGGAGCGATCACGAGGGGGGGGGGCGGAATCGAGCGGCCGCCCCCTCATGCCTGATCGCTCCCGAACACTTAACGGCCGCTCACTGCAGTGAAGGGTGGTCCGGATGGACCCCCCAACTGCACAAAGGCGATCACGTAGATCTACGTGATTCTGCCTGTCGGTGCCATTCTGCTGACGTAAATCGGCGGTGGGCGGTCGTTAAGTGGTTAAAGCGAGCCTTTACAATCACTTTAAGTGATGCTGGTGATGCCTTTTTCACTTTTTTACTAAAAACATACATACTGGTAATATGTTTTCTTTTGTACATGATTCCAAATACTAAATTGAAGGCATGTCCTAAATAAATCATGATTTTAGGGCTGATATCTAAAGCAGTAAATTAATCAAGGTATGAAGAACAACCTAAGGTATGTTTACCTTTTTATCACAAAAGGTACATGTATTCTTTAAGGAAAATTTATTTAACTGCTTCCAGACCGCCCACCGTACATATACTGCGGCAGGGGGGCCCGGCTGCACAAAATCACATACCTTTACATGATTTTGTGTACGCAGTGTAGGGGGCGTGCACGTGATTGGACACAGCGGGAGCCAATCGGCGGGTCCGGCGGGCGCCGAACGTTCTGTGAAGAGATGGAACAACCGTGTGCCTGTAAACAAGGCAAACCGCGGATCTGTCAGGGAGCAAAGGAGGGCAAAGGAGAGATCTTTGTGTTTATAGCAAACCCTTTTGGGATTTGGTATAAGATGAAACCTATGCCAGATATATCATTGACTTTGGTGGATTGTAATTGTATAGCCCCAATAAATCAGATGAATTTAATACTGAACCCTGGGAAGTCCAGAGACGGCAGCAGCCATGTGCTATGCAGAGCTTTTTGTACTTGCGTTTTCTGGCTCTGCCATCGCATTCTTCATAGAGTTTCCAAGGGTCACCGAATGCCTGCTGCAAAACTAGCTTGATTACTTTCAGCATATACATTACTGTATGGTGTTCACATATGCAAAATTCTTTGTATACAAACAGCGATAATATGTTTGTAAATAATATCCTTTGTATTTTAATCCCTTCACGACAGAGGGTAAAACAAATCTTAATGCCTGAACACAATTTTATGACTTTGACATGTTAGTAAAACTGGAAATATCTTCGCAACTACTTTGTGTATCTGGTTGAATTATACCTTATGCCTTTCATGACTAAGCCTATGTCTGACATTTGGTGTTTACAAGTTAAAATCCGTATTTTTTGCTAGAAAATTACTTAGAACCCCACAACATTATATATATTTTTTTTAGCAGAGAATCTAGAGAATAAAATGGCGATTGTTGCAATATTTTATGTCACACTGTATTTGTGCAGCGGTGTTTTAAACGCAACTTTTTGGGAAAAATTTACTTTCATGAATGAAAAAAAAATAAAAAAGTAAAGTTAGCCCAATTTTTTTGTATAATGTGAAAGATGATGTTAAGCCGAGTAAATAGATACCAAACATGTAATGCTTTATAATTGCACGCACTCGTGGAATGGCGACAAACTACGGTACCTAAAAATCTCCATAGGCGACGCTTTATTTATTTTTTACGGTTACCAGGTTAGAGTTACAGAGGAGGTCTAGGGCTAGAATTATTGCTCGCGCTCTGACGATCGCGGCAATACCTCACATGTGTGATTTGAACACCGTTTACAAAAGCGGGCGCGACTTCCGTATGCTTTTTCTTTGCTGCGCGAGCTCGCGGGAACGTGGCTCTTTCAATTTTTTTTTTCTTACTTATTTTATTTATTTTTATAATATAAAATTGTGTTTTTTTAAAAAAAAATATTTTGATCACTTTTATTGCTGTCACAAGGAATGTAAACAGTAATGTGACAGTAATAGGTGGTGACAGGTACTCTTTATGGAGGGATCGGGGGTCTAAAAGACCCCAAATCCCTCCTTAGCACTTCAAAGTATTCAGATCGGCGAAAACGGCGATTCTGAATACTGTATATTTTTTTAAATCCGGCGCCATTGGCAGCCGAGTAAGCCGGAAGTGATGTTGTGACGTCGCTTCCGTGTTTACATTTAGGAGACTGGCAAGAAGCCATTTATGGCTTCATGCCAGTCTCTCACAAGGTGCCGGAAGCGACGGATCGCGGATTGGGTCGCCCGGTGGGACGGGAGGCCCGGCCAGAGCGGCAAGAGGCAGCAGGAGGGGGGATGTCCCCTCCCGCTCCTCCGGTATAACAACCGAGCGGCTTTTAGCCGCATCGGTTGTTATGCCTGGATAGCCAATCACCCGCTCTAAACAACGGTACCAGGATCATGCCTGCAGCCGCAGGCATGATCCCGGTATAACCCCCGAAATCCGAGGCCGCATATGTGCGGACGCTTGGCGGGAAAGGGTTAAATCACCAAATTAGCATTTTATTTGGTGGTAAATGGTAATGGATATCTTCTAACTTTTTTTTTATAATCAAAAGAGAACTGTCCAAAATAGTAAAAAAACGAAACAAAAACAATCTCTTAAAATGTTACTGTACTTTTCTTGCTACCACCAAAGAAAAACCCAAAATAAATTTTCCTGCACCTTACGATCCCAGTGATACCATATTTGCTGTTTGTACCTGTAGTAGCAAAATGTGTTTAGTTTCGATTTAATTTGTTAAGTACTGTATTTATTGACGTATAACACTCACTTTTTTACCCTGAAAATAGAGGGTAAACTGTGCCTGCGTGTTATACGCAGGGGGCTGTGGAAAGTTTTTTTCCTGAAACTTCCCTCTTAAAGTTAGGGTGCGTGTTATACGCCTGTGCGTGTTATACGCCGATGTAGCGGGTATGTACTTTCCTGGGTGTAATTTGAACTTGCCAGAGACATTAGTGATGTGTAATTCCCTGCAGCCCAGCAGGTGGTGCTGTCGCCCTGGGCTGGGGTTGAATCATTGCTGTGTGTTGTGCCTCCTTTTTGTCCTCCCTCGGCAGCGGTATGGTGGGGCGGGGAACCCGCCGTGCTTGCCGGGAGAGGGTATAAAGGGGGCCGGCCATCTTTGTCATGGGGTCGAGTCCCAGGCACCTTCAGCCTGCGGGCGGTGGTTCGTGTCAGTTCTCTAGGCGGGCCTAGGCCTAGAGGACAGTCGGAGGTCGTGTTCCATCCCAGGCACCTTTAGCCTGGGGTGAGGTACTCAGATGGAGGTCTGGAGCTCAGTGCCCAACACTGAGTTCCGCGAGGGAAGGAGATCCTAGGGAACCCAGGGGTTGGGAACCCCAATCCAGAAGGCGTAATGGACCGGGGGGAGCTCCTCACTTGAAGACCTGGTGCAGCATATTGCCAGTGACGGGTGAGCCTCTCATCGGAGACCGCCTGGAAGGAAATTCCCCCCTCGCTCGGAGACCGCAACCCACTTTCAGGGAGGAAAGTGGAGAACACATTGTGTCTGGGCCTATTCGCATCCACACCTCCTTTTCTGTTCTGTTTCTACAAGGGAGTTCAACTGATTGTGTTCATTCGAGAAGAATAAAGGAGTGTTGAACTTTAATGGTGTGGGGCTCATTTCCTGACAGACATTGTTCAAGGTAACTCTTGGTGGAGGCTCCAGGTGCACAGCACTGACCCGAAGGTAAAGGAACTTTGCTTATACCACACTGACACCTGTGGTGAATGCCAGGCGTGGTGTCCCCGCTCCCTTACCCTCTAAGGTACCCCTAGACAAGAGAAAAGACGAGCTGAAGACAAAGAGGGGAGTGAGGAGGGCGCTACACATGGGGGCTCGTCCGGGATAGTGTTTGTGCACCACGGAATTGAACGTGTCTGCTGGAAGAGTTACGCGAGTAGGCAGGCCTTCATTGGCCGAAGTGCATCCCTGTGCTTGAAGTCGTGGACATGACCCATGGAAGGGAAAGGCCCGCGCAGAAGAGCGAGGAAAGGGGGAAGCTCAGCCGTGTGAAGTACTACATGTGGGGGTTTCTATTTGCACTGCGCCACCAGGCACACCCCCATCGCTTAGTTCGTAGGCGTGATTCAAAAGGAAAAAAGAACAAAAGCCCGCGAACTGGAGCAAAAGGGAGGAGTCCAATACGTGTGAAGGACTACACGTGGGACGTTGGCACAAAAACTTTGCATTGTGCGATGGATCAGCAACAGGTCACCATGTTCGGACATACATCATGGATTCCAGTTCACCCTTCCACCACGACATTGACTGCTGCTGCTCCGGTAACAGATACGGGGATCCGGCTAAAGCCAAGGGGTCGATTCGCCCTGTATTCATGCATGGACGTTGAGGCCCTGGGTGTGATTTGTCCTGGTTGTTCGGGACTGGTGTGCCAACTGAAGCCATTCGGGTGATGTGAGGCCTGTGGGGAGTTTCTGTTCGAAGTGGATCCGGCGGTTGAGAAGCCGAGAACCATCTACCCTGGCCGTGCTGCGGGCAACACCACTCAGAGAGGAGGAATCACTGCTGTGACAGCCATCCCTGCGCACACTGCAGCGACCGCGGAGGAGGTCGTGAAAACTCAACGGGAGAAATCCGAGGATGCTGACTCGGTCACCACTGTCTCGCAGCGTCCACCACCGAAGAGAAAGACCGGCATGGTAGCCCCGACCAGCGGTTATGGTGGACCGTCTCGCCCGCTTACGCTCGGCCCGGATGAATCCGTCGACAAGAGTTCCGGACGTCCCGTTTCAAGTAAAGGCAGAGGTAAGCCAGGCAGAGAGATTTGGTGTGTGGGAAGAGGGGAAAGCTCAGTCTCCACTACAGGGTACATACCCGCGGAGGAGTGTGACACCTCTGACCTGGAGTCGCTCTCGGACATGGGAGACGACGTTGCTATAGATGAACTGTTCGCAGAAAAGGGCTGGGACAAAGTACCTCTCGCTTCATCCCGGAGAGCCAGGGATCCACCCATGTCTACAGATGAAAGTACACCCCGGGTGGAGGCACCAGCGCCTGAAGAGGAGTCCCGTCCCCAGCCTGCCTCTACAACCCCGGTACCGTCTGTACCGAAGACCGGGGAAAAGAGACTGCAGTTGCGGGCACCAATGCCCAGACCAGATGTGGTCAAGGTCCCTCGCCACCCGGACTCAATAGTTTTACCTGGCGAAGGGGACAAAGCTACCATGCCTCCTTTGGCGAGACTACAATGCCTATTTGGCCAGAAGGTTGCTGCAGAGTACGGATGGGAGTACCCGTACTTGTCTAAGGAGTTGCTCTATGAGGTGGAAGTGTGCCGGGAGCGCTGGTACAATGACTTTGTGTGGACCCACCTTCAGATTCCACACGCCCGCAGGTGCCTGGCATGCTCTCCAAAGGCCTCTCAAAGTTTTAAAGACTGCAAGGCAGAGTGGATGTTGGGACGGCACATCCATGCAGACAAAGTGTTGATCCGGCGCAAGGAAGGAGAAGATGTGGAGTATCATCTGGAGACCATGGACCAGCACTTGAAGCCACTTGTTCTGCCGCGTCCCCGCTTTTACCTGTAGGAGAGAAAAGACTCCGTTCTTGTTATGCTGCTGAACTTTCTGGGGCCCGTTGCTTGTGCCCAAAGGAATGAAGGACTGTTCCTGTTGTTCTTCACTTTTCTGCAAGAGATCATAGACTCTGGGGTAGATAGGGTCAAAGAGAAGAGGAAAAATTCCACGAGTGCAGTTACCGCGGTGCTGTCACCAGGTGGCAGTGTTGCGCAACGTTAAACACTTTTCACGCACTCACTCTTTGGAGAAAAGGGATTTCTTCCAGGAGAAGTTTCTTTTCTCTCACACAAATACATGTGTCAGGGTTATGTGTGCTAATCCCTTTTCTTTTCCCTCTGCAGGAGAGCATCCCATCAAGACCACTGAGTATGGGGTGGGTCTTAGTCAGGATGGGTGGGAAAAGTAAAATGTGAATATGTGATTCAAAGTTATGGTTTAATGCTATTGTTTTTCTCCCTTCCTTCTTCCCTTTTTATTACAGGGCTCAGACACAATGTTTCAGTTGGGTAGTTTTTTTCTAAAGTGTTATTTTTGTACAATTGTTAGTCGGTTTCTGGATTGGATTATGTCAGCCGTTGATGGCATGATTTACTCCAGACACTGGGGGCCAGTGTCAAACCACCAGGGGGAGAGTGTAGCGGGTATGTACTTTCCCGGGTGTAATTTGAACTTGGCAGAGACATTAGTGATGTGTAATTCCCTGCAGCCCAGCAAGTGGCGCTGTCGCCCTGGGCTGGGGTTGAATCATTGCTGTGTGTCGTGCCTCCTTTTTGTCCTCCCTCGGCAGCGGTATGGTGGGGCGGGGAACCCGCCGTGCTTGCCGGGAGAGGGTATAAAGTGGCCAGCCATCTTTGTCACGGGGTCGAGTCCCAGGCACCTTCAGCCTGCGGGCGGTGGTTCGTGTCGGTTCTCTAGGCGGGCCTAGGCCTAGAGGACAGTCGGAGGTCGTGTTCCATCCCAGGCACCTTTAGCCTGGGGTGAGGTACTCAGATGGAGGTCTGGAGCTCAGTGCCCAACACTGAGTTCTGCGAGGGAAGGAGATCCTAGGGAACCCAGGGGTTGGGAACCCGAATCCGGAAGGCGTAATGGACCGGAGGGAGCTCCTCACTTGAAGACCTGGTGCAGCATATTGCCAGTGACGGGTGAGCCTCTCATCGGAGACCGCCTGGAAGGAAATTCCCCCCTCGCTCGGAGACCGCAACCCACTTTCAAGGAGGAAAGTGGAAAACACATTGTGTCTGGGCCTATTCGCATCCACACCTCCTTTTCTGTTCTGTTTCTACAAGGGAGTTCAACTGATTGTGTTCATTCGAGAAGAATAAAGGAGTGTTGAACTTTAATGGTGTGGGGCTCATTTCCTGACAGACGTTGTTCAAGGTAACTCTTGGTGGAGGCTCCAGGTGCACAGCACTGACCCGAAGGTAAAGAAACTTTGCTTATACCACACTGACACCTGTGGTGAAGGCCAGGTGTGGTGTCCCCGCTCCCTTCCTCTCTAAGGTACCCCTAGACAAGAGAAAAGACGAGCTGAAGACAAAGAGGGGAGTGAGGAGGGCGCTACACCGATAAATACGGTAAATCATTATTTTGTCATATTGGTTATGTTAGGATGATTCATTTTCTAAATTTGTTTTGTATATTCGGATTAGTTTTGTATATTTGTTGTTCCGAATTGATTCGTATTTTCGTATTTTTTTTTTTGGCTAAATTCTTTTTAACGTGTTAATTCGTTATTTCGGAGGATCACTTATGCACTCTGAGGCATCCCTGCTAGTCCAATCCACAAAGAGAAATCAACTGAGCTGATTGGATGATATCGACTGAAGTCGTGTGCATCCAAAAGTAACGAATGGAACAAAATGTATTTCAGATTTAATCGTTATATAACGATTGAGAGATTCGGATGGATCCACCTCCATCCAACCCAAACACAATAAGTAAGAATTATCTTGTTTGACTTTTGTACTTTACTGTATTTATTGCAATATGTTTCCATTTCATAATAATGAAAAATGTTAATGAAAAATAAAAATGAAATGGACTTGAATCAATTTGGAACATTCGTTATGTTGTTTCATTATTTTGGATTCTTCAAACATTATCAAAAGGCCCAAACTATCAGATCTTGTCATCCAAATAAAACAAATTGGTCTGGAGGAATCCTGTGCCTTTTTACAGAAACTTTTATTTTTTTTATTTTTTTTATTCTTTATTTAAAGTATCCATTATACACAGAGCAGTAAACCACATTAGACAGATATATGCATAAAGTGACCCTAGAGAGATCCAGTACTAACCAGAACAACAACATCAGTTACAATTAGCATGAAGTGCATGGGCGACCTCGCCGGAACACCCAGCAATAACAGAAATCTACAGAGCTTAAAATTATATAAGAGGGGTCAATACAATAAGTATTCCCGCGCTACCCAAACTAGATAATTAGAATGTTTGGTTGCAGCAAGCACCGACCAGGTCAAACACCACCCAACAAAAATTATGGAAAAAAAATCAATATATGGTGCTGCGCTCCAAAACTAAAGTGCTACAGTGATAAATAATGTGCTACGTGTATTGGATCATGAACCCTCGAAATTCATAGGAAAATGACCATAAATTGCATACATCAAAAGACACTACATCATCATCAATAATAAATGGGTAATACATATTCCATGTGCAAAAGAAATGTAA
Source organism: Rana muscosa (assembly GCA_029206835.1). Classification (NCBI taxonomy): domain Eukaryota; kingdom Metazoa; phylum Chordata; class Amphibia; order Anura; family Ranidae; genus Rana; species Rana muscosa. Next base: position 477,158,345 of record CM055117.1, on the reverse strand, counting down.
ATACAAAATTAATTCAATATGGTGCATGCACCAGAGACCATGTAAATCTAAATGTAATAAAGTGCAAGTGCTATGAAAACTTCACAGTAAGTAAAAGTTGACAGTAAATGGTGTCCTCAAAGAAGGCGCTGGTGATTTAAAGTGCTGAATTTCAACTAATAAGTGACAATGTGACTTAGGTGATCCTTATCTTCAGTGCAATTCCACCTAAAAGTGCGGTGGCTCCTTACCTTACCGCTGTAAGGTAAACAGCATAAAAATAGTCAGGGGTGATCCTGAGGTCCTGCAAACGATCTCCCTAGGTATCAGTTACGATCTGTATGGAGCCTGGAAAATGCTTCTTATGTATATATATTTGCTTTCTTTGGATAATCAACCATACGATTCCTTTCAGGGCAACACATCAGGCAGATGGAGAGAAAAGGAAAAAACGGGGGAACCCCAATAGTGATGTATATAGAATTAGTGTTTATTTTTAACAGCAAACGACAAGGTACTTGTCACAATGGTACTGAAGTGAGCCCATAGGCGAGCAGGTGACACGGGATCCCCGGGGGCGTGGAATCTAAGGGCCAGCCGGTATTCCGCCAGGGACCCCCTCACGAGGGTTTGGGCTTAGCTGCGTGCTGACCCCAGGTCAAGACCCCCAGGTTCACCCTGCTCGCCAGGAGAGTACCAGAAGACACAGAGGGATGGATGGACAAAGCAAAAGGAGAGCCGGATATCGAGCCAAGGTCGGGACGGGCAGCAGACAGCGTAAACAGGAGGACTAGCCGATTCGGTACACAAGAAGTCTGGTCTGAGTGCAATTTAAATAGTGAGGCACATGGGAGGCTGGACAGGAAGTAACAGGAAGGAAGGATATATTAAGCCACAGGTGAAGCCAGCGACACCCATAGCTGCTGAGTGCAGCCAGAGCTGAACACAAGCTTGTGGAACAACAGGTGCCAGCCGACCTACAAAAGTGTAGGTAAGACACAGATCAGCTCCGCAGCTGATCTGTGACTGTACCCTCCCCCCCGCTTACGAGGTCCCCCTACACGTCTGGGGGCTGGCTTGGAGGAAAATTTCCGATGGAATCTGGTCACCAAGCGTGGGGCTGAGACATCTGCAGCAGGAACCCAAGACCTCTCCTCCGGGCCGTAGCCCATCCAATCAATCAGATAGAGTAGCTTCCCTCTGGAGTATTTGGAGTCCAATATATCTTTAATCTCATACTGATCCGTGGTATCGGCCACAGGAGCGGGGCGAGAAGAAGGGCGAGAGAAGCGATTGAGGACCAGTGGCCTGAGCAGAGAAACATGAAAGGCATTGGGATGAGATGAGAGGGCAGACGGAGCTTGAAAGCAACTGGATTGATCTGACAGAGAATGGGAAAGGGACCAATGAAGCAAGGGGCAAATTTCATTGAGGGCACCCAGAGTCGGATGTGCTTGGTAGAGAGCCAGACTCTATCGCCAGGTAGGAACTTAGGTGCCGGACGGCGATGACGATCTGCTGCCGTTTTATGCCTGGAAGCAGCCAGATGAAGATTCTTAGAGACTTCTGCCCAGATTGAGTTGAAGGTCCTTTGGGTTTCAGCTGCTGCTGGTACAAGGGGAGAAATGGGAACAGGGAAGGGAACAGATGGATGCTGCCCATAAACAGTGAAGAAGGGAGATTTTCCAGAACTGGCATCGGAGTGTTGGTTTAAGGCAAACTCTGCTGCCCAGGGTAAAAGGTCCACCCAGTCATCTTGGTGGGCTGAGATGAAGGCACGGAGAAAATGTTCTACATTTTGATTGACACGTTCCGTTTGCCCATTGGACTGGGGATGAAAGGCAGAAGAAAAATCCAATTTAATCCCAAACGATTTGGCCAAGGCTCTCCAAAACCGAGCAGTAAATTGAACTCCTCTGTCAGAGACGATATGTGAAGGCATCTCATGAAGACGAAAGATCTCCTTGATGAAAGTTGTGGCAAGACTGGGAGCAGAAGGTAGGCCTGGGAGAGGGATCAAGTGACACATTTTGGAGAACCGATCCACCACTACCCAGATGACTGTGGAAACTGTTAAGAGGGGCAGATCCGAGATAAAATCCATGGAAATACAGCGCCAAGGTATATCGGGAACTGGTAAGGGCAGAAGCAACCCAGCTGGGGTGGATGTGGAAGACTTGGATAGTACACAAACCGTACAAGCTTGAATGTACTCTTTGACATCCTTACGAAGAAAGGGCCACCAGTAATGACGCTGAAGAAGGTCACAAGTACGAAGTATACCAGGATGTCCAGAGAACTTGGAGTCATGAGCCCACGCAAGGAGTTTGGGACGAAGTGCAGAAATTACAAAAGTTTTACCTGGGGGAGGCTGCATAGACCGGAGCTGAGTAGTGGCTAGAATTTGATGTGGAGGGATGATGGGACCAGGATCGAGGTGATTCTCAGAATCATTGATATCGAAGGACCTGGACAAGGCATCGGCACAAAGGTTTTTGGCACCAGGACGAAAGGTAATATTGAAGTTGAAGCGGGCAAAAAAGAGGGCCCAGCGAGCTTGGCTTGGGTTCAAGCGTTTTGCGGATTGTAAATACTGCAGGTTTTTATGATCAGTATAGATGGAAATGCAATGGGAAGAACCCTCTAGAAGATGTCGCCATTCTTGAAGAACTAGTTTAATAGCCAGTAGCTCACGGTCCCCAATGGTATAGTTCTTCTCCGCATCAGAAAATTTCTTGGAAAAGAATCCGCAAGGCTGAGACTTGCCCTTCTGAGCTTGGAGTAGGATGGCACCGACTCCTACTGAGGAGGCATCAACTTCCATAGAAAAGGGTTTTGTAATGTCCGGACGTAGGAGAATTGGGGCGGAGGGGAAAGCTGCCTTGAGTTTGTGGAAAGCATCAATGGCTTCAGGGGACCAGAGCCGGGCATTGACACCCTTGCGGTTGAGAGATGTAATAGGGGCCACCAAGGTGGAGTAGTTACGAATGAATTGGCGATAGTAATTGGTGAAGCCCAAAAAGCGTTGGGTGGCTTTAAGACCAGAGGGCTGGGGCGACTCAGAGATGGCCCGAAGTTTGGCTGGGTCCATGAGGAGGCCCTGTGACGAGATTATGTAGCCCAGAAATGGAACTTGTGTTTGTTCAAATAGGCACTTCTCCAATTTAGCATATAGACAATTGTCCCGTAGACGCTGTAGCACAGCTTTCACATGGAGATGATGGGTGAGTAAGTCTGGTGAGAAAATAAGAATATCATCCAGATATACAATAACACAGACATACAGAAGGTCACAGAAGATCTCATTAACCAAATTTTGGAAGACAGCTGGGGCATTGCATAAGCCAAAGGGCATCACAAGATATTCATAATGTCCGCCCCTGGTATTAAAGGCAGTCTTCCACTCGTCTCCTTCCCGGATTCTTATTAAATTGTAGGCTCCTCTAAGATCCAATTTGGTAAAAACATGAGAACCTCGCAGTCTGTCAAAGAGTTCCGAAATTAAAGGAAGAGGGTATCGGTTCTTCACGGTGATGGTGTTAAGGCCCCTGTAGTCGATGCATGGACGGAGTGAACCATCTTTTTTCCCTACAAAGAAAAACCCGGCTCCGGCAGGTGAGTTGGGTTTCCTGATGAAACCCTTTTGCAGGTTTTCCTGAATGTATTCAGACATGGCTTGTGTCTCTGGGATAGATAAAGGGTAGACCCGGCCTCGAGGAGGAGAGGTTCCTGGTAACAGATCAATGGAGCAGTCATAGTCTCTGTGAGAAGGAAGACGATCAGCGGACTTTTTGCAGAAAACATCTCGGAAGGACTGATATTGGGAAGGCAACATGGGAGTTGTGGAGGTTTCAGCCAGAGGAATGGAAGGCGGTGGTATTACCTTGGAAACGCATTGTTGCTGACACTGAGGACCCCTAGCCAATACTTGTCCAGAGTTCCAATCAAGATGCGGGGAGTGTTTCTGCAACCATGGAAGACCCAGAATGATGGGACTGGAGGATTTAGGCAGAATTAGGAAAGAGATTTCCTCACCATGCAAAACCCCAATGCGTAACGCCATAGGAGGGGTTTTAAACCGGATGGGGCTTATTGGCAAGAAGGAGCCATCTACTGCAGTCACGGAGAGGGGTATAGCCAGGGCAACAAGGGAAATGCCCAACTCGGAAGCCAAAGATTGTTTAATGAAATTCCCGGCTGCTCCAGAGTCCACATATGCAGAGAGTTGAGTTTTGAGCCCAGTGGATAGACACGGGTAGGGTGAAACGAGAGAGGCTGAAAGAATTAAAGGAACGGTCTAGATCACCTAGACCCTGGAGTCCCAGACGGACTGGACAGGAGTTCAAGAGATGTCCTTTATCGCCGCAATAAAGGCACAAGCCCAAACCCATGCGCCGGGTACGTTCCACTGGAGTGAGGCGAGTTCGCCCAAGCTGCATAGGTTCCTCCAACGTTTGAGAGGTTGAAGATGGAGAGGGTTCCACAAGTCTTTGGAGTGCCTGTGCTGGATGGCCAGCAGGGGGATGACTGGATCTGGATCTCTCCAGGGCCCGCTCCTGGAAAATGAATGTCTATTTGAACGCTTAATGCGATTAAATCATCCAATGTGGTAGGAATGGTGCATCCAGCGAGTTCATCCTTTACACGCTCAGATAGGCCTTGTCAGAAGGTAGCGGTAAGAGCCTCATTATTCCATTTGAGTTCAGCGGCCAGCGTTCGGAATTGAACTGCGTATTGACCGACTGTCATTCCTTGCTGACGGAGACGAAGGAAGGCCCCAGCAGCAGAAGACACTCTGCCGGGCTCATCAAAAGTTTTCCAGAAAGCATCCAAAAAGGCCTGGAGGTCAGAGGTGATAGAATCGTGTTGTTCCCAGAGTGGGGAGGCCCAAGCTAGGGCATCACCAGAAAGTAGAGAGATGATATATGCGACTTTGGTGCGATCAGTTGGAAAATGGTGGCTGGAAAGTTCAAAGTGGATGGAACACTGATTAATGAAGCCATGACAAGCCTTAGGGTCGCCAGAAAAACTAGGTGGTGGTGGCAGATGCAAGCAAGGATTGCCAGGTGAGGCAGGTAACATGGGAGCAGATGAGGCAGAAGCAGAAGCCGAAGGAGCTGAAGTTGCAGCGACTTGCAGGCGATCCAGGCGGGAGGCAAGGTCCTGTAGAAACAGCATTATTTGCTCTTGATTTGCTTGCTGGGAGTTAAGTCACTGAACTAGATGTTGCATCTGGTCCTCAGTCATGTTCTTTCCTCTTGACTCAAGGAACTCTAGTTTTCTGATAGTGATGCTGTGAATACTGGATTATTTTCCATGTCTATATAGAGACTACAGTGTTCAGTATTTATTATATTTTCATAGATACTGTCACAATGGTACTGAAGTGAGCCCACAGGCGAGCAGGTGACACGGGATCCCCCAGGGCGTGGAATCTAAGGGCCAGCCGGTATTCTGCCAGGGACCCCCTCACAAGGGTTTGGGCTTAGCTGCGTGCTGACCCCAGGTCACGACCCCCAGGTTCACCCTGCTCGCGAGGAGAGTACCAGAAGACACAGAGGGATGGATGGATAAAGCAAAAGGAGAGCCGGATATCGAGCCAAGGTCGGGGCGGGCAGCAGACAGCGTAAACAGGAGGACTAGCCGATTCGGTACACAAGAAGTCTGGTTAAGTAGGTTACAGGCAGGGAGCTCTGAAACAAGTGTTGCTCAAGCAACCAGAAACTGGTCTGAGTGCAATTTAAATAGTGAGGCACATGGGAGGCTGGACAGGAAGTAGCAGGAAGGAAGGATATATTAAGCCACAGGTGAAGCCGGCGACACCCATAGCTGCTGAGTGCAGCCAGAGCTGAACACAAGCTTGTGGAACAACAGGTGCCAGCCGACCTACAGCAGTATAGGCAAGACACAGATCAGCTCCGCAGCTGATCTGTGACAGTACTCACATGAAGCAGTTGTGGTTTCCGGCAGAGGGTTGGAGGACCCGAGGACATTAGGATACCATGTCTTAGTACCCTCAAGATGCGAAGAGGGCCTTTCCTTCCTCTGAGAATGTGAATATGTTCCAGTGAATCCAGATTTTGGAATAAGTCTCATGCCTATTTTGGGCAGAAAGTAACAGGTTTTCCATCTTGTTCCCCTCTTCAATTTTCGAGAGCCAAAGCAAGATAGAGGCAGGTCATGAGTCTCTCCAGCGCAGTGCAATGCACGATCTGGCAGCATTAAAAAAATGGTGTAGAACTGATTTATTGTATGTTTTCTCAGGAATATTCAAGACATCTAGGAGAAAGAGAGCAGGGTCTTCTGGGAGGATGCAATAAGTGAATTTATGAGAATTTCGATGTACCTCCTTCCAGAAGTGCTCCAATTTTGGAGAAGACCAAAAAATATGTAGTAAAGTCTGCTTTTATTCCTGACATCTCCAGCAACTGTCGGGGTTGAAGGAGAATATTTATGAAGTATTGAAGGCATTCAGTACCATCCCATCAGAAGTTTAATTTACATAAACTTTTAATCATTCAATTGGACATAATTCGAAAAAAATAAACATTAGAAATTTGTCAGTTGATATCCAGCTGCAGAAAAATTGTGTGGCATCCTTACAGCACCAGGAACATTGGAATAGGCCAGGAGAGGTGACAGAAATAATTTTTTGGGGGCAATTAAAACTGACAACCCCTCTATGTGACAGCAGAGTGGAAGAGACAGGTTCTCTTTAAGAAGACATTAGGAGTCTATCAGACAGTGGCAGCTGGTGCTCCATCAGTCAGGGGGGTTGGGCCACAGATCAACCTGATTACGCCCCCCCCCCCCGTCGCTCCAGCCCACACTGCTGCGCACCATACTCACACCCCCCCCCCCCCCATCGCCAGCTCACTTAACCCTTCAGGTGTACATGGCTCACTCACGTCTCCTCTGTGGTAGTCTGCTGGTGGGATCCTCTGCCTCCAGCCACATCTGATCCAATACAGACCGGGCACCCTGAGATCGGCACATACAGCCCGATCTCCCGCCCCGAACGCTGACCCAGATTTGACCCCCAATGGGTGACAGCAGGAGCGGGTGTCCAGGCAAAGCCTCTGAGCAGTGTGGACAGAGCTCACAGCCTGTACTCTTCTCTCACCGTCACTCCGATCATATCGTCCCCCCGAATCGGTGCTGATTTGATGGTTCTGATAGAGAGGAGAAGGAGGCGGTGGGGCTGAGAGCTGTGTTCCCGGGAAGCACAAACTGCATCACGTCAACCATGCGTCTACTTCCTCCTCCTCCTCCTCCTAGGCCATTGGGATCGCTTCTCCTTTCGGCTAAATGGGACCCACTTCCTGATTGGCCAGGAGGAGAATCAGTGCGATAATAGCGAATATTCGCTATTGTCACACAACTGGGTGGGCTCGGAGCGCAGTGCTCTGCATCCCGAGCCCACCCTTTTTTGAAGCCTATTAGAGCCTCTGACTCTAGTCACATGCAAACCCCCTCCCCCCATTGGAATCCATGTGTCCGGCATGTAGATTAGGGGGCCAGACGCATGGATGGGGGGGCTGCGCCCCTTGTGGATGGGCCGCCACTGCTATCCGACCCCTAATGTCACCTATACACCCCACTGAACCTAATCAAGCATAGAACTGGTTGAGTTACTTCTGATTCTATGTTTCATATCAGAAGACCCAAATAGTAAAACTGGTACTTTAAGGCTATTGTGTTGCAGTTCATATTGAATAGCACCACAACACTGTGTTGCATTGTACCACACTAACATGGTTTTCAGCATCATAAAGGTGCAAACCAGGTACCTAGTACATTATAAGCACACTGAATAGCTTGTCCAGTGCTCTATTTTTAATTCATCACATATAAACAACGTTTTGAAGCCACCAATATGACTCCTTCATCAGGGAAAAGTTCTGGACTGAAAAAACGGTGCAGGTTAAGTTTTCTACTCTGGTGGCTTGCAGATTATTTGAAAAATAAAAGCTTATTTAATTTTTTTTTTAATAAACATGATAGTTACCTGTTCTATGCAATGGTTTTCCACAGAGCAGCCCTAATCCTCCTCTTCTGGGGTCCCCCACCGGTGTTCCTGACTTCACCCCCCCTCTGGGGGCACTCATGTGTCCCCCGTTCCCCAGAGGAGCGAGAGAGCCAAGAGAACCTCAGCTGTCGTGCACATTGCTGGATCAAGATCAGGTTCAGGTATGTATTTAGAGGGGCTGCGGGGAAGCTGCAAGCAGAAGGTTTTTTACCTTACTGCAAAGAATGCAGTACGGTAAAAAGCCTTCGGCCTTTACAACCACTTTATAGCAATGCATTAGAGCAGGCAGTTGTGAATGAGCCTTAAAGCTGAAATCTAGGGATGTTATATTTTGCATACTTACATTGGGCCAGCTGAGCCCAATGTAAATAAGCATATGTTATACCTGATTGGCACCAGCTACTACAGTGATGGCCACTATTTTCCTGGTGCGGTGCTGAGTGCTGCCATTTGGCATAATCAAACAACGCCTTGCATTTTCTCAATGAATGCAAAGCTTTTTCTGACTGGACAAGGTGTAAAGTGTGATGTCAATGCCCCTCCATGTCCAATCAGGTAACACTTTGCATTCATTAATAAAATGTGAGCTATCCCCTGAGTGGCAGCCATGTGAGCAAGCGATCCTTTGTGGTTACTATGCAGAAAGGCTGGCCCAGTGTAAGTATGCAAAATATATATGGAGTTCAGCTTTAAAAATCTATCCATACCAGAAGACTTAAAATACTAGACTTGATACATTCAAAAATATCCTTACCAGGAGACCAACATAACAGACCTAGTACATTAATCATTTCTAAACCAAATGACAAAAGTAATGTGCAAAGAAATCCCCTAACACTCAAATTTGCTGTTGCTATTGGGGCAGCTTGTAAGGCCAATCAATCTAAACAGGTGGGTGCAGAGCAGGCACTACGTGCTGCTGAGACCTATTATTCTAATACTCCTACCCATGATTATTATGCTGCCTGGCAGAACAAGACCGGGGGATTGGATTTGGTTCTCATAGAGTTTACCCAGAAAAAAAATCTGTACCAAAACCAAAGGACATTTGAGTTTTGAGATAAAAATAGTCAACTCATAGCATATCTCTCCAGACATGGCCTTCAACCATGCACTATGCCCAGAATCATGACCACTGCAGGTATCATAGTCGAACAAACCCATGACATGTTTAACGCATTTGTGTTCTTTTATACTGACTTATATACCATTAGAGCAGATTACACCATTGTTGAGCGGAATGATTATTTTGTATGACATTCAACTTCCTAAATTGTGCATAAGCCAAATCTCCCTTCTAGATGCTCCTTTAAGGGCAGAAGAAATAGATTTGGCCATGCATTCCTTTGAACAAAATAAGACCCCAGATGGGGTTCCTAAAGAATGGTACCTGCGATATAAAGATATCCTAATACCTCACGCTTTTAAGGACAGATGCTTACTGCCTTCTATGTACTTATTGTACTTATTCCGAAACCTCATAATGATCACCTCTACTGTGAATCCTACCCTCCTTTTTCGTTAATTAATTTGGATGTTATAATTCTAGGCTTTTTACTAATCTGTAAGCCACACATGACCTTATGGGCTGCAGAGTTGTACCAGCCCTGGATATACACAAGGCCTTTCACTCTGTTGAATGTCCCTCTTTGCAGGTACTTGCCAAATTTGGCTTCAGAGATAATTTCCTCCGGTGGATTAGACTTAGGGATGAGCTTCGTGTTCGAGTCGAACATACGTTCGACTCGAACATCGGCTGTTCGATCGTTCGACGAAGATCGAACGATTTGGGCCGTTCGCGCCAAATTCGAGTGACGCGAACGGCCCACAATGCACTACGCCATCGCAGTGTCATCCAGGCGCTGTGATTGGCCAAGCATGCACTGTGACCCCGCATGCTTGGCCAATCACAGCGCCGGCAGCGAGGAGAGCAATGATTGGCCACAGGCAGGATGCCTGTGGCCAATTATTGCTGATCGGGTTTAGTACACGCCCCACACTATAAAAGGCCGCCAGCGCGGCGGCCTTGTGTAGTGTGTTCCGGAGCAGGGAAAGAGAAGCATAGGCAGGGACAGTGTCATTTTTTTTCCTTTACTAATCCTGGATTCCTTGTGTTTAGGGACAAATAAGGATAGGTAGGGAGAGTGTCAGTGACAGTGTGCTATTCTGTGCTAATCCTTGTTTGTAGGGACAGAGAGGTACAGTGAGGGAAAGTGTCAGTGTGCTATTCTGTTCTAAAACTATTTTGCTGAACCATATTTTCAATCCTTGAGTTTAGGGACAGAGAGGTACAGTGAGGGAAAGTGTCAGTGTGCTATTGTGTTCTAAAACTATTTTGCTGTTCCATATTTTCAACCCTTGAGTTGAGGGACAGAGAGGTACAGTGAGTGAAACTGACAGTGTGCTATTCTGTTCTAAACCAATTTTGCTGTTCCATATTTTCAATCCTTGAGTTGAGGGACAGAGAGGTACAGTGAGGGAAAGTGTCAGTGTGCTATTGTGTTCTAAAACTATTTTGCTGAACCATATTTTCAATCCTTGAGTTGAGGGACAGAGAGGTACAGTGAGTGAAACTGACAGTGTGCTATTCTGTTCTAAACCAATTTTGCTGTTCCATATTTTCAATCCTTGAGTTGAGGGACAGAGAGGTACAGTGAGTGAAACTGACAGTGTGCTATTCTGTTCTAAACCAATTTTGCTGTTCCATATTTTCAATCCTTGAGTTGAGGGACAGAGAGGTAATATGAGGGAAAGTGTCAGTGTGCTATTGTGTTCTAAAACTATTTTGCTGTTCCATATTTTCAATCCTTGAGTTGAGGGACAGAGAGGTACAGTGAGTGAAACTGACAGTGTGCTATTCTGTTCTAAACCAATTTTGCTGTTCCATATTTTCAATCCTTGAGTTGAGGGACAGAGAGGTACAGTGAGGGAAAGTGTCAGTGTGCTATTGTGTTCTAAAACTATTTTGCTGAACCACATTTTCAATCCTTGAGTTGAGGGACAGAGAGGTACAGTGAGTGAAACTGACAGTGTGCTATTCTGTTCTAAACCAATTTTGCTGTTCCATATTTTCAATCCTTGAGTTGAGGGACAGAGAGGTACAGTGAGTGAAACTGACAGTGTGCTATTCTGTTCTAAACCAATTTTGCTGTTCCATATTTTCAATCCTTGAGTTGAGGGACAGAGAGGTACAGTGAGGGAAAGTGTCAGTGTGCTATTGTGTTCTAAAACTATTTTGCTGAACCATATTTTCAATCCTTGAGTTGAGGGACAGAGAGGTACAGTGAGTGAAACTGACAGTGTGCTATTCTGTTCTAAACCAATTTTGCTGTTCCATATTTTCAATCCTTGAGTTGAGGGACAGAGAGGTACAGTGAGTGAAACTGACAGTGTGCTATTCTGTTCTAAACCAATTTTGCTGTTCCATATTTTCAATCCTTGAGTTGAGGGACAGAGAGGTACAGTGAGGGAAAGTGTCAGTGTGCTATTCTGTTCTAAACCAATTTTGCTGTTCCATATTTTCAATCCTTGAGTTGAGGGACAGAGAGGTACAGTGAGTGAAACTGACAGTGTGCTATTCTGTTCTAAACCAATTTTGCTGTTCCATATTTTCAATCCTTGAGTTGAGGGACAGAGAGGTACAGTGAGGGAAAGTGTCAGTGTGCTATTGTGTTCTAAAACTATTTTGCTGAACCATATTTTCAATCCTTGAGTTGAGGGACAGAGAGGTACAGTGAGTGAAACTGACAGTGTGCTATTCTGTTCTAAACCAATTTTGCTGTTCCATATTTTCAATCCTTGAGTTGAGGGACAGAGAGGTACAGTGAGGGAAAGTGTCAGTGTGCTATTGTGTTCTAAAACTATTTTGCTGAACCATATTTTCAATCCTTGAGTTGAGGGACAGAGAGGTACAGTGAGTGAAACTGACAGTGTGCTATTCTGTTCTAAACCAATTTTGCTGTTCCATATTTTCAATCCTTGAATTGAGGGACAGAGAGGTACAGTGAGGGAAAGTGTCAGTGTGCTATTGTGTTCTAAAACTATTTTGCTGAACCATATTTTCAATCCTTGAGTTGAGGGACAGAGAGGTACAGTGAGTGAAACTGACAGTGTGCTATTCTGTTCTAAACCAATTTTGCTGTTCCATATTTTCAATCCTTGAGTTGAGGGACAGAGAGGTACAGTGAGCGAAACTGACAGTGTGCTATTCTGTTCTAAACCAATTTTGCTGTTCCATATTTTCAATCCTTGAGTTGAGGGACAGAGAGGTACAGTGAGTGAAACTGACAGTGTGCTATTCTGTTCTAAACCAATTTTGCAGTTCCATATTTTCAATCCTTGAGTTGAGGGACAGAGAGGTACAGTGAGGGAAAGTGTCAGTGTGCTATTGTGTTCTAAAACTATTTTGCTGAACCATATTTTCAATCCTTGAGTTGAGGGACAGAGAGGTACAGTGAGTGAAACTGACAGTGTGCTATTCTGTTCTAAACCAATTTTGCTGTTCCATATTTTCAATCCTTGAGTTGAGGGACAGAGAGGTACAGTGAGGGAAAGTGTCAGTGTGCTATTGTGTTCTAAAACTATTTTGCTGAACCATATTTTCAATCCTTGAGTTGAGGGACAGAGAGGTACAGTGAGTGAAACTGACAGTGTGCTATTCTGTTGTAACCAATTTTGCTGTTCCATATTTTCAATCCTTGAGTTGAGGGACAGAGAGGTACAGTGAGGGAAAGTGTCAGTGTGCTATTGTGTTCTAAAACTATTTTGCTGAACCATATTTTCAATCCTTGAGTTGAGGGACAGAGAGGTACAGTGAGTGAAACTGACAGTGTGCTATTCTGTTCTAAACCAATTTTGCTGTTCCATATTTTCAATCCTTGAGTTGAGGGACAGAGAGGTACAGTGAGGGAAAGTGTCAGTGTGCTATTGTGTTCTAAAACTATTTTGCTGAACCATATTTTCAATCCTTGAGTTGAGGGACAGAGAGGTACAGTGAGTGAAACTGACAGTGTGCTATTCTGTTCTAAACCAATTTTGCTGTTCCATATTTTCAATCCTTGAGTTGAGGGACAGAGAGGTACAGTGAGTGAAACTGACAGTGTGCTATTCTGTTCTAAACCAATTTTGCTGTTCCATATTTTCAATCCTTGAGTTTAGGGACAGAGAAGGACACTCATAGAAATTATCAGTGTGCTATTCTGTGCTAAATCTTGTTTGTAGGGAGGGGCAGAGTAGGACAGTGAGGGAAAGTGTCAGTGTGCTATTCTGTTCTAAAACTTTTTTGCTGAACCATATTTTCAATCCTTGTGTTTAGGGACAGAGAAGGATGGGCAGGGGACAGTGTCAGTGTCATTGTTGCTAAGCCTCCTGCACAATATACACCTGAAGGTAGCCCTTATTGCTGTTTTTCCCATCTCCCTGCAGGCCATCCATTAAAATGTCTGGAAGGCAACCAAGGAGAGGCAGACAGTCAGGAGGCAAAAAAAGAGGGCAAGCAGGCTCTGTGTCTGGGGGCAACAGTGCTGGTCGTGTACGCGGTGCATTGTCATCAGCACATGGCCATGGGACACGCTTGTCCTTGTTTTCGGCAGCTGGACATGTTGAGCCACATCATGCCGAAGACTTGGTAGAGTGGATGACCAAACCCACCTCATCCTCCTCATCCTCTCTCACCCAGGCTCAGGGTACTGGCAAAGCAGCTGCCAAAGCGTCCTCTTCTCTGGTATCATTATCTTCATTAGTCAATCCTTCCCTAGACCCACCATGCCCTCCTCCTGAGGAGTCCCTCGAACTGTTTGAGCACAGTGTTGGGTACATGCTCCAGGAGGATGCCCAGCGTTTGGAAGGATCTGATGATGATACCCAGCTAGAGGAAGGCAGCAGCGTGAGAGCAGAGAGAGGGGATGCTCAAGAAGGACACCAATCTGGCAGTCATGTTCCAGCAGCTGCAGCATACTGCCAGATTGGCTCCAGTGATGAGGAGGGAGGGGATGATGAGGTCACTGACTCCACGTGGGTGCCTAATAGGAGAGAGGAGGAGGAGGAGGATGAGGAGGAGGCACATCTCCAACGAGGCAGGATGCCCTTGAGTGGCCAGCGTATGGGCAGCACACCGACGGAATCACACCGCAGAGCTCCGCCTGTGCAGGGCGCTGCCTCTGCCCGTCATTCAAAAAGTTCTTTGGTGTGGGCCTTTTTTGAGGCGAGTGCATCAGATCGCACAGCTGCTGTTTGCAACATATGTCTCAAGCCTATATCGCGTGGCCAAAACATCAGCCGCTTGGGCACCACATGCTTGATCAGACATATGTTGACCTGCCATGCAGCTCGTTGGCAAGCCTACCTTAAAGACCCACACCAAAGAACAAAGCTGACCTCTTCTTGCACCGCATCAGCTGGGATCTCCAACCCCACTATACCTTCACTCCTCTCTGAAACCTGCTCTGAGAGGAATGAAGGTGTAGAATTAGGTGTGTCACAGGCAAGTACTTGCGGGCACTCTGCTAGCAGTACACCAACGTCCAATTCTAGCAGGCAAATTTCCCTGCCCCAGCTGCTGGACCGTCGAAAGAAGTTCACTCCCAGCCATCCACATGCCCAGCGGTTGAATGCTAGCTTGGCTAAATTGCTAGCGCTTCAACTGCTGCCTTTTCAGTTGGTAGACTCGGCCCCCATCCGTGAGTTTGTGCAATGTGCGGTTCCTCAGTGGCAGGTTCCCAAACGCCACTTTTTCGCACGGAAGGCTATTCCGGCTCTCTACAGGCATGTCTTGGCCTCGCTGGACAGGGCGGTCAGTGGTAAGGTGCATATTACCGCTGACTCATGGTCCAGCAGGCATGGACAGGGACGTTACCTTTCTTTCACGGCCCATTGGGTCACTCTTTTGGCAGCTGGGAAGGATGCAGGACAAGGTGCAGTAGTGTTGGAGGTTGTTCAAAAATGCTACTACTGGTTGTGACACACCTCTCTCCTCCACCCCCTCCTCTTCTTCTTCCTCCATGGCCTCTTCCTGTGGTTTGTCCTCGGAACCAGCGGTGCTCCGTAGGCGTTCAAGGGGCTACGCAAGTACGCAGGCAAAAAGATGCCATGCCGTGCTTGCGCTGGTGTGTTTGGGGGACAGGAGCCACACTGGGGCAGAGGTCCTGTCTGCTCTGCAGGGGCAGGCCGAGAGGTGGTTGATGCCACGCCAGCTTAAGCCAGGAATGGTGGTTTGCGATAATGGCACCAACCTCCTCTCCGCCCTCCGACAGGGACAACTGACCCATGTGCCCTGTATGGCTCACGTCCTTAACCTGGTGGTGCAGCGGTTCTTGGGCAGGTACCCGGGCTTACAGGATGTCCTGAGGCAGGCCAGGAAAGTCTGTGTGCATTTCCGCAGATCTTATAATGCCAGTGCTCGCCTGGCTGAGCTTCAAAAGGAGTTGAACCTGCCCAAGAACCGCCTTATATGTGACATGCCCACCAGGTGGAACTCAACGTTGGCCATGCTGCAGCGGCTGCACACGCAGCAGAGGGCCATCAATGAGTACCTGTGCGACTACGGCACCAGGACAGGGTCAGGGGAGCTCGGTTTTTTTTCACCACGCCAGTGGGGCATGATCAGGGATGCATGCACTGTCCTGGCACCATTTGAGGAGGCCACGAGGATGGTGAGCAGTGACAGTGCATGCATCAGTGACACTGTACCTCTTGTCCACCTGTTGGAGCACACGCTGCGTGGAATAATGGACAGGGCACTTGAGGCAGAACAGAGGCAGGAAGAGGAGGACTTCCTTGCCTCTCAAGGCCCCCTTTACCCAGACAGTGTTCCTTCTGTCCCACCCATCGCACAGGAAGAGGAGGAGGAGGAGGAGGATTGTGTCAGCATGGAGGTGGAGGCTGGCACTCAGCATCATCAGCAGCAGTCTTTTAGGGATGATTTACAGTCCCAAGAAACCAGTGGACTTGTACGTGGCTGGGAGGAGGTGGCTGCAGATCCTGTCGTCCTTAGTGACCCAGAGGACTCCGGACTGAATGCCTCAGCTAACCTACGCTGCATGGCCTCCCTGATCCTGCAAAGTCTGCGGAAGGATCCTCGTATTCTTCGGATCAAGGAGAGGGACCATTACTGGCTGGCCACTCTCCTTGATCCACGGTACAAGGGTAAGGTTGCGGACCTTATCGTACCGTCGCAGAGGGAGCAGAGGATGAGACAACTCCGGGAGGCCTTGCAGAAAGGTCTGTGCAACGCGTTCCCAGAGACTGGGAGGTTACAAGCTCCTGGTCCTGGACAACGAGTTGCTGAGGCTTCGGGCAGTCAAAGAAGGAGCGGTGGGGAAGGTGGCCGTCTGACCGATGCGTTCAGACAATTCTTTAGTCCGCAGCCCCAAAGTATGATCGGTTCCAGCAACCATCGCCAGCGTCTGATATACATGGTGCAGGAATACCTAGGGGCAAGGTCAGACTTGGACACCTTCCCCACCGAAAATCCTCTGGCTTACTGGGTCTTGAGGATGGATCACTGGCCAGAGCTTGCAAAGTATGCAATTGAGCTACTGGCCTGTCCTGCATCCAGCGTTCTTTCAGAACGCACATTCAGTGCTGCTGGAGGATTTGTCACGGATCACAGGGTGCGCCTGTCCACCGACTCGGTTGATCGACTGACTTTCATCAAGATGAACCAGTCTTGGATCACCACCAGCTACCACACACCAGATGCTGATATAACAGACTAATTGATTTTAAAATGTCACATCCCTTCAAGACTGATGCTGATGCTGAGTGCCTGTGCTGTTATGTTGACTGGCTATCCTCCTCCTCCTCCTCAATGATACGATTAACGATGATAGCTTGGAAGATCATTTTGGTTTATGGGTGACGCCACCAGTGGCTAAGGCCCAATTTTTCAGCCCCTGTTTAACAGGGGCGTGTAATTAAAATTTTTGATGCAATACTTTGCAACAGGCCTCATTGCTGTGCTCCAAGTACAGTATCTGTGAGGGGTTGCAGTGTTGTGCCACCAGTGCCTAAGGCCCAATTTTTCAGCCCCTGTTCAACAGGGGCATGCAATTATAATTATTGATCTAATAATTCACAGCAGGGAGCATTGCTGCGCCCACCAAGAGTAACTGTCAGGCCTTACAGTGTTGTGGCACCAGCACCACCATCACCACCACCACCACCACCAAAGGCCCAATTTTTCAGCCCCTGTTCAACAGGGGCATGCAATTATAATTATTGATCTAATAATTCACAGCAGGGAGCATTGCTGCGCCCACCAAGAGTAACTGTCAGGCCTTACAGTGTTGTGGCACCAGCACCACCATCACCACCACCACCACCACCAAAGGCCCAATTTTTCAGCCCCTGTTCAACAGGGGCATGCAATTATAATTATTGATCTAATAATTCACAGCAGGGACCATTGCTGCGCCCACCAAGAGTAACTGTCAGGCCTTACAGTGTTGTGGTACCAGCACCACCATCACCACCACCACCACCACCAAAGGCCCAATTTTTCAGCCCCTGTTCAACAGGGGCATGCAATTATAATTATTGATCTAATAATTCACAGCAGGGAGCATTTCTGCGCCCACCAAGAGTAACTGTCAGGCCTTACAGTGTTGTGGCACCAGCACCACCATCACCACCACCACCACCACCAAAGGCCCAATTTTTCAGCCCCTGTTCAACAGGGGCATGCAATTATAATTATTGATCTAATAATTCACAGCAGGGACCATTGCTGCGCCCACCAAGAGTAACTGTCAGGCCTTACAGTGTTGGGGCACCAGCACCACCATCAAAGGCCCAATTTTTACTACCACTGATCAACAATTATATGTTATTACAATTCCTGATATTATACTTGACAGAAGGGCGTTCCAGCACCCACCAAGAATAACTGTGAGTGCTTTCAGTGTTGTGCCAACACCAACACCTAAGGGGCCAATTTCTGCAGAGTATATACGGAAGGTCCCTACTTTCAAACATCCAACTTACAAACTACTACTACTTGCAAACGGAAGAAGACAACAGGAAGTGAGAGGAAATCTACCCCTTGGAAGGAAAATTCTCTCCTGTAAGAATTAATATGGGAGAAAGGTGTCTCCTCTCTACTGATGCTTTATCACCAATCCTTGTTTCAATAAAAACACCACATTTCAAAAACAGTTGTCATTGGGACGCAAAGTGAGGTGAAATGTTCTGAACAGGGGCACAGACAGCAAAAAAAATGTGACAGGGGTGATAACCGTTCCCTATGTTTTACAAAAAACTACAAAAAAAGGAATTTGCCATGGAGCTCCACTTAAACAATGCAGCTGTTCAAAATTATAAACAGATTCTACATAAGAACAAACCTACAGTCCCTGTCTTGTATGCACCGCCTGTATACGGCTGTTCAGAGTATATAGGTCCTTTTTTATTTTGTGTGCGGGGTTCCCCTTAATATCCATACAAGACCCAAAGGGGCTGGTAATGGGCTGGGGTAGGGGGGGGGGTTGATGGGGTAGCTATGCCATTTTTCCTAAAGATTTTCATCCATATTACCGGGACCAGACATTGCATTAAAGCCGCAAGCAGTTTTAAATGACTTTTTTCCCTTTAGAAATGTTATTTTGTGCAGGGACAGTTCTAAACACGGGAAACACGTGGCACTTCACAGGCATACTTTAGACACCCCCCAGGTACAATATTTAAAGGAATATTTGACTTTTTTTTTTCACTTTATGCATCATTAAAATGACTGCTCCCGGAAAACGTCCGTTTTTAAAACTTCTTTTTGCATTGATACATGTCCCCTGGTGCAGAAGCCGGGTTCCTAAACTCTGTTTCGGACAATAACATGGATAATAGTCGTTATAATTAGCACTTTAGAATCCGAACGTTCGCATCCATTGTATTTAATAGGGTTCTAATGTTCGCGCGAACTTTCGGTCCGTTCGCGGGTTCTGGTGCGAACCGAACCCGGGGGTGTTCGGCTCATCACTAATTAGACTGCTGTATCATAAACCCCAGGCTAGAATATGGGTGAACAACTATATATCTGAATCCTTTACCATAACGCAGGGTATCAAGCAGGGCTGTCCCCTATTTCCCTTGTTATTTGCCCTGGCAAAAGAACATTAGCATTAGCTGAGTTGATACGCTCTAATTCCACGATAACTGGGCTAATCATTAACTGTCTGGACGGAAAGGTGTCCTCTATGTTTTAACTAACTCTCCAGTCTATATTCCCAGACACAGATTCTGGGAGATTGATTTCTCCCACAGCTCCTACAGCAGCCTCTGCTCTGCACTCAGGACAATTGCTGGTCTGAAAGATTGCAGTATTTTCAAGGGCGGGGGGGGGGGTATGCTTGGTGAGCTGAAGCATGATCCCTATTCTCCTACCTAGTCTTTGAAGTTCTGGGGGCCGAAAATGAGTGTGCACTTAGGGAGAGAGACACTCATGCCTGAGGGGGGAAACGAGAGCCGGATGAGGATCGGAAGCCTCAGGGGAGAGCACAAATGCCTCCATATCACTGTGGGGCAGCCGCGGGGGGCCTCGAGAGAGGGCGGGCTTCCGTTGCTATGAGAACACCCCAGCAATTCCTCCCTCAACATACCAGTGGCTGCAATCATCCCAGCTAACAAGCCAGCTGCACACAGAGCGAATACTGAGGAGACATGTGGATCAGGTATGCTTTTACATCCTCTAGTGGTAACTTTCAGGCATGACAACAGTGAACTAAGTTCCTTAGGAATCTTCACTTACCTCTCCCGCCGCAGGATTCTGCTGAAAATCAGACAGACCCAACCTTCACCCATCATGGCGGGCCAAGTCAACAGACCTTCAGGGACCGGGTTCCTAAAAAGGGCCCCTGGACCTGTATTGCATCCTGCCAGAAAAAAACCTTTGGTATCTGGTGCATAACCAAAGTACTGGAAACCAGGATCCAGCCCTACTAAGAGAGCATTACAGGCAAAACCTCGCTCTTCTTTACCGAGGCTCGGATACCATCCACTTTGGCCTCAGTGGCACTTTGGATGGATCAGGTTGCATAGCTTCTTTGATCCAAAAGGATCTTTCCAGCGGAGCTCTTCATAGTACTTCTTTAACCGTGACCAACACCTTAGACACTGGCGAAAAAACTGAGCTACTCCCGGTATGGGAGGGGTTATATAGGGGAGGGGACTTCCTGTCTTGGGTGTGCC
Organism: Rana muscosa; assembly: GCA_029206835.1. NCBI lineage: Eukaryota > Metazoa > Chordata > Amphibia > Anura > Ranidae > Rana > Rana muscosa. The sequence continues at coordinate 477,138,160 of CM055117.1, read as the reverse complement.
AGTGTCCATCACCTGAAGGTAGGCCTATAACCCACACAGTTATTACTATGCAGCTCTGTGTCCTGTGATGTACGAAAAAGAAAGGAAGCTTTTGCTGCAGGGGATAGAAGAGCCAGAAAGGTAACCATGTGAAAGATGGTGGAGCTATGGGGAGGGGGGCTGCAAAGATGAGGGCAGAGGAGAGGAGTTGTGTTGGGGAGAGGGAGGGGGTGCAGAGGTTATTGCTGAGGAGGGGTGTAGTAATGAGATGTGAATGGATGGACTCTGTACCTAGCTCTCTCTTGAAAACTGCACCCTGTGCATAACACACTCCAGAACCTTGTACTCTGTATGTAACGCACTCCAGAACCCTGTACTTTGTGCTTAGCACTTTCCTGCACTTTGAACTCTGTGCGTAACACACTCCTGCACCCTGTGCATAATGCACTTTAGAAGCCTGCACTCTATGCGTAGTGCTCTCCTAAACCCTGCACTCTGTGCGCAAGGCACTCCAAAACTATGCACTCTGTACCTAGCGCTCTCCTGAATCCTACAATCTGTACGTAATGCACTCCGGAACCTTGCACTCTGTGCATAACACACTCCGGAACCTTGCAGTCTGTGCATAACACATTCCAGAACCTTGCACTCTGTGCATAACACATTCCAGAACCTTGCACTCTGTGCATAACACATTCCAGAACCTTGCACCCTGTGTGTAAGGCACTCCAAAACCCTGCAACCTTTTATTCTTTTTTTTAAAATGATTGTGCTGGGATTTTTATGTATCCATAAGAATCTTGCTTTTGGAACAATAATCAAAGCATTTTTTATAGGTACAAGGAAGCCCGAGTTTTGTTTAACAACGCCCCTTAAGGTCCTCTCACTGGCAAGAGTTTGGTCACACCCACTGTTGTTGTGATGAGTTATGAGTGCCGCAGGTTACATCCTTCCTCAAGTGTCCCTCATTCTGAAGTTCAAAAGTTGAGAGGTATGAAAAAAGGTGTCTCCACTGAAGCTTTATCACAATCCTTGTTTCCACAACCCAAAATTTTCAAAAATCCAATTGTCACAGTGACAGAAAGTGAGGTGAAATCTTCTGAACAGGGGCACAGACAGCAAAACAAATGTTACAGTGGTGTTAACCCTTCACTATGCTATCCAAAACTTGAAAAAAAATTTGGGCTGGAGGTATGCCGCGTACACACGATCGATTTTCTCGACGGTGAAAACGCCGTCGAGAAAATTGACGGGAAAAACGAGGAACGGCTTGTTCCCCTACACACGGCCATTTTTCCCGTCATTTTTTCTCTTGGTCGAGAAAAACGACCATGTGTAGGCTCCCCGGCAGTGTTTCCCTATGGGAACACTGCCACGGAAAAAAATGCCGTGAATCACGACGAGAAAAATTAGAGCATGTTCTAATTTTTCTCGTCGTGATTAATGCCGTTTTTCTCGTCGGGAAAAATGACCAAAAGCCCACACACGGTCGTTTTTCTCGTCAAAGAGAAAAAATTTCATTTTTCCCGACGAGAAAAATGGTCGTGTGTACGCGGCAGTACACTTAAAAATTTACCTGTTTCAATTTACATACGAATTCAACTTAAAGCGCATGTATACTCCGCCTGGACATTTTTACCTACAGGTAATCCTACAATAAGGCTTACCTGTAGGTAAAATTAATATCTTCTAAACCTACACGGTTTAGGAGATATTCACCCTGCATGCAGCCGCTGACGTCAGCGGCACATGCGCAGTGAAGGTCCGGCGAAGTCTGGCGTATTGTGCATGCAGAGAAGTGATGTCATCGTGGCTCTGGCCACTCACAGCGCTGGACCCTGTAAGAAACGGCAAGGCAACATGTCAGCCCCCTCAGCACTGACCGAGTCGGGCTGCAGGAGCTTCGTTCTAAGTGTTGTGCTTATTATGGAAAGTTTTCCTGCACAGTATTTATTATTAAGTAATTTTTAACGATGGTACTTTTAAAATACAAAATCAATCTTTATGACAACAGTCTATAAATATGACATTTATTCACCAGACATATAATCATACAAAATAGTTATATTTATTGGTTGATGTAAACAAAGCTTACATAAAATTTTAAATAACGATTGCATTACATAAAATCTTGAATATCAGTTGAAACACCCGCAAAATGGAAGTGTAGTACCTTTGATGTAATATCACAATGATAAACTTCCCTGTAGATTCAATAACCTTGTAAAATGACAATTAACCACTTCTCTACTGTGCACGAAAACCGCCTTCCTGCCCAAGCCATTTTTCAGCTTTCAGCGCTGTCACACTTTGAATGACAATTGCGCGGTGGTGCGACGTGGCTCCCAAACGAAATTTGCGTCCTTTTTTTCCCACAAATAGAGCTTTCTTTTGGTGGTATTTGATCACCTCTGCGGTTTTTATTTTTTGCGCTATAAACAAAAGAAGAGCGTCCAGTTTGGAAAAAAAACACTATTTTTTAATTTTTGCTATAATAAATACCCATTTTTTTTTTTTAAATAACATTTTCCTCAGTTTAGGCCGATACGTATTCTTCTACATATTTTTGTTAAAAAAAATCGCAATAAGCGCGTATTGATTGGTTTGCGCAAAAGTTATAGCGTGTACAAAATAGGGGATAGATTTATAGCATTTTTATTTTTTTATTTTTTTATTAGTAATGGCGGCGATCTGCGATTTTTTTATTGTGACTGCGATATTGCGGCGGACACATCGGACACTTTTGACACATTTTTGGGACCATTCACGTTTATACAGCGATCCCTGCTATAAAAATGCATTGATTACTGTATAAATGTGATTGGCAGGGAAGGGGTTAACCACTAGGGGGCGGGAAGGGGTTAAATATGTTCCCTCAATGTGTTCTTACTGTGGGGGGAGGGGACTGACTGGGGGAGGTGACCGATGGTTGTCCCTATGTACAAGGGACACACCATCGGTCCCCTCTCCCTCACAGGACGTGGATCTCTGTGTTTACACACAGAGATCCACTTTCCTGCTCGTTTCCCGGGCAATCGCGGCCGCCGGGCACGCGCACCGGGGCCTCGTGAACGCGGCGGGCACGCGCGCGCACCGCTGGCGGCAAGCGCGCGCCTCCTAGCTCGTTTTAAAGGGAGGACGTCATATGACGTCCTCCCAGAACGAGAGTATCCTCCGCCCGCCGTCAATTGACAGTGGGCGGGGGACAAGTGGTTAAACAGAACATCTGTATTTCACAAATCCAACCGTTACTATACTGCAGGTAAGTAAGTGGTTAACAATGTGAAATAAACTTAGACGTTTGTTTTGCCAATAGAATGAAAACTATGCAAAATAAAAAATATATTGAAAATTGAATCTTTAGAGAAAAACCTACAAGACAGTTATTGATTCGGGAAAATAATTATCAATTGTTTAATATTCAATAAATCAATATTTAAGAGAACACAAATGAATAAAAGATAAAATCAACATGACATACTTACCCGTTCCAAAACGGCTACTGGTCTGAATTGCTGGTTACCAGAGTTTTTTAAATGGCTTCCGTGGCTTTCAAGATGGATTCTTTTAAAGAGGAATTAGTTCTTGTGACCTCCGAGTTCCAAAGTATTAGGTGTTCTTCAGAAATCTTCATGAATGTAAAAGTATGTATGGATGAATGGTGTATGTATCTGCATGTATAATTGATGGTCATCAGGTGTCTTGACTCATCTTCTGTATGTGTGTGTATCTTAGTGTCTCCTTTTTTTATGGTGCAAAAACTTGGATGGTTACCTCCTTTACTTAATGTTGACCCTCTTGTGATTGGTTGGTTGCAAATATGGGAGGTAACTGCCCTGATTCTCACCCTGCCCATCTATGATCATGGCTAAGGTGTAACCAAAATATGATGTATAGTGTTATTATGAAATGTGTTTTAACATGTTTCATGTTAATCTAATATAATTGTTTGCCTTCTTGTCTTGTCATGTACTGTCCCCATCTCGTGTACTTTACTAGCTAAAGAAGCCTCTACCTAACCAAATATATTGAGATTGATAGAGTTTCAGGGAATTAAACAACATCACCTTTTAGCCATAACAGACTGTTGCCAAATCCTTATCAAATATATGGATGACTATGATACACATTGATTCTTACAACATGCATGGCACCATTGTAATATAACATATTATATTTATATATATATATATGTGTAGCGGGGTCTCCTTTAAGGCCCCGGGACTAGGTTACCCATAACCCCGTTCGGCACCCAGGGTGCATTGGAGCCACCGCAGAGACTCATGGGTGGGACTATTTAAGAGGAGGGCGAGGCTGAGCTCGGCCTCTTTGGACACCGCGCTGCTATCAACAGGTCTTCCCGTGCGGATCTGCCGGAGTACAAGGCCTGAAGCCAGGGCCTTGCACAACTTCCAGAGAGCCTTCCACCCCACTGCAAGCCCGGGTGGCGTCTGACTTCTCCAAGTTGCGGACATCAGTTCGACCGGGGACCCGACCGTTGCAGACGCTGTGTGCGGAGACACCGTCGGTGGAAGTCCCGGACTGGGATCGCGTCCGGGGTGATGAGCGAGCACCTGCTTAATCAAAAAGAGAAATACTTTACTTTGATTAGGCCTAGAGACTGCCTTGGCCCACCAAGTTTGTCTGTTGTTCCACCGGAGACTAGTAGCAGAACTGGGTCGTGTAGTCTCCGGTGAAGTGTTCTTCTATTACCTATTGTGTGGATTACAAATACTGTTCTTTCTATATGTGCACCACCGTTCAAGCTGCATGCGAAGAACTTGTTCCCCAAGAGACTAAGTTATATCTGAGTCAGGCCTGACCAGGAGTTAGAACTTTTTGTTGCTGCGCCATAAGGGCGCATAGGTAGGGATAGCTGCACTTGGCGCGTAATCGCCAGCATCCTCAGTGTGTATTATACTTACAGTTGCAGGGCTCTGCAGACAATGTATGTGTTATGTGTTAATCTATGCCTTTTACACAAAAGTAAACCAGTTATACTTTAACACTTTGCCCTCAGTGTGTTATCATTGTGCATATTGCTAGATTGTGATAAGAGAAAGAAACCTTAGACTAACTGTGCCAGAGTGGGTCGAGTAGATTGCCGGGGGTTGGCGGTGCTGTATTTCAGGGCCCGAAACAAATTCAGTGGCTCTCTTAACTGGGGGTAGCGCTACATGTATATATATATATTGTGACAACAGGCAGGTAAAATCACCAGGTTGCATCCAGGATGGTAGATATGTATGTCCTAGATTCAGGCTTTATGCCGATTTATACCACTAGGGGGAGTGCTGGGAGTCTTGCAGGGGAAGAGTTAATGAGCACAGCTGAAGCAAGTGGGCTCATTAGGGCCTCTACAAGAACTCCCAGCATGCTAACGGAGATGCTCCAACCTGGAACCAAATCTGTGTGGATAGTCTGAGGAGTGTGATCTCTGTGCGGTGAGCCAAAGCCTGTGTGGTTATTGCTAAGAACTTCTAAAAGCAGGGAGCTAGGGACTGGGACAGCACAAGGCTGTACCCAGTTGTTAGTTAGGGACACCAACGTGTGTAGTGAGCGGTCAAGTTGACCAGGATTTCTTTTCCTGTTTCTTTTGTTTTTGCTGTATTTTTTTGTCTGTATATAGTTCAAATAAAACCACACCCTTTTGTTTTCTCCTACCACTGTCTGCTGTGCCTGTTTTTGTGTGGTGAACCCATCCAGGGGGTCACACACACCCGCTGCTGAGTTAACCCCCTCACAGTTGGTGGAGAATGCGGGCAGTTTTTTTTTTAAGGCCAGCATGGAGGAGATACTGAAACAGCTGGCTCTAGCAAATGCCAATCAGCAGCAGACAAATGAAGGTTTGCAAAAGAGCCTTGCAGCTCATCAACAGAGCCTTGCAGCCCAGCAGCAGACAAATGCAACTTTGCAACAGAGCCTCGCAGCCCAGCAGCAAGCTTAGCAACAAGCCCAGCAGCAATCTGAGGCCCGCTTCATAGACCTGTTACAGAAGCAAGCGCAGAGACTACAACAAATGGAAACGTTAAGGCAGCAACATCCGTAGACCAGTGAGGCAAGTCGTTCCACTAATACGGCGTCCTTTGGGGTGAGTCGTTTATTGACAAAAATGACTGGAGAGGATGATCCAGAGGTGTTTTTGACCACGTTTGAAAGGACTGCTGAAAGAGAAAAGTGGCCTAAGGAGCAGTGGGCTGGACTGGTGGCTCCTCTGTTAACTGGTGAATCGCAGAAAGCTTACTATGACCTAGAGCCTGACCAAGCAAAAGACTATGTGATGCTAAAAACTGAAATATTGGCACGGCTGGGTGTCACCCTGGCTGTCCGGGCTCAGCGTGTGCATAACTGGACTTTCCGGCTTGGAAAACCCCCCAGGTCTCAAATGTATGATCTCATTCACCTGAGCAGGAAGTGGCTACAACCAGAGACTTTGTCCGCACCAAAGATTGTGGAACGTGTTGTGATGGATTGTTTCTTGTGAGCTCTTCCTACTGCCATCCAAAAATGGGTAAGCCATGGAGACCCAGAAACGGCCGATAATCTTGTGGATCGTGTAGAGAAGTACTTGGCTACAAAAAACCTGACTGCCTCTTCCAGAGACTCACGGACTTTCCACCCTAAGACCAGACCATCCCCAGTGGCGGGTAAGATGATTCCAAGGGGTGAGGGTGGAAAGAGTGAAAGGGTGGGAGTTCTACCTAAGGTCTGGCGAGAACAGCCTGGGAAGTCAGGGGCTCAAGAGGCAGCAAAAAGGATTGTTTGCTACCGCTGCCGACAAGAGGGACATATTGCAGCAAATTGCCCGGTTGTGGATGAACCCATGCAATGTGACTTTATAAGGGACAGACGTCAGTCGCTGTTTGCGACAGTCGCATGCACTGCCATTCGGGGAACTGAGAAACATTTATGCAAAATGTGTATTAATGGTAGAAATGTTGTTGTGTTGCTGGATTCAGGTAGCCTAGTGACACTGATAAAGGCTGAATTAGTTACTATAGAGGTCTCTAGGAATAACAAGTGTAACGACACCCCCCAATATGAAAGGGGTTAACGCTGTTTAGAATATTTCCTCTCTGAACACACAACCACTATCGACCCTCCACAGCCAGACGACCACTTCCCATAAGATTAAGCCTTCCAGAAGAAACAAGACGTACTCTGTCTCTTCCAGGATACGAGACAACGCTCTGTATTTCAAGTTCCAAAACAGGGAATGACTTTATTTTCAAAACACATGGTAACACATTTCTCTTCAAAACCCTTCACAACCCCCCCCCCTCACAGTACACATCCAATCTAGATACAATGTATGTGCAGCATTGAATATGGCTATCATAGACCATATTGGGGTTTTCATTCACCCTGTGCCCCTAATAGAGACACAGGGTGGTTGACACATAAGAGGCATTGGGGGAGCTGAAGCAAGGGTATCTCATACTTTCTAAGCGATTCTGAGTTCCCCGGGCCTTCCCGTTACATCCCTCCCCTTTCGGCAGGAGACTAACAGAGGATGGGACCCCAGACGGGTTGACTCCGAAGTTAGTCCATAGGTCCCTTCTTCTAATGCTGGTATCCACACAGTACCCCAAATAAATTGCTCCAAACAGAGCATCACTTACCCAGCCAACCTCTGCCTCTTTCAGAGAACATACCCGCCGCTGGGGAGAACACAGGGTGACTGGGCTCAGTCTTTCATGCCGCTGGGGATCCGGGCCGACTGCCCAGCATCCCCGAGGTACACAAGTGGAGACCGAAGTCCCATCCACTTGTGGTAGGTGAAAATCCCCCAGTGCTTGCAAAGCAAGGCTGACATCCTCCTGTCCCAGTGTCACACCATTTTCTGGGGTTGTGTCAGTGAGGGCCGAAGTCCCATCCAGTACCACAGGAACTCCCTCTTCTGTTAGTTGAGAGCAGAGGCCCGCGGCACTCTGCTCTGTTGCCAGCTCTTCCACTGGGTTGCTGTGAGTGGAGACCATAGTCCCATCCACCGATATCCGCTCAAGTGGCAGTTGTGTGCAGCGGCCAGTAGCATTCTGCCCTGCCGCCAGTGATTCAGCTGGAGGTAAAAGCTTTACCACCTCAGCTTGTTGCTGGAGAGATGGGCCAACTGCCCCGGCTCCCTGAAACTCCACAGTTGTTGCCGGTGCTGGGCAGAGGTTGCTAGCACTCTGCCCTGTTGCCAGCACTTCTGCTGGGGACTCCACCCCATCTGCTCTGGCTAACTGTTGAGGAGGGAAAAGGGCTGCTTCTCCCCCCTGCATCTCTGAAATCCCCTGGGAAAGAGCAACCATCACCTTCTCATCTTGGGCCTCCAAAACTGCCACGGGTGTAGAGCAGGGGTCTGCAGTACTCTGTCCTGCTGCCAGTACTTGGTCAAGCGATGCATAATCCATAACATCCTCTGAACAGTCCCTTAAGTCCATACCTTCTGTAATCTGTAGCTGGGAAGATGAGCCAACTGCCCTAGCTCCCTGGAACTCCATATCATCCACTTCAGCTTTAGGGATGGCAATCTTCAGATTTTCCACTGCCGATTCTTCAGCCAGGCTAGCTCCCTGGAACTCCATATCATCCACTTCGGCTTTAGGGGTGGCAATCTTCATATTTTCCACTGCCGATTCTTCAGCCAGGCTAGCTCCCTGGAACTCCATATCATCCACTTCGGCTTTAGGGATGGCAATCTTCAGATTTTCCACTGCCGCTTCTTCAGCCAGGATTTCATAGTTGTCAACTGGTATTTCCTGATAGTCCCAGGCAAAGGGGGCCCCGCCCTGCTGCTGAGTAGAGTCTAGCAGCTGTTTGTAGGCAATCTCCAGCTCCCATTCCTCAATGGCCAGAAACTCCAAATCTTCCTGTGCCCAGTGCCCTTCCGAGACATTCAGTCTTTGCTCTCTGTGCTCCATTATTTCCTCCAAACGCCACTTCTGATCACTCCCAAAGTCAGGGTCACTGGACAGCCTCCAATACAACAATCCCAGGCCATCATAGTCAAAGCCTTCCGTGGGGCTGTCATCCGCTGACCATGGGCACTCTTGGGCTACATACCACCGGAGGGCTCTGTAGCTCTCGTCCAACCGCATCTCTGCCCGGATCAGCCTGCTTAACTCAGCTGTCCACTCCTGCTTCGGTTGTTCTCCCAATAACAGCATTCGTACTTCATACTGCGACCAGTACCTTACATGGATGGAGGGGAGAACCTTTCCCTGGTGTTGCTGCTCGAGAGCTACCGCTTTCTTCCAGAGTTCGCAGCGGATCGAATCAGACCATCCCAGCAGGACCTCCTCTGATACTGGTCCTCTATGCTGTATCTGCATCTCTTGCAACCTCCTTCTGAATTCCTCTTCCATGGCGGCTGGTATCTGTATCTCTCCTCTCCTTTCAGTTGGTGCTGCTTCTTTAGGTTTTGTCTCCGATTGCCGTATTTCCGCCATTCTCTGCTCATGTTGCCGCTCATCCTGCCGCTGGATGTCTCTAATGGCTTCCTGTATGGCGGTCTCTGATGGGTTAGCACCATATAATGCCAAGCGCTCTCGAACTCGTTGCTGAAACAAATCTTCAACTGACCAGGGTCCTGCATCACCATCCCTCTGGTCCATCTCGGCTCTCAAGTAAGTCTTTCAGCGTGGCTTTCCTGCAGGCTGCATAGCTGGTCATTCACTGCGGTGGTTTGGAGTGTCCCAGTAACTGGAGGGAAGATCCCACTGCTGCCAACCAATGTAACGACACCCCCCAATATGAAAGAGGTTAACGCCGTTTAGAATATTCCCTCTCTGAATACACAACCACTATCGACCCTCCACAGCCAGACGACCACTTCCCATAAGATTAATCCTTCCAGAAGAAACGAGACGTACTCTGTCTCTTCCAGGATACGAGACAACGCTCTGTATTTCAAGTTCCAAAACAGGGAATGACTTTATTTTCAAAACACATGGTAACACATTTCTCTTCAAAACCCTTCCCTCCCATCCTTGGGGAACAGGGCGGTTAAACTGTCGAATGACAATGGTGATACAGGTCAGGTGTGTTCAAACTTCTCCTTCAGTAAACAGTCTTAGCAGGAGGGGTGATTCCCCCCCCTCCTCACAGAAGACACTTCAACATCCCATAATATGCAGCCAGACGGTCGACCAGCTCCAATCCACATCGTCACAGTAGCAGACTTAATTCATAAAAGACAATAGAATGCAAATCACCTTAACTCCTCACAGCAATGATTACACCCCCCCTCACAGTACACATTCAATCTAGATACAATGTATGTGCAGCATTGAATATGGCTATCATAGACCATATTGGGGTTTTCATTCACCCTGTGCCCCTAATAGAGACACAGGGTGGTTGACACATAAGAGGCATTGGGGGAGCTGAAGCAAGGGTATCTCATACTTTCTAAGCGATTCTGAGTTCCCCGGGCCTTCCCGTTACAACAAGGTAGCTGTTATTTGTGTGCATGGGGACACCCGAGAGTATACGGTGACTACAGTGTGTTTTGAGACCCCAAAAGGTACCCTCTCTCATCAGGTGGGGTTAGTGTCTTACTTGCCTCATGATGCCATTGTGGGAAGGGATTTTCCAAAGTTCTGGGAACTATGGGATTATCCTGAGCCCTCCACTGGTGCCCCTATATACCAGGAATGTGATGGCCAGAATTCCTCTGAGAGTGGTGAGGACTCTCCAGAATTCCCCTTGTCGGTATTGGCCGGGGAGACTCGAGAAACTGGGGAGGAGCCAACATCCTCAGACGAAAACATGCCGTCTGTGGAGTTTTTTGATCTCGAGGTTCACAAGGAAATTTTTTGCCACAGAACAGTTAAAAGACCCCACCCTAATAAAGGCACGGGAAAATGTAGTGGAAATAGATGGCGAGTTAGTGAACCCAGATGAGACCTACACTTACCCATACTTCATCGTGGAAAAGGACCTACTGTATCGGGTTGCTAAAAGGGCAGAAGAAACCATTGAGCAGCTTGTGGTGCCCAAACCTTACAGGAAGTTGGTGTTAGATTTGGCCCATGGGCACATTCTTGGAGGTCATCTGGGGACAGAGAAAACCCGAGAGAGAGTATTGCAGAGATTCTATTGGCCTGGGGTCATGAAGGAAACAGAAAATTATTGTTCCTCCTGCCCTGTGTGTCAGAGGTCGGCACCGATGCCACACTTCCGTAACCCGCTGGTACCTCTTCCCATCATTCAGGTTCCCTTTGAGAGGATCGCAATGGATTTGGTAGGTTCGATAATGAAGTCCACTAGGGGGCATCAGTACATTTTGGTTATATTGGACTATGCCACCCGTTATCCGGAAGCGATTCCTCTCCAAAATACCTCGGCCAAAACCATAGCCAAAGAGCTATCTCTTGTTTTTAGCCGTGTGGGTATTTGTAAGGAACTGCTTACGGACCAAGGTACACCCTTTATGTCCCGGGTTATTAAAGAGCTGTGCAAGTTGCTCAAAGTGACACAATTGCGTACATCTGTGTATCACCCCCAAACAGATGGGTTGGTTGAAAGATTCAACAAAACTCTAAAACAAATGTTAAAGAAGGTGGTGTATAAAGATGGAAAGGATTGGGACTGTCTAATTCCCTATTTAATGTTTGCTATTAGGGAGGTACCTCAATCCTCTACGGGTTTCTCACCCTTTGAGTTACTCTATGGGAGACACCCAAGAGGGCTGTTGGATATCGCCAAGGAAACTTGGGAAAGTCAGAGTTTTCCCCACAGGAGTGTGATTGAGCATGTCGCCCTGATGCAAGATAGAATTGCACAGGTAATGCCAATCGTAAAGGAACATTTGGCCCAAGCGCAGTTGGCACAGCAGAGAGTGTACAACCGAGGAGCCAAGACCCGTACTTTTTCCCCGGGGGATAGGATATTGGTACTTGTCTCTACGGTTGAAAGCAAGTTCCTCGCCAAATGGCAAGGCCCCTACGAGATAATGGAAAAAGTGAGCGAAGTGAATTACAAGGTCAGACAACCAGGAAGGCGAAAGCCCGAACAGATCTATCACATTAATCTGTTGAAAGCCTGGCGGGATAGGGAATCCCTAGTCGCAGAAACTTTGTCACCAGCTCAGTCTGATTGCGTGATTCCTGAGGTTGGAATAGCAGTCACCTTGTCAAACCCCCAGCAACAGGAGGTTAAGGAGTTTGTGCTTTGCAACAAGGAGGTTTTCTCTGAGCTGCCGGGACAAATGTCTGGGGAAGAGCATTATATTATTACCCTGCCCGGTGAAAGGGTGAAGCTAAAACCCTATCGGATCCCGGAGGCCCGACGGGAGGCAATACGTGAGGAAGTACAGAAAATGCTTGAGTTAGGGGTGATAGAGGAATCCCAAAGTGATTGGTCAAGTCCCATAGTGTTAGTGCCTAAACCGGATGGGAGCTGGCGATTTTGTAACGATTTCCGACAACTGAACAAAGTTACATAATTTGACACCCACCCCATGCCACGTATAGATGAGTTGGTCGACCGGTTGGGAACAGCCCGATACATGACAACTCTTGATCTCACCAAAGGGTATTGGCAAATTCCCCTGGCCAAGTCGGCCAAGGAGAAAACCGCATTTGTAACCCCAGACGGGGCGTTCCAATATAAAAGAATGCAGTTTGGTTTACAGAATGCGCCGGCAACATTCCAGCAACATTCCAGCGGAAAATGGACCAAATACTGAGGCCCCATCAGAAGTATGCTGCAGCTTACCTAGATGATGTAATTATCTATAGCACAGATTGGGCCTCACATCTGCCAAAAGTGCAAGCAGTCCTAGACTCTATTCGGGAAGCTGGGTTTACGGCCAACCCCAAGATGTGTACCATTGGACAGGAGGAGGCCAAATATCTTGGGTACACCATTGGGAGGGGAGTAATAAAACCCCAAGTCAATAAAGTCGAGGCCATACAGAATTGGCCACGTCCCAACAGCAAGAAGCAGGTACGAGCCTTTCTGGGAATCGCTGGTTATTATTAGCGATTCATTCCCCACTTTGCTTCTCAGGCTGTGCCCCTAACCAACCTGACAAAAGGGAAAGAGTCTGTCATGGTTAAATGGACCCCAGAGGCTGAGGCAGCATTTCAGTTCTTAAAAAAAGACTTATGTAGCCAGCCAGTGTTGTACTCACCAGACTTCTCTAGGGACTTTGTCGTACAAAGTGATGCATCCGACGCTGGGTTAGGAGCAGTATTGTCCCAGGTCTGGAACGGGGAAGAGCACCCAGTCATTTACCTCATTAGGTAAATTACGCCACGATTGAGAAGGAGTGTTTAGCGGTGAAGTGGGCTCTAGATTCCCTTCGGTACTATCTGCTAGTTAGGCACTTTGACATTATTACTGATCACGCTCCCTTAAAGTAGATGGCTCAAAACAAAGAGACAAATAGAAGAGTAAATAGGTGGTTCCCGGCCCTAGAGGAATTCAACTTTACGGTAAAGCATCGCCCTGGCGTTCAAATGGGGAATGTGGATGCTTTGTCTCGAGTACATGCATGCCTGATTGCTTGTGTTCCAACCCCAAGGTTAAAACAAGAGGGGGGGGGGTATGTGACAGCAGGCAGGTAAAATCACCAGGTTGCATCCAGGATGGTAGATATGTATGTCCTAGATTCAGGCTTTATGCCGATTTATACCACTAGGGGGGAGTGTTGGGAGTCTTGCAGGGGAAGAGTTAATGAGCACAGCTGAAGCAAGTGGGCTCATTAGGGCCTCTACAAGAACTCCCAGCATACTAAGGGAGATGCTACAACCTGGAACCAAATCTGTGTGGATAGTCTGAGGAGTGTGATCTCTGTGCAGTGAGCCAAAGCCTGTGTGGTTATTGCTAAGAACTTCTAAAAGCAGGGAGCTAGGGACTGGGACAGCACAAGGCTGTACCCAGTTGTTAGTTAGGGACACCAACGTGTGTAGTTAGCGGTCAAGTTGACCAGGATTTCTTTTCCTGTTTCTTTTGTTTTTGCTGTATTTTTTTGTCTGTATATAGTTCAAATAAAACCACACCCTTTTGTTTTCTCCTACCACTGTCTGCTGTGCCTGTTTTTGTGTGGTGAACCCATCCAGGGGGTCACACACACCCGCTGCTGAGTTAACCCCCTCACAATATATATATATATATATATATATATATATATATATATCTATAAAATCGATATTGTGGAAGATTAGCTCGGGATCACCTTTTCTGAATCACAGTCCACAAACAGGCACTTTCTTAAAAGTCTGGCGGATGCCAGGTTTTATTTACACGAGGTTTGCAGGTAAAAAATAAACAAAACAGTAAATTAAATCCTTGCCGTCCGGCGCTAAACTAAACAAATGGTCTCCTCTCTATACAGTGCGGGGCTGGTCCCCGTCACCCACAAAACATGTGATAAAGCAAACCTTTTTCTTATAATCCACTCCAACAGAGCTCCTCACTCAGGTTCCCTCCTGAGTCTCCAAATACAGAGCTCTCCTGTGCGCTCTTCCTGGATCTTTTAAAGCCCAGCTGACTGTGGACTTAAACAAACGGACCAGAATCCAGCCAGCCCCAGAGACTGTAAAAACCCGGGCCAGATTCGGGTTCAGTCCCTTACATTGGACCGAATGCAAGGTGAAATGTACCTATTGTCGTGTATCTCACCTTGCATACCATCACATATCCTCCCCCTCTGCTAAAGCCCCTGCGGCTGAGCACTTGACCCAACCATACAGTGCACGCGGGAGAGGGCATCGGCGTTGTTTAGGAACTTTCCCAGCCTGTGGGCTGTAAAGCCAGGAACCCCCTTGGTACGCGGCCATTTTTCTCCCTGTTGTCACACATCCACTTTAGGGGAGCATGGTCGGTGACCAGCTTAAATGACCTTCCCGGTAGGTAATACCTCAGGGAGTCTAAGGCCCATTTAATGGCGAGACACTCCTTTTCTATGATGGCTAGTGATGAGCCGAACACCCCCGGGTTCGGTTCGCACCAGAACCCGCGAACGGACCGAAAGTTCGTACGAACATTAGAACCCTATTAAATACAATGGATGCGAACGTTCGAATTCTAAAGTGCTAATTATAACAACTATTATGCATGTTATTGTCCTAAAAAGGGTTTGGGAACCCGGGTTCTGCACCAGGGGACATGTATCAATGCAAAAAGAAGTTTTAAAAACGGTCGTTTTTCGGGAGCAGTCATTTTAATGATGCATAAAGTGAAAAAAAAAAAGTCAAATATTCCTTTAAATATCGTACCTGGGGGGTGTCTAAAGTATGCCTGTGAAGTGCCACGTGTTTCCCGTGTTTAGAACTGTCCCTGCACAAAATGACACTTCTAAAGGAAAAAAAAGCCATTTAAAACTGCTTGCGGCTTTAATGTAATGTCTGGTCCCGGTAATATGGATGAAAATCTTTAAGAAAAATGGCATAGCTACCCCATGACCCCCCCCCCTACCCCAGCCCATTACCAGCCCCTTTGGGTCTTGTATGGATATTAAGGGGAACCCCGCACATAAAATAAAAAAGGCCCTATATACTCTGAACAGCCGTATACAGGCGGTGCATACAAGACAGGGACTGTAGGTTTGTTCTTATGTAGAATCTGTTTGTAATTTTGAACAGGTACATTGTTTAAGTGTAGCTCCAGCCCAAAAATCTATTTTTAAACTTTTTGGAAAACATAGGTAAGGGTTATCACCCCTGTAACATTTGTTTTGCTGTCTGTGCCCCTGTTCAGAACATTTCACCTCACTTTCCGTCCCAATGACAACTGTTTTTGAAATGTGGTGTTTTTCTTGAAACAAGGATTGCTGATAAAGCATCAGTACAGAGGAGACACCTTTCTCCCATATTAATTCTTACAGGAGAGAATTTTCCTTCCTAGGGGTAGATTTCCTCTCACTTCCTGTTGTCTTCTTGCGTTTGCAAGTAGGAGTCGTTTGTAAGTTGGATGTTTGAAAGTAGGGACCTGCCGTAGATACTCTGCAGAAATAGGCCCCTTAGTTGTTGGTGTTGGCACAACACTGTAAGCACTCACAGTTACTCTTGGTTGGTGCTGGAACGCCCTGCTGTCAACTATTATATCAGGAATTGTAATTACATATAATTGTTGAACAGTGGTAGTAAAAATTGGGCCTTTGATGGTGGTGCTGGTGCCACAACACTGTAAGCCCTGACAGTTACTCTTGGTGGGTGCAGCAATGGGCCCTGCTGTGAATTATTAGATCAAGAATTGTAATTGCATGCCCCTGTTGAACAGGGGCTGAAAAATTGGGCCTTTGGTGGTGGTGGTGGTGTTGACACAACACTGTAAGCCCTCAGAGTTACTCTTGGTGGGTGCAGGAATGGGCCCTGCTGTGAATTATTAGATCAAGAATTGTAATTACATGCCCCTGTTGAACAGGGGCTGAAAAATTGGGCCTTAGGCACTGGTGGCACAACACTACAACCCCTCACAGATACTGTACTTGGAGCACAGCAATGAGCCCTGTTGCAAAGTATTGCTTCAAAAATTGTAATGACACACCCCTGTTAAACAGGGGCTGAAAAATTGGGCCTTAGGCACTGGTGCCACAACACTCCAACCCCTCACAGATACTGTACTTGGAGCACAGCAATGAGCCCTGTTGCAAAGTATTGCTTCAAAAATTGTAATTACACGCCCCTGTAAAACAGGGGCTGAAAAATTGGGCCTTAGCCACTGGTGGCGGCACCCATAAACAAAAATGATCTTCCAAGCTATCATCATCAATCGTATCATTGAGGACTCGGAGGAGGAGGATAGCCAGTCAACATAACAGCACAGACACTCAGCATCAGCATCAGTCTTGAAGGGATGTGACATGTTAAAATCAATTAGTCTGTTATATCAGCATCAGGTGTGTGGTAGCTGGTGGTGATCCAAGACTGGTTCATCTTGATGAAAGTCAGTCGATCAACCGAGTCGGTGGACAGGCGCACCCTGTGATCCGTGACAAATCCTCCAGCAGCACTGAATGTGCGTTCCGAAAGAACGCTGGATGCAGGACAGGCCAGTAGCTCAATTGCATACTGTGCAAGCTCTGGCCAGTGATCCATCCTCAAGACCCAGTAAGCCAGAGGATTTTCGGTGGGGAAGGTGTCCAAGTCTGACCTTGCCCCTAGATATTCCTGCACCATGTTTATCAGACGCTGGCGATGGTTGCTGGAACCAATCATACTTTGGGGCTGCGGACTAAAGAAATGTCTGAACGCATCGGTCAGACGGCCACCTTCCCCACCGCTCCTTCTTTGACTGGCCGAAGCCTCAGCAACTCGTTGTCCTGGACCAGGAGTTTGTAACCTCCCAGTCTCTGGGAACGCGTTGCACAGACCTTT
The DNA here is from genome assembly GCA_029206835.1 of Rana muscosa. NCBI lineage: Eukaryota > Metazoa > Chordata > Amphibia > Anura > Ranidae > Rana > Rana muscosa. The sequence goes on along the minus strand of CM055117.1, from coordinate 477,120,869 downwards.
CTGCAAGGCCTCCCGGAGTTGTCTCATCCTCTGCTCCCTCTGCGACGGTAACATAAGGTCCGCAACCTTACCCTTGTACCGTGGATCAAGGAGAGTGGCCAGCCAGTAATGGTCCCTCTCCTTGATCCGAAGAATACGAGGATCCTTCCGCAGACTTTGCAGGATCAGGGAGGCCATGCAGCGTAGGTTTGCTGAGGCATTCGCTCCGGAGTCCTCTGGGTCACTAAGGACGACATGATCCGCAGTCACCTCCTCCCAGCCACGTACAAGTCCACTGGTTTCTTGGGACTGTAAATCATCCCTAAAAGACTGCTGCTGATGATGCTGAGTGCCAGCCTCCACCTCCATGCTGACACAATCCTCCTCCTCCTCCTCCTCCTCCTCCTCTTCCTCTTCCTGTGCGATGGGTGGGACAGAAGGAACACTGTCTGGGTAAAGGGGGCCTTGAGAGGCAAGGAAGTCCTCCTCTTCCTGCCCCTGTTCTGCTTCAAGTGCCCTGTCCATTATTCCATAGACATGTGCATTCGTTTTCGTCCGAATGCATTTTCGTCCGAATTTCAGCTATTTTCGTTATCGTTTTAACAAACGAAAACGAAAGCACAGAATCCGAAAACCGAAAGATCCGACATAAACAAATGCTTTATTTTCGTTTTCGTTGCTACAACAGCTCGATATAGATAGGAGATTCGACGTGACGCTGACAATAACAATCTGTGTCTATCGAATCTGTGGTCGAATGTGCCTAACCTTAACTCTATTAGTCCAAGATTATTCTACATAGGAGAGAAAAGATTCGACATTATAGAGAGAAAAGATTCGACATAGGAGAGAAAGATTCGACATAGGAGAGGAAAGATTCGACATAGGAGAGGAAAGATTCGACATAGGAGAGAAAAGATTCGACATAGGAGAGGAAAGATTCGACATAGGAGAGGAAAGATTCGACATAGGAGAGGAAAGATTCGACATAGGAGAGGAAAGATTCGACATAGGAGAGGAAAGATTCGACATAGGAGAGAAAAGATTCGACATAGGAGAGAAAATATTCGACATAGGAGAGAAAAGATTTGACATTATAGAGAGAAAAGATTTGACATTATAGAGAGAAAAGATTCGACATAGGAGAGAAAAGATTCAACATTATAGAGAGAAAAGATTCGACATAGGAGAGAAAAGATTCGACATTATAGAGAGAAAAGATTCGACATAGAGAGAAAAGATCACTGCTTGTGGGCGGAACATTCGACAGACACCATAAGCCTTCAATGACAGATTCGACCTTAATTAATTCAGATTTTCGGACGAATGCAATTTTTAACGAAAAACGAAATAAATAAAAACGAATTTCGGGAGTAACTAAATAAATTTATTTTTTGCACGAAAACGAAATTCCGAAACGAAATATTTCAGTGTGCACATGTCTATTATTCCACGCAGCGTGTGCTCCAACAGGTGGACAAGAGGTACAGTGTCACTGATGCATGCACTGTCACTGCTCACCATCCTCGTGGCCTCCTCAAATGGTGCCAGGACAGTGCATGCATCCCTGATCATGCCCCACTGGAGTGGAGAAAAAAAACCAAGCTCCCCTGACCCTGTCCTGGTGCCGTAGTCGCACAGGTACTCATTGATGGCCCTCTGCTGCGTGTGCAGCCGCTGCAGCATGGCCAACGTTGAGTTCCACCTGGTGCGCATGTCACATATAAGGCGGTTCTTGGGCAGGTTCAACTCCTTTTGCAGCTCAGCCAGGCGAGCACTGGCATTATAAGATCTGCGGAAATGCACACAGACTTTCCTGGCCTGCCTCAGGACATCCTGTAAGCCCGGGTACCTGCCCAAGAACCGCTGCACCACCAGGTTAAGGACGTGAGCCACACAGGGCACATGGGTCAGTTGTCCCTGTCGGAGGGCGGAGAGGAGGTTGGTGCCATTGTCGCAAACCACCATTCCTGGCTTAAGCTGGCGTGGCGTCAACCACCTCTCGGCCTGGCCCTGCAGAGCAGACAGGACCTCTGCCCCAGTGTGGCTTCTGTCCCCCAAACACACCAGCGCAAGCACGGCATGGCATCTTTTTGCCTGCGTACTTGCGTAGCCCCGTGAACGGCTACGGAGCACCGCTGGTTCATAGGACAAACCACAGGAAGAGGCCATGGAGGAAGAAGAAGAGGAGGGGGTGGAGGAGAGAGGTGTGTCACAACCAGTAGTAGCATTTTGGAGGCGTGGCGGTGGGACAACCTCCAACACTACTGCACCTTGTCCTGCATCCTTCCCAGCTGCCAAAAGAGTGACCCAATGGGCCGTGAAAGAAAGGTAACGTCCCTGTCCATGCCTGCTGGACCATGAGTCAGCGGTAATATGCACCTTACCGCTGACCGCCCTGTCCAGCGAGGCCAAGACATTGCCTTCCACATGCCGGTAGAGAGCCGGAATAGCCTTCCGTGAGAAAAAGTGGCGTTTGGGAACCTGCCACTGAGGAACCGCACATTGCACAAACTCACGGAAGGGGACCGAGTCTACCAACTGAAAAGGCAGCAGTTGAAGCGCTAGCAATTTAGCCAAGCTAGCATTCAACCGCTGGGCATGTGGATGGCTGGGAGTGAACTTCTTTTGACGGTCCAGCAGCTGGGGCAGGGAAATTTGCCTGCTAGAATCGGACGTCGGTGTACTGCTAGCAGAGTGGCCGCAAGTACTTGGCTGTGACACACCTAATTCTACACCTTCATTCCTCTCAGTGCATGTTTCAGAGAGGACTGAAGTTATAGTGGGGTTGGAAATCCCAGCTGATGCGGTGCAAGGAGAGGTCCGCTTTGTTCTTTGGTGTGGGTCTTTGAGGTAGGCTTGCCAACGAGCTGCATGGCAGGTCAACATATGTCTGGTCAGGCATGTGGTACCCAAGCGGCTGATGTTTTGGCCACGCGATATACGCTTGAGACATATGTTGCAAACAGCAGCTGTGCGATCTGATGCACTAGCCTCAAAAAAGGCCCACACCAAGGAACTTTTTGAATGACGGGCAGAGGCAGCGCCCTGCACAGGCGGAGCTCTGCGGTGTGATTCCGTCGGTGTACTGCCCTTACGCTGGCCACCAAAGGGCATCCTGTCTCGTTGGAGATGTGCCTCCTCCTCATCCTCCTCCTCCTCTCTCCTATTAGGCACCCACGTGGAGTCAGTGACCTCATCATCCCCTCCCTCCTCATCACTGGAGCCAATCTGGCAGTATGCTGCAGCTGCTGGAACATGACTGCCAGATTGGTGTCCTTCTTGAGCATCCCCTCTGTCTGCTCTCACCCTACTGCCTTCCTGTAGCTGGGTTTCATCATCAGACCCTTCGAAACGCTGGGCATCCTCCTGGAGCATGTACCCAACACTGTGCTCAAACAGTTCGGGGGACTCCTCAGGAGGAGGACATGGTGGGTCTAGGGAAGGAGTGACTGATGATGAGTCTGACATTGATACCAGGGAAGAGGACGCTTTGGCAGCTGCTTTGCCAGTACCCTGAGCCTGGGTGAGAGAGGATGAGGAGGAGGAGGAGGGCTTGGTCATCCACTCTACCAAGTCTTCGGCATGATGTGGCTCAACATGTCCAGCTGCGGAAAAGAAGGACAAGTGTGTCCCATGGCCATGTGCTGATGACAATGCACCGCGTCCACGACCAGCACTGTTGCCCCCAGACACAGAGCCTGCTTGCCCTCTTTTATTGCCTCCTGACTGTCTGCCTCTCCTTGTTTGCCTTCCAGACATTCTAATAGATGGCCTGCAGGGAGATGGGAAAAAAGCAATAAGGGCTACCTTCAGGTGTCCTTCTCTGTCCCTTGAAACAAGGACTTGCACAGTGAAAGAAACTGACACTCTCCCTACCTACAGTTTTCTGTCCCTAGAAAAAATGTTTTTTTTAAGCACAATATAGCACAAGGAGAATTCACTCACTGTCCTTCCAGGTCCCTGGAAACAAGGACTTGCACAGTGAAAGAAACTGACACTCTCCCTACCTACAGTTTTCTGTCCCTAGAAAAAATGTTTTTTTTAAGCACACTATAGCACAAGGAGAATTCACTCACTGTCCTTCCCAGTCCCTAGAAACAAGGACTTGCACAGTGAAAGAAACTGACACTCTCCCTACCTACAGTTTTCTGTCCCTAGAAAAAATGTTTTTTTTAAGCACAATATAGCACAAGGAGAATTCACTCACTGTCCTTCCAGGTCCCTGGAAACAAGGACTTGCACAGTGAAAGAAACTGACACTCTCCCTACCTACAGTTTTCTGTCCCTAGAAAAAATGTTTTTTTTAAGCACAATATAGCACAAGGAGAATTCACTCACTGTCCTTCCAGGTCCCTAGAAACAAGGACTTGCACAGTGAAAGAAACTGACACTCTCCCTACCTACAGTTTTCTGTCCCTAGAAAAAATGTTTTTTTTAAGCACAATATAGCACAAGGAGAATTCACTCACTGTCCTTCCAGGTCCCTAGAAACAAGGACTTGCACAGTGAAAGAAACTGACACTCTCCCTACCTACAGTTTTCTGTCCCTAGAAAAAATGTTTTTTTTAAGCACACTATAGCACAAGGAGAATTCACTCACTGTCCTTCCCAGTCCCTAGAAACAAGGACTTGCACAGTGAAAGAAACTGACACTCTCCCTACCTACAGTTTTCTGTCCCTAGAAAAAATGTTTTTTTTAAGCACAATATAGCACAAGGAGAATTCACTCACTGTCCTTCCAGGTCCCTGGAAACAAGGACTTGCACAGTGAAAGAAACTGACACTCTCCCTACCTACAGTTTTCTGTCCCTAGAAAAAATGTTTTTTTTAAGCACAATATAGCACAAGGAGAATTCACTCACTGTCCTTCCAGGTCCCTAGAAACAAGGACTTGCACAGTGAAAGAAACTGACACTCTCCCTACCTACAGTTTTCTGTCCCTAGAAAAAATGTTTTTTTTAAGCACAATATAGCACAAGGAGAATTCACTCACTGTCCTTCCAGGTCCCTAGAAACAAGGACTTGCACAGTGAAAGAAACTGACACTCTCCCTACCTACAGTTTTCTGTCCCTAGAAAAAATGTTTTTTTTAAGCACACTATAGCACAAGGAGAATTCACTCACTGTCCTTCCCAGTCCCTAGAAACAAGGACTTGCACAGTGAAAGAAACTGACACTCTCCCTACCTACAGTTTTCTGTCCCTAGAAAAAATGTTTTTATTAAGCACAATATAGCACAAGGAGAATTCACTCACTGTCCTTCCAGGTCCCTGGTAACAAGGACTTGCACAGTGAAAGAAACTGACACTCTCCCTACCTACAGTTTTCTGTCCCTAGAAAAAATGTTTTTTTTAAGCACAATATAGCACAAGGAGAATTCACTCACTGTCCTTCCAGGTCCCTAGAAACAAGGACTTACACAGTGAAAGAAACTGACACTCTCCCTACCTACAGTTTTCTGTCCCTAGAAAAAATGTTTTTTTTAAGCACAATATAGCACAAGGAGAATTCACTCACTGTCCTTCCAGGTCCCTAGAAACAAGGACTTACACAGTGAAAGAAACGGACACTCTCCCTACCTACAGTTTTCTGTCCCTAGAAAAAATGTTTTTTTTAAGCACAATATAGCACAAGGAGAATTCACTCACTGTCCTTCCAGGTCCCTAGAAACAAGGACTTACACAGTGAAAGAAACTGACACTCTCCCTACCTACAGTTTTCTGTCCCTAGAAAAAATGTTTTTTTTAAGCCCAATAAAGCACAAGGAGAATTCACTCACTGTCCTTCCAGGTCCCTAGAAACAAGGACTTACACAGTGAAAGAAACTGACACTCTCCCTACCTACAGTTTTCTGTCCCTAGAAAAAATGTTTTTTTTAAGCACAATATAGCACAAGGAGAATTCACTCACTGTCCTTCCAGGTCCCTAGAAACAAGGACTTACACAGTGAAAGAAACTGACACTCTCCCTACCTACAGTTTTCTGTCTCTAGAAAAAATGTTTTTTTTAAGCACAATATAGCACAAGGAGAATTCACTCACTGTCCTTCCAGGTCCCTGGAAACAAGGACTTGCACAGTGAAAGAAACTGACACTCTCCCTACCTACAGTTTTCTGTCCCTAGAAAAAATGTTTTTTTTAAGCACAATAGAGCACAAGGAGAATTCACTCACTGTCCTTCCAGGTCCCTAGAAACAAGGACTTACACAGTGAAAGAAACTGACACTCTCCCTACCTACAGTTTTCTGTCCCTAGAAAAAATGTTTTTTTTAAGCACAATATAGCACAAGGAGAATTCACTCACTGTCCTTCCAGGTCCCTGGAAACAAGGACTTGCACAGTGAAAGAAATTGACACTCTCCCTACCTACAGTTTTCTGTCCCTAGAAAAAATGTTTTTTTTAAGCACAATAAAGCACAAGGAGAATTCACTCACTGTCCTTCCAGGTCCCTAGAAACAAGGACTTACACAGTGAAAGAAACTGACACTCTCCCTACCTACAGTTTTCTGTCCCTAGAAAAAATGTTTTTTTTAAGCACAATATAGCACAAGGAGAATTCACTCACTGTCCTTCCAGGTCCCTAGAAACAAGGACTTACACAGTGAAAGAAACTGACACTCTCCCTACCTACAGTTTTCTGTCCCTAGAAAAAATGTTTTTTTTAAGCACAATAAAGCACAAGGAGAATTCACTCACTGTCCTTCCAGGTCCCTAGAAACAAGGACTTACACAGTGAAAGAAACTGACACTCTCCCTACCTACAGTTTTCTGTCCCTAGAAAAAATGTTTTTTTTAAGCACAATATAGCACAAGGAGAATTCACTCACTGTCCTTCCAGGTCCCTAGAAACAAGGACTTACACAGTGAAAGAAACTGACACTCTCCCTACCTACAGTTTTCTGTCTCTAGAAAAAATGTGTTTTTTAAGCACAATATAGCACAAGGAGAATTCACTCACTGTCCTTCCAGGTCCCTGGAAACAAGGACTTGCACAGTGAAAGAAACTGACACTCTCCCTACCTACAGTTTTCTGTCCCTAGAAAAAATGTTTTTTTTAAGCACAATAAAGCACAAGGAGAATTCACTCACTGTCCTTCCAGGTCCCTAGAAACAAGGACTTACACAGTGAAAGAAACTGACACTCTCCCTACCTACAGTTTTCTGTCCCTAGAAAAAATGTTTTTTTTAAGCACAATATAGCACAAGGAGAATTCACTCACTGTCCTTCCAGGTCCCTAGAAACAAGGACTTACACAGTGAAAGAAACTGACACTCTCCCTACCTACAGTTTTCTGTCCCTAGAAAAAATGTTTTTTTTAAGCACAATATAGCACAAGGAGAATTCACTCACTGTCCTTCCAGGTCCCTGGAAACAAGGACTTGCACAGTGAAAGAAACTGACACTCTCCCTACCTACAGTTTTCTGTCCCTAGAAAAAATGTTTTTTTAAGCACAATAAAGCACAAGGAGAATTCACTCACTGTCCTTCCAGGTCCCTAGAAACAAGGACTTACACAGTGAAAGAAACTGACACTCTCCCTACCTACAGTTTTCTGTCCCTAGAAAAAATGTTTTTTTTAAGCACAATATAGCACAAGGAGAATTCACTCACTGTCCTTCCAGGTCCCTAGAAACAAGGACTTACACAGTGAAAGAAACTGACACTCTCCCTACCTACAGTTTTCTGTCCCTAGAAAAAATGTTTTTTTTAAGCACAATATAGCACAAGGAGAATTCACTCACTGTCCTTCCAGGTCCCTAGAAACAAGGACTTACACAGTGAAAGAAACTGACACTCTCCCTACCTACAGTTTTCTGTCCCTAGAAAAAATGTTTTTTTTAAGCACAATATAGCACAAGGAGAATTCACTCACTGTCCTTCCAGGTCCCTAGAAACAAGGACTTGCACAGTGAAAGAAACTGACACTCTCCCTACCTACAGTTTTCTGTCCCTAGAAAAAATGTTTTTTTTAAGCACAATATAGCACAAGGAGAATTCACTCACTGTCCTTCCAGGTCCCTAGAAACAAGGACTTACACAGTGAAAGAAACTGACACTCTCCCTACCTACAGTTTTCTGTCCCTAGAAAAAATGTTTTTTTTAAGCACACTATAGCACAAGCACAAAACACACTGACACTCTCCCTACCTATCCTTCTCTTTCCCTAAACTAAAGGAATCCAGGTTAAGCAAGAAAGAAATAAAAGTCACTGTCCCTGCCTATGCTGCTCTATCCCTGCTCCGGAACACACTACACTAGGCCGCCGTGCTGGCGGCCTTTTATAGTGTGGGGCGTGTACTAAACCCCCTCAGCAATAATTGGCCACAGGCATCCTGCCTGTGGCCAATCATTGCTCTCCTCGCTGCCGGCGCTGTGATTGGCCAAGCATGCGGGGTCACAGTGCATGCTTGGCCAATCACAGCGCCTGGATGACACTGCGATGGCGTAGTGCATTGTGGGCCGTTCGCGTCACTCGAATTTGGCGCGAACGCCCCAAATCGTTCGATCTTCGTCGAACGATCGAACAGCCGATGTTCGAGTCGAACGTATGTTCGATTCGAACACGAAGCTCATCCCTAATGATGGCATAGTTCTTTTCGTGCTTGTTTAGCTTCCAGCTCAGGTATACAACTGGGTGCTCCTCACCATCCCTGTTCTGTGACAGTACAGCCCCCAGGCCCACCTCAGAGGCGTCAGTCTGTACGACAAACTGCTTGCTGAAGTCCGGGGTCACTAGTACCGGTAATGCACAAAGGGCCTGTTTCAATTTCTAAAACGCCTTCTCGGCCTCAGGGTTCCATTTGACCATGACCAACCCTCTACCCTTTTTCAGGTCGGTCAGAGGGGCGGCCATGGTGGCAAAGTTGAGTATGAACCGTCTGTAATACCCGGTAATGCCCAGGAAGGCCCTCACTTGTTTTTTATTGATCGGTTGGGGCCATTTTTGAATTACCTCAACCTTATTGGTCTGCGGCTTGACGACTCCCCAGCCAATAACGTACCCAAGGTACTTGGCCTCCTCCAGGCCTATGGCACACTTTTTTGGGTTGGTCGTGAGGCCTGCTTTCCTAAGGGAAACTATCACTGCTTGCACACGGAGCAGGTGCGATTCCCAATCTGGGCTGTGGATGACCACATCGTCCAAATACGCAGCTGCATACGGGCGATATGGTCTCAAGGTTTTGTCCATCATTCGCTGGAATGATGCAGGGGCCCCATGCAGACCAAAAGGCATCCGATTGTACGGAAACGAGCCCTCAAGAGTGGAAAAGGCAGTCTACTCCTTGGCCGATTCAGTTAGCGGTATCTTCCAATAGCCTACCGGTAGATTTAGCTTTTGGAACTTCAATAGATCATACCTCAGCAGCTTCCCACAAGGGGTATGTGGACCGGTTGCGACAGAGCTTAAGACTGGCGTATGAGAAGGCCCAGGCGACTTCCAATCAAAGAGGAGCCAGGAATAAGCGGAGTTATGACCAAAAGGTCCGACTTCACGACTTACAGCCAGGAGACCGGGTGCTGTTGCGGAACTTAGGCATTCCAGTGAAGCATAAGCTGGCTGACCGGTGGAGATCACAGCCCTATGTAATCTGTAAACAATTGCCAGGTTTGCCAGTGTATCAACTCAAACCAGAAGGGAGTGTGGGGCCGTTGAAGACATGGCACAGGAACCACCTGCTGCCCCTCTCCGAAGCAGTTCATTTGCCTCCCACCTCGGATCCTTCTGAACCCCTTTCAGCCTCCAACACCCCCAGGCCCGTCACCAGATCTCAAACAACTCTTTCAGGAGAAATGGATGCCCAAGATCTGAGTGAAGATGAGGAATTGGAACTTGACTGGCTATGGTCCCCCCAAGCACCTGAACCCATGACCATGGCCCCTTTATCATCTGATGTTCTTACTGGGGACACTTTGAATTCTGAGGCTGCTGAGTTCATACCACTTGATACTCTTACCGAAGAATGGGAGGATGCTCTGGACACTTTTCAAGTAGAGGACCCCAGGGATTCCTTGTAATTCTCTGCACCTGAATTGGGTGCCCTTGGACCAGTGGAGCCCAATACAACTGACTTAACAGAGGAAGAATTGGAAGGACCCATTGCAGTTGAGACCCCGGCTCCAAGGGGACAAAGACAGAGAAGGGCCATTCACCCCCCAAGAAGATTAACCTACACTCAAATGGGAGAGTGTTCGGAAGAGACTGTAGTTACAGCAAGAAGGACAGTAGATAAGCCTGATCCCTCTGCTGTGAATTTAGTAGAGGGCAACCCTAGCTCACTCCCTGGCACAGTTAGACAGGCCACTTCCAGTAATGTGACCTGTGGACAGGACAACGTCTCTCCCAAAGCTTAGTGGGAGGTTCCTCTGCCAGGCTCCTATGTAGCCGTGAATTGTATTTCATGTACATATGCTAATGATGATCTTTACTGCTTATCTTTGGGGTCCAAAGATTTTAAGTGGGGGGAGTGTGTAGCGGGGTATCGCTTTAAATGAGCACAAAGACTACAATACCCAGTGTGCAGTGGGGCACCCACAGTGTATTGGTCTGCTGGGGAAGGGCTATTTAAGCAGGGAGGAGCAACACGCGGGTCTCTTCGGACGCCGCCCTCCTAGCAAGTGGGGCCTACGTTGGGCCTGTTGTTTGGACTAGGCCGGAGAGCCTGGGCCTAGAGGATCCGGAGAGCTTATCAATCGTCACTGGAGAACCCAGAGTCGTCTCATTTATCTATCTCCCGCGGATGGTCGAGAGGATCGGAGACTACGGGTATCGTGAGACTGTGTTCCGGGACATCAGTTACTGAAGTCGGTTGTACGGACTGGTCCGGTTGGGTGAGAGAGCACTTGCTCAGTATACTTTGACTACTTTTTAGGCCCACTATCTTTTGGTCAGGGCCCACCGTTACCGGAGTGTTATACTGCACCCCAGAGAAACAGTGTGTTGTGCAGCCGGAGTTAAGTTGTCTTATTGCTTGCTGAGTAATCAACAGTTTAATACTATTGGATTACAAATAATCTACAAAGTGCACCACCATAGCTAGGGAAGAACCTTCTCAATGAACTAACTGTGTGTGAAGTAGTCAGGCCTGACTGTCCAGCAGGGAGACATTTGTTTGGCCGCCATATTGGCCACGAGGGCAAGGCTCGCGAGTGTAGTTTATTAAGAGACATTGAGTGCGCATAAGTCTGTTAGAATATAATACTTGTTAATTGCTTGACTATTGATATTGCAGGGCCCTGCATAGATAAATGTACCATTGTCTAACCTTATATTTCTATTCAGTAAAGTATTTAAGCAGACAAGTGTGTGGCGTACTGTTTATCCCAGTTGAAACAGACAGCTCAGGTAATTTAATATTTACTATTGTGTCTGCTTTATTGCGGAGTGGTGATTCCTATAGCCTAGTGGGTTTCACACTTCCATTTGTGCTAGCTGAGCCAAGGGAGGTTAGGGCCAGTTCCTGGGGGTTGACAGCAGTGTGTTGCAGGCCCAAAACTATACCTGGATCCCCTGATGAAGTCACGTGACCAGTGACGACACGCGTAGGGAAGTGCAAGCACCGGAGGTGACGCGGACGAGCTCGACGCTCGTATCTGATGTACCCTGCTCTGAATATTTCAATGTGAGTACTTTTAAACCATGTGATTAAAATGTTTTTTAAAAAAAAAACAATATCACACTATTTGGGATTCCTTCGCTCTTCCCCATTATTACATGTACACCAACCTGTGGAGCCTCTAGAGAAATCGCGATCCCCCCTCCCCCTTACACCCTACATAGAACCAGACAGGACCCCAGCCCAGGCTGTAAAAGGATCGTTCGAACAGGAGGAGGTCGGATAAAAGGCTCTATTATACACAAATGCTGTAACCTCACAGCAGTGAGGTAAGGGGCCACCCATACACTTAAGGAGCCACAGTGTGAAAAGCACAAAGCTATTTGTATCACCCACAACCCAGCACCAATCACAGCACGCCAATAAGGGATCTCTTCCCACTCCCGGATTATATTTGTTTTTGTTGCATGATTAACATTACCAATTCTTCTTTTTTCCACTTCAAAGAAGGACAGTCATTTTACTGGACCCACCAAGAACTTTACTGTTACTGCTTAGTAACATAATTTATGCACATTTGCACTATAATAGCTAGGTACTGCTTAGTACCATCACAGACACATGCACTTTGTATTATATATTTATTTTATCTGTCTCAGTTACTTTTAATTTTATTTATCTACTGTGTCACAGAATACTTGCACTTTTTGCACTTTACCATCACCACACCATTTGTTGGTAAATTAGTAATTTATTAATGCAAATAATTATTTGTATGTTTATGTGTATGCTACCTCAGAAATAACTTATGGGTGTCACATCAATAACAATTTAAAAATAGAGGTTAGCACAGAAACACAGTACACTATACACATCAGCTCAGCACTACTCCCATATACCATATTCACTTTAAGGCACACGGAATTTACCTTTCAGTGCTTTGTAGCAGATGACCCTTACACCTGGATCTCTTTAGTAGCGCGGTATTATTTTCTATACACACAGGCCCAAAACTATACCTGCAGCCCTCTTAATTGGGGGTATTGCTACATATATAAAGCTTAAAAGCGGGGAGTGGCCTGAAAAAGATTATTAGCAGTGAAGAACCTAATGCTGAACTCCAGGAATTAGGCAACATGTACTCTTGCTTTGTGAGGAGCAGCATCTGCGGGCCTGCCAGATTTCAATAAGACCCCCCCACCTGCAGACCCTCACAACCACTAGTAAGGATTTTGGGGAAGAGGCCCTTGTCCTACTCAACATGGGGACAAGGTGCTTTGCATGGAGGTTCCCCCATAGGCAAGGTGCCCACCTGCACCATGTTGAGGTCATGTACCCTGGTATTGTTCAGGAGAGGAAGCCGCACTCTCCCTCAACTTCCTGACCACTCAGGCTGTATGCTTGGATAAGGGTCTTGTATACATATTGGGGGGGGGGTGGGCATGCTTTTTTTTTTCTTGTTTCTTTGGGGTACCCACACCATTTTATTTTTACGCTATCACCGCTGTTTGTTTACATCAACCTCTGTCAGGAAGCTTTCATATTTAGTAGTGGAAATACATGCTTTACTTCACAAAGTTCACATAGCTGTGGTCCCCCTCATATTTCCTATGCTATAATCTTAGGCTATTTGTCTATTAATGAATGTTAACTCTCATGGTCGAAGGTTCTTCAAGCTATTTTTCTCTTAGGATCAAATGTTAGAGAATGTTACATTCAGCCGTTGAAAGGCAGCAAAGAAACCATTACACACATATAATACAAACATTATGAGTATTGTTTTTTACGCTTACACAAGGCTCTTGTCCTGCGAGAACGCATGGGAACAGCGTTTCTGTACTTTTTTCACAGCAGAAACGCCGTTCACCGTTAGCAGCCGCATCCTGCAGGACTGCGAGCGGTCGCAGGCAGTGTGGGTGTGCGGGAAGGGCAGTGCATCCGTGCCAACGGGGGTCAGTCCGCCCCGGGTGCCACACATTGGGGGGGGTGGTCATATCCCGGCGCGCTCATCCTCCCCCTTCCTTTTAGAGTCCAGTGATTGGCGGAGTGAGAGGTGCAACCTTGTTACAGCAGCTGCTGGAGGAGGAGGACCGAGGGTGAAGGGGGAGCGGGCTCGCCGGGATGACACCACCCACCCAATGTATGGCACCTGGGGCTGGCTGACCCCCATTGGCACTGGCAAGGCTGCATTGCTGGGGACACTGGTGAGGCCGCATTGCTTGGGACACTGCTGAGGCCGCATTGCTGGGGACACTGGTGAGGCCGCATTGCTGGGGACACTGGTGAGGCCGCATTGCTGGGGACACTGGTAGGGCTGCATTGTGCATTGCTGGGATCACTGGTAAGGCTGCTTTGCTGGGGACACTATACTTCTACATTAAGGCTCCATTAATATTTGTGCGACTTGTCATGCAACTTTGGACATAAAAGTTTCATGACAAGTCATTCCCCATGTTTTCCAATGATAACTATTCATATAATCACGACTTAAAGTTGCAGCAACTTTAAAGTAGTTCATGCAACTTGAGGGCCATAGACTTCAATGTTAACCCTCAGAAGTTGCATGAAAGCCTTACCTGAATATTATACAATGAAACTTGTGTGCAACAGTTGTCCATTATCACTGGTCAAAGCCATTGTCGTATCCAAGTTGCACTCATCCAAAGTTGTGTCAAAGTTGCACTCCAAAGTCGGTGCAACTTTGGAGTCGTACAAGTGTGAATGGAGCCTAACTGAGTCTTTGCCACGACCTGAAGGTCGCAAGACTTACAATGCGACTTTGGTGCGACTTTGATGCAACTTCGGTGTGACTTTAAAGCAGTTTTAGGGAATGTCCGTGTAATCTTTCTGCAATGTAGGTTCCAAATCACATCAATTAAGATGAGGATGAGGGATTTCACATGTCATGCGACTTGGGGTTTCACAAGTCGGATCCCAAGTCTCAGCTGTGTGAACCGAGCCTCATAATAATTACAGTCATTTACAAGGAATGAAGATTATAAAAGCCTTCACACAATGGGAGTCATTATTTGCTGCCGTATTACATTACAGTTTTTCAGAATGTTTGTTAAAGCCAAAGTCATATTTTAGCAATTTGTGTACCTACAAATTTCATAAAATTCTAGACCCCTGCTACCCAACCTGCTGTGATTGGTTGCCTACCTAAAGCCCAAAATTAACATCAAGTTTAAATTACACCTGGAATATATTTAACTGATGTAAACTAGAGGCTTAATGTGGCCTTAAGTCAGTAAAGTTGCAATATTCTTTAGACAGACTTCTAGTAGGTAAATGGTGTTTATTTTTTTCACACCATCCTATTTTTTGTGTGTTGTCCATCCTGTTGCATGCCCACACTTTTAACAGCTTTCTGTAGAATTTCCTGTTTCTCATGATATAAGGCATGATCTAATATCCTCTATGAAAGTAAAGGTATACTCTGCATACAACAAGCTTCCAGCACATGATTCAATAACCTGCTAATAGAATTAAATTCACTGGGGCGTGGTTGGATATGGCCGAGTGACGACGCCTGGTGCAGGAGCTCCCGTTCCTCCACTGCCTTGACCTGATCCATGTGGATAGAATGCACACCTGAGCAGCATGAGTAGCCCAGAAACAGCTCTATAGAGAGGAGAGCAGTTCTGTGAGAGAGCGCTGTCACCTGACTACCTTGTCTTGAGTCTGGGGCTCCTCAAGATAAACTACAGGACGCAGCACTGGAGAGTGAGAGAGAGACCTGAATCCCGCCTCGCCGGGGGGTGCCTGCCGCCCGCCGAGCTGCCTTCATCGGTTAGACTTGCCATATACAACCGTATACAATTTAGCTCCTACAGCTGCGTACGCTGCCCCAGAGAGGTCAGCTGAGATGGGACGTGCTGTGGACCTGCATTAGACCAACTGATTTGTCCCCTGAATGTTTTAGGCTGGCGAAGCTGCTCATTGCTGTTTCCTGTTTGCTGCTGCCGGACACCTGTGGAAAAAGACTGAGACTTCACTGGACTGTACTGGTAAAAATGTATTTTATATATTAATAGCTAAAGTGACATCAAGAGCCAATATAAACTGGAGCTCCCCTTGCTTTTGTCTTCCTGAGTTACCTTTACGGCATGCAATCGCAAAAACAGAGAGAGACAAAAACCTCACGTAAAGCGGCTAAATCGGCTAAAAACAGGAGAAGCTCCGGTTGAGATAGACCAATATTTTCCAGCTACAAACAGACGCGGCTCGGGGGTTAAAATGGCGGACGCGCAAGGCCAGGTGACCGGGGTTAAGATCACACAGACGGCACAGACAGCACAGCCAACACAGACCCCCCTAGTTAACAAAACAGGAGTGGGCACCACCACTTTAGAGACTCAGCAGACATTGTGATCAGAAAGACGGTTCTCCTCTCAGCAAGAAGACCTGCTATTAGCTCATAAGAAGGAAGATTACATAAAAATGCTAATTCAAGCACTCCCCACACGAACAGATATAGAGGCCCTTATCTGTAAAGTGGAAGAAGCCCATCGTAAGGAGCTACATGGTATACATGGAGAAATACAGACAATATCAGAGCGTCTCATAGCAGATGAAGATAAAACCCACTCCTTAGAGCAATGTGTGAATGCGCTAGAGAAAGACAAGACCTCCCAGGTAGAAACAGCTAAAGCATTTAAACTACAATTGGAAGAATTAGAAGATCAAATGTGATCTGTCGCCTCCACTACTATTCATTGAAGGAGTCCATATTTAGAAAGCCATGGGAAACTGTCATAATAGAGCTAGATGAGGCACGGATTAAAATATTACCGGATTTATCGAAGGCCACATTACAGCGCAGAGCCCTACTTCGCCCAGTTTTAGACCAGATAAGACAGACTGGCTGTACATATCGTTGGAGGTTCCCATTTGCGGTTACAATACACAAAAATCTATCCTCCTTTACACCAAGGTTTTCTGGAGATAGAACCTTTTCCTGTGCCGGATTGGCAACAGATACTCCCGCAGATGGGTGGTTGCAAGGAAGCAGCACCTAAACAGAATTAAATAGAACTAAATAAAATGGAAACTTTTCAGAGAATAATCTCCAGATAAGATAAACTAATATGGCCTGATATGCTCTATGAGAGGAGACACGAGAGGAGGGAGAGAGGGGGGATGGGGGAGAGAGGGGGGATGGGGGGAGGGAAGAGAGAGAGGAGAATACTCTTATTTTTCTCTCCTTCCTCCTTTTTTTTTCTTCTTTTCTCTCTCTCATTTTGTTTGTCCCTTTGTCTACCCCTCCTCCTCCTTTTTCTTTCTTTTTTTTATTTTCCTCTCTCTGGGCAATAGAGACTCTAAAGCAGGGATGCCCAACATTTTGAAGAGCGAGGGCCACTTAAGAGACTTGGTAACTGGTCATGGGCCACAATGAGTGGAGCGGGCAGATGACAAGTCTGTGTCCACTGCATATGGAGAGCAGACATGGACACAGCCCACTCTACTCTATGGGCCCTTCACTCCGATCCAATCCACCCAGGCGGAAGGGGATGAATCCCCTTCTGTTTTTTTTTGCGGATCGGATTGGAGGTAGGCGGTGCTCTGTGAATCAGTTTGGAAGCAGCCTAGTAACCACTGCAGAACAGATATGCCCATATTTGGTATCACTCCGCCTGTTACAGGAGCCAGTGCTATACAGGAAGCATTGTCTTATGCTCTGCTCTACAGCCGCTTGCTTTCTCTTCTGACGGCTTCATTCACAACACTGATGCTCTGGGATGACGGATCGGTGATCCGCGATCTGGGCTGGCCAACCAGCCATCCCAGAGCAGGAGGTCGCGGGCCACATCAGAGGGCTCCGCGGGCCACATGTGGCCCCCAGGCCACTGGTTGGGCACCCCTGCTCTAAAGAATAAGTTATGCTCTAAGGCACTAAAGCTTGGGGGATATGTTTTTATAAATCATATAAGTGATAATGTATAATCTATAAAAGCCATTGTAATATTATGCCTTTCCCTTCTCTGGGCTTATCCTGGAAACTATGATATGGTGCCTAGACAATGAGAAGATTTGATTCTGATTTCAAGGACTGGACATTACAAAAATGTACATTGTTCTAGGAATTATTGAAGGGAGGAGAGACTTTTCCCCCCTTGTTCTTTTTTCTTTTCTCGGTTGTTCTTTATATATTCTTTTTTTTTTCTTTCTTGTTGTGAAGGGAAATATCATTGAAGTGTTGATTAAATACAGGTTTAAGAGACAAGACTTGGAGGGGACTACTATCATACAGGGGGGGGAGAGAGGGGGGGTTTGACACATGATTATATAAACTTTTTTTGTTTTTTTGTGTGTTTAGATTATTTTAGGGTGAAGGATAATATTATTAAGGGGATGATTATATATAGGTTTAAGAGACAAGATTTGGAGAGGACTATCACTACACGGGGGTGGGGGGGAGGGGTGAGGGTCTCACCCCTTGTGGGGGTTCCCCCTTCTTTTTTTCTTTCTTTTTTTTTCTCTGACACATGACACGTGATTATATATGAATATATATACCGGTACACATTGATAGGACATTCAATAGGACACTTAGAGGGATAATACAGAGATGTGGGAAGGAGAAGAGACACAGACACAAGACATAATGTAAATAAATATAGACACTGGGAATATCTCTTTAGAAATGAGAGGAAAGATAGAAGATGATGAATTAAATCAATGAACACAAGAAAGAGACATGTAACTCCCTTAAACTACACAAGTTATATTTTGTATTTAAATTACTGGTAAATCACTAAGGGATAAAGAGTAGAGGGGTGACACCTGGAATGAAATTACACAGTAGAGAGGGGGAGGAGAGATTAGATCTCCCCCCTTGGTTTTGTGATTTTCACTTCCTCTCTTTTTTTTCCCCCTCCCCTATTCCCTTTTTTCCTTCTGAGGTTACCAATTATACTATGTTTGATATCAAATAATGATCCCCAGAGAAGATGAGGCAGAACAGGATAGGGCAACTAGATAAAAGCTATAATTATGGCATATTTTCTTCTTTTTTGGTTAATCAATTATATAGTGAGGTTAGCGGAGAATGCCAGTGGCTCATCCGCCTCGGCGGTGTTCAACTACTTCCCCCCAATAGGATAGGGCTCAAATAGCTCAAAGGAGCTGAGTGCACAAAGCAAATTGCTAAGTGGTATCCGGGGTGGGCACTGGAAGGTGCCCACCCCCCGACGGCCATAGTAAATAGACCCCAGAAAGTTGTGTAAATTTTGAGGTCCTCCCCTTTTTTTTCCTTTTTTTTTTTAAGCTGCCCCTTCCCCTCCCCCCTTTCCAAACCTTGTTTCCTACCCTGAGATGGATACTATCAAGATACTTTCGCTAAATGCCAAAGGGTTAAATACCCCTGAAAAGAGACGTATACTCCTGAACGACCTGAAACGCTCACATATAGACGTAGCGTTTATTCAAAAACGCACTTCAGAAACAATAAACTTCCTATCTTAAAGAATAGATACTACTCAGTTGCGTACCACTCTACGAATAACTTAGCTAAAACCAAGGGTGTGTCTATACTATTATCTAGGCGACTTCCATGGCTGTGTCAGGATACCCTGATAGATCCGGAAGGACGCTTTTTGTTTATTAAAGGCCTTATAGGAGAAGTAAAAATTACTTTTGCTTCCATATATGCTCCAAATGATCATCAAGATCTTTTCCTTAGTCGAACAATGAATCATCTCATAGAATTTCTCGAAGGCCAGTTGATTCTTGGTGGCCACTTTATGTTCTGTTACTTCCCAATGTAGACACCTCACATGGCTCGTCCTCTGTTACCTCCGGCACCAACAAATGAGTGACACAGACTATTTATAAGGCTCAACTGATCGACGTCTGGTGCCTACAACATCCAGGCGAGAGAGATTACACGTTTTACTCCTTTCCCCATAAACTCTATTCACGTATAGACTATTTCTTGATTCCACATACACATTTACAGGCTGTTCTAAATACAACAATAGGCGTGATTACATGGTCAGATCATGCACCGATTGAGTTGACATATCAACTTTCAGAGCCTCCAAGTTCCAGGACTAGATTCTGGAGATTAAATGAAAGCCTTCTACAGATCCCTGAGATAGCGGAGGATGTACAGCGTGAGATAGATCAGTACTTTCAAATCAATAAACAACCTGACTGCGATACAGGGATCCTATGGGAAGCTCATAAGACAGTTATAAGAGGTGTTCTTATTAAACATGGAGCATGGCTTAAACACCAGCAGACGGAAAAACTTACAGCTCTCCTTCATGATATCCATAAAGCAGAAGTCCAACATAAACATACACCGTACCCTACGCTTGAACAAAAACTTTTCTCTCTCCGTAAGCAGGCTACAGACCTATTAAGATACCAGGCCAAAGCGATACCGTAGATTAGTATATGAGTCGGGAGATAAATGTGGGAGAATGCTAGCACGCTCAGTTAAAGAACAAAAACTAGCCTCATACATCCCCCAAATCACTACACCTCAAGGTCAAAAAGTGGGATTACTCAAGCAAATTACACAGGGTTTTAGAGACTTTTATTCCTCACTATATAACCTTCCAGAACAATCTCCCACTCAGATACAAATAGAAAACTACATTGCTTCCTCTCAACTCCCCCAGTTGACCCCAGAGGTTAGAGAAAATCTAGAGGCGCCAATAACTTTGGACAAACTTCAGAATGTAATTAAGACCTCTAAATTAGGTAAAGCCCCAGGCCCAGAGGGGTTCTCGCTACAGTACTACAAGAATTTCCTTCCACTCTTAGGCCCCCACATGGTGGAACTGTTCAATAAAGTACGTTTGGAAACATCCTTCCCTAGAGATACCTTAAAAGCACATGTCACAGTAATTCTCAAGGAAGGAAAGGATCCCACTTGCTGCAGTAGCTACAGGCCTATATCACTCCTGAATTGTGGCCTTAAATTATTCACAAAGATCATTGCCACCCGAGTTGCGCAACATTTACAGTCAATGATACACCTGGACCAAGTGGGATTCATTCCAACTAGAGAAGCTTGTGATAATACAATTAAAGTGTTACATCTTATTCATATCGCACAGGAGACACGTACCCCATGCGTTATGATAAGTACAGATGCGGAAAAGGCATTCGATCGAGTTAATTGGAAATTTTTGATGGCGGTCCTGCATTATATAGGCCTGGGGGAACATATGATGCAGTGGATCTCTAAGATCTATTCATATCCGATGGCCCAGGTCAAAGTTAACGGAGACCTATCAGACCCCTTCCCTATTTCAAATGGGAAGATGCAGGGGTGTCCACTGTCCCCTTTACTTTATGTCCTTTCCCTGGAACCTTTTCTGTGTAGGATTCGTCTGAACCCAGACATTACTGGAGTTGGAGTGAGAGAGGAGCAACATAAAATCTCAGCTTTTGCTGATGATTTGCTCTTTTCCCTCACCAACCCTTTGGTTTCGCTGCCGAATCTTATCTGCGAATTTGAGATATATAGTCGATTACCTAACTTACAGATCAATATCCCCTCTAATCTAACACAGGTTTTTGAACTTAATTTTCCTCCCCTATTTATTAGAACACACATCTTTTTAGAGACATGGAATCGGGGATTGCACTCGTGGTTTGCTAGATGTAACCTTTTAAAGATGAGTATCCTACCCAAGTATCTATATTTATTTCAAACTCTGCCGATCAAGATACCATCTCAATATTTTAACCACTTGTCCACCGCCCACCGTCAAATAACGGCGGGCGGTAGACTCTCTTGTTCTGACAGGACGTCATATGACGTTGCGCCTTTAAGAGCCACTAGGGGGCGCGCGCGCCCCCGCCGCGTCACTGGGGACCTGATGCGCATGCCCGGCGGCCGCGATGGCCGTCGGGCACCCGCGATTGCCCAGTAACCGAGCAGGACCGTGGATCTGTGTGTGTAAACCTGTCAGGGAGAGGAGACTGATGGTGTGCCCCTTGTACATAGGGACAACCATCGGTCTCCTCCCCCAGTCAGTCCCCTCCCCCAACAGTAAGAATCACTTCCAGGGAATACATTTAACCCCTTCCTCGCCCCCTAGTGTTAACCCCTTCCCTGCCAGTCATGTTTATACAGTAATCAATGCATTTTTATAGCAGGGATCGCTGTATAAATGTGAATGGTCCCAAAAATGTGGCAAAAGTGTCCGATGTGTCCGCCGCAATATCGCAGTCATGATAAAAAATCCCTGATCGCTGCCATTACTAGTAAAAAAAATAATAAAAAAAAAATGCTATAAATCTATCCCCTATTTTGTATCTGCTATAACTTTTCAAACCAATCAATATACGCTTATTGCGATTTTTTTTTACCAAAAATATGTAGAAGAATTCGTATCGGCCTAAACTGAGGAAAAAAAAAAAAAAAAAAGGATATTTATTATAGCAAAAAGTAAAAAATATTGTGTTTTTTTTTTCAAACTTGACGCTCTTCTTTTATTTATAGTGCAAAAAATAAAAACTGCAGAGGTGATCAAATACCACTAAAAGAAAGCTCTATTTGTGGGAAAAAAGGACGCAAATTTAGTTTGGGTACAGCGTCACATGACCGCGCAATTGTCATTCAAAGTGTGACAGCGCTGAAAGCTGAAAAATGGCCTGGGCAGGAAGGGGGTGAAAGTGCCACGTAGGCAGGTGGTTAAACAGGTTCACTCCCTATTTATCAAATTTATATGGGCACATAAGAGAACACGCACTCCCAGATTCCAATTATCGCTACCTAAACATAGTGGAGGTATTGCACTCCCAGACGTACTTAAATACTATCAGGCTGTACACATGGGGCGATTCATAGATTGGAATCGTCATTCAATAGACAAACTCTGGGTTCGGATTGAACAAGATCAAACTGATGTTTCATTGAAAGGGGCACCATGGTGCTACGATAAACTTTCGTCTGACCTAAAGAGACACCCTTTGATAGGTCCTACAGTACGAATCTGCTCACAAGTGATCGTTAAAACCTCTCTCTCGACAGTGGACTCGCCTTTGATGCCCATAATTGGGAACCCGGGATTTCTTCCAGGCTTGAGAGACCATCACTTTTCTACTCTGCGACAAATTAATCGCTTTCGAGCATCGCATTTTTTAGTATCGGACGGCTGGCCATCCATAACCGCTCTAATGGAGCCCACGGGCCCCTTCCGCTTACCCATCTGGAACGCTCTGCAGCTCCATCACTTTCTTTATACGTCACCAGAGAGGTTTAGACAACAATTAACCATATTCGAAGAATACTGTTCGAAGGAGGGGACTTTGTCACAAACAGTCTCAAAAATGTATGCCTTACTGATTCCCACCCCCCGGAACAACCAAACCTATGTTGGATAGAGAAATGGGAGAGAGAGATGAACTGTAAGTTTACATTCAGCCAAAGACAAAATATGATTGGACTCTCACTGAAATCATCTATTTGCACTAAGATTCAAGAGACGATTATAAAATATTGAAAAGATGCTACTATACCCCACAGAGGCTACATAAATAAATTCCCATAAATTCCCCCTTTCCTTATTCCCCCACTTCCCTTTTCCCTCTACTTCCTCCCCCCCCCTTTATTTTTTTTTGTTGTTGTTTGTTTGTTTTTGTTTATAACGTAGAAAATGGAAAATGGATAGGGCGATTCCAAATACAACGAAGAGGGGTGGTGTCCCTGTTCGCTGTAATACCAGCATGGTACCCTCTTCGGGGTACATGGAGGGTGTTATAAAGGATGTGATTATTATTTTGTGATTATTGACTCAGTACTTTGATATATCTGTTATGTTATTGTGTACACATGATTGTTACGAGAATCTGGACCCACCCTTGGCAGTTGAAATAAAGTATTTAGAGGGGCGTGGCCAGCAGCCGAGGAGATGGCAGCTTGAGGAGAGAGCTCCTGAAACATCCAGACCCATCTAGCGACTACAAGCGACATTAGAGAGTACCGAGCGGCGATATAGATAGCCTGCACGTTTAGCTACTATCCGGTGCCAAGATGTATAAAAGAAAACCTGGGAAAGGCCCAAAAAAGCTCACGGACTTCTTTGGCCTAGCAGACGAGGAAAGGCCTCAATATGGCGGCGCAACACGGGACACGAGGCGAGGCCGCGGCGGAAGCGGAGCTCCAAAACAGGATCGGAACTTCCAGGCATCCTCACCAGGGCACAGCAGCAGATCATCCCCAGCAGCATCTCCGGTACACAGCCCACAGAAGGCATCGCAGAAGCGATCGATGGGGCACACATACCCAGGTGAGCTTGGGAGCCATGACACCTCACAAGTAGTGATGAGCCGAACACCCCCGGGTTCGGCTCGCACCAGAACCCGCGAACGGACCGAAAGTTCGTACGAACATTAGAACCCTATTAAATACAATGGATGCGAACGTTCGAATTCTAAAGTGCTAATTATAACAACTATTATGCATGTTATTGTCCTAAAAAGGGTTTGGGAACCCGGGTTCTGCACCAGGGGACATGTATCAATGCAAAAAGAAGTTTTAAAAACGGTCGTTTTTCGGGAGCAGTCATTTTAATGATGCATAAAGTGAAAAAAAAAATCAAATATTCCTTTAAATATCGTACCTGGGGGGTGTCTAAAGTATGCCTGTGAAGTGCCACGTGTTTCCCGTGTTTAGAACTGTCCCTGCACAAAATGACACTTCTAAAGGAAAAAAAAGCCATTTAAAACTTCTTGCGGCTTTAATGTAATGTCTGGTCCCGGTAATATGGATGAAAATCTTTAAGAAAAATGGCATAGCTACCCCATGACCCCCCCCCTACCCCAGCCCATTACCAGCCCCTTTGGGTCTTGTATGGATATTAAGGGGAACCCCGCACATAAAATAAAAAAGGCCCTATATACTCTGAACAGCCGTATACAGGCGGTGCATACAAGACAGGGACTGTAGGTTTGTTCTTATGTAGAATGTGTTTGTAATTTTGAACAGGTACATTGTTGAAGTGTAGCTCCAGCCCAAAAATCTATTTTTAAACTTTTTGGGAAACATAGGTAAGGGTTATCACCCCTGTAACATTTGTTTTGCTGTCTGTGCCCCTGTTCAGAACATTTCACCTCACTTTCCGTCCCAATGACAACTGTTTTTGAAATGTGGTGTTTTTCTTGAAACAAGGATTGCTGATAAAGCATCAGTACAGAGGAGACACCTTTCTCCCATATTTATTCTTACAGGAGAGAATTTTCCTTCCTAGGGGTAGATTTCCTCTCACTTCCTGTTGTCTTCTTTCGTTTGCAAGTAGGAGTCGTTTGTAAGTTGGATGTTTGAAAGTAGGGACCTGCCGTATATACTCTGCAGAAATAGGCCCCTTAGTTGTTGGTGTTGGCACAACACTGTAAGCACTCACAGTTACTCTTGGTTGGTGCTGGAACGCCCTGCTGTCAACTATTATATCAGGAATTTTAATTACATATAATTGTTGAACAGTGGTAGTAAAAATTGGGGCTTTGATGGTGGTGCTGGTGCCACAACACTGTAAGCCCTGACAGTTACTCTTGGTGGGTGCAGCAATGGGCCCTGCTGTGAATTATTAGATCAAGAATTGTAATTGCATGCCCCTGTTGAACAGGGGCTGAAAAATTGGGCTTTTCGTGGTGGTGGTGGTGGTGGTGGTGTTGCCACAACACTGTAAGCCCTCAGAGTTACTCTTGGTGGGTGCAGGAATGGGCCCTGCTGTGAATTATTAGATCAAGAATTGTAATTACATGCCCCTTTTGAACAGGGGCTGAAAAATTGGGCCTTTCGTGGTGGTGGTGGTGGTGGCGTTGCCACAACACTGTAAGCCCTCAGACTTACTCTTGGTGGGTGCAGGAATGGGCCCTGCTGTGAATTATTACATCAAGAATTGTAATTGCATGCCCCTGTTGAACAGGGGCTGAAAAATTGGGCCTTAGGCACTGGTGGCACAACACTACAACCCCTCACAGATACTGTACTTGGAGCACAGCAATGAGCCCTGTTGCAAAGTATTGCTTCAAAAATTGTAATGACACGCCCCTGTTAAACAGGGGCTGAAAAATTGGGCCTTAGGCACTGGTGGCACAACACTACAACCCCTCACAGATACTGTACTTGGAGCACAGCAATGAGCCCTATGGCAAATTATTGCTAAAAAAATTGTAAGTACACGCCCCTGTAAAACAGGGGCTGAAAAATTGGGCCTTAGCCACTGGTGGCGGCACCCATAAACAAAAATGATCTTCCAAGCTATCATCATCAATCGTATCATTGAGGACTCGGAGGAGGAGGATAGCCAGTCAACATAACAGCACAGGCACTCAGCATCAGCATCAGTCTTGAAGGGACGTGACATGTTAAAATCAATTAGTCTGTTATATCAGCATCAGGTGTGTGGTAGCTGGTGGTGATCCAAGACTGGTTCATCTTGATGAAAGTCAGTCGATCAACCGAGTCGGTGGACAGGCGCACCCTGTGATCCGTGACAAATCCTCCAGCAGCACTGAATGTGCGTTCCGAAAGAACGCTGGATGCAGGACAGGCCAAAAGCTCAATTGCATACTGTGCAAGCTCTGGCCAGTGATCCATCCTCAAGACCCAGTAAGCCAGAGGATTTTCGGTGGGGAAGGTGTCCAAGTCTGACCTTGCCCCTAGATATTCCTGCACCATGTTTATCAGACGCTGGCGATGGTTGCTGGAACCAATCATACTTTGGGGCTGCGGACTAAAGAATTGTCTGAACGCATCGGTCAGACGGCCACCTTCCCCACCGCTCCTTCTTTGACTGGCCGAAGCCTCAGCAACTCGTTGTCCTGGACCAGGAGTTTGTAACCTCCCAGTCTCTGGGAACGCGTTGCACAGACCTTTCTGCAAGGCCTCCCGGAGTTGTCTCATCCTCTGCTCCCTCTGCGACGGTAACATAAGGTCCGCAACCTTACCCTTGTACCGTGGATCAAGGAGAGTGGCCAGCCAGTAATGGTCCCTCTCCTTGATCCGAAGAATACGAGGATCCTTCCGCAGACTTTGCAGGATCAGGGAGGCCATGCAGCGTAGGTTTGCTGAGGCATTCGCTCCGGAGTCCTCTGGGTCACTAAGGACGACATGATCCGCAGTCACCTCCTCCCAGCCACGTACAAGTCCACTGGTTTCTTGGGACTGTAAATCATCCCTAAAAGACTGCTGCTGATGATGCTGAGTGCCAGCCTCCACCTCCATGCTGACACAATCCTCCTCCTCCTCCTCCTCCTCCTCCTCTTCCTCTTCCTGTGCGATGGGTGGGACAGAAGGAACACTGTCTGGGTAAAGGGGGCCTTGAGAGGCAAGGAAGTCCTCCTCTTCCTGCCTCTGTTCTGCCTCAAGTGCCCTGTCCATTATTCCACGCAGCGTGTGCTCCAACAGGTGGACAAGAGGTACAGTGTCACTGATGCATGCACTGTCACTGCTCACCATCCTCGTGGCCTCCTCAAATGGTGCCAGGACAGTGCATGCATCCCTGATCATGCCCCACTGGCGTGGAGAAAAAAAACCAAGCTCCCCTGACCCTGTCCTGGTGCCGTAGTCGCACAGGTACTCATTGATGGCCCTCTGCTGCGTGTGCAGCCGCTGCAGCATGGCCAACGTTGAGTTCCACCTGGTGGGCATGTCACATATAAGGCGGTTCTTGGGCAGGTTCAACTCCTTTTGCAGCTCAGCCAGGCGAGCACTGGCATTATAAGATCTGCGGAAATGCACACAGACTTTCCTGCCCTGCCTCAGGACATCCTGTAAGCCCGGGTACCTGCCCAAGAACCGCTGCACCACCAGGTTAAGGACGTGAGCCACACAGGGCACATGGGTCAGATGTCCCTGTCGGAGGGCGGAGAGGAGGTTGGTGCCATTGTCGCAAACCACCATTCCTGGCTTAAGCTGGCGTGGCGTCAACCACCTCTCGGCCTGGCCCTGCAGAGCAGACAGGACCTCTGCCCCAGTGTGGCTTCTGTCCCCCAAACACACCAGCGCAAGCACGGCATGGCATCTTTTTGCCTGCGTACTTGCGTAGCCCCGTGAACGGCTACGGAGCACCGCTGGTTCATAGGACAAACCACAGGAAGAGGCCATGGAGGAAGAAGAAGAGGAGGGGGTGGAGGAGAGAGGTGTGTCACAACCAGTAGTAGCATTTTGGAGGCGTGGCGGTGGGACAACCTCCAACACTACTGCACCTTGTCCTGCATCCTTCCCAGCTGCCAAAAGAGTGACCCAATGGGCCGTGAAAGAAAGGTAACGTCCCTGTCCATGCCTGCTGGACCATGAGTCAGCGGTAATATGCACCTTACCGCTGACCGCCCTGTCCAGCGAGGCCAAGACATTGCCTTCCACATGCCGGTAGAGAGCCGGAATAGCCTTCCGTGAGAAAAAGTGGCGTTTGGGAACCTGCCACTGAGGAACCGCACATTGCACAAACTCACGGAAGGGGGCCGAGTCTACCAACTGAAAAGGCAGCAGTTGAAGCGCTAGCAATTTAGCCAAGCTAGCATTCAACCGCTGGGCATGTGGATGGCTGGGAGTGAACTTCTTTCGACGGTCCAGCAGCTGGGGCAGGGAAATTTGCCTGCTAGAATCGGACGTCGGTGTACTGCTAGCAGAGTGGCCGCAACTACTTGGCTGTGACACACCTAATTCTACACCTTCATTCCTCTCAGTGCATGTTTCAGAGAGGACTGAAGTTATAGTGGGGTTGGAGATCCCAGCTGATGCGGTGCAAGGAGAGGTCCGCTTTGTTCTTTGGTGTGGGTCTTTGAGGTAGGCTTGCCAACGAGCTGCATGGCAGGTCAACATATGTCTGGCCAGGCATGTGGTACCCAAGCGGCTGATGTTTTGGCCACGCGATATACGCTTGAGACATATGTTGCAAACAGCAGCTGTGCGATCTGATGCACTAGCCTCAAAAAAGGCCCACACCAAGGAACTTTTTGAATGACGGGCAGAGGCAGCGCCCTGCACAGGCGGAGCTCTGCGGTGTGATTCCGTTGGTGTACTGCCCTTACGCTGGCCACCAAAGGGCATCCTGTCTCGTTGGAGATGTGCCTCCTCCTCATCCTCCTCCTCCTCTCTCCTATTAGGCACCCACGTGGAGTCAGTGACCTCATCATCCCCTCCCTCCTCATCACTGGAGCCAATCTGGCAGTATGCTGCAGCTGCTGGAACATGACTGCCAGATTGGTGTCCTTCTTGAGCATCCCCTCTGTCTGCTCTCACCCTACTGCCTTCCTGTAGCTGGGTTTCATCATCAGACCCTTCGAAACGCTGGGCATCCTCCTGGAGCATGTACCCAACACTGTGCTCAAACAGTTCGGGGGACTCCTCAGGAGGAGGACATGGTGGGTCTAGGGAAGGAGTGACTGATGATGAGTCTGACATTGATACCAGGGAAGAGGACGCTTTGGCAGCTGCTTTGCCAGTACCCTGAGCCTGGGTGAGAGAGGATGAGGAGGAGGAGGAGGGCTTGGTCATCCACTCTACCAAGTCTTCGGCATGATGTGGCTCAACATGTCCAGCTGCCGAAAAGAAGGACAAGCGTGTCCCATGGCCATGTGCTGATGACAATGCACCGCGTCCACGACCAGCACTGTTGCCCCCAGACACAGAGCCTGCTTGCCCTCTTTTATTGCCTCCTGACTGTCTGCCTCTCCTTGTTTGCCTTCCAGACATTCTAATAGATGGCCTGCAGGGAGATGGGAAAAAAGCAATAAGGGCTACCTTCAGGTGTCCTTCTCTGTCCCTTGAAACAAGGACTTGCACAGTGAAAGAAACTGACACTCTCCCTACCTACAGTTTTCTGTCCCTAGAAAAAATGTTTTTTTTAAGCACAATATAGCACAAGGAGAATTCACTCACTGTCCTTCCAGGTCCCTAGAAACAAGGACTTGCACAGTGAAAGAAACTGACACTCTCCCTACCTACAGTTTTCTGTCCCTAGAAAAAATGTTTTTTTTAAGCACACTATAGCACAAGGAGAATTCACTCACTGTCCTTCCAGGTCCCTGGAAACAAGGACTTGCACAGTGAAAGAAACTGACACTTTCCCTACCTACAGTTTTCTGTCCCTAGAAAAAATGTTTTTTTTAAGCACAATATAGCACAAGGAGAATTCACTCACTGTCCTTCCAGGTCCCTAGAAACAAGGACTTGCACAGTGAAAGAAACTGACACTCTCCCTACCTACAGTTTTCTGTCCCTAGAAAAAATGTTTTTTTTAAGCACACTATAGCACAAGGAGAATTCACTCACTGTCCTTCCAGGTCCCTGGAAACAAGGACTTGCACAGTGAAAGAAACTGACACTCTCCCTACCTACAGTTTTCTGTCCCTAGAAAAAATGTTTTTTTTAAGCACAATATAGCACAAGGAGAATTCACTCACTGTCCTTCCAGGTCCCTGGAAACAAGGACTTGCACAGTGAAAGAAACTGACACTCTCCCTACCTACAGTTTTCTGTCCCTAGAAAAAAAAATTTTTTTAAGCACAATATAGCACAAGGAGAATTCACTCACTGTCCTTCCAGGTCCCTAGAAACAAGGACTTGCACAGTGAAAGAAACTGACACTCTCCCTACCTACAGTTTTCTGTCCCTAGAAAAAATGTTTTTTTTTAAGCACAATATAGCACAAGGAGAATTCACTCACTGTCCTTCCAGGTCCCTAGAAACAAGGACTTGCACAGTGAAAGAAACTGACACTCTCCCTACCTACAGTTTTCTGTCCCTAGAAAAAATGTTTTTTTTAAGCACAATATAGCACAAGGAGAATTCACTCACTGTCCTTCCAGGTCCCTGGAAACAAGGACTTGCACAGTGAAAGAAACTGACACTCTCCCTACCTACAGTTTTCTGTCCCTAGAAAAAATGTTTTTTTTAAGCACAATATAGCACAAGGAGAATTCACTCACTGTCCTTCCAGGTCCCTAGAAACAAGGACTTGCACAGTGAAAGAAACTGACACTCTCCCTACCTACAGTTTTCTGTCCCTAGAAAAAATGTTTTTTTTAAGCACAATATAGCACAAGGAGAATTCACTCACTGTCCTTCCAGGTCCCTGGAAACAAGGACTTGCACAGTGAAAGAAACTGACACTCTCCCTACCTACAGTTTTCTGTCCCTAGAAAAAATGTTTTTTTTAAGCACAATATAGCACAAGGAGAATTCACTCACTGTCCTTCCAGGTCCCTAGAAACAAGGACTTGCACAGTGAAAGAAACTGACACTCTCCCTACCTACAGTTTTCTGTCCCTAGAAAAAATGTTTTTTTTAAGCACAATATAGCACAAGGAGAATTCACTCACTGTCCTTCCAGGTCCCTGGAAACAAGGACTTGCACAGTGAAAGAAACTGACACTCTCCCTACCTACAGTTTTCTGTCCCTAGAAAAAATGTTTTTTTTAAGCACAATATAGCACAAGGAGAATTCACTCACTGTCCTTCCAGGTCCCTAGAAACAAGGACTTGCACAGTGAAAGAAACTGACACTCTCCCTACCTACAGTTTTCTGTCCCTAGAAAAAATGTTTTTTTTAAGCAC
The DNA here is from genome assembly GCA_029206835.1 of Rana muscosa. Lineage (NCBI taxonomy): Eukaryota > Metazoa > Chordata > Amphibia > Anura > Ranidae > Rana > Rana muscosa. The sequence goes on along the minus strand of CM055117.1, from coordinate 477,089,803 downwards.
AATATAGCACAAGGAGAATTCACTCACTGTCCTTCCAGGTCCCTAGAAACAAGGACTTGCACAGTGAAAGAAACTGACACTCTCCCTACCTACAGTTTTCTGTCCCTAGAAAAAATGTTTTTTTTAAGCACAATATAGCACAAGGAGAATTCACTCACTGTCCTTCCAGGTCCCTGGAAACAAGGACTTGCACAGTGAAAGAAACTGACACTCTCCCTACCTACAGTTTTCTGTCCCTAGAAAAAATGTTTTTTTTAAGCACAATATAGCACAAGGAGAATTCACTCACTGTCCTTCCAGGTCCCTGGAAACAAGGACTTGCACAGTGAAAGAAACTGACACTCTCCCTACCTACAGTTTTCTGTCCCTAGAAAAAATGGTTTTTTTAAGCACAATATAGCACAAGGAGAATTCACTCACTGTCCTTCCAGGTCCCTAGAAACAAGGACTTGCACAGTGAAAGAAACTGACACTCTCCCTACCTACAGTTTTCTGTCCCTAGAAAAAATGTTTTTTTTAAGCACACTATAGCACAAGGAGAATTCACTCACTGTCCTTCCAGGTCCCTGGAAACAAGGACTTGCACAGTGAAAGAAACTGACACTCTCCCTACCTACAGTTTTCTGTCCCTAGAAAAAATGTTTTTTTAAGCACAATATAGCACAAGGAGAATTCACTCACTGTCCTTCCAGGTCCCTGGAAACAAGGACTTGCACAGTGAAAGAAACTGACACTCTCCCTACCTACAGTTTTCTGTCCCTAGAAAAAATGTTTTTTTTAAGCACAATATAGCACAAGGAGAATTCACTCACTGTCCTTCCAGGTCCCTAGAAACAAGGACTTGCACAGTGAAAGAAACTGACACTCTCCCTACCTACAGTTTTCTGTCCCTAGAAAAAATGTTTTTTTTAAGCACACTATAGCACAAGGAGAATTCACTCACTGTCCTTCCAGGTCCCTGGAAACAAGGACTTGCACAGTGAAAGAAACTGACACTCTCCCTACCTACAGTTTTCTGTCCCTAGAAAAAATGTTTTTTTTAAGCACAATATAGCACAAGGAGAATTCACTCACTGTCCTTCCAGGTCCCTGGAAACAAGGACTTGCACAGTGAAAGAAACTGACACTCTCCCTACCTACAGTTTTCTGTCCCTAGAAAAAATGTTTTTTTTAAGCACAATATAGCACAAGGAGAATTCACTCACTGTCCTTCCAGGTCCCTAGAAACAAGGACTTGCACAGTGAAAGAAACTGACACTCTCCCTACCTACAGTTTTCTGTCCCTAGAAAAAATGTTTTTTTTAAGCACACTATAGCACAAGCACAAAACACACTGACACTCTCCCTACCTATCCTTCTCTTTCCCTAAACGAAAGGAATCCAGGTTAAGCAAGAAAGAAATAAAAGTCACTGTCCCTGCCTATGCTGCTCTATCCCTGCTCCGGAACACACTACACTAGGCCGCCGTGCTGGCGGCCTTTTATAGTGTGGGGCGTGTACTAAACCCCCTCAGCAATAATTGGCCACAGGCATCCTGCCTGTGGCCAATCATTGCTCTCCTCGCTGCCGGCGCTGTGATTGGCCAAGCATGCGGGGTCACAGTGCATGCTTGGCCAATCACAGCGCCTGGATGACACTGCGATGGCGTAGTGCATTGTGGGCCGTTCGCGTCACTCGAATTTGGCGCGAACGGCCCAAATCGTTCGATCTTCGTCGAACGATCGAACAGCCGATGTTCGAGTCGAACGTATGTTCGACTCGAACACGAAGCTCATCCCTACTCACAAGACAGTACTAAGGAATTTGTGGAACAACTCCATGACTTCCCTACCCTGGGCCAACCATTGACTGATACAATGATGAAAGAGATGCTGGTCACTTTGAGGGGCTCACTACATAGGGACATGCTGGAGTGCACAACCCAGCTGAAAGCTGATGTTGCCGCTATTGGGGAAAGAGTGTCTCATACTGAGGAAAAAATGGGAGACTTTGCTGCAGCACATAACGAACTGGTAGATGCATACAATGGGGCGGAGGATGAAATATTAGCGATTAAAAACAAGATGGCAGATTTAGAGGACCGGGCAAGGAGAAATAATGTTAAGCTGCGGGGAGTGCCAGAATCCATTATGCCAGCAGACCTCCGGAAATATGTACAGCAATTTATCTCCGCGCTGCTGCCGGAAACACCGGAGAGGGAGGTGATTGTAGATCGAGCACACCGCTTGCCTAAACCCAAACATCTACCAGACAAAGTGCCGAGGGATGTGATAACACGTATTCACTTCTTTCATGTGAAGGAAGACCTGATGAGATACAGCAGGAAAAATTCGCCGCTGCCTGAACCATATTCAGATATATCAGTGTTTTCTGACATTTCACAGCATACTATGTTGGCACGTAAGAACCTCGCCACCCTGACCAAACTATTCCAAAATCACAAAATACCCTACACGTGGGGTTTCCCGACAAAAATTATCATAACCAGAAATGACAAGACTTATGCTATATCTAACTTGGATCACGGTCTTAAATTAGCCAGGCAATGGAAACTACTCCCAGAAGAAGAGGGAGTCCCTGGTGCCTCTAACAATCAAAAAATCCCCATGGAGTGGCAAAAGGTCTAACTAAGAGAAGGTCATTGTGCATAAGCCCTCACACTCTCTTTACCCAGAATTTGTACTGGGTCTGGTTGTTGGGGAGCATTAACCCCCTTAGTGTTCTGATGCGAAAGTTTTCGCGCACAGTGACATGTATCACTCTTTTTATGTGTTCTTTTGTTTTTTTTTTCTGTTCTGTTTTCTTTTTTCCATGTACCAGCAAACTATGAAGAACTGTATGTCTACAACCCAGAAATTACTTTAAGCCTCTACATACTACAAATGGACTTCGGTCTCCAAAAATCCGTCCTTTATCCTATGCTGCTACCTTCGGGATGTCCACCGGCTAACTGTGATATGCTTCAGTTCAAAATTCCAGGTAGGATCTATAATCTTCACGGAATGCATACAGTATTATGTACCCACCATCTCACTTCTTATCCTGCACTACCATCTAGGGGCCAAAGTAGAGAATTGCACATCTTTAATGGTTCTTGTTTGCAACATTTAGCATTACCCAAAGGTTTTGAAAATGACTATTAAAGTGGTATCTCTTAACGCGCATGGACTCAATAGCCCATATAAGAGGAGGGCCATGTGGCAAGAAGCAAAAAAACTCAAAGGAGATATTATATGTATCCAGGAGACTCACTTTGCACGGGACAAACAACCCAAATGCTCAGACCCCCTTTTTCCTCATGTCTTTCATGCCTGCGGTCCAAAAAAGAAAAAAGGCGCGCTGATCGCCATTCATAAATCTGTGGGGCTCAATATTATTGAAAAGATTATCGATAACAAAGGCAGGTTTCTTATATTGGTATGCGAACTGAACAACGTGGTGTACACGCTGGTAAACCTCTATGCACCCAATACAGGACAAGCATCTTTCTTAAAGGCTTTGCACAACAAAATAAAAAAACATAAGAAAGGAGCACTCCTCCTATGCGGAGACTTTAACTGCGTGGTGGACAAGACCATGGACTGTTCTTCTCCCCATACTGCACGTAGATATGAGATGAAACAGTTCCTAGCCACAGCAGATCTGTATGATACTTGGAGATGTGCCAATTCATCTGAGAGGGACTATACCTACTATTCCACCCCTCACAATTCTTACTCCAGAATCGACTGTATTCTATCTGATCTCACCCTTTTGAAAAGAACCAAGGAAGTGAAAATTCACACAATCACATGGTCGGACCATGCCCCAGTGTCAATTATTTTGGAGGAGCAATTTACCTGCAGCTCCTCCTACTTATGGAGGAACAATCTTATGTTGCTCTCTAATCTGACTCAAGTAGCACAAATCTCTAAATTGTTAGTAGAATATTTCCAGCTTAACTGCAATGAAGAGGTGAATGATTTATATGTATGGTGCGCTCACAAGGCGTATAGTAGAGGGTTATTGATCCAAGCGGCAGCTAGGGAAAAGAGACGGAAAGCTAAACATCTTAATGATATACTCCAAAACCTTGCCAGAATAGAGTCCTCCAATAAAGCACACCCCTCTCAGGCTACGCAAGCAACTCTATTGGAGTGCAGGAATAAGCTTAGGCTTGCCATGCTAGAAGACCATACTGCTTCCCTAAATCGCTTTAAAGCAACATACTACTCCCATGGTAACAGGGCGGGCAAACTTTTGGCCAATTATATTAGAAAGAGACAACAAAATTCCAAACTAAATTCTATTACAGACCCCCATACGGGGAAAGTAGTATACCATCCCCAAAAAATAGCCAACGCATTCCAAAAATACTATGGAGATTTATATAACCTTGATAAGGACCCCACCACCATACAACCTAGCGAAGAATCAATAAACAAGTTCCTAACCTCAGTCAATTTACCTAAATTAGACGCAGAGGCCCTGACTTCCCTTAATGCCCCAATCACTGAACACGAGATACTGAAAACCATAAAAGCTCTCCCTAAGCATAAATCCCCGGGGAGCGATGGGTTCTCTGCTGAATATTACCAAACTTTCGGAAATATTTTAGCCCCGCATTTACAAAAGATGTTCACTTTGGCTGCTACTTCTGGCTCTTTTCCCGATGAAATGCTGCAGGCAACGATGGTAGCTCTCCCTAAACCGGGGAAAAAGCCGAATTGCCCTCAAAACTTCTGGCCTATCTCGTTGCTTAATACAGACCTAAAAATCTATGCAAAGATTATAGCTAACAGGCTATCTTTGGTTACTCCCCAGCTGGTTAAATCAGACCAGGTGGGGTTTGTGAAGGGGCGTCAAGCCCCAGACGGTACCCGAAGATTGTATAACCTGTTGCATGTTGCAGAGACTCACAGGGCTCCCACTGTGATCCTGACACTAGACGCCGAGAAGGCGTTTGACAGGGTGCACTGGGGGTTCCTGGGAGCAACTTTGCAAAGGTTCGGGATAACAGGTTTTATATATTCAGCAATTTTAGCGCTTTATACTACACCTTCGGCAAGAGTGTTCACTTCAAATGTACTATCCGATACATTTAGCATCACTAATGGTACCCGCCAGGGATGCCCTCTTTCTCCATTGATCTTCACATTGATGATGGAGCCCCTGGCGGAGGCCATTAGGTCATGCGACTCAGTGTCTGGCATTGAGGTGGGGGGTTACACCCACAAGATAGGACTGTTTGCAGATGACGTGGTATTGACTTTGACAAACCCAGCTACTTCCTTAGAAAAAGTACAGGAGATTCTGCATACCTTTGGGTCAGTGTCTTACTACAAATTAAATCCTACCAAATCATCTATCTTACCCATAGGTGTGTCGAAGAAACTGAAAGACCAACTCAAGGCAAAATTCCCTTTTCAGTGGGTCACAAATAATCTAACGTATTTAGGGGTCACGTTGGCATCCCCAACATCATCTACATACGAAGCAAATTATCCCAAACTGATGAGTACAATTAAACAGGATATCCAACATATATCTAAGCTCGAAATTTCATGGCTGGGGAGGGCTGCTGCATTAAAAATGACTGTATTGCCAAAGATAATATATTACTTTAGGGCAATACCAATAACAATACCAGAGAGATTTTTCATAGAGGTAGACAAGCTATTTAGGAAATTTGTCTGGGGAGGGAAAATGGCTAAGATCTCTTATTCTATCTTGGGTAGACACAAAAAAAACGGGGGAGTTAATTTTCCCAACCTCAGAAACTACTACTGCGCAGCTCGCCTTGACCAGACTAAAATGTGGTTTGAGCAGACCTCCGACAAACTATGGGTCCAGATTGAGAGGAGTGTGGTAGGCGGCAAACGGCTGCCTGCGCTGCTGTTGTCGAGCTTGACCCATATGACCCTCCACTACAAGACATGCCCATCTATAGAGGCAACCCTGACAGCATGGAAGAAGCTTCACGCTACTTTACCTCCAGAACAACTGGAATGCTGCAGGGACTTCCCTCTACAACTCTATGAGTATTTAATCCCTGACATAGATACTAAATCCTGGGTAGATAGAGGATTTCTAACATATAAGGGGGTGGTAGACAAACAACAGGAACTGGCCTCATATTCGACATACAGACTCAACCATTTTCACGAAAAGAACCCGGGGGTGTCCTATTGTGTCCATAGTGAAACATGGGCATATATGGAAACTTACAGTGAGGGAACCAAAGGCCTTTCAAGGTTCTACTCCGCACTACAATATGGAGGTGGTTTTAAAAAAACTACAAATATGGTAAATTGGGAAAAGGACATGGGGACTCCTATCTCGCAGGGAGAGTGGCGGAATGCTTTACAGTCGCACTTTCGCTACTCCCACTGTGTGAACCACTGGGAATTGATCCTGAAGGTACTATATAGAGCCTATTTGACGCCTGTAAGGCTAGCACAGATATATTCCAACTCATCAACTAGCTGCTGGAGAGAGTGTGGAGAAAAGGGTGGTATAATGCATATTCTATGGACATGTAGGGCTGTAAAAAGTTTTTGGAATTCGGTGTTCTCGTTAATCACTAGAATTACAGGTCTGATTATCTCACCATCCCCTCAGTTGGCTATATTAAACATAGGTATTCACTTACAGCCTAAAACTTTCAGACCAGTGATCACGCATATTTTGATTGCAGCAAAACTAACAATTACTGCCAAGTGGAAATCCCTTAATGCACCAAATGTGTCTGAAGTCATTTCTAGAGTTAAGCAACAGTATGTTTATGAAAGATACTTTGCTGTTAGAACCCAAACACTAGCTACATTTAAACACTGTTGGGAGACTTGGATAGCTACCTTCCCAAATGACGAACACTCACAGATAACCTTGCATGGTACATGATGTTCTTGTTCTTATTCTTGTTTTTGTCTATGTTCTGTCTGTTTTTGTTTTAATTTTCTATTGATCTCAATATATACTTATGTAACTATGAGTTGTCCAAGGATATTATTGTACGTGATAGAATAGAAGGTAAACCAATGTAAGATATGGGTCTGCGCTCTGGACACAGTTAGTACCCATTTGGGGTGTCCGGAGCGGGGGGGCCAGTACAAATGTTAACAACTAATGAGAGATTCTAACCTTCTATGGACTTATTGCAATGACATTTTATGTACATTACCTATATAAAGCGAAACACGCTTAGTGACAATTCAATGTACATCCTGATTGCTGTAAATGTATATGTTTCTGTTTGAGATATAAATAATAAAAACTATTTGAAAAGAAATAAAGTATTTAAAAAAAACAAAAAAATAACAAATTCACTGAATATGTGGCCCTTTGCTGATGTCAGGGGCTGCTCTTGAGGCCTCCTATATCCAGTAAGTTGACCACCATTTTTTAGACCAGTGGTCTCCAAACTGTAGCCCAGGGCACCTTTGCTTGCTTTTATCTGGCCCTTGGGACACTATTTCATCCACTAATACCAACAATGGGTCATAATTCCCCCCCACTGACACCAATGAAGGGACACAATTCCTCCCAATGACATAAACAATGAGGCTCAATAGTTAGAATTTCTCCCAATGACACTAATGATGGTGAACAATGCCTCCCCATGACACAAACGATGGGGAACAATTCCTCTTATTGACACCAATGATGGGGTACAATTCATCCCAATGACACCAACAATGGGAAACAATTTCTCCCAATGACGGTGCACAATTCCTCTCAATGACACCAACGATGGGGCACAATTTTTCTCAGTGACACCAATAATGGGGCTCAATTCCTCCCAATGACACCAATGATGGGGCTCAATTCCTCCCAATGACACCAACGATGGGGCATTATTTTCTTACCACTGACTTTGGGACCTTTTCTACTCCCAATGGCCACAGTGCGGCCCCCCTAAAGTCTGGACGGTAAACTGGCCCTTTGTTTAGAAAGTTTGGAGACCCCTGTTCTAGACAATAAACAATACATTATCCAAGAATACATGTTCCAAACCAAATGTATATCTTTAATGCTCTGAATAAATTATCGCATGGATTTTATATAGTGTTTTACATATATAATTTTAGCATTTGCAATATTTTATCATTATTATATAATTTGGGCAAACCATGGAGTACCAGTGTTATACATGTGCAGTGCAGAAAAATGAAAGCATGCTAAAGCACAGTACCATAGGCTAGTATAACTTTACTAATGTCTTAGGGCTTTTTCATATTGGACACTGAATGCATAGTCGCTGGTGTACACTGGAAGAAAATAGTACCAATGTGACAATCTTGATGCGTTGCACTGTTTACTTTTTTTGGTTGAGCTTTGTTGAAATTTCACAAGCAACGTCTCGTGGGCACAGCACGGTGTGTTGCAGTGGATTGTGTTGCACCGCACTGCACTAAAAAAAAGTACTGCATGCCGTGTGAATAGGCCTCACAGGGGACAAGTTATTTTACCTTGTCTTACATTGGAACTGAGCAAGACTGACAAGCGCAGTACCTAGCGTGAAAACTAATTTCATAAACTATTTATAGAGGATGCCATTATAGTATTACCAGAACTTGATGCTGTACCAAATATGAACTGGATGTGAGTCATCAAATGCAGGCTGAAATTTGACTTGGATCTTTCACATGAACAGCACACTTTAAGACTTAATTTAATGACACATGAAAAGCCTTAAAGTATAACTAAAGACAAATTATATTTTTTTTTTGTTTTTGTTTTTGGACAGAGTGGTGAAGGATAAGAGCACCTGTCAGTTTTTATTGCTGTCTGTGTCCCAGATAGGGAGATTCACCCTCTATAACTGTCCTGGTGATGACCATTATCATCGTGAGTGAAAGTGAAAATATCCTAATTTTGGGTTGTCACCAGAACACTTGAGTAACACTTGTTCTGGTGATGCTGCTCCTTCACTTAGGTGCTTTAAATGAGGAAATTGACAGAATGGGGTGGGGATGAAAAGACATAATGTTTATTGCAAAATTACAATACTGGTGCATAACATGTGTGACAGGTAACTTGTGCATGTGCAACAATAGAACCTACATGCATGCATAACAGTGACCATATGAGATCAAACAAGCACTGCAATTCATCATAAATACATGTATGAAAAGGAGCAGCACAAGAAAAAAAAGATACAAGGTGTAAAATCGTAATTGTCATAAAAATTATCATAAAAACATATCAGAGTGTGGTCCCATTGCAGCAGTTGGCTGCATCCTTGATGCCCGACGCGTTTCTGTGTTTCTGTATGAACACTTCCTCAGGGGCGGATGCTAGGGACATCTAAAATAGTGAAGTGTGATAACATGAGATTATGAACGTATATGCACCGAAAAGGACAAAATGTCAATTCAGGTACTTACAGTGTATGTCAAGCCAAGGTATTGTGTGAAATGTGGACCAAGGAATAATGTCTCTCCCAGGAGCTGGGGTGGCGAGTCATCCAGCACACAGCGAGCACACACAGGCATCATCTCCAGAGCACAGACCGCCATCTCCACAACACAGCCAATGATGAGTATATGTAGGGAAAAGGTATCTAAAAATGGATAAGGGGGTCCATTAAGATTGGCCAGTAATTGAGAGTATGATCAAAAGTGGTCTGTGTGCTTAAAACAAAGAGTATTACCTGGATGTTCAAAGGATAAAGGTCTGTCACAACTGTGGCGTCTGGACATGTGTGTGGGGATCGCCGCCGTGCCCGGATAGACGCCATATATGCGTCCCGCGCGCACCAGACGTCACCACCGACGTCACGTGTGTCAGGCAATACATGGGGCGGGGCTCCAGCCTGGGCGGTGACGAACACGCCCAGACAAGGCGCCACTGCGTCCAAGTCAGCCGGCTAAGATGGATAGACGTTCACGCAGCGACGCCAATAGGTGACGTCACATGGGGGAACGAGACGTGACGCCGATACGGTGTGAGCACCCACCCGACTCCTCAAACCGACCCCGCCCTGATAGGGCAGGGAGAGAAGGGAGAAAGGGGGGGTAGCCAGAGCACATCGCAGCTCCTGGGATAAAGGCAAAACCAGGTCCAGACTGAAGCACGGTTGTAGCCCAGGCTGCATAATTCCTGTTGCTGCAAAGTTTTCAACAAACAGATGTTGCAGAAAAATTAACCCTATGTGGGTGGACCATATTGGTACATTCCCTCAAGGGGCACCCCAAAAGAAGCAGGCAGGGGAAAACTGCCTACTACTGCCAATTAACTCCATCCCTGTGTATATGGCAAAAAAGGGAGGAGTTTGTGGGACTTTAAATGAAGCATGGGGGAATGCTTCCATCCCGGTTTGCTGAAAGCAAAGAAAAGGGGGGGGGCAGGCAATGGGACTTTAAATGAGGAAATTGACAGAATGGGGTGGGGATGAAAAGACATAATGTTTATTGCAAAATTACAATACTGGTGCATAACATGTGTGACAGGTAACTTGTGCATGTGCAACAATAGAACCTACATGCATGCATAACAGTGACCATATGAGATCAAGCAAGGACTGTAATTCATCATAAATACATGTATGAAAAGGAGCAGCACAGGAAAGCATGATACAAGGTGTAAAATCGTAATTGTCATAAAAATTATCATAAAAACATATCAGAGTGTGGTCCCATTGCAGCAGTTGGCTGCATCCTTGATGCCCGACGCGTTTCTGTGTTTCTGTATGAACACTTCCTCAGGGGCGGATGCTAGCGACATCTAAAATAGTGAAGTATGATAACATGAGATTATGAACGTATATGCACCGAAAAGGACAAAATGTCAATTCAGGTACTTACAGTGTATGTCAAGCCAAGGTATTGTGTGAAAGGTGGACCAAGGAATAATGTCTCTCCCAGGAGCTGGGGTGGCGAGTCATCCAGCACACAGCGAGCACACACAGGCATCATCTCCAGAGCACAGACCGCCATCTCCACAACACAGCCAATGATGAGTATATGTAGGGAAAAGGTATTAGATGTCCCTAGCATCCGCCCCTGAGGAAGTGTTCATACAGAAACACAGAAACACGTCGGGCATCAAGGATGCAGCCAACTGCTGCAATGGGACCACACTCTGATATGTTTTTATGATAATTTTTATGACAATTACGATTTTACACCTTGTATCATGCTTTCCTGTGCTGCTCCTTTTCATACATGTATTTATGATGAATTACAGTCCTTGCTTGATCTCATATGGTCACTGTTATGCATGCATGTAGGTTCTATTGTTGCACATGCACAAGTTACCTGTCACACATGTTATGCACCAGTATTGTAATTTTGCAATAAACATTATGTCTTTTCATCCCCACCCCATTCTGTCAATTTCCTCATTTAAAGTCCCATTGCCTGCCCCCCCCCCTTTTCTTTGCTTTCAGCAAACCGGGATGGAAGCATTCCCCCATGCTTAATTTAAAGTCCCACAAACTCCTCCCTTTTTTGCCATATACACAGGGATGGAGTTAATTGGCAGTAGTAGGCAGTTTTCCCCTGCCTGCTTCTTTTGGGGTGCCCCTTGAGGGAATGTACCAATATGGTCCACCCACATAGGGTTAATTTTTCTGCAACATCTGTTTGTTGAAAACTTTGCAGCACCAGGAATTATCCAGCCTGGGCTACAACCGTGCTTCAGTCTGGACCTGGTTTTGCCTTTATCCCAGGAGCTACGATGCGCTCTGGCTGCCCCCCTTTCTCCCCTCTCTCCCCGCCCTATCAGGGCGGGGTCGGTTTGGGGAGTCGGGTGGGTGCTCACACCGCATCGGCGTCACGTCTCGTTCCCCCATGTGACGTCACCTATTGGCGTCGCTGCGTGAACGTCTATCCATCTTAGCCGGCTGACTTGGACGCAGTGGCGCCTTGTCTGGGCGTGTTCGTCACCGCCCAGGCTGGAGCCCCGCCCCATGTATTGCCTGACACACGTGACGTCGGTGGTGACGTCTGGTGCGCGCGGGACGCATATATGGCGTCTATCCGGGCACGGCGGCCATCCCCACACACATGTCCAGACGCCACAGTTGTGACAGACCTTTATCCTTTGAACATCCAGGTAATACTCTTTGTTTTAAGCACACAGACCACTTTTGATCATACTCTCAATTACTGGCCAATCTTAATGGACCCCCTTATCCATTTTTAGATACCCTTTCCCTACATATACTCATCATTGGCTGTGTTGTGGAGATGGCGGTCTGTGCTCTGGAGATGATGCCTGTGTGTGCTCGCTGTGTGCTGGATGACTCGCCACCCCAGCTCCTGGGAGAGACATTATTCCTTGGTCCACCTTTCACACAATACCTTGGCTTGACATACACTGTAAGTACCTGAATTGACATTTTGTCCTTTTCGGTGCATATACGTTCATAATCTCATGTTATCATACTTCACTATTTTAGATGTCCCTAGCATCCGCCGCTGAGGAAGTGTTCATACAGAAACACAGAAACGCGTCGGGCATCAAGGATGCAGCCAACTGCTGCAATGGGACCACACTCTGATATGTTTTTATGATAATTTTTATGACAATTACGATTTTACACCTTGTATCATGCTTTCCTGTGCTGCTCCTTTTCATACATGTATTTATGATGAATTACAGTCCTTGTTTGATCTCATATGGTCACTGTTATGCATGCATGTAGGTTCTATTATTGCACATGCACAAGTTACCTGTCACACATGTTATGCATAATGCACCAGTATTGTAATTTTGCAATAAACATTATGTCTTTTCATCCCCACCCCATTCTGTCAATTTCCTCATTTAAAGTCCCATTGCCTGCCCCCCCCTTTTCTTTGCTTTCAGCAAACCGGGATGGAAGCATTCCCCCATGCTTCATTTAAAGTCCCACAAACTCCTCCCTTTTTTTCTCCTTCACTTAGGTGGCCATAGTTAGAGCAAAGTTCTATCCTGCAACCTTTAGGCTGGGTTCACACTTGTGCGGTGCAAATTCCAGCTCTCTTATCTCTGCAAAGAGATAAGAGAGCTGTTCAGCAGATCATCTCCGTTTTAGCTGCGAATTTGGTGACCTGGGAGAGGGGAGGGGGAGGGGGGAAGTGTAGTGAGGAAAAGGAGAGAAATCCTGTTGAGAACTGAAGACATCTGCGAATCAGATGCGTACCCATAGAAGATAATGGGCCTGAATTCGCACCTGAGATGCACCGCAATGCCTAGAAAACGCACACGTTTTTTGGGCAATGCGCAGTGCGAATGCATCGCACATATGTAAACCAGCCTCATTAAATCAATGTATTTTATAATGTTATGTGAATTGGATGCGGTGTAAGCCGCAACCAATTCGCATAGGTGTGAACGGGGCCTTAGTGTTGACGGAATCCCTCTCGCCAAGCTATTGTGTTGGAATCTGTCCCCACTGGTGGGGGGGTGGGAGAAGACAGTGATTATTGCTAGCAGCTAAGACAGCTGCTAGCGATAATTGCATATAAAACCCAGGAGGCTGCTTGTACCCAAGTTGATTGATCAATCAACTTGGGTACATTCAGTTCCTGCTGAACCAGCTGAGATTGGAACTGTCTATGGCCAGCTTTGGGAAACTTCTAAGATGACATTAAAAAAAGTTTGGAAAGTTATAACTCTCCATTATTCTATCAAAAGAAAAAAATATTTGTTTAACTTTGCAGCTTCTGAATTTTACTTTTCTTGAAATTATTTTTTTAACTAACTAGCCCTAAATGGTACACCTTGTTATATGGCCCATTTGCTTACTGGATCCAAAAAATAAATCAGTTATGTAGAATCTTTTGCAAACATCCTGAAATTCACTATAGTGTCATCTTGCAGCAGATACAAGAAAAAAGGATGTACAGAACAGGTTAGGTGTGGGTTATTTTTATACTACTGTAGCAAGGTGTCCTTTTCTTGTGCACGTAGCTAATAGACTACAGTTTGTGATAAGAGGGAACTCAGCTCCCTCCGATGTTCAACTGTTATATTGCTTCAACTGGTTCAGTTTAATTACTTTAGAACATTGCATTATGGACCTTGAAGTACAGGGAGATAAAGACTCCATTGCCTTGGGTGCTAAATAGACTACAATACCCACAGTGCTGCTGTGCAACAGGGTACATTGCATCACGCACAGCCTTCTGGGAGGAGCTATTTAAAGGAAGGGGAAGCTTCCAGCCGGCCTCCAGTCGCCAGAGCGAATTGCCTAGCCTGAGAGGGATCCTTTTTCTCCGTGTCCGACTTACACTCCACAGCAACCAGAGTCGCCCATCCACCCACACCTTGTGACGGCTGCGTGGAGGACCAGGGACTGCAAGCTGCAGAGAGGCCGAGAAACGAGACACTACAGGTGGAACATACCGGAGAGGCAAGGCCTCATTGGGTGAGAGGGCACCTGCTCAACAATATAAGTAACTGTATCGCAGAAGGGTGGATCTGATATACTCAATATTACTGTTTGGAAGTTAACACGCCATGTGCAGAGACACATTGCAGCTTACAGTGATATTGCATTGAAAGGATTGGCGCTTGTGCCATCAGCACGTTATATACACTGTGAATGTTCGTTTTCTTCATACCAGTTGGATTACAAACTATTAATGTGCACCAACTAAAGCTAGCGAAGACTGCTATTAACCGGAAGGAACACTTACAAGACTCAGTTTGTTTGTTTGAACTAAAGAAGTAGGACACGTATACAGGAGTTCCCCGCTAGAGGGAGCCAAAGAGCATATAGACTCATTTACTTATCTACAATAGCTGTTTATGCTAGTTTGTATAGTCATTGTTATTACTGAGAGCTGGGTGAGGCCTGGTGGAGAGGTACTTCAGTGCTAATCTTATTGCATTGGGGAAATCCCTCCACTGCGTACTTACTTAGGTCTGACTTCAGCTCATATTGTTTAAACCTGTGATTAAATTCCATGCCATTGACTCTTACAGGGCCCTGTATGAAGTCAACTGTTATTTGTTTAACTTTGCTTCATTTTCTTCTACCAAGTAAACGCTTTATCCTGTGGTTAAACTACACTTGTGTGGAATCTTGTCTGTTACAGTTGGGACAGGTAACCAGCATAAGGTAACAATATTTCACTGTATTATCATTACTGTATGATATCATTGTGGTTCCCAAATACCACTGGGTTCCCCAATTATTGTGTTGTCCAGTTGTGCTAAGGGAGGGTTTGAGCCAAACTTCTGGGGTGGATAGGCAGAGAGTAGACCCAAAACAAACCAGGAGCTCCTACGGTTACTCCCAGTTTTGAGAACACTGTCTCCTGACACAAAGCCATGGGTGATTGATATAAAAACAGACACCGTGAATCCACTTACGCATTGTGCAAATGGAAGAAGGGTGGTTTTTGACAATTTTAGGGGCGCTAGTGTAAAAGCAACCAATCAGCCAGAATTCCTCCTGATACACCCAGAGACTGTGTACTGTGTACATCCACCAGTAAAGAGGCCCCAGTTCGTCGCAATTGACCACCATTGGGCCAGAACTGTGCACCGTCCTTGGGGAAATTGTCGCCAAATGCAAGCAAGATCCCTCAGACTACCTAGTGGTTGGATACAGGAAACTCAGAACCTTCTCTGGAAGACAGCCAGTGCCTTCAGCGGAAGATGGTTTCAAAGAATGGCTGGATCATGCCACCCAGGCTCTGGAAGAGTGGGAAGTACCTGAACAGCATAAAAAGCAAAGGATCACGGAGAGTTTAAAAGGGCCTGCCCTAGAGGCCATACGTAACCTAAAGCTCAGTAAGAAAGACTGTACTGCACAAGACTATTTGAGCATTCTACAGGATGTGTTCGGTCGTACTGAGAAAGTTAGAGGACTCCTTTATCAAATGGAACACTGCTATCAGACGGAGGGAGAAAAACTGTCTGAGTTCATGAGGCGTCTAGACAAGATCATACATCAGATCCTGTTAAAAAAAGGGCTAGATCCTCGGAAAGTAGATGAGACCCATGCACAACAGGTCCTACGGGGTGCCCAACCTTTGGACCCCATTGCCCTTCTGCTACGGACCCGCCAGGATGGCGGCATCCTGGAGTATCCTGACTTGATCCGGATGGTCAGGGAAGAAGAGGCCATGTTGGAAAATAAAAAGAAGAGCCAGAGGTCTGAACCCGCTGCTGGAGTAAGAGTGATAAGTGCTGAGGAAGGTGACTCTCAGGTTGAACTTTTAAAGACTCAAGTGTCTCCTTTAATACAGATGATGTCCATCTTGACCAGCCGGGCCACCACACTACCCAGTGGAAACTCTCCAGAGGAGCCCAAGAAGTCGCTCAGCTCTAATGCTGCCCAAGTGCAGAAGCCAAAGAGACTAATGACTTGTTTCAACTGTGGAGGAGTCGGACATGTCAGGGAAGTATGTCCAAGGCCGGAGAAAGCTGCAGCACAATATCGCAAGCTGGCCGAAAACTTCAGAGGGCCCCGGTGAAGGAGTCAACCGGGTGCCCACCAGTCTCAGCTAACTCCAAAAATTCCATCGACGCAAGGAGACAACGTCGGGGACACAGATCTTTGCCAAGCACCCCCGTTGTTGCCTCTGAGCGACCCAATGCCTCCCGTTCCACAACTCAAACTGTTCAACGGCGGGAGATCAATGCACACCAGGCCCAACAGGGGCGCGAGACCCAGTAAACATCCCAAGAAGAAAGAAGTAAGAGTACAGCTTACAGAGCCAAGCAAGCAGGCCTCTAGGGAAGGATTCCCTGCCAAATTAGTGGGGCCCTCCCCAGTAGTCTTAATCCAGGTAGAAGGGATTTACACAAAAGCCCTCCTTGACACTGGAGCCCAAGTGACTCTTCTATATAGAGACTTTTACAATAAACACCTAAAACATCTGCCACTGCAGAAGCTGGAAGAACTGGAGATATGGGGCATTGGAACTCAAAGCTTTCTCTATGATGGTTACCTGCCGATCAAACTAACCTTTGACCCCTTAGTGGCCGGCGAGACAGAGACTTTCGACACTTTGGCAGTGGTCTGCCCTCACCCACCAGGAGCTGGCAAGAGTTCCCTCATTATAGGGACCAATACTGACCTGGTCAGGAGACTTTTGACACCACTGGCCCAGGAGCTGAATACTTCAACCACAAGAGTACATCCTATGTTGAAGCAGGGTTATCAACGCCTAGTACTAGAACAAAGGGCCCCAACAGAAGGAATAGGAAGGATATGGCGGCTGGAAAGAACCAAGAAGGTATTACAGCCAGGAGAGGTGACTTGCTTGAGAGCTTCTGTCAAGCTCACCTGGAAGCAGCCAGGCCCCTTTGTTGTCCTTGAAGAGGACCCACAGAGAAAAAAAGAAGGGATAGAAGTAATTCCTGAAGTGGTCCCCTTGAAGGCCCTGCAGAGAAGTCACGGCAAGGTTTCAGTGAGCATTAGGAACACCACTACCACACCTGTGGAGGTACCGGCCAGAATGCTGTTGGGCCAGGTGAACCCAGCTACCCCAGTGGCCCCATCCGACTTGAAGAAGGAATATGGGGGTGAAGTCACAGTAGAGAAGCTCTGTTCGGAAGACACCACCCTCCCACCGGAGTGGAGAGAGAGCGTTAAGGCCCAACTCGCTCTATGGCAGACGATATTCTCTTAAAATGAATTTGATGTGGGTGTGCGAAGAGTGCCACTCACAAGATCCAAATGCATACATATAAATTCATAAATATACACCCTGTGAAAGAATGTGCATATAATAAACTCAGCAAGTGTCCATAACGTTCAGAACAGTGTTTTTAAATAATTGCTACAAAGTGCTTATGAAGAAATAATAAGTCCATAAATAAAATTGCATTCAAATGGTGGCTTCAAATCAACATTGTGTAGACTGTATTTTCCTGTGTTTGCTTGAAAATCTTCACCACACCAATGTGCTCAGTGATTCCACTCCCTAAGGACTTGCACTCACCAATATGATATGCCTCACACTCTCATGCTTGGCTAATCAGCTTAATTACCCCCCTGGGTATCAAAAACTAATCCAGATGAAATTAGGTCAAGTCTCCCACATGAAAAAAACAACAAGTATCTCCGATAGTGAAGTATGTCACAACTTTAATAAAAATAGCACAGCACAAGTGACCCTCAATGGTTAAACTCATGGTTTAAATGGTCGAAAGATCCCATTGGAAGAAGTCTTGTAAGACGAAACTAGTCTGGGAGGAGCTACACGACAGTCACCTGGTGTGCAGCGTTCGGATCTTTCGACCACTCGTCGAATATAGTTTGGTGTTTGGACGGGAGTTTGCGGTGGGTCGATTGCAGTGGAGAGGCAAGCTTACATGAAGGAGGGTGAGACACACATAGTTGTTTGGTCCGCCGAGACCGCAATACATCGCGGCTGCCTGCTGTATACTTGCCTGGCGTTTGGAGAAGTTTTATTGAAGTGCTTGATTATGATCTGCCTAATGTGAGTTTAACCATTGAGGGTCACTTGTGCTGTGCTATTTTTAATAAAGTTGTGACATACTTCACTATCGGAGATACTTGTTGTTTTTTTCATGTGGGAGACTTGACTGACCTAATTTCATCTGGATCCGTTTTTGATACCCTGGGGGGTAATTAAGCTGATTAGCCAAGCATGAGAGTGCGAGGCATATCATATTGGTGAGTGCAAGTCCTTAGGGAGTGGAATCACTGAGCACATTGGTGTGTTGAAGATTTTCAAGCAAACACAGGAAAATACAGTCTACACAATTTTGATTTGAAGCCACCATTTGAATGCAATTTTATTTATGGACTTATTATTTCTTCATAAGCACTTTGTATCAATTATTTAAAAACACTGTTCTGAACGTTATGGACACTTGCTGAGTTTATTATATGCACATTCTCTCACAGGGTGTATATTTATGAATTTATATGTATGCATTTGGTTATAGAGTGTATATAATTTATATTTAGAGGTGTGTTGTTATACACTGAGCGCTACTATTTTGTTTATTCAAAATTACTTTTCATTCTATTTTATTTAAAGTAGCAGCTGGTAGGGTTACTTTGTCCGGATTTTTTTCGGACGTCACTTCAAGGCGCAGTGGAGTGTATTGGGGAAAGAGGGCGGTTTGTTCCTTATTACACTGTTATTTTCACTCACAAGATCCGCTTGCAGGAGGACAAACTGTTCAGAGAGAGAGTCCGACGGGTTCCCCTGGGTGACCTGGAAGACCTACGTGAGCAATTAGCAATTAGCAGAACTCAAGAGAACGGAAATTGTCCAGGAGCCACTACGCTTCTCCAATAGTGGTAGTCCGAAAGAAGAATGGATCACTGAGGCTGTGCATAGACTACCGGACTCTGAACAAAAGGACCATTCCTGATCAATACACCACACCCCAGATAGAAGACACCCTACAGAGTCTGTCAGGGGCTAAGTGGTTCAGCGTGATGGATCTAAAGAGTGTATACTGCCAAATCCCCATACACCCGGAGGATAAAGAGAAAACAGCCTTCATTACCCCAGTGGGGTTCTTTGAGTTCGACCGCATGCCTCAAGGGTTGTCAGGAGCCCCAGCCACTTTTCAAAGACTGATGGAGAAAACTGTGGGAGACATGAATTTAATTGAAGTGCTGGTGTACCTGGATGATATCATAGTATTCTGCAAAACTCTAGAAGAGCACGGAGAACGATTGGAGAAAGTCCTGAAGAGGCTCCACGAAGAAGGTCTGAAACTTTCATTAGAGAAGTGCCAATTCAGCCCTCAGTTCACTACCTGGGCCACATCGTATCCGCTGAAGGAATAGCCACAGACCCTGAGAAGCTGGATGCCATCACCTCATGGCCGAGACCCACCAATGTGACCGAGCTTCAATCGTTCCTGGGGTTCTGCTCCTACTATCAGAGATTTGTAGAAGGGTTTGCCAAGATTGCCCATCCCCTCAATGAATTACTGAGGAGTGAAGGAGGTGATGATGTCCCAGAACCAGTCAAACCTGTGAAACCCACCATGGGACCTAGGAAACCTAAAGAGTCTATCCAGGACCAATGGACTGACAAGTGTGAAGAGGCATTCATCCAGTTAAAGAAAATCCTAACCACTGCCCCTGTCTTGGCCTATGCAGACACTACGAAGCCCTACGAATTATATGTGGATGCCAGTCGAGATGGACTAGGCGGGGTGCTCTATCAAGAACACAATGGCCACCTGCGGCCGGTTGCTTATGTGAGTCAGAGTCTGGTCCCTGCTGAAAAGAATTACCCCACGCACAAGCTTGAATTCCTAGCCTTAAAGTGGGCGGTAGTGGACAAGTTAAGAGACTATCTCTATGGGGCTGAATTTGTGGTCAAGACGGACAACAATCCTCTCACCTACCTTCTCACCACTGCCAAACTGGATACCACAGGACATAGGTGGTTGGCTGCCCTTTCAGGGTTCACTTTCAGTCTGAAATACCGACCAGGAGTTGGGAATAGGGACGCAGACGCCCTATCCAGAAGGCCTTATGGTCTCAGTGACCCCACCGAGGGATGGGCCCAGCTGACCCCAGAAGGAGTGCAAGCTTTATATCAGGGAGCTGAACTTCAGGCCGTAGGAGGGTCCAGAGCTGAAGAGATTGGGGTTTCAGCTACTGGTGTGCCCAAATGCTACTGCAGTGTAATCCAAGTGAGTGAAGAAGGCCTACCCAGGCTGTCAAAGAAGGATTTGAGGAAGGATCAGTTATAAGACCCCCTTGGAAGACTGGAATTGAAGGCCCTGGAAGATCAATGCCCTGATATGCTTCTCACAGACTCCCCAAAAGAGGCTCGACTGTTGCACCGAGAGTGGGACCGATTGCATATACATCAAGGGGTGGTCTACCGAAGGGGCCCCTCTGATGGTTTGGAAGAGAAGTGGCAAATGTTCCTGCCCAGGAAGCACAGAGAGTCAGTCCTGACTGCTCTCCATGACAATCATGGTCATCTGGGCCCTGAAAGTACCTTCCATCTAGTAAGAGATAGATTCTACTGGCCCTGCATGCGGGCTGAAGTGGAAGGTTACTGTCACTCTTGTGTCCGGCGTATCCAGAGGAAGACCCTGCCTCATCGAGCCGCCCCAATGGGTCATCTTCAGAGTCAGGGATCCATGGAGCTGGTGTGCATTGATTTCCTTTGCCTGGAGCCTGATCTAAGTGGACAGGGGAACATTCTAGTAGTGACGGATCATTTCACCAGATATGCCCAAGCATTTCCCACGAAATATCAGCAAGCTTCGACAGTGGCAAAAGTCTTAGTGGAAAAGTTCTTTGTACACTATGGTCTGCCCCAACGAATTCACTCAGATCAAGGGAGAGACTTTGAAAGCAACCTTATGAAGAAGTTATTAGACCCGTTGGGCAAAAAAAAGTCCAGAACTACTCCATATCACCCCCAGGGGGATGCTCAACCTGAACGTTTCAAACAAACCCTTTTAGACATGTTGGGGACTCTAAGCACAGAGAAGAAACAGCACTAGAGCAACCATGTAGCTGCCATTGTGCACGCCTACAATAATACTGAAAACGATTCTACAGGATACCCCCCCTACTGTTTGATGTTTGGGCGGGAAGCTAGACTACCAGTGGACCTGGCCTTTGGGATATCCCTTGACCATACATCAGCAACTTCCCACAGGGGGTATGTAGATCGCTTGCGGAGGAGTTTGAAGACGGCCTATGAGAAAGCTCAAGCTACTTCAGAACAGAGAGGGCTGAGAAAGAAGAGAAACTTCGATCTCACGGTCAGAATACAGGACTTACAGCCAGGGGATAGAGTGCTGCTAAGAAATCTGGGTATCCCCGGAAAGCACAAGCTGGCTGATCGCTTGAAGTCACATGTCATCTGTAAGCAGTTACCAGGCCTCCCAGTGTATCAGATTAGGCCAGAAGGAAGTGAAGGCCCAGTAAAGACTTGGCATCAGAATCACCTACTGCCCTTCTCTGAAACAGTTTGCCTATCTCCTGTATCAGATTCACAAGTGACCCCCTCAACCTCTCGAGGGTCCCGACCAGTTACCAGATCTCAGTTAACATCTCAAGATGTGGAAGATGAAGACTCTGAGGATGAAGGGATGGAACCAGACTGGCTATGGTCATCTCAATTACCAGAACCTGCAACCTCTCATCTATCCCCACCTGAAGTGGCTGACAGTGGAACTCTCCGGCCAGAGGCTCCTGAGTATGTGCCTCATGGTATGCTCCCAGAGGAATTAGAGGATGGTTTGGATTCCCTGCCAATTGGGGACTCCGAAGAGGTCTCATCACTTTCAGAAGGAGGACTGGATGCTCCAGAAGAAATAGAGTTCAGTGTGCTCGAACAAGAAGATGGAGCAACAGAAGAACTACCAGAGATGGCAGAGTTTAATTCTCCTGAGCAGGGATGAGCCGAACACCCCCCTGTTCGGTTCGCACCAGAACCTGCGAACAGACAGAATGTTCGCGTGAACTTTAGAACCCTATTAAATACAATGGACTCGAACGTTCGAAATCTAAAGTGCTAATTATAAAGGCTTATATGCAAGTTATTGTCCTAAAAAGTGTTTGGGGACCCGGGTCCTGCCCCAGGGGTCATGTATCAATGCAATTTTTTTTTTTAAAACTGCGTTTTTTTGGGAGCAGTGATTTTAATAATGCTTAAAATGAAAAAATAAAAGTGAAATATTCCTTTAAATTTCGTACCTAGGGGGTGTGTATGATATGCATGTAAAGTGGCGCATGTTTCCCGTGCTTAGAACTGTCCCTGCATAAAATGTCATTT
Source organism: Rana muscosa (assembly GCA_029206835.1). Lineage (NCBI taxonomy): Eukaryota > Metazoa > Chordata > Amphibia > Anura > Ranidae > Rana > Rana muscosa. Next base: position 477,067,133 of record CM055117.1, on the reverse strand, counting down.
TTGAAGGAAAAAAAGTAATTTAAAACTCACTCGCGGCTAATAATGAATTGTCGGCTCCCGGCAATACATAGAAAAGTCATTGATAAAAAAAAAAAAACAGCGTGGGGGTCCCCCAGAATTCAATTACCAGGCCCTTCAGGTCTGGTATAGATATTAAGGGGAACCCTGCCGCAAATGAAAAAAAAATGTGTGCGGTTCCCCCAAATATCCATACCAGGCCCTTCAGATCTGGCATGGATTTTAAGGGGAACTCCACCCCAAATAAAAAAAAAATGGAATGGAGTCCCCCCAAAAATCCATACCAGACCCTTATCCGAGCACGCAACCTGGCAGGCCGCAGGACGGACAGCGCTGGACATCGGATCGTTTTTTTTTTTTTTAATAAAGGACTTTTCCAAGGTGTTTGTGTGTGTGTTTTTTTTTTGACACTTTCTTCGTGAAATGGTAGGGGTACAATGTACCCCTTACCAATTCACATGGGGGGGGCAGGATCTGCGGGTCCCCTTTGTTAAAGGGGTCTTCCAGATTCCGATAAGCCCCCCGCCCGCAGACCCCCACAACCACCAGGCAAGGGTTGTGGGGATGAGGCCCTTGTCCCCATCAAAATGGGGACATCCTCCCCATGTTGAGGGCATGTGGCCTGGTACGTTTCAGGAGGGGGGCGCTCTCTCGTCCCCCCCTCTTTTCCTGCGGCCTGCCAGGTTGCTGCTCGGATAAGGATCTGGTATGGATTTTTGGGGGGACTCCACGCCATTTTTTTTAAATTTCCCCTTAGTATCCATTCCAGACCTGAAGGGCCTGGTAATTGAATTCTGGGGGACCCCCACGCTTTTTTTTTTTTTTTATCAATGACTTTTCTATGTATTGCCGGGAGCCGACAATTCATTAATAGCCGCGAGTGAGTTTTAAATGACTTTTTTTCCTTCAAAAATGACATTTTATGCAGGGACAGTTCTAAGCACGGGAAACATGCGCCACTTTACATGCATATCATACACACCCCCCAGGTACGAAATTTAAAGGAATATTTCACTTTTATTGTTTCACTTTGAGCATTATTAAAATCACTGCTCCCAAAAAAACGCATTTAAAAAAAAAAAATTTGCATTGATTCATGACCCCTGGGGCAGGACCCGGGTCCCCAAACATTTTTTAGGACAATAACTTGCATATAAGCCTTTATAATTAGCACTTTAGATTTCTCCCATAGACTTTTCGAATTTGCCGCGAACACCCCAATTTGTTCGCTGTTCGGCGAACGGGCGAACAGGCAATGTTCGAGTCGAACATGAGTTCGACTCGAATTCGAAGCTCATCCCTACTCCTGAGACGGAGAGAGTTACCGCTCAGATGTGACTGGTGACTCATTCACAAGATCCAGAGCCGTGGGTGCAGGCAATGCATATAACAATGCAAAAAATCTGAGGAAAACGCTTGGACAGCCGCACTCCAAAAAAGGTTCTTTTATTTAAAATAAAAGCACAAACAGCATGCCACAGCAAAAAAACAGCAAGTATGAGCTGATGTTTCGCACTGCGATTCAGTGCTTAATCATAGCTGAGACAGTGACACTTAAGGAACAAAGAGAGAGAAGAGTCATTCACTCTCCTAAAAGACTGACTTACGATCAACTGGGTGAATGCTCTGAAGAAGCCATACTCACTTCCAAAAGGACGATAGAGATGCCTGGTCCTTCCACTGTAAATTTGGTGGAGGACAACCCTAGCTCACCCCCTGGCACATCTGGCTGGGCCCTACCAGTTCAGGTGGCCTGTAGGCAGGACAACCTCCTCTCCAAAGCTTGGTGGGGGGTTCCTCTGCCTGGTTCTTTTACAAATGTGAACTGTCTTATATCTTGTTACACTAACTGAATTTTCTCCTCATGTACTTGGCAAAGCATGTCACAGGTCACAAACTGCTGCCGTCTTTGGGGACCTGCAGTGGGGGGAGTGTGTAGCAAGGTGTCCTTTTCTTGTGCACGTAGCTAATAGACTACAGTTTGTGATAAGAAGGAACTTAGCTCCCTCCGGTGTTCAATTGTTATATTGCTTCAACTGGTTCAGTTTAATTACTTTAGAACATTGCATTATGGACCTTGAAGTACAGGGAGATAAAGACTCCATTGCCTTGGGTGTTAAATAGACTACAATACCCACAGTGCTGCTGTGCAACAGGGTACATTGCATCACGCACAGCCTTCTGGGAGGAGCTATTTAAAGGAAGGGGAAGCTTCCAGCCGGCCTCTTGGGACGCCATCTTCAAGCAAGCAGGAAGCTTGCGCTGAGGCCTGCTGCCATTGTGCCTAGGCCCGAGAAGCCTGGGTCTCCAGTCGCCAGAGCGGATAACCTAGCCTGAGAGGGATCCTTTTTCGCTGTGTCCGACTTACACTCCACAGCAACCAGAGTCGCCCATCCACCCACACCTTGTGACAGCTGCGCGGAGGACCAGGGACTGCAAGTTGCTGAGAGGCCGAGAACCGAGACACTACAGGCGGAACATACCGGAGAGGCGAGGCCTCATTGGGTGAGAGGGCACCTGCCCAACAATATAAGTAACTGTATCGCAGAAGGGTGGATCTGATATACTCAATATTACTGTTTGGAAGTTAACACGCCACGTGCAGAGACACATTGCAGGTAACAGTGATATTGTATTGAAAGGATTGGCGCTTGTGCCGTCAGCACGTTATATACACTGTGAATGTTCGTTTTCTTCATACCAGTTGCATTACAAACTATTAATGTGCACCAACTAAAGCTAGCGAAGACTGCTATTAACCGGAAGGAACACTTACAAGACTCAGTTTGTTTGTTTGAACTAAAGCAAAGTTCCCCGCTAGAGGGAGCCAAAGACTCATTTACTTATCTACAATAGCTGTTTATGCTAGTTTGTATAGTCATTGTTATTACTGAGAGCTGGGTGAGGCCTGGTGGAGAGGTACTTCAGTGCTGATCTTATTGCATTGGGGAAATCCCTCCACTGTGTACTTACTTAGCTCTGACTTCAGCTCATATTGTTTAAACCTGTGATTAAATTCCATGCCATTGACTCTTACAGGGCCCTGTATGAAGTCAACTGTTATTTGTTTAACTTTGCTTCATTTTCTTCTACCAAGTAAACGCTTTATCCTTGGTTAAACTACACTTGTGTGGAATCTTGTCTGTTACAGTTGGGACAGGTAACCAGCATAATGTAACAGTATTTCACTGTATTATCATTACTGTATGATATCATTGTGGTTCCCAAATACCAGTGGGTTCCACAATTATTGTGTTGTCCAGTTGTGCCAAGGGAGGGTTCGAGCCAAACTTCTGGGGTGGATAGGCAGAGCGTAGACCCAAAACAAACCAAAAGCTCCTACGGGGGTAGTGCTACACTACTACTATTGTATAATGCAAATATATTTTGCAGTAGAGAAAACAATATAGGTTATATTAACAATTTGTGCATAAAATGGAAATGTTATGGTTTATTACTAAACTTTTTGATTCATCAGTGTGTCATTACATGTATGCACATACAGTATGTATGCAACAAAAAACAACAACATTTTTTTACTATAGTAGGGGACGTTCTGGGAACTTTTGCTTTGTTCAGTTATTTTTTGCATCACTTAACTGTATAAATATTTCAAGATAATATATTTTATGTTAATATTGCTTATATATGTTAAAGCTGAATTTCTATTATGGCACTTTTTACATGGTTACACTGGTCAAGCTTGCATCAATGTAACTATGCTAATACCATCGCTGTGGGATCTCCATTGAAGCTGGAGAGCACTACAGTAGAAACTAGTACTACACCAGTGAGCTCCAATAGTATCTAGATCATAGGTGCTCAACCTGTTGCCCTCCAGCTGTTGCGGAACTACAAGTCCCATGATGCATTGCAAAGCTGACAGTTACAAGCATGACTCCCAAAGGCAGAGGCATTATGGGGATTGTAGTTCAACAACAGCTGGAGGGTTGCAGGTTGAACACCCATGATCTAGATCCTGTGCCAAGCAGTTGCCCTTATGCTTACTGAACACAGGAGGCTTCTCAGTACAGGTGCCATTCAATTTTCTCAATGAAATCAAAGCATACTCTGATTGGACAAAGTGGAGAGGCAGGGTGGTGACATCACAATCCCCATCTCATTCAGTAGCAGAAGACTTTCTCTTATTTTATTTGAATTCATTGAGACATTTTAAAGTCTTCCCTGAATGACGCCTGTGCCCAGTGAGCAACCATCTCTGTTCCTTTTGAGCAACCTCCTAAATCCAGAAGCTAGTGGAGGTCGACTGGAGTAGAGGGGCAAACTACAGTGATTTTGAGCTTCCACAGGGATCACACAGGTATAGTATATAAATAGTTACGTTAGTTCAAGCTGGAACAATGTAACTATGCAAAATACCTAAACTTCAGTTTTAACGTGAAGTCACCGGACACTTTATTAGGTACACCCATTCAATTGCTTGGTAACACAAATTGCTAATCAGCCAATCACAAGGCAGCAACTCAATGCATTTAGGCATCTACATGTGGTGAAGATGACTTTGAAAGCATGGATCCATCCTGCCTTGTGTCAATGGTTCAGGTGGTGGTGTAATGGTGTGGAGGATATTTTCTTGACACACTTTGGACCCCTTAGTACCAATTGAGCATCATTTAAACATCACGGCCTACCTGAGTATTGTTGCTGACCATGTCCATCCCTTTATGACTACAGTGTACCCATCTTCTGATGGCCACTTCCAGCAGGATAATGCACCATGTCACAAAGCTCAAATCAGCTCACCACTGGTTTCTTGAATAGGGATGAGCTTTATGTTCGAGTCAAACATGAGTTCGACTCGAACATTGGCTGTTCGCCCATTTGGGGTGTTCGCGGCAAATTCGAAAAGCCGCGGAACACCCTGTAAAAGTCTATGGGAGAAATCTAAAGTGCTAAATTTAAAGGCTTATATATGCAAGTTATTGTCATAAAAAGTGTTTGGGAACCCGGGTCCTGCCCCAGGGGACATGTATCAATGCAAAAAAAAGTTTTAAAAACTGCAGTTTTTCGGGAGCAGTGATTTTAATAATGCTTAAAATGAAACAATAAAAGTGAAATATTCCTTTAAAATTTGTACCTGGGGGGTGTATAGTATGCCTGTAAAGCAGCGCTTGTTTCCCTTGCATAGAACTGTCCCTGCACAAAGTGATATTTCTGAAGGAAAAAAAGTCATTTAAAAGCACTCGCAGCTATAATGAATTGTTGGCTCCCGGCAATACAGAGAAAAGTCATTCATAAAAAAAAATGCGTGGTGGTCCCCCCAAATTCAATTACCAGGCCCTTTAGGTCTGGTATGTATATTAGGGGAAACCCTCCGTCAAATAAAAAAAAAATGACGTGGGGTTCCCCCCAAAAATCCATACCAGACCCTTATCCGAGCACGCAACCTGGCAGGCCGCAGGAAAAGAGGGGGGACGAGAGAGCGCCCCCCCTCCTGAACCATACCAGGCCACATGCCCTCAACATAGGGAGAATGTCCCCATGTTGATGGGGACAAGGGCCTCATCCCCACAACCCTTGCCCGGTGGTTGTGGGAGTCTGAGGGCGAGGGGCTTATCCGAATATGGAAGCCCCCTTTAACAAAGGGGACCCCCCAGATTCCGGCCCCCCCATGTGAATTGGTAACGGGGTACATTGTACCCCTACCATTTCACAGAAGAAAGTGTCAAAAATGTTAAAAACCACACAGACACAGTTGGGATAAGTCCTTTATAAAAAAAATAAAAAAAACATTCCAGCGATGTAATCCAGTCTGTCCAGCATTGTAATGCATTCTCGATGTCCCGCGGTGATCCATTCTCCAGCGATGCTCCAGTCTCCACTCCACACGAAACCCACATGACCGTCCCCGTCATTGGGTAACCCCCGGCTTGCCCAATGACGGGTGACCCCGCCCCGTGACGTCACGGGGCGGGGTCACCCATCCACATAATTCGGTAACCCCCAGCTTTCTCCTGTAGTGGACGGGTGACCCCGCCCCGTGAAGTCACGGGGCGGGGTCACCCATCCCTGTCATTGGGCAAGCCGGGGGTTACCCAATGACGGGGATGGGTGACCCCGCCCCCTCATACGTGTCATGGCTGTTTCAGGTGGAGTGGAGACTGGAGCATCGCTGGAGAATGGATCACCGTGGGACATCGAGAATGGATTACAACGCTGGACAGACTGGAATACATCGCTGGAATGTTTTTTTTATTTTTTATTTTTAATAAAGGACTTATCCTAACTGTGTCTGTGTGGTTTTTACCATTTTTGACACTTTATTTTGTGAAATGGTAGGGGTACAATGTACCCCGTTACCAGTTCACATGGGGGGCGGAATCTGGGGGTCCCCTTTGTTAAAGGGGGCTTCCATATTCTGATAAGCCCCTAGCCCGCAGACCCCCACAACCACTGGGCAAGGGTTGTGGGGATGAGGCCCTTGTCCCCATCAACATGGGGACATCCTCCCCATGTTGAGGGCATGTGGCCTGGTGCTGTTCAGGAGGGGGGGACGCTTTCTCGTCCCCCTCTTTTCCTGCGGCCTGCCAGGTTGCGTGCTCGGATAAGGGTCTGGTATGGATTTTTGGGGGGACCCCACGCCATCTTTTTTTAATTTTGGTGCGGGGTTCCCCTTAAAATCCATACCAGACCTGAAGGGTCTGGTATGGATTTTTGGGGGGAACCCTTCGCCATTTAAAAAAAAAATGGCCCGGGGTTCCCCTTAATATCCACACCAGACCTGAAGGGCCTGATATGGAATTTGGGGGGACCCCCATGCTTTTTTTTTTATTTGGTTCGGGGACGTTTTTTTCAATGACTTTAATCTGTATTGCCGGGACCCGACAATTCATAAATAGCCGCGAGTAGTTTTAAATGACTTTTTTTCCTTTAGAAATGACATTTTGTGCAGGGACAGTTCTAAGCACGGGAAACATGCGCTACTTTACAGGCATACTATACACACCCTCCAGGTACGGAATTTAAAGGACTATTTCACTTTTATTGTTTCACTTTAAGCATTAAAATCACTGCTCCCGAAAAAACTTCAGTTTTTAAAACTTTTTTTTGCAGTGATACATGTCCCCTGGGGCAGGACCCGGGTCCCCAAACACTTTTTCTGACAATAACTTGCATATTAACCTTTAAAATGAGCACTTTTGATTTTTCATGTTCGTGTCCCATAGACTTTAACGGTGTTCGCGTGTTCAAACAAATTTTTTGCTTGTTTGCATGTTCTGGTGCGAACCAGGGGTGTTCGGCTCATCCCTATTCTTGAACATGACAATGAGTTCATTGTACTCCAATGGCCGCCACAGTCACCAGATCTCAATCCAATAGGATGTGGTGGAACAGGAGATTTGCATCATGGATGTGCAGCCGACAAACCTGCAGCAACTGCGTGATGCTATCATGTCAATATGGATCAAAAGCTCTGAGGAATGTTTCCAACATTCCAGACCTGCTGAAGAAGCTCATCAGAGAGCGTAACGCGTACAGGTGTGAGGTGTCACCATTCAGGACGTTTTCTTCGTTCACATCATGATTAATGATTTGCATGTTTTTCACATTTGTATGTGAGTATTTTATCCCTAAGTTACAGTTTTAATAAATGTTATTAGCAGAGAGCACTATGGTTTGCCTTTGTTTTATAAGGCCACACATGACTGAATGAGATCCCAGGAGGAGGTCTGAGCTGTCTGGGTACACTGTGATGAGGAATCGTGTTCCCGAAAAATCCTGAGAGATATTACACTAAGCGTGTGACTCTGCACTGGGGTCTACATAGCGAGAACCCGGGAGGAGGTCTGCCTTGTCCAGGAACTCCAGGAGGAGGAGTTGTTTTTCCCAAGGCATCCTGAGAGATATAATCACAGGTGTGGGTGACTGTGTAGTGGGGTCAACTTTTGGAGGTGAGGAGGCATTCCAGCTACAAGTGGTGGCCACTGAAAATTTATGAACTGTCACTGAAAGTAGCACAACGGTGGAATTTTGTTATATTTGGACTTGTTTTATTTGTATATGGTTGCTCTACACTATATTTTGTTTTGTTTGATATATTGAGAGTCACATGTGGATACACTCTAAGTGGTGTGGGCAGCAATCATGTGAATCCTATTTGCACTCTAATTACATTATATTAATGATGTCACATTATTATATTGATAATTGCGCTGATAATATATTTTTTCACTTGTTGAATTTATGCCACAAAGAATTAAGGCAGTTCTGAAGTAGTGATGAGCCGAACACCCCCGGGTTCGGTTCGCACCAGAACCCGCGAACGGACCGAAAGTTTGCACGAACGTTAGAACCCTATTAAATACAATGGATGCGAACGTTCGAAATCTAAAGTGCTAATTATAACGACTATTATGCATGTTATTGTCCTAAAAAGGGTTTGGGAACCCGGGTTCTGCACCAGGGGACATGTATCAATGCAAAAATAAGTTTTAAAAACTGCCATTTTTCGGGAGCAGTCATTTTAATGATGCATAAAGTGAAAAAAAAAAGTCAAATATTCCTTTAAATATCGTACCTGGGGGGTGTCTAAAGTATGCCTGTGAAGTACCACGTGTTTCCCGTGTTTAGAACTGTCCCTGCACAAAATTACATTTCTAAAGGAAAAAAAGCCATTTAAAACTGCTTGCGGCTTTAATGTAATGTCTGGTCCCGGTAATATGGATGAAAATCTTTAAGAAAAATGGCATAGCTACCCCATCACCCCCCCCCCCTACCCCAGCCCATTACCAGCCCCTTTGGGTTTGTATGGATATTAAGGGGAACCCCGCACACAAAAGAAAAAAGGCCCTATATACTCTGAACAGCCGTATACAGGCGGTGCATACAAGACAGGGACTGTAGGTTTGTTCTTATGTAGAATCTGTTTGTAATTTTGAATAGGTACATTGTTTAAGTGTAGCTCCAGCCAAAAAATCTAATTTTAAGCTTTTTGGAAAACATAGGGAAGGGTTATCACCCCTGTAACATTTGTTTTGCTGTCTGTGCAGTGTGCACCTGTTCAGAACAGTTCACCTCACTTTCCATCCTAATGACAAATGTTTTTTGAAAATTTGGGGTTTTTATTGAAACAAGAATTGGTGATAAAGCATCAGTGGAGAGGAGACACTTTTTTTCCCATATTAACTCTTACAGGAGAGAATTTGCCTTCCTAGGGGTAGATTTCCTCTCACTTCCTGTTGTATCCTTCCGTTTGCAAGGAGGAGTCGTTTGTAAGTTTGTAAGTTGGATGTTTGAAAGTAGGGACCTGCCGTATATACTCTGCTGAAATTTGCCCCTTACATGTTGGTGTTGCCACAACACTGTGAGCCCTCACAGTTACTCTTGGTGGGCGCATGAATGGGCCCTGCTGTGAATTATTAGATCAAGAATTGTAATTACATGCCCCTGTTAAAAATTGGGCCTTAGGCACTGATGCCACAACACTGCAACCCCTCACAGATACTGTACTTGGAGCACAGCAATGAGCCCTGTTGCAATATATTGCATCAAAAATTGTAATTACACGCCCCTGTTAAACAGGGGCTGAAAAATTGGGCCTTAGGCACTGGTGCTGGTGCCACGACACTGCAACCTCTCCCAGATACTCTAGTTGGAGTGCAGGAATGAGCCCTGCTGCAAAGCATTGCATAAAAAATTGTAATTACATGCCCCTGTTAAACAGGGGCTGAAAAATTGGGCCTTAGCCACTGGTGCTGGTGCCACGACACTGCAACCTCTCCCAGATACTCTAGTTGGAGTGCAGGAATGAGCCCTGCTGCAAAGCATTGCATAAAAAATTGTAATTACATGCCCCTGTTAAACAGGGGCTGAAAAATTGGGCCTTAGTCACTGGTGCTGGTGCCACGACACTGCAACCTCTCCCAGATACTCTAGTTGGAGTGCAGGAATGAGCCCTGCTGCAAAGTATTGCATAAAAAATTGTAATTACATGCCCCTGTTAAACAGGGGCTGAAAAATTGGGCCTTAGCCACTGGTGGCGGCACCCAGAAACAAAAATGTTCTTCCAAGCTATCATCATCAATCGGATCATTGAGGAGGAGGAGGATAGTCAGTCAACATAACAGGACAGTCACTCAGCATCAGCATCAGTCTTGAAGGGATGTGACATTTGAAAATAAATTAGTCTGTTATATCAGCTTCAGGTGTTTGGTAGCTGGTGGTGATCCAACACTGGTTCATCTTTATGAAGGTCAGTCGATCAACCGAGTCGGTGGACAGGCGCACCCTGTGATCCGTGACAAATCCTCTAGCAGCACTGAATGGGCGTTCTGAAAGAACGCTGGATGCAGGACAGGCCAGTAGCTCAATTGCATACTGTGCAAGCTCTGGCCAGTGATCCATCCTCAAGACCCAGTAAGCCAGAGGATTTTCGGTGGGGAAGGTGTCCAAGTCTGACCTTGCCCCTAGGTATTCCTGCACCATGTATATCAGACGCTGGCGATGGTTGCTGGAACCGATCATACCTTGGGGCTGCGGACTAAAGAATTGTCTGAACGCATCGGTCAGACGGCCACCTTCCCCACCGCTCCTTCTTTGACTGACCGAAGCCTCAGCAACTTGTTGTCCAGGACCAGGAGTTTGTAACCTCCCAGTCTCTGGGAACGCGTTGCACAGACCTTTCTGCAAGGCCTCCCGGAGTTGTCTCATCCTCTGCTCCCTCTGCGATGGTAAGATAAGGTCCGCAACCTTACCCTTGTACCGTGGATCAAGGAGAGTGGCCAGCCAGTAATGGTCCCTCTCCTTGATCCGAAGAATACGAGGATCTTTCCGCAGACTTTGCAGGATCAGGGAGGCCATGCAGCGTAGGTTAGCTGAGGCATTCTGTCCGGAGTCCTCTGGGTCACTAAGGACGACATGATACGCAGCCACCTCCTCCCAGCCACGTACAAGTCCACGGGTTTCTTGGGACTGTAAATCATCCCTAAAAGACTGCTGCTGATGATGCTGAGTGCCAGGCTCCACCTCCATGCTGACACAATCCTCCTCCTCCTCCTCTTCCTGTGCGATGGGTGGGACAGAAGGAACACTGTCTGGGTAAAGGGGGCCTTGAGAGGCAAGGAAGTCCTCCTCTTCCTGCCTCTGTTCTGCCTCAAGTGCCCTGTCCATTATTCCACGCAGCGTATGTTCCAACAGGTGGACAAGAGGTACAGTGTCACTGATGCATGCACTGTCACTGCTCACCATCCTTGTGGCCTCCTCAAATGGTGCCAGGACAGTGCATGCATCCCTGATCATGCCTCACTGGCGTGGTGAAAAAACCCGAGCTTTCCTGACCCTGTCCTGGTGCCGTAGTCGCACAGGTACTCATTGATGGCCCTCTGCTGCATGTGCAGCCGCTGCAGCATGGCCAACGTTGAGTTCCACCTGGTGGGCTTGTCACATATAAGGCGGTTCTTGGGCAGGTTAAACTCCTTTTGCAGCTCAGCCAGGCGAGCACTGGCATTATAAGATCTGCGGAAATGCACACAGACTTTCCTGGCCTGCCTCAGGACATCCTGTAAGCCCGGGTACCTGCCCAAGAACCGCTGCACCACCAGGTTAAGGACGTGAGCTACACAGGGCACATGGGTCAGTTGTCCCTGTCGGAGGGCGGAGAGGAGGTTGGTGCCATTGTCGCAAACCACCATTCCTGGCTTAAGCTGGCGTAGCGTCAACCACCTCTCGGCCTGCCCCTGCAGAGCAGACAGAACCTCTGCCCCAGTGTGGCTCCTGTCCCCCAAACACACCAGCGCAAGCACGGCATGGCATCTTTTTGCCTGCGTACTTGCGTAGCCCCTTGAACGCCTACGGAGCACCGCTGGTTCCGAGGACAAAGCACAGGAAGAGGCCATGGAGGAAGAAGAAGAGGAGGGGGTGGAGGAGAGAGGTGTGTCACAACCAGTAGTAGCATTTTGGAGGTGTGGCGGCGGAACAACCTCCAACTTTACTGCAACTTGTCCTGCATCCTTCCCAGCTGCCAAAAGAGTGACCCAATGGGCCGTGAAAGAAAGGTAACGTCCCTGTCCATGCCTGCTGGACCATGAGTCAGCGGTAATATGCACCTTACCGCTGACCGCCCTGTCCAGCGAGGCCAAGACATTGCCTTCCACATGCCGGTAGAGAGCCAGAATCGCCTTCCGTGAGAAAAAGTGGCGTTTGGGAACCTGCCACTGAGGAACCGCACATTGCACAAACTCACGGAAGGGGGCCGAGTCTACCAACTGAAAAGGCAGCAGTTGAAGCACTAGCAATTTAGCCAAGCTAGCATTGAACCGCTGGGCATGTGGATGGCTGGGAGTGAACTTCTTTTGATGGTCCAGCAGCTGGGGCAGGGAAATTTGCCTGCTAGAATCGGACGTCGGTGTACTGCTAGCAGAGTGCCCGCAAGTACTTGGCTGTGACACACCTAATTCTACACCTTCATTCCTCTCAGTGCAGGTTTCAGAGAGGACTGAAGGTATAGTGGGGTTGGAGATCCCAGCTGATGCGGTGCAAGGAGAGGTCTGCTTTGTTCTTTGGTGTGGGTCTTTAAGGTAGGCTTGCCAACGAGCTGCATGGCAGGTCAACATATGTCTGGTCAAGCATGTGGTGCCCAAGCGGCTGATGTTTGGGCCACGCGATATACGCTTGAGACATATGTTGCAAACAGCAGCTGTGCGATTTGATGCACTCGACTCAAAAAAGGCTCACACCAAAGAACTTTTTGAATAACGGGCAAAGGCAGCGCCCTGCACAGGCGGAGCTCTGCGGTGTGATTCCGTTGGTGTGCTGCTCTTACGCTGGCCCCCCGAGGGCATCCTGCCTCGTTGGAGATGTGCCTCCTCATCCTCCTCCTCCTCCTCTCTCCTATTAGGCACCCACATGAGTCAGTTACCTCATCATCCCCTCCCTCCTCATCACTGGAGCCAATCTGGCAGTATGCTGCAGCTGCTGGAACATGACTGCCAGATTGGTGTCCTTCTTGAGCATCCCCTCTCTCTGCTCTCACGCTACTGCCTTCCTCTAGCTGGGTATAATCATCAGACCCTTCGAAACGCTGGGCATCCTCCTGGAGCATGTACCCAACACTGTGCTCAAACAGTTCGGGGGACTCCTCAGGAGGACATGGTGGGTCTAGGGAAGGAGTGACTGATGATGACATTGATACCAGGGAAGAGGACGCTTTGGCAGCTGCTTTGCCAGTACCCTGAGCCTGGTTGAGAGAGGATGAGGAGGATGAGGAGGGCTTGGTCATCCACTCTACCAAGTCTTCGGCATGATGCGGCTCAACACGTCCAGCTGCCGAAAAGAAGGACAAGCGTGTCCCATGGCCACGTGCTGATGGCGATGCACCGCGTCCACGACCAGTACTGTTGTCTCTAGACACAGAGCCTGCTTGCCCTCTTTTATTGGCTCCTGACTGTCTGCCTCTCCTTGTTTGCCTTCCAGACATTCTAATGGCCTGCAGGGAGATGGGAAAACCAGCAATAAGGCCTAGCTTCAGGAGTATATTTTGCAGGAAGCACACTACGCCCGCTGTAAGTGCTGCAAATGCCTGTTGGTATAACACACCAGGAAAACACAGCAGTATGGGCTAGCTTCAGGTGTATAATGTGCAGGAGGCACACTCCGCCCGCTGTAAGTGCTGCAAAGGCCTGTTAGTGTAACACACCAGGAAAACACAGTAATACGGGCTAGCTTCAGAAGTATATTTTGCAGGAATCACACTACGCCTGCTGTAAGTGCTGCAAATGCCTGTTGGTGTAACACACTAGGAAAACACAGCAATAAGGCCTAGCTTCAGGAGTATATTTTGCAGGAATCACACTACACCTGCTGTAAGTGCTGCAAATGCCTGTTGGTGTAACACACCAGGAAAACACAGCAATACGGGCTAGCTTCAGAAGTATATTTTGCAGGAATCACACTACGCCTGCTGTAAGTGCTGCAAATGCCTGTCGGTGTAACACACCAGGAAAACACAGCAATACGGGCTAGCTTCAGGTGTATAATGTGCAGGAGGCACACTCCGCCCGCTGTAAGTGCTGCAAATGCCTGTTAGTGTAACACACCAGGAAGACACAGCAATACGGGCTAGCTTCAGAAGTATATTTTGCAGGAATCACACTACGCCTGCTGTAAGTGCTGTAAGTGCTGCAAACGCCTGCAATAAAGGCTAGCTTCAGGTGTATACTGTGCAGGAGGCTTAGAAACAATGACACTGACACTGTCCCCTGCCTATCCTTCTCTCTCCCTGCACACAAGGTTTATCAAAGAATATGACACTGACACTCTCCCTGCCTATCCTTCTCTCTCCCTGCACACAAAGTTTAGCAAAGAATATGACACTGACACTCTCCCTGCCTATCCTTCTCTCTCCCTGCACACAAGGTTTAGCAAAGAATATGACACTGACACTGTCCCCTGCCTATCCTTCTCTCTCCCTGCACACAAGGTTTAGCAAAGAATATGACACTGACACTCTCCCTGCCTATCCTTCTCTCTCCCTGCACACAAGAATAGCACAAAGAATATCAACACTGTCCCTGCCTATCCTTCTCTTTCCCTGTGCCAGAACACACTACACAAGGCCGCCGCGCTGGCGGCCTTTTATAGTGTGGGGCGTGTGCTAAACCCCCTGAGCTATAATTGGCCACAGGCAACCTGCCTGTGGCCAATTATGGCTCTCCTAGCTGCCGGCGATTGGCCAAGCATGCGGGGTCAGAGTGCATGCTTGGCCAATCACAGCGCCGGGATTGCACTGCGATGGCGCAGTGTATTGTGGGCGGTTCGTGTCACTCGAATTTGGCGCGAACGGCCCAAATCGTTCGATGTTCGCCGAACGATCGAACAGCCGATGTTCGAGTCGAACGTATGTTCGACTCGAACACCGAGCTCATCCCTATTCTGAAGGCAAAAGGGGGCCCAACCCGGTACTAGCAAGGTGAACCTAATAATAAATCAACCAAATTAGGGTAGGTTAGGTAGGAGTTAGAACCCCTATCAGGCTTTTACTGTTATTTGATGACCTGTGTTCCTTTTGCAGGTTTAAACTTTTGTCAACAGAAGCGGGGAAAAAAAAGGAGAAATCTCTCTAATAGGGATGAGCTTCGAGTTCGAGTCGAACTCATGTTCGACTCGTACATTGTACCCCTACCATTTCACAAAGAAAGTGTAAAAACAAAATGTAAAAAAAACACACAGACACCGTTGGGAAAAGTCCTTTATTAAAAATAAAAAAATTAAAAACCCATTCCAGCGATGTAATCCAGTGTCCCGCAGTGATCCGATGTCCAGCGCTGCAGTCTCCACTCCACACGAAACGTCATTGGCTGAGCGGACCTACACTGCAGAGGAAGTTCCCCATCAGGACTGCAGAGGATGTTCCCCATCAGGTCCGCTTAGCCCCCGCCCCCTCGTACCTCAGACCCCGCCTACGTCAGTGGCTAAGCGGACCTGATGGGGAACTTCCTCTGCAGTGTAGGTCCGCTCAGCCAATGACGTTTTGTGTAGAGTGGAGACTGCATCGCTGGACATCGGATCACCGCGGGACACTGGATTACATCGCTGGAATGGGTTTTTACTTTTTTATTTTTAATAAAGGACTTTTGCCAACGGTGTCTGTGTGTTTTCTTTACATTTTTTTTACACTTTCTTTGTGAAATGGTAGGAGTACAATGTACCCCTTACCAATTCACATGGGGGGCGGGATCTGGGGGTCCCCTTTGTTAAAGGGGTCTTCCAGATTCCGATAAGGCCCCTGCCCGCAGACCCCCACAACCACCGGGCGAGGGTTGTGGGGATGAGGCCCTTGTCCCCATCAACATGGGGACATGAAGCTTTGAGGGGTCACAGACCCCCAAAGCATCCTTCCCATGTTGAAGGAATGTGGCCTGGTACGGTTCAGGAGGGGGGGCGCTCTCTCACCCCCCCCCCTCTTTTCCTGTGGCCTGCCAGGTTGCGTGCTTGGATAAAGGGTCTGGTATGGATTTTTGGGGGAAACTCTGCTCCATTTTTTTTTATTTGGGGTGGAGTTCCCCTTAAAATCCATACCAGACCTGAAGGGCCTGGTTATTGAATTTGGGGGGACCCCCACGCATTTTTTTTTATTATTAATGACTTTTCTCTGTATTGCCGGGAGCCGACAATTCATTATAGCCGTGAGTGCTTTTAAATTACTTTTTTTCCTTCAGAAATGACATTTTGTGCAGGGACAGGCATACTATACACCCCCCCCCCCCCGGTACGAAATTTAAAGGAATATTTTACTTTAATTGTTTCACTTTAAGCATTATTAAAATCACTGCTCCCGAAAAAACTGCAGTTTTTAAAACATTTTTTTGCATTGATACATGTCCCCTGGGGTAGGACCCGGTCCCCAAACCCTTTTTAGGACAATAACTTGCATATTAGCCTTGATAATTAGCACTTTTGATTTTGAACGGTCGAGTCCATTGTATTTAATAGGGTTCTAAAGTTTGCGCAAACTTTAGGTCTGTTTGCAGGTTCTGGTGCGAACCGAACAGGGGGTGTTCGGCTCATCCCTACTCTCTAACAGACCTCAAGATAGCCATAAAAACCAGACAGGGGTACTAATTCTTCCCTATTCTAAAAAAAAGAAATGTTTTTGGCTTGACTTTTTGTCTACACTTTAGGGTCTGCTTTAAAAATAATAAAATTATTAATAAATTATTACAGTAACACTCAAACTGTCCATACCTGAAGCATTCACTGCTTGAGAAATTCTATGGGGCATATTTATAAAGCAGTAAAAGTACATTCATCGGTGGTGAATCAATCACTGTCATTTAACCACTTCCCACCCACTGTATAGTCATATGACGGCCGCAGGAACCCTTTGTCCCTCTGGGCGGCCGTCATATGACGTCCTGGGATTCCCTGCAGTGAGGAGAGCGCACCCGCACTCGCCGCATCACTGGGGACCCGATGCGCGTGCCCGGCGGCCGCGATGTCCGCCGGGCACCCGCGATTGCTCGTCACAGAGGACGTGGATCTGTGTGTGTAAACACACAGATCCACGTCCTGTCAGGTGACAGGAGACCGATCTGTGTGTTCCCATTACAGAGGAACACCGATCAGTCTGCTCCCCTTGTGAGTCCCCTCCCCCTACAGTTAGAATCACTCCCTAGGATACACATTTAACCCCTTCCTCACCCCCTAGTGTTAACCCCTTCTCTGCCAGTCACATTTACACAGTAACCAGTGCATTTTTATAGCACGGCTGTATAAATCTAAATAGTCCCAAATTTGTGTCAAGAGTGTCCGATATGTTCGCCGCAATTTCACAATCACGATAAAAATCGCAGATCGCCGCCATTACTAGTAAAAAAATAATAAAAATGCCATAATTCTATCCCCTATTTTGTAGACGCTATAACTTTTGCTCAATCCAATCAATAAATGCTTATTGCAATTTTTTTTACCAAAAATATGTAGAACAATACATATCGGCCTAAACTGAGGAAAAAAAACGTTTTTTAAAAAAAAATTGGGATATTTATTATAGCAAAAAGTAATTAATATTGTGTTTTTTTTCAAAATTGTCGCTCTTTTTTTGTTTATAGCGCAAAAAATATAAACCGCAGAGGTGATCAAATACCACCAAAAGAAAGCTCTATTTGTGGGGAAAAAAAATTATGAAAATGAATTTGGGTACAACGTCTCATGCCCGCTCAATTCTCATTCAAAGTGTGACAGCGCTGAATGCTGAAAATTGGCCTGGGCAGGAGGGGGGTGAAAATGCCCGGTATGGAAGTGGTTAAAACACATGCACCAGGAAGAGTCACCTGCAGTAAAAATTTGATGAATGTCGGATTCTCCGTTTTATAAATATACCCCATTTTTCATATACAGTATTTAGTATTGCAAAATGTAAGAAATTTTGCAAAGAGAAAATGTACGTTTTATCAATAACAAACATACATCTTTATTTAGACAATTTTATAAAAGCAGAACAATATTTCAAATCAAACCAGTGGCGGTTGGGACATGCAGGAGACATACAGGGGGGATGGATGAAGCATGCCATGCAGGACATACAGGGTTTAATTTCACCATAGTGGTACTGGTAAGCATTACGCTAATGGGACAATAATGATAATTGTGCCTGGAAGGATAATGGCAAATTACCTCCTATGTAAACCATATAACATTTACAGATGGTGATTCTTTGGGAACATTCCAAGGCCTATTCCATAGCCTCCGGGGTCTGGACAATGCCACCTGAGAAATCGTACATCCCCAGATACAGAATTGAACAGTTGTACAGAAATTAGAAGATGGCCCTGTCCAGGTGAGGAAATAGGGAGTTGGTTTGGCCCATTTTAAAGCTTGAAAAACACCAACACTAACCCATGTTTTATCCAATTATTCCCTTCACCAACAGATGTACGTGATGTCCAACTACACTATATTACCAGAAGTATTGGGATACCTGCCTTTACACACACATGAACTTTAATTGCATCCCAGTCTTAGTCCTTAGGATTCAATATTGAGTTGACTAAACCTTTGCAGCTATACTAACTTTAACTCTTCTGGGAAGGCTGTCCACAAGGTTTAGGAATGTTTATTGGACTGTTTGACCATTCTTCCAGAAGCGCATTTGTGAGGTCTGATGTGGACGAGAAGGCCTAGCTTGTAGTCTCTGCTCTAATTCATCCCAAAGGTGTTCTGTCAGGTTGAGGTCTGCACTCACTGCAGGCGAGTCAAGTGCCTCCACCCCAATCTCACTCATCCGTGTCTTTGTGGACCGTGCTTTGTGCACTGGTGCACAGTCATGTTGGAAGAGGAAGGGGCCATCCCCAAACTGTTCCCACAAAGTTGGGAGCATGAAATTGTCCAAAATGTCTTTGTATGCTGACGCCTTAAGAGTTCCCTTCACTGCAACTAAGGGGCAAAGCCCGACCCCTGAAAAACAACCCCACACCATAATCTCCCCTCCACCAAATGCTTTGGACCAGTGCACCATGCAAGGTTTATAAAGACATGGATGAGAGACTTTGTGGTGGAGGAACTTGACTAGCCTGCATTGAGTCCTGACCTCAACCTGATAGAACACCTTTGGGATGAATTAGAGCAGAGACTCTGAGCCAGGTCTTCTCGTTCAGGCTGGGTTCACACTGCAGCACGCTCCAGCTCACAGCAGGAGTCTGGTGCATCCCCATTCACCACTTTGGGTCCGATTTTAGCACAAAGTTTTGGCTGAATTCGGACCTGGAATGGACCAACAGACACACAGGACTCCTGTGCAATTCGCACCAGAGCCCCTGTGGAGATGTGTGAACCGGCGCCATAGAGAGCCAGTAACAAATTCGCAACAGTGTGAACCCAGCCCCAACATCAGTGCCTGACCTCACAAATGCGCTTCTGAAAGAATGGTCAAATATTCCCATAGACACACTCCTAAACCTTGTGGACAGCCTTCCCAGAAGAGTTGAAGCTGTTATAGCTGCAAAGGGTGGGCCAATTCAATATTGAACGGACGAAGACTGGGATGCAATTAAAGCTCATGTGCGTGTAAAGGCAGGTGTCCCAATACTTTTGGTAATATAGTGTATATGTAGATAGGGGATTCCACCTGAGCAAATTTTCCTCACATACATTGCAAGTTGGGGACACCTGTAATAATTCTAATAAGCAGTTGATTTTACGTTGTAGTCTCTGCTGTCTCATGCGCCCCCATACCCGCCTTTGGTCCGTAGCTGATGTCCTTCATTTGCATTAACCTGTTTTTTTATTTAAGTACCAACTTATGTAAATAAAGTAACATTGATTGTAACTAAAACTATGATGCTTACACTTCATTTATGCAGACATCCGTTTTAAGCTCCTGAGGAAGCGCTTTTTTAGCGCAAAACTGGTTGAGCGGATATTACCTACTATGGGCTGCAGCAATCCCCAGCTGATTGTTACTGTATAGATTACCTATTGGTGTTGTTTGCAATTATAACTTTGTGTCGGGGCAGTTAGCAAGCCCTATGGGTGAAATTAATATACATACAATTTTTTATATAGGTTTGATTTTAAATATTGTCCTGCTTTTATAAAATTGTCTAAATAAAGATGTATGTTTTTGTTTTTTTTGATAAAACATATGTGCCTGAAAAATCTATTTTCTCTTTGCAAAACTTTTTCGTTTTTATAGGACGTGGCACAGTATATTGTACTGGTGTCCACAGTGCCACCCTGTGGTGACACTTATTACTTAGTCTATCTAATTAGTTGCTGCAAAATGTATTTATTTTAGTAGATGCCATCATCAGTGCCACCTCATGAGTGCCAATCAATACTGCCTCATCAGTGCCCGTCAGTGCAGCTTAATCAGTGATCATCAGTGAAGGAGAAAACATACTTACTTGCAAAGTTTTGTAAATAACAGAAAAAACAAACAAATACATGTTTTTTTTCTCCAAAATTTGGGTCTTTTTTTATTTGTAGCGCAAAAAATGAAAACCCCCAGTGGTAATCAAATACCACCTAAGGAAAGCTCTATGTAAAAAAAAAAAAAATTGTTTGGGTATAGCATCGCGTGCAATTGTCATTCAAACTGCAACAGCGCTGAAAGCTGAAAATTGGACTGGGTAGGAAGGGGGAAAGTGCCCTGTATTGAAGTGGTTAAACAAGCTGAAGTTAGAAGCTGATTGGCTTCCATGCACAGCTGCACCAGCTTCTGAGTGCACCAGTGTTAGGAAATCTACCCCAAAGTTTTTCCTTGCTAAGCCGATTTTGTTTTATATGTCTGTGTCCCTGTTGGAGGGATTTTCCCTCACTCCTTATCACAGTGACTACCCTCTTTAAGACTGGAGGTACAATGATCAGTCTGAACCTGGTCCAGTGCTCTGAAGCTACTTCAAGCCACCATTGGGTGTAACAAGTCTATAGAACGGTCAGTGCATTCATCCATGTCACATTTAATAAATCAGGCAAGCATTGCTTTTTTTGCAAATAGTTAATATCTTTGTATATAACCGAATTGCATCAAATAATCTTAAACATCTACTTTGTTTACAGTAATTTTACAGCAATATTAACATATCAGTTAAATAATAGAATTAAACTTTAGCTAGATATAAAGATAAGGCCTCCATTTACACCAAAATCAAAAGACGTATTGAAACTTTATACAGTAGCAAATTACATGTTATTGAGACAATTCCTAGAGCATTAACCATAAAATGCAATATTTAAAAATGGCTACATCATTCAATAACAGTTCCTCAGAGCAACGGCTTTTATAATATATTGCTTAGTTTTATACAAAGCCTAGCTTATAGCATTTTGCTTATTATACATTGCTTGGGTGATAAGGTTTATCCAAGCCGACAGGTGTGTAACAGTCCCTGTTCCAGCAGGTACCACTGTGATGATCTGGGATGGAAGGCACAATAGGCAGATCACAGCATATCTCTTGAATTGCGGATGGCACAACAAAGGACCATACTGAAGATCATGCCAAAGATCTATGAATAAAAAAAATATAAATCATTTAGATATATATATATATATATATATATATATATAGAAAATACAACTACATTCTAACAGGTAAATATTACACAAAATAACTTTCTAAAGTGCATTTAAATTTAAAAACAAAAATATCATTTAAAGCCGTTCAGCAGTCCTTAAATGCAGTGGTTACGATAGCTTTAATTTTCCAGGCTAAAGCCTAGTACACACAATCAGAATATCATAGGAAATATACCGCTTTTGAATTGATCGTAGGATAATCTGATCGTTAGTACACAGCTTTCGAGAGACGATCAGGATAGGTCGTGTGAAATTATCCGATTGGAAAAACACAAAAATTATTCTCGTATGATACCAAATTGTACAATTTTCCTTTAATCAGTGCAGCATTTGTCCGAAAATACAATACGTTACATCACTTCCAAATTTTGTATTCTGTCGTACAAGAATTTTTGCAACGTTAGTAAACACTTCATTTTTTAAGTGAAACTGGCATGCAAAAAAACAAAACGGACGGCCGTTTGTACAATAATCTCATCGTGTGTAATAAAGCTTAAGAACATTTTCAGCAAGTATAGAAAAATACAGTACATACTGATCTTGCAAGAAATGCAGTGTCCTGACCATGTGAGATGAAAAGAAAGAACAAACTGCTTTATCTTTCTTGTGTAAACTACTAGTCCCATCAATCCAACATGCAATGGAGATAAACTAAAGCATAAAGTCCAGACTGTGTGGCAACTATGGATCCCTCTCAAGATACAGTGGAGCAATGAGTGTAGACACACTGGACTGGAAGTGTTTTATTTGCAGGATTACCAGAGGTAAAAAAGGGAAAAGGCTTGAACAATTAAAACTAATGCAGATACACAGCCAGGACTGGTAAGCTACAATATATCTAAATGTATGTTGCGTTTGAGTTTAGATTCTTTTTAACCACTTGCCGACTGCCCTATAGCAGTTTTACTACTACAGGTCAGTGGCTATGCGCAGGATCACTTGTATATATATATATATATATATATACACGTGATCCCGCACTTTTGCGTAGGGTCATGGGGAACCCTATCTCAAGAGTCCCTTGGGCACTTAAAACCAATGTCAATTGTGGGGCTTGAGCAGTGAGGAAGGAAGGGAACCTGTGCTTCTCCATTTTTTTTCCCCCCAATTCTTTATTTCCAGTTTAGGAAAGGTCGCATGTACTCACAGTTCCACTCGCAGGTGGGGCACACTTGCATAATAAGGCACAGTGAAACAATTATATAACATGAACAAAGAAATTTATATCAGTTTGCCAAACCAGCTCAAAGAGCATGTGTAGATTAAAAACATGCCCAATATTAATCCATAATAAAGAGTGTACTGTAAACTAAAATTGCAGAATGACATTTTTTATTTAGTTGAGGTGTTGTAGGGGAAAGTTAACTCAGGATTATGAAATGGATAGAAGGGACTAAGGAGGAAAATGTGGATGAACCAAGAGTTGGGAGAAGAGAGAAAAAAAGGGTGATTTTATTACATATATCAGTGACTTGTAGATATAATATGAGTTAAAGGTCTCAAGGTAAAATCCCCCTGGGAGGGGGTAGAGAGATAAGCAAAAGGGTGCATTAGAGCCTAAACTCTCAACCAGTCATGCTAAGCGATTCCTTAAAAAGGATGTAGACAGGCCTTAATGGAACGTGTGAAGCAAGCTTTCTATCCCTCCTCAACTGTAGACTGAAAAGCTGCTGCATAATCAGAGAAAACCCTTTATTGAATCCAGTAGAAGCAGTTTTTTTAGTTTTTTTATTTCTGTTTTGTCTTTCAGAGAGGAGGTCAGATCCTTCATGTGCATGATGTTGTTTATTTTGGAGTACCATTGGCTTATAGTGGGCAGATTGGGTTGGTTCCAGTTACATAGGATACAGGCCTTTGCTGCATTAAGGAGATGGATAAATAAAGATTTTTTTATTTCTGGATTTGAGAATAGGCATGAGGTGAAGTAAACAAGCTGCCAGATTATTTTCAAGGTATATGCCTGTAAAATGGAAGAGTACAGGTAGGATCTGGGACCAGAATTTTTGGATAATAGGGCAGTTCCACAAAATATGTATAAGGTCCCGTGAGGAGCTTTACATCTCAAGCACCTGCCATGAGTGTCTTTATACAGTATATGCAAGCCAATATCGAAGGGGTCCTGTACCACCTGGTCATGATTTTATAATGGAGTTCTTGAAATTTGTTACAGATGGATGACTCGTGAAAAGAAAATTACGTGTTCTCTTTGCTGTTCTGTGAAGGACCTTTGTAAATACTTTCCCCATTTTTGCAGAAATGATTTTGGGGGGGGGGGCAGTTTAAGTTTCAAAAGAAGTGATGTGAGGTAGACATTGTGCCGTTTTTGGTCCTTCCGAAGAGCAAAGATCTTTGAATCCTAGTTGGGAAAGATCTGGTATTTGCCTAGTGTCTAGCACGGAACTGACTCTTGAATCCAAATAATATAAAATGTTATTGTTTCAACAGAAAGAAGTTAGGGTGTCCAATGATTGGGGTCATTGGCAAAGGGTAGACTGGAATTCCCCATTTCTTCATTAAAGGGAGAAAAGCTTTCAGAATAGATCCAATTAATGGATGATATTTTGCCTGGCATTGCTCTGGCAGACCAGCCCACAGGGCTCCCTCTATAAGGATGGGTAGATAATCTTGTTCGATGGAAATCCACAATATAGATTGTTTATTACAATGCCAGTCCGTAATACAGGCCAAGTGTGTGGTGGTGTAACAACGGACGGGATCTAGAAAACCTACTCCCCCATTACAATACATCTTTACGGTTTCAGGAAGATGCTCTTCCTTCATCTGACCTGACAATCCTGGATGGACGCCAAAAGGACACTTTCAGATTTTACTGGAATTTGAAAAGGTAAATATTACTTAAGTTAAAATCGAACAATAAAATAATCTTAAACATGACAAACTAGTTAGTGGTCCGAGGGATCCCTGAAACCAGTTCTCCTAGGAGGGGGTTACCACCTTCTTGCCCCTTTTGGTGGCAGGGGTAGATGGTACATAGGCCCCCCATGCCAACACCACCTAGAAGCCAAGAAACATGCAGGCTGTGATCAACGTAGCAGGGGGACTGCATGGCTGATACGATCTTGTTATGGGAGTACCATCTACATGCGTTGTGTGTTGTGCTGGGCTTGTTTGCTCTTTTGCTCTGGAAGTAGGTCCTGTTTTTTTTTTTATGTAAATGCTGGAAAAAAAAAAAAACACAGCATGCAACCTCTCCCTCCCAAAATGAACCAGCAGAGTAAACTAGGCACGAGGGCTGCCTACCTGGTACCTTACAGCCTTTGCACTGCAAAATTCCAGGTCCTGCTACTACTGCACAAGGATGGAGATGATGGAGAAAGTAAAAGTGTAGTTTTCTGGTGGAGCCAGGATAGACTTCCCTGGTGAAATGAATTTTCCAAGATCACATAGGGTGGTGGTCTGGGGTAATATAAAGGGTTCATCAAGGACTTTAAAGTATTGACCTTTTTTTAAACATTTATTCTAAAAATATTACTACATATTCTACAAATGTTTACCTGTTTTTTAATGAAACTATTTAAAAGAGAATATATTTCCTACAGTAGAATCATCTTGGCAGATAATGTCTACGTTATTTACTTAGAAGCCAGCTGTGTAGTTATTTTAGTGCATTTAAGAGCATGAAAGGATCATAATTCCGTTTAATGATTTGAAATGAGTGCACCTGTTTCTGCGCTCTAGCAGATTACATGTTTCTATTCAATATGGAGGAATGATCTATGTAGTCATGACGCTAAAAACAAAACATGAGTGTTTAAAGGAAACATTATATTGGCATTTCTTATCAAGATGAGTGGCTGACTGCAACCTGAAGTATTAGATTACATGGATGGATTAATTGTACCCAAAATGCAATAAACTTAATCTGAATTAAAAGGCAAAAAGGTTACGTACATGGAAGTCAGTTAATGTTTTACGGTAAGAAAGCACTCTGGGGGGAATATTACAAGAGGAGATACAAGGAGTTATAAGCCCAACATTCACCAAAATATTTTTTGATCAGCATTCACTTTATGTATCAAGCCAAACTAGTGAACATTCACCCATCATTTGGCAAGTAAACATGACATTTGGAAACACCTGTTTACAATAGGAAAAATATATTTTCTGTAACATATACCGTTCCTTACTTTAACTGGCAATTGCATGGTACCCAAACAAAATGTATATCATTTTTTTTTTACACAAATAAAGCTTTATTTTGGTGGTATTCACACACCACTGGGTTTTGTTAGCTTTTATTATATGAATGGAAAAGAAAAAAAAATAGAAAAAGAAAATATTTTTTACTTTCTACTACAAAACGTCTAAAAAAAACAATCTTCATAAAATTAGGCCAAAATTTGTTCTGCTGTCGTTGATATAAAATACGTGTATATTAATTGGTTTGTGTGAAAGCTAAATTGCCTACAAACAATGGGATATATTCTGGATTATTTTTTTATACTAGTGTAGCGCCCCTTTACTTTACAGGGGTGCTATGTACTTAAATTTAGGGGTTGTTCTGAGCTAGTAGCCAGGCTCAGACCACTTTGATTTGTTAGTACTCGCTTCTGCCTATGTGATGTAGCCTGATTTGCAGTTCCCTGTGGCCTGTAGGTGGCACTGCCATATCAGGTCAGGGTTGAACCGCGGGCGACATTGCTGTGCCCTAGGGTGTTCTCTCTGGGCGGCCGTGTGGTGGGCGTGGTTGGCCTGCTGTGCATTCTGGGAGGGGATACATAAGGGGCAGACGCCATTCTTTTGGGTGTGGAAGTCAGGAGTCTGGAGTGTGAGCGGTTCGCGCCACCCGGGCCTCCAGGCCAGGGGTGCGCGCGTGCATCGGTCTCAGGCACCTTTAGCCTGGGGCTGCAACTCCACTAGTAGGCCCAGCACCTTTGGCTGGGGCCTATCTCCAAAAGAAGAATCCTAGGGTGTCCGGGATAGGGTGGATCCGCTCTAAGAAGAGGAGACCGGGGGACGACCTTTCTGATGGACCGGTGAGAGTTTGCGGTGAAAGAGAGGTCTGGTTACCTTCTGGAGGGATTTAAAGATCCATCACAGGCCTTGCAACGTGCTACCACTGGCACCTGTCCTTGTGTTGCAATAGCTGACGAGTTTGGGACTTAAAGATTCTGTGGCAGAGGATCTCCCGATCGTATCTCTAGGAAACCTAAAGTTCGAACATCACTCCGGCTGCTAGGATCCGCTCTTACAGGGGACTATCCGGGCGAGCTAAACCTACTCGGGATCGAGTAGTGACTATCGTACCAGTTTGTGCCTGGACCTATCTCCCAAACCTTACTGTCCTTTCTCTAATCCACCTTTCCTGTCTGCTGAACTTGAACTTGCTTATAAAATAAACTCAGCGTTGGAGTTAAAGTGGTGTGGACATTGGCCTTCCTGGGGGAAAATAGAGAGTTGTCCCTATATTCTAGAAGATAAGAACCAGCCTGCTGGGATACCTTGCTGCAGGACCCAAAATTGTTAACACCGCTCAACCTCCTCAAACAGGAGGGTACGGGCATATAGCGCGGTGTGCCTTGACCTGCAAGTAAGCCAAAGGCAGGAAAAGGTCCGTGTGCTTCACGTGGGGGCTCATCCGGGATTCTGCAGCTATACCCCCCCATAAATGGAACTTTATTTTCCCGTGTGGTTCCGTGGAGGTCGGCCATTTTGGAGAATTTGAACTACGCCACTTGTGAGAGAAATGGAGGTACAGGCCTAACTGTATTTCTAACTGCGTAGTTTGTGGGTGTGTCTCAAAAATTGAAAAGCCAGTGAGGTACATGCAGTAAGAGGAAGGGGGAGGAGCCCCCACCAAGAGTGTGTTGCACGTGGTGTCTTTGGCGCCAAAGGACAGTACAGATTGGACTAGTGAGTAAGCAACATGTTTGCTGCCCCATGGATTCCTGTTTCATCGGGACCTCGTGTGTTCCCACCTGTTTTATCCATGGATGTTGCTCCACTAACTGCCCCGCTGACGGATACAGGGATCCAGCTGAAGTCTAGAGGCCACTTTGCACTTTACACGTGCAGAGATGCAGAAGCCTTGGGCATGATCTGTCCAAAGTGCCAGGGACTGGTGGTACAGCTTCGGCCCTTTGGAAGATGTACCCAGTGTGGAGAGTTCCTTTTCGAGGTGGATCAACCCACGGAAAAGCCCCGGGTCTACCGGGTAAACTGCCTTACAGGCGCTGCAACTCTGGAAGAGGAAACCTGTGCTCCCACAGCCATGCCCACGCGCACCACCGTGACTACAAAGGAAGTCAAAGAGGAAGTTCCGGTCGCCACGGAGCCTGAGACGGAGAACCCAGCGGATGCTGTCTCCGTAACAACTGAGACCTCTCTTCCACCTCCAAAGCGGAAGGTGGGCTATGTTAAAGCCTCCCGCGGCCGCGATCGAGGCCCACCTCAGCACCTACCCGAACCGGAGCTTCAAACCGGAGGGACCTCCAGGAGATCCACGTCAGGGGACGGTAAGGAGGCTGGGGACAATGCGGTACAAAGTTTGCCGGGGAAGGGAAAGAAGCTTGTGCCCCGTTCCATTGGGGATGTGCGGACAGCCAGCCCACGGGAACTTTTGCCCTCAGCAGGCAATGTGTCCATGTCTGCTAGAAATTGCCTGCCCGCAGACATGTATGACACCTCTGATATAGACTCATCTTCTGATGTGGGAGATGACTTTGCCATCGATGAGGTGTTTATCAAGAAGGGCTGGGATGGAATACCGGTGACTTCTCCCCGTAGCTTTCGGGAGGAATCGCCCATGGACTCTGGGGAAACCACACCCCAGCTGGAAGCCCCTACTCCAGCAGAGGGCCTTGTCTCCCTGCCCGCTTTACCTGCTCCGGAGCCCTCTAGGTCTTCTATTGTGGAGGCTCGTTCACCTTTGCGGCCACCTATGCCTCAGGTAGAGCCCATGCCATTAAAGAGGTCTCTGGATGCCATAGTCCTTCCTGGAGCGGGGGATCGGGCCACCATGCCGCCTTTAGCCCGGTTACAACGGCTTCTCAGCAAAAAGATTGCCATTGAGTACGGGTGGGAATACCAATACGTTCCCAAGGAACTACTCTTTGAGATTGAGGCCTACAGGGATCGGTGGTACTCTGACTTTGTTTGGGACTTTCTGAAAGTACAGAGAGGCCACCGGTACTTCAGATGTTCTGCTGTCATGGCAGATCGCTTCAAAGGATGCCGGGAGGACTGGACTCTGGGTCGGCACATTCATGCGGACAGGGTGATAATCTGTAATAAGGACAGAGACGAAGCTGTGTATTCCATCGAGACACTTGATAGAGACTGGAAAACTCTTGTCCTCCCAGACCCACACTATTACCTCTAGAGTGAGAACTTGTTTTTTTTCTTATTATTACTCACTCTAGAAACCAAACTGCCTGAATATATGACTTTGTCACTGCCAGGGAATCTACTCTGTTGAGGATCGGAGAGTTGTTCTGTGTTTTTTTTCTCTCCTCCTCAGCCAACGGAAAGAAAGTAAAAAAAAAAAGAACTAAACTTTGGGGTATATCTAGCTAGGGTCAAGGTTGAAAGTCGCCGTGTTCAAGATGGGGAATGTTCTATAACATTGATACATTTCCATGTGAGTTAGTACCAGATGTGATGACGGTTGCACTACCACCAGGTGGCGGTGATTTGCAGAACTTTAATGATCAACACATGCTAGGATTAGCAAAAATGTAAGCACTTAGTGGAGGGAGTTGTCTTTCCTCAGGGAGACAGCGCACTTCTTTTGTATAGCGGCTAGATAGGATGTTTTGTTTTGTGTGCTGTGTGTTTTTTTCCTCTCCCTCTGCAGGTGAACTACTAGCAATTCTGCTGGAGGATGGGTGGAGTGGTAGTTTAGAAGGGGGTGGAATATGTATATTATACCATGTAAAATGTGACATTGAGAATGGGATGTCAATGTTTGTACTCTATGTTATCTATCCCTTCCTCTCTTTTATTCCTGCCCTTCCCCATTTTATTGGTTCCGGCACAACAGTTCAAAATTTTGTACATAGTTCGGAAACAAATCTGCGCTTTCTCAGGCTTGAGGGGCGTGAATTTATTTCAGACACTGGGGACAGTGTCTATTTCAGAGGGGGGTGTATGTAGCGCCCCTTTACTTTACAGGGGTGCTATGTACTTAAATTTAGGGGTTGGTCTGAGCTAGTAGCCAGGCTCAGACCACTTTGATTTGTTAGTACTTGCTTCTACCTATGTGATGTAGCCTGATGTGCAGTTCCCTGTGGCCTGTAGGTGGCACTGCCATATCAGGTCAGGGTTGAACCGTGGGTGGCATTGCTGTGCCTTAGGGTGTCCTCTCTCGGCGGCGGTGTGGTGGGCGTGGTTGGCCTGCTATGCATGCCGGGAGGGGATACATAAGGAGCAGACGCCATTCTTTTGGGTGTGGAAGTCAGGAGTCTGGAGTGTGAGCGGTTCGCGCCACCCGGCCCTCCAGGCCAGGGGTGCCCGCGTGCATCGGTCTCAGGCACCTTTAGCCTGGGGCTGCAACTCCACTAGTAGGCCCAGCACCTTTGGCTGGGGCCTATCTCCAAAAGAAGAATCCTAGGGTGCCCGGGATAGGGTGGACCCACTCTAAGAAGAGGAGACCGGGGGAGGACCTTTCTGATGGACCA
Source organism: Rana muscosa (assembly GCA_029206835.1). NCBI lineage: Eukaryota > Metazoa > Chordata > Amphibia > Anura > Ranidae > Rana > Rana muscosa. The sequence goes on along the minus strand of CM055117.1, from coordinate 477,036,942 downwards.
GTGAGAGTTCACGGTGAAAGAGAGGTCTGGTTACCTTCTGGAGGGATTCAAAGATCCAAAACAGGCCTTGCAACGTGCTACCACTGGCACCTGTCCTTGTGTTGCAATAGCTGAGGAGTTTGGGACTTAAAGATTCTGTGGCAGAGGATCTCCCGATCGTATCTCTAGGAAACCTAAAGTGAACGTTCGAGCATCACTCCGACTGCTAGGATCCGCTCTTACAGGGGACTATCCGGGTGAGCTAAACCTACTCGGGATCGAGTAGCAACTATCGTACCAGTTTGTGCCTGGACTTATCTCCCAAACCTTACTGTCCTTTCTCTCATCCACCTTTCCTGTCTGCTGAACTTGAACTTGCTTATAAAATAAACTCAGCGTTGGAGTTAAAGTGGTGTGGACATTGGCCTTCCTGGGGGAAAATAGAGACTTGTCCCTATATTCTAGGAGATGAGAACCAGCCTGCTGGGATACCTTGCTGCAGGACCCAAAATTGTTAACACCGCTCAACCTCCTCAAACAGGCGGGTACAGGCATATAGCACGGTGTGCCTTGACCTGCAAGTGAGCCAAAGGCAGGAAAAGGTCCGTGTGCTACACTAATAATGGTGGCGATCAGCAACTTATAGTGGGAATCAACTATGTTTCCTGTGTGTGCTGCTTTTTACTGCAGATCGATTTGTTCTTTTTCCTGCTTTGCAGGGAAAAGAAAAAAAAAAGTGATCAGTCCCTCTGTAAAGAGCCCTGTATTATCAACACAGAACTCTGGGTTGTGATTTGACACAGCTGATCAACAGGTCCCAGCCATGAATCATTTGCTGGGATCTGCTGACAGTTTCCTGCTGTGTCAAATCACAGGGGAGTAGGTGGGTGGGACCATGAGCTCAAAACCCTAAAACAGGCAGACAACCCGTCACAGTATATGTACTGTGACGGGTTGTCTTCTCAAGTGGTTAATTACCAATGGTATTTGTAATATGCAGCATTGGGGGGGGGGGGGGGGGGTTAATGTACTGCCACTGCTGGTCACTGATGCATTGGTGGCTGACCAGTGACAGTTAATTAGTCCTGATACTGATGCCAATAAAGAAGCACAAAGGGGTTAATTAACTGTCACTGGTCAGCCAGTAATGCATTAGTGACCAGTGGCTGTACATTACCCCCCCCCCCCCCCATGCTGCATATTACAGAAATTAAAAATGGTGTTGATAATTAATGTCCCCTCAGCCTCCTCCCCTCCCACAATCAGATCCAGATAGTTAATTTAAAAATCTGCTGCAGATTAATATATGAACTGTCTGAATCTGATTGGAAGAGGGGAGAAGGCTAAGGGGAGGTTAATTACCAATGCTATTTAATATCTGTAATATGCAGCATGGAGGGGGTTAATGTACTGCCACTGATCACTAATGCATTAGTGGCTGATCAGTGGCAGTTAATTAACCCCTTTGTGCTGCTTTAGTGGCACCAGTGTCAGGATTAACTGCCACTGCCTAATGCATCAGTGACCAGCAGTGTCAGTACATTAACCCCCCCCCCCCCATGTTGCATATTACAAATACCATTGGTAATAAACCAGTTGAGAAGACCCGTACATTACATGCTGTATATTACAGAAATTCAAAATAGGTAGCATTGGTAAATAATGTCCCCTCAGCCGCCTCCCCTTCCCCAATCGGATCCAGACAGTTCATTTGCAGTGCTTAGTTCTCACTTTTGATATACACACTTAGTTGGTTCCTCCTCGGCGGCTCCTCTAGGTTGCAGGCGCAGCTTCGGCAGCAGCTCTCTATGCTCCTCCCATCCCTCCTCCGGCCATGAGTGACGTCACGCTGCCGTGACAGGACTATGAAGCAGCGCCTTCATAGGGGGAGTGAAGTGCTGACAGGGAAGGGCTGGTGCAGTGACGAACTGTCTAGGCTTGTGCCAGAGTGCACTCGGCACATTACAGTAAAATGTACCGACAGTTTCCATAGATGATTAGCAGTGCTGGCTAGTGTGTACTGTGCACTTCACTTGCGCCCCCCCCTCCAGCAAATTGTACCCCCCAGGGTATCCTCCCCTTCTGCCCCTGCCTTGTACCGGCCTTGACTTCAATCACTATAAAAGTGACTTGTGCACTTAAACAATGTTGTCAAATTCAAAAAGTTCATCCACATATCAGTGCTAATCAACCACCACCTCTTAGCAGCTACTTCAACGGACCTCCACCACACCAGTAAGCAAACAGGTCGCTTACCAGATGGTTTGGCCCTACCAGCAAGGCCCCTAGTGTATAAGATTTCCTATCATTTGTGCCAGGTCTTGCCACAAAGAGTTAATCCAGCTCTGAGCAATCCTCTTTTATTGTTCAATGAGATAAAACGGACAAACAGAGAAAAACCTTTGTCCGTTCCGCCCCCTTGCTTTAAGTGACAGGTTATTTACATATCTCGTGCACTAGCTTTTTTAATTCCCACCCCCACTCCTTTTCTGAAGTCATGTGATTACTTTTCTGGATTTTGACTGGATGTTAGTGATCATAGCAGAAGGAATCCACAGGAGAAAATTCATGTTGACAAGGGGAGTGTAGAGGTGGGCGGGGAGTCTACTGACATCACGCCTCCACCCACCGAGCTCCAGACAACAGATCCACCCACAGAATCTGCAGTTTTTCAGTTCTTATAACAGACAGAGGGGAGACATTTGACAGGTAAGGATACATGCAGGAGGTATCTATATCCTTATAGATCAGCACTATGGCAGTAGTTTAGAAAGGATGAGAGTGGGTTTACATCCACTTTAAGGATTTATGTACTATCTTTTTTTTCATGTGCTAATGTGATTGCGGTTGCTGTGTGGACATACACACATACAGCTGATACTGAGGTCTTCTGAGGTCTGATTACCCATGGCATAGTTTATCTTCACCAGAGGCCAGTGTCAGTGGATTGACATTGCCAGAGAGATAAAAGCAAGTGTGTTTGGGCCTTGCTGGTGATAGCAAATCTGGTATGCAACTCATTTGCTCACTGGTGTGGTGGAGGTTCATCAAAGTAGCTACTAAGAGGCGGTGGTTGATTAGCACTGATATGTGAATTAATTTTTTGAATTTGACAACTTTTGCACAAGTCACTTTTATGGTCATTTAAGTGGAAGCAGCGGAGAAGGGGTTGCACTAAATCCGCTCCCCTTCCCCATTATGAAATTTTACACTATATAATATTTTTGCAGTTTATGTTATATATTTTGCACAATATATGGGATAGAGTCGTGTTTGTTATTTGTAAAAATAGGAGGATAAACACTTTTGTTGTTTCGACCAATACTTTACAATCTATATGTATTAAATTAGTACCCATGTGGCCTCCAGTATTGGGGGCGGACCAAACGGGCTTTGCAAGTTAGGCTGAATGAGTACATAAGTAACATCAGAAAGGGCTTTAAGAACCATTCAGTCTCCAGACATTATGCGACTACACACAATAGAGACCCCTCTAATATGATTTTTTTTGGGCATTGACAAATATACTCCACATCAGGGAGGAGATCTTCAAGTTGGAGATGAAATGGATCTATAAGGTCAAGTCCTTTATCCCACATGGTTTACATACGTATGTTGATGTGCATGCCTTTTATTAGACAATTCATAAAATATCCCCCCCTCTCTTTTCCTTTCATCACACTCCCAGTGATAGCCAAATATAAAATGTAATCTAGTCTGCAATCTTATCCTAGTCTCTTGTTCAAATTTCCTTTGTTGCCATATTAAGTTTTGACCACTAGATTACAATATCCTGATGGCCTGGGGGCTCCACTGGGGAATTTAGATAGGTCTTCCGGTATCGTTAGATTTATAAATCTCAATTTTAATAGATCGTTTTTTGGCATGACACCCATATTGATGGCGGCTTTCAATCTAACTGTGCGGTCTGTTTACCCGTGCCTGCCTATGAATTAGCTGTAAGAAAAGGAATCATATAGATTATGAACAGGCATTATTTAAATCAAGACTTGGTCATTCTTTGGATGGATGCTTTCCAGTCTTAAGTGGCTGGGAATTGGATGGAGGCTTGGTTGCCGTTTAGCAAGGCCAGCCTGCAGCTCAGATCAAGGCTTGATCATATATTATGTCTATATACAGCGATGGCGCAACATGGCGCCCGTGCCCCGGATGACGCCATATGTGATGAAATGCGTAGGTTGGAGCAACGTGCTGATGTCATCGCGTGTTCTCATTCCCAGAATGGCCGGTGCAGATTTTTCTTATAGAGCCATTTACAATTTATGGATATAGGTGCAATAATACATTTTAATAAGTTGAGTCAAAAGGTTTTACACTACTTCGAGCATTTTCTTTCATGTTTTTAGGGATGAGCCTATTGGGATGATGCTGGGATGATCATCACTGTCTAAACATCTGCCTCTGAGGGCATCCTTTAGAAACACTCCTGGAAGACCCTGGCCGGGTTGTTTTGCCACATGCTTTGCTGACCTTTTAGAGAGTCTTATGAAGCTGGTAAGCCTGCATTCTTCCCATAACAAGGTGGTGGTGTCACAGCTTCGATTTTTTTAAAAGGGGATGGATGTCCACTGTACACATGGATCTTTTTTGAGGATTTTGGAATAGGATCCTTTTACCCACTTTTCACAAACTTTCTAACTGCACTGCACGGATTAGACCAGGGGTGTCCAACCAGCAGCCCGGGGGCCACATGTGGCCTGCGGAGCCGTCTGATGTGGCCCAAGACCTCCTAATCTGGGATGGAATAGAATACTGTTATTAAAGGTCAGTTTTATTACTAAAATCACAGTGTATATATATGGGCATATCTGTTCTGCAGTGGTTACTGGGTTGCTTTTTAAACTGATCCGCAGGTGCAGAGCAGTTTACCTGCCCTGAGTCATAGACTTCTGTTATTACCTGCGAGTTTGGTGAGCTTTCTGAAAGTGCACCAAACCTGCAGAATATAATAGAAGTCCAGTGGTGCGGGTACACTGCAGCGCATCTGTGTGAAAGCAGCCTTGGGCCCCTTTCACACGGTCAGTCCGACCCAATTGGACCCTTCATTCACTTCTAAGGAGTGGCAGATGTAAACCGACTTGTGTCCTACCTCCAATCCAATCTGCAAAAAAAAAAAGTATAGTGGGATGTGTCCGTGTCCGCTCTGCATATACAGAACAGACACGGACCTGTTCGCTGTGCTCTGCTTAAGTACCTGTTTATGGTGCTCAGTTAATGCCTGCCCCGGCACGGTGGCCAGGCACTATAGCATTGTTTATAAGACCAGGGGGCCATCGAGCACCAGTAGGCCTGCTTGCCTTATGGGAAAGGAGGCTGCTTTAGGCAAAGAACACAGACGCTAGCTATAGTGCCTGACCACTAGTGCTAGGGGTAGGCATGACCAATACAGGTGGTCCCCTAGTTACAAACATCCGACTTACAAACGACTCCTACTTGCAAACGGAGGGAGACAACAGGAAGTAAGAGGAAATCTACCCCTAGGAAAGGAAATTCACTCCTGTAAAGCCGTGTACACACGATCGGTTTTACCAATGAAAACAGTCCGATGGACTGTTTTCATCGGACGAACCGATTGTGTATGGGCCCCATCGGTCTTTTTTCCATCGGTGTGAAAAAATAGAACATATTTTAAATTTATCCGATGGGAAAAAATCCGATAGCAAAATCTGATCGTCTGTGTGGAAATCCATCGGATAAAAAACCCACGCATGCTCAGAATCAAGTCGACGCATGCTCAGAAGCATTGAACTTAATTTTTCTCGGCTCATCAGAGTGTTTTACGTCACTGCATTTGAAACGGTCGTTTTTTTGACTGATGGTGTGTGGGCAAGACTGATGGAAGTCAGTTTCATTGGATATCCAATGGAAAAAAACATCGGATTAGAGTTATTATGGGAAAAGGGTCCCTCAACCCATGCTTTATCACCAAGGCTTGTTTCCAAAACAACCCAAAATGTTCTAAATCCAATTGTCATTGGGACAGAAAGTGAGGTGAAATCTTCTGATCAGGGGCACAAACAGCAAAACAAACATTACAGGGGTGTTAACCTTTTGGCTGAAGCCACACTTAAAAAATGTACCTGTTCCGACTTACAGATTCAACTTAAGAACAAACCTACAGACCCTATCTTGCTTGTAACCCAGGGACCGCCTGTACAGGTTCTACACTCCCATGGTTAACTTTTTAATATTTTTTTTTTTAAGTAAACAAAACAAAACAAAATACAGAATGTGCCCCCCCCCCCCTCCCCAGAGCTAACAAGTCAGTCACGTGGGCTGGTATCCCCATAGCAAAGGAGTTATGTTGACACCGGCCTACATGCTCTTCAGTATTTGAGATGAGCTTCCTCAAAAAACAGCCCCTTCCCCCCAGGTGTCTGCTTCTTAGATGGTGTTTACAAATAAAGGGGCTAATGTGCCACCTACCTGTCCACTATGTTCTCTTGGACCTTAACCAATTCATCCTTGCAGATATGGGTGTAAAATGTATATAAACACACCACACATTGTAAAAAATACTTAAAAAACCCCCATAAAGGTGTCCTGCAGTGGGCAGGATCTCAAAGGCAGGATGAACAGGGAAAGGAAGGGCTGCCCAGAGAACTTTGGGGAAACAGTTTCCTGTGACATCACTACCAATAATTGCTCTGGTGACCATTTTCACTTGGTCTGAAAGTGAGGGAAAATTCTAAATTTTAGGTTGTGCCCAGAAGAGGAATAGAACAGGGGGAAATCTTCCAAAGGAGACAACTGTTTAAGAGGACATTTCCCTTACTTTTGGAGAGATGTCCTCTCACTTCTTCTTGTGTTTATAGTATGATAACTGTTCCTTACTCTATTCAAAAGAAAGAAAAAGGGTTACTATACTTTATTATGTAGCCGATTTTCATTCTGATCCTATGGTTTCCATACTTTTTAACTGAGCCAGTACAAGAATGCATACCTGAGGGTCTGTCTTGCTATGTTACCAGGGCTTTTTTTCTCAGAAAATAGGTGCAGGAACTCAATCACGACCCCCCCCCCTCCCCGAAACCCCCTCACACACACACACACACACACACACACACACACACACACACACACACATACCCTCCCAAACCTCATCACATAGTGAAATTTAACCACACTATTAACCCACTAACAGTGGAAGGGACTTAAGGGGCATTAAACACCAGGAGTGCATTACATACAGGGTGTAGAGTTCGGGTGCACTACAAAGAGTGCAGAGTTCAGCCTTCTTCCACAGCCGCTTACCTCTGCATCCCCCATCCACATCCCACTTTCACCCATCCTCAGCTCTGACCTCTCCATGCAACCCCCCCTTCCTTAAAAGCTCCACCATCGTCCACACATCTTACTTTTGTTGCTTTATTAAACTGAAGCACCCAGCCGGCTCTAGTACCTCCACTGTAGGTGACTTCTGTGTTCGCAGGTGATAGTGGTAGGCAGAGAGCCAGAGGTGGTGGAACCGAGTTCCACCAAGTTCCAGCTGAAAAAAAGTCCTGTATGTTACATATTTGTCCTCAGCCAATGACTCAAAGTATAGAAACCTGAGGATCACTGTTAGGAACCTTTAGAAGATGGCATCCCATATGTTCCCTAAATTACTGGCTACCCAAATAGTGTATGTGTCTTTATTATAACATAAATAATAGATACTAGGTGCTTCCAGTATGCTGTTCCCGTTCTCATCTGGGACACCTACTCTCTCAAACCCCTCCTCTCATTCTCTGTATTTTGTGAAATTTCTTTTGCCACTCCGGAAGCAATTGGGCTAGTTGAGCAGCAGTCACTGATAATTTCCACTCTCCCTGCAGAATGATATACAGTACAATTCACACAATTAAATATACACTACATGCTACTTTATTTCCGGTGGCAAAGCAGAAGAGTGTGATACACATCATACTTTGTGAACAGTGCTTTATTCTCAAGGAGGGTAAGAAGCATTTACAAAGTGGCTTCAATTGAAATGGAGAGTAATCAAGATTGCTTTGGTGGTACTCCATTTTTCCTGCAATTTATGTTTTGTTTCTCTAGATGTCAGCATTGCCCAGAAAATGATCTGAATTACTGTGTGTTCTAAGCACAGAACACATAACAAAAAAGTGATCTTGGTGGTAAAAGAAATATTATTAATACCTCCGTACTAACGCAAATACAAATAAACATGCTGATATTGACAATAGGTACAAATCATGTATTATACAGGTTACTGCCAGCTTCTAAATCAACTGTCTATAACTTCCTCTGCATTATTAATAATCTCCAGTACAATGTAACACTGGCCAACAACTTTTTTACAGAGATTGAAAAAGGCATTCTAAGTAGACTTTTTATGCTGAAATAAAAAATTAAATCAGATTTTTTTCTTATCAGGCTTACAGTTTTCTTTTAACTCAGGCAGGCCAAAGGCACACTCCCCTCATTCCTTCAACTGAATGAGGCCTTAGTTGGTGTACAGTTGATACATGCAATCATTTTGCTGCTCAATACTGCTGGAAATGTTTTAAAGGGGAGTTCCAGCCTTTTTTTATGTTTATTAAAAGTCAGCAGCTACAAAAAGTGTAGCTGCTGGCTTTTAATAAACATACAATTACCTGTTCCACTGTCCAGCGACGCGACGCCCGGAGCTCTGCTCCTCTCCCCCCCTTCTCCGCTGGCGCCTCCATTCATAGTGTGGGCACCCGGCCGTGACAGCTTTCGGCTTCACGGCCGGGCACTCACTGCGCATGACGTATCGCCTAGGCAACCCCAGGGCGGAAGGAGGAAGTGGGACAGGAAGTCCCACTCCTACTGAAGCCCCCACTCCTCCCCCAAAAGAATTACATGCCAAATGTGGCATGTAAGGGGGCGAGGAGTGGATTAAGCGGAAGTTCCAAATTTGGGTGGAACTCCGCTTTAAGGCTCCTTCTTTGAGGCTAAAAAGTTTCAATTGTTACTATGTCAATACCAAAGATCTATAATCTTTTTTTTTTTTTTTCTAGAATTAGGTAAGCGCGGACCTCAAACAATGGCCCCTTGAAGATTAATCACACTCACTTTCAGCCATTGTTTTATTTGACATGCCCGTTCTAACCATATCTTAACCACTTAACGACCGCCCACCGCCGATTTACGTCGGCAGAATGGCACGGACAGGCAGAATCACGTAGATCTACGTGATCGCCTTTGTGCAGTTGGGGGGTCCATCCGGACCCCCCTTCACTGCAGTGAGCGGCCGTTAAGTGTTCGGGAGCGATCAGGCATGAGGGGGCGGCCGCTCGATTCCGCCCCCCCCCTCGCGATCGCTCCCGGCCAATGAAATTGCTTCCTCCGCCATGTGATGTAAACACAGGCTGGAGGAAGTGATGTCATCTCCCTCGCCGCGGTCTTTTCGTTCCCGGCGCCGAGGAGTGAAGACAGAGGTTAGTGCTCCAACAGTCCACTGACACGTAGGTACACATAGGCACACAAATCACCCCCCAGTCACCCCCAGATCACCCCCCAGGTCACCCCAAAGCCCCCAATCACAGTGTCACTGATTGCAGTGATCATTTATTTTACTGATCACTGCATTTAGTGTCATCTGTGATTGTAAAAAGTTGCAAGGCAGTTAGGATTAGGCCCCTTTAGGTCCAGGGTAGCCCCCTAACCCCCCTAATAAAGGTTTAACCCCTTGATCACCCCCCAGGTAACCCTTTCACCCCCTAACTTCAGCGTCACTAAGCGATTGTTTTTCCGATCGCTGTATTCGTGTCGCTGGTGTTTTAGATAGGCAGTTTTTTTTTTTTTAGGTTCGCCGCAGGTTTTTATTGGTGTCAGGTACCCCCATATTTAACCTAATAAAGGTTTTAACCCCCTGATTGCCCCTAGTTAACCCTTTCACCAGTGATCACCATATAAAGGTTACGGGTGACGCTGGTTGATTAGTTTGCTTTTTATAGCATCAGGGCACCCGCCGTATATAACCCAATAAAGGTTTAACCCCCCTGATCGCCCGGCGGGTGAGATCAATTAGGTTTTAGCGCCAGAGAGGGTCTGCGTCGCCCCAGGCAGTGTTAGGTTAGTGCCAGTAACGCTAACACCCACGCGCAAAGCATACACCCCCCTTAGTGGTATAGTATCTGATCAGATCTATACTAGCATCCCCAGCGGTTTAGGGTTCCCAAAAACGCAGTGTTAGCGGGATCAGCCCAGATACCTGCTAGCGCCTGCGTTTAGCCCCTCCGCCCAGCCCAGCCCACCCAAGTGCAGTATCGATCGATCACTGTCACTTACCAAACACAACACACATAACTGCAGCGTTCGCAGAGACAGGCCTGATCCCTGCGATCGCTAACAGTTTTTTTGTAGCGTTTGATATATTTGCTGACGACAGTCAGGTGCTTTTTTTCCTGTGAATCTTACTAGTGTACCCCTAAATTTAGAGCCCAAAATGGCAAGACGAAGGTACACTAGTAAAGAGGCCTACGAGATTCTGAGCATGACAGATAGTGAAGAGGAGGTCACGTATCTGTCAGATTCAGGCTCAGAATATCTTCCCGTAGAAGACAGTGACGTCAGCGGCCCCACGTCAGATAGCTCTGACAACGAAGTTGAGGTCCCTGCTAAGGTCAGGCGTACCCGATCCCCATCTTCTGAGGTTGTTGAGGAGCAAGAACCGCAGGTCTCTCGTATCATGGAGCAGAGTAGTACTAGCGCCGCTATTCCTTCTGGTGAACTGGCAAGCACCAGCGGCCTAGTACAGCCTGGACGTACATCCAGCACTGCAGTAACACTTGGTGACGTGGCGAGTCCCATAAGTGCAGTTCAAGCTGGCGAGGTGGCAAGCACAAGTAGTGTCCCGCTGCCACCAAGAAGACAAAGGCAGGCCCGTCGTGCCCATACTGCCCTTCCTGCAGAATTTGCCTATCCTGATTGGGTCCCCACCACTTCTGCAGAACCCGTACTTCCCCCATTCACTGCCCAACCCGGTATTCAGGTGGAAACAGCTGATTTTATGCCAATCGATTTTTATTCGCTGTTTTTCACGGAAGATCTCTATAGATCTATTGTGGACCAGAGTAATTTATATGCTGGTCAATTTATCGCCGCTAACCCCCAGTTGCCTAAAATTGCCAGAAATTGGAAACCAATTACGGTTTCCGAATTTAAGACCTTTCTGGGCCTTTCCCTCAACATGGGCACACATAAATTTCCGTCATTGCGTGCTTATTGGTCCACGCACCCAATTGACCACATGCCCGTGTTCTCTGCCTCCATGTCCAGGGCACGATACGAGCAGATTTTGCGGTTCATGCACTTCAACGACAATGAACTTTGTCGTCCACGTGGGGACCCTGAATACGACCGGCTCTATAAAATTCGGCCCCTCATAAACCACTTCAACGAACGTTTTGCAGCCTTGTTTACTCCCGATCAAGTTGTCTGCGTTGATGAGTCCCTGATTAAATTTTCTGGCCGCTTGTCTTTCAAGCAGTACCTTCCCAGCAAGCGTGCCAGATACGGGGTCAAGCTCTACAAGTTCTGTGACAGGGCAACAGGCTATGTAGTGAACTTTACGGTTTATGAGGGAAAAGACAGTCAGATTGAGTCGGTCAACTGCCCGGATTACATAGGGAGCGCTGGCAAGATAGTGTGGAACTTGGTGTCACCCTTATTCGGAAAGGGGTACCACTTGTATGTGGACAATTATTACACGAGCGTGCCACTGTTTAGTCACTTGTTTGATCATAAGATTGGAGCATGTGGCACCGTGCGACCTAATCGCCGGGGCTTTCCCCAGCGGCTTGTAGATGCCCGTCTTAGGCTGGGGGAGAGAGCCTGCTTGAAGTGTAATAACTTGCTCGCTATGAAGTGGAGGGACAATAAGAATGTTTTCCTTCTTACCTCCCTTCATGCAGACACGACAGTCCAAATTCGTACGGCGACTGGTGTTGTGGAGAAACCCCTCTGTGTCCACGAATATAACCAAAATATGGGAGGGGTGGACCTCAACGACCAGTTGATGGCGCCGTATCTAATTGATCGTAAGGCGAGACGCTGGTACAAAAAAGTGTCTCTATCATTATTCCAATTGGCTTTGCTGAACGCTCATGTGCTATACAGAGCTTCAGGCGGGATGTTATCTCTTCTAAAATTCCAGAATGAGATAGTCACAGAACTCCTGTATCCAGGCGGTTCTGCACCTCACCATCCCCAACCAAATGCAGTAAGCCGGCTGCATGAGAGGCATTATTCGTATGTCCTCCCGAGTACCCCTACCCAAAGCCACCCCCAAAAAAGATGTCGTGTCTGTAGCAAGCGCGGATTTAGGCGTGACACCCGTATTTTTTGTCCACTCTGTCCTGACAAGCCTGGTCTTTGCCAAGGTGAATGTTTTGAACGCTACCACTCAAAAGTGAAGTTTTAGCGTAGGGTACAGCATTTCACAGACTAGGACACACTTACACAGGGTCTCCCAAGATGCCATTACATTTTGAGAGACCCGAACCATTACAGTTGTAAAGTTACAAAAAAAAGTGTAAAAAAGAAAAAAAAAAACGTAAAAAACAAAACACAAAAAAAATATAAAATAAAAAAACCAAAAATAGTTGTCGTTTTATTGTTCTCTCTCTCTCTATTTTCTCTCTATTGTTCTGCTCTTTTTTACTGTATTCTATTCTGCAATGTTTTATCATGCTTGCTTTTCAGGTATGTAATTTTTTGTTTTCAGGTGCGCCATTCAACTGCAGCGCGGAATTATTTATCTTGACAGCAACAGCGTTTGCTCCCACGATACATAAAGCCGTGACTCCAACGCTGTAGGAGGTGATTTCACCACCACAGTTAAAAAAAAAGAGCATATATGCCGAAGCATGGGGGCAGCAGGGGCGGAGGAGCGATTTTGCTCCTAATGCCGCGTACATACGGTCGAAATTCTGACCGTGTGTACGCGGCATAACTTTTTTGCGGGAGGATGCCCCCATGCTTCGGCATATATATATTTTAGGCACAGGTTGCGTTAAAACATTTTTTTATTTTTTACTAGGTTTTGTTTTGGTATTTGCTTTGCAGGTATGGCATGGTAAGGTCTTACTGTTGTACTGTAATGTTACTTTGTTTTAATGTTAACCACCATTTGCTTAGCAGGTACGCCATTCAGTTGCAGCGCGGATCTATTTATCTTGACAGCAACAGCGTTTGCTCCCACGATACATAAAGCCGTGACTCCAACGCTGTAGGAGGTGATTTCACCACCACAGTTAAAAAAAAAGAGCATATATGCCGAAGCATGGGGGCAGCAGGGGCGGAGGAGCGATTTTGCTCCTAATGCCGCGTATATACGGTCGAAATTCCAACGGAGGCTTATCCGTGGAAAAGTCCGACCGTGTGTACGCGGCATAACCTTTTATGCCGCGTACATACGGTCGAAATTCCGACGAAGGCTTGACCGTGTGTACGCGGCATAACTTTTTTGCGGGAGGATGCCCCCATGCTTCGGCATATATGCCCATCATTAGAAGTGGGTGGATGAAGGGAGGTATTCTAATGGTGGGCATACCCACCAATCAATCTCTTTTTTTCGTTCAGCCAATAGGCTGTATGAAAAAAAAGATTACAATACATGTCCAACAAGGACCAGCAACATACTGGTATGTTGCTGGACTTTGAATGTTTATACCAGAATGATGCCTGCGGGTTTAGGTATCATCTTGGTATCATTCTTTTCAGCCAGCAGCCGGCTTTCATGTAAAAGCAATTCTAGCAGATAATTAGCCTCTAGACTGCTTTTACAAGCAGTGGGAGGGAATGTCCCCCCCCCGGATATAAAAAGCGCCATTGGGAAATTGGGAAAGCATTTTATCACACCGATCTTGGTGTGGTCAGATGCTTTGAGGGCAGAGGAAAGATCTAGGGTCTAACCCCCCAATTTTTTTCAAAAAAAGAGTACCTGTCACTACCTATTGCTATCATAGGGGATATTTACATTCCCTGAGATAACGATAAAAATGGTAAAAAAATAAAATATGGAAGGCACAGTTTAAAAATAAAATAAAAAAGTCAAATAAATAATAAAAAAATAAAAAAAAAAGCACCGCTGTCCCCCCCTGCTATTGCGCAAAGGCGAACGCAAGCGTCGGTCTAGCGTCATATGTAAACAGCAATTGCATCATGCATGTGAGGTATCACCGCGAAGGTCAGATCGAGGGCAGTCATTTTAGCAGTAGACCTCCTCTGTAAATCTAACGTGGTAACCTGTAAAGGCTTTTAAATGCTTTTAAAAATGAATGTAGTTTTGTCGCCGCTGCGCGTTTGTGCGCAATTTTAAAGCATGTCGTGTTTGGTATCCATGTACTCGGCCTATGATCATCTTTTTTATTTCATCAAACATTTGGGCAATATAGTGTTTTTTAGTGCATTAAAAATAAAAAAAGTGTGTTTTTCCCCCAAAAAATGCGTTTGAAAAATCGCTGCGCAAATACTGTGTGGAAAAAAAAAATGCAACACCCACTATTTTAATCTGTAGGGCCTTTGCTTTAAAAAATATATAATGTTTGGGGGTTCAACATAATTTTCTTGCAAAAAAAAATTTTCTTTCATGTAAACAAAAAGTGTCAGAAAGGGCTTTGTCTTCAAGTGGTTAGAAGAGTGGATGATGTGTGACATAAGCTTCCTAATGTTGTGCATAAAATGCCAGGACAGTTCAAAACCCCCCCAAATGACCCCATTTTGTAAAGTAGACACCTCAAGCTATTTGCTGAGAGGCATGTTGAGCCCATTGAATATTTTTTTTTTTTGTCCCAAGTGATTGAATAATGACCAAAAAAAAAAAAAAATGTACAAAAAGTTGTCACTAAATTATATATTGCTCAAACATGCCATGGGCATATGTGGAATTACACCCCAAAATACATTCTGTTGCTTCTCCTGAGTACGGAGATACCACATGTGTGGGACTTTTTGGGAGCCTAGTCGCGTACGGGACCCCAAAAACCAAGCACCGCCTTCAGGATTTCTATGGGTGTAAATTTTTGATTTCACTCCTCACTGCCTATCACAGTTTCGGAGGCCATGGAATGCCCAGATGGCACAAAACCCCCCCAAATGACCCCATTTTGGAAAGTAGACACCCCAAGCTATTTGCTGAGAGGTATGTTGAGTATTTTGCAGATCTCGCTTTTTGTCACAAAGTTTTGAAAATGTAAAAAAAGAAAAAAAAAAGAAAAATAAATGTCTTTCTTAATTTTCAAAAACAAATGAGAGCTGTAAAATACTCACCATGCCTCTCAGCAAATAGCTTGGGGTGTCTACTTTCCAAAATGGGGTCATTTGTGGGGGTTTTGGGCTATTTTGACATTTTATGGCCTTCAAAACTGTGATAGGTAGTGAGGAGTGAAATCAAAAATTTATGCCCTTAGAAACCTTGAAGGCGGTGCTTGGTTTTTGGGGTCCCGTACGCGGCTAGGCTCCCAAAAAGTCCCACACATGTGGTATCCCCGTACTCAGGAGAAGCAGCAGAATGTATTTTGGGGTGTAATTTCACATATAACCATGGCATGTGTGAGCAATATATCATTTAGTGACAACTTTTTGTACATTTTTTTTTCTTTTTGTCATTATTCAATCATTTGGGACAAAAAAAAAATATTCAATGGGCTCAACATGCCTCTCAGCAAATAGCTTGGGGTGTCTACTTTCCAAAATGGGGTCATTTGGGGGGGTTTTGTGCCATCTTGGCATTTTATGGCCTTCAAAACTGTGATAGGTAGTGAGGAGCGAAATCAAAAATTTATGCCCTTAGAAACCTTGAAGGCGGTGCTTGGTTTTTGGGGTCCCGTACGCGGCTAGGCTCCCAAAAAGTCCCACACATGTGGTATCCCCGTACTCAGGAGAAGCAGCAGAATGTATTTTGGGGTGTAATTTCACATATGCCCATGGCATGTGTGAGCAATATATCATTTAGTGACAACTTTGTGCAAAAAAAAAACAGTTTGTCATATTCCCGCAACCTGTGGCAAAATATAAAATATTCCATGGACTCAACATGCCTCTCAGCAAATAGCTTGGGGTGTCTACTTTCCAAAATGGGGTAATTTGGGGGGGTTTTGTGCTATTTTGGCATTTTATGGCCTTCGAAACTGTGATAGGTAGTGAGGAGTGAAATCAAAAATTTACGCCCTTAGAAATCCTGAAGGCGGTGCTTGGTTTTTGGGGCCCTGTACGCGGCTAGGCTCCCAAAAAGTCCCACACATGTGGTATCCCCGTACTCAGGAAAAGCAGCAGAATGTATTTTGGGGTGCAATTCCACATATAACCATGGCATGTGTGAGCAATATATCATTTAGTGACAACTTTTTGTACATTTTTTTTTTCTTTTTGTCATTATTCAATCATTTGGGACAAAAAAAAAAATATTCAATGGGGTCAACATGCCTCTCAGCAAATAGCTTGGGGTGTCTACTTTCCAAAATGGGGTCATTTGGGGGGGTTTTGTGCCATCTTGGCATTTTATGGCCTTCAAAACTGTGATAGGTAGTGAGGAGTGAAATCAAAAATGTATGCCCTTAGAAACCTTGAAGGCGGTGCTTGATTTTTGGGGTCCCGTACGCGGCTAGGCTCCCAAAAAGTCCCACACATGTGGTATCCCCGTACTCAGGAGAAGCAGCAGAATGTATTTTGGGGTGTAATTTCACATATGCCCATGGCATGTGTGAGCAATATATCATTTAGTGACAACTTTGTGCAAAAAAAAAAAAGTTTGTCATATTCCCGCAACTTGTGGCAAAATATAAAATATTCCATGGACTGAACATGCCTCTCAGTAAATAGCTTGGGGTGTCTACTTTCCAAAATGGGGTCATTTGGGGGGGTTTTGTGCTATTTTGGCATTTTATGGCCTTCGAAACTGTGATAGGTAGTGAGGAGTGAAATCAAAAATTTGCGCCCTTAGAAATCCTGAAGGCGGTGCTTGGTTTCCGGGGTCCCGTACGTGGCTAGGCTCCTAAAAAGTCCCACACATGTGGTATCCCCGTACTCAGGAGAAGCAGCAGAATGTATTTTGGGGTGCAATTCCACATATAACCATGGCATGTGTGAGCAATATATCATTTAGTGACAACTTTTTGTAATTTTTTTTTTTTTTTGTCATTATTCAATCACTTGGGACAAAAAAAAAAATATTCAATGGGCTCAACATGCCTTTCAGCAATTTCCTTGGGGTGTCTACTTTCCAAAATGGGGTCATTTGGGGGGGGGGTTTGTACTGCCCTGCCATTTTAGCACCTCAAGAAATGAGATAGGCAGTCATAAATTTAAAGCTGTGTAAATTTCAGAAAATGTACCCTAGTTTGTAAACGCTATAACTTTTGCGCAAACCAATAAATATACGCTCATTGACATTTTTTTTACTAAAGACATGTGGCTGAATACATTTTGGCCTAAATGTATGACTAAAATTGAGTTTATTCGATTTTTCTTATAACAAAAAGTAGAAAATATCATTTTTTTTCAAAATTTTCGGTCTTTTTCTGTTTATATCGCAAAAAATAAAAATCGCAGAGGCAATCAAATACCATTAAAAGAAAGCTCTATTTGTGGGAAGAAAAGGACGCAAATTTCATTTGGGTACAACATTGCATGTCCGCACAATTTACAGTTAAAGCAGCGCAGTGCCGAATCCCAAAAACAGGCTTGGTCCTAATGGCCCGAAATGGTCCGGGGCTTAAGTGGTTAATTTGTATGTTCAATAACTGACATTACATTACTGTATTTTAATTAGAATAACATATTTGCTATTATGTATTTTGCTATTAAATGCTTACATTTAACAATCACTGAGCAAAGTCTAGTTGGCATGTACTGGCTATACTGTATATATACACAGTGCCTTGAAAAAGTATTCATACCCATTAAAAATGGTCCATATTTTTTCACGTTACCACCAAAAACATAATTATATTTTATTGGGATTTTATGTGATAGACCAACACAAATTGGCACATAATTGTGAAGTGGAAGGAAAATGTTAAATGGGTTTTAACATTATTTACAAATAAATATCTGAAAAGTGTGGCGTGCATTTGTATTCAGCCCCCCTGAGTCAATACTTTGTAGAACCACGTTTCGCTGCAATTACAGATGCAAGTCTTTTTGGGTATGTCTCTAGCACTTAAAAGCACTTTGCTTTTAAGTGTCATACTTTTTAATATCAGTCGGTGTGAGTGTACATATGTTGTGACCAGCCATTAACTGTATTGAGAAACTTTTCAATAAACAATCTTGATGGAGTGCACTTAGATAATTTCTTTGTGTCTTTCAACCTGATCCTGGACCTGTTGATCTGTCATCATTTGCCACGCTGTTGGACCTTTTCACCATCCCATCCCTCATGTGGAAAAAAGCGCTGTTGACCTTCTGTTGACTCAGAGGTCCACCTCATCTGGTAAGCACATTGATTTGAAGGTGAAGGATTTGTCACTCGAATATCCAGTGGTGTCATACCATTTGTTTCCCTCACGTGGTGGTCCTATCTCATACTGTTGGAATGCATTCCATAGACATTTATGGACATTATTTTATTGCGCTGCACTTACTAATTTTTTGCTCATATCTGTTGAAGGTGTTGTGATTACCCTTTTACAGCTTGCATATCCCCCTCTGGGTGTTTTCATATACTATTGTGTGCGCCAATTGTTTTCCATACTCATTCCAGGTGAATAGCTGCCATTGTCCTCTTGAAGGTAAATGCTCACCTTCATATCATCACCATTTGACAATCATTGCAAAGTTCAAAACACATGTATTTATTATACCAGGAACCAGCAAGGTGCTTAGTAATGGAAACTAAAATGGCAACCCTCCAGTCTGCTTCATCCAACATATATTACTGCAGAGGTGTAACTAGAACTGTCAGGGCCCTGGGGCAAGAAACCATAAAGGACCCCCATGACCTGAGCACAGAGCCCTTCCCACTGATCCCAGGCCCCCCTTACATCAGAGTCCACAAAATTCACCCTTACATCAGAGTCCCTCCTAAGCATTCCCAGAGCCTCCTTTGCATCAGAGGTCCCCTTTACAGTACATCACAGTCTGTGGACCCTGATGTAAAGGGGAACTCTGTTGACCCTGTTGTAAAGAAGAAGGTCACAGGCGCTCGTGCATCAGAGTACGCAGAGCTCCTCTTTACCTCAGCGTCTGCAAAGTTTCCTCTTGTGCACTGTAAGAATAACCAATTTTATGACGTTTGGCACCTTTTTTGTAAATTTTAAAGAGACTGAAGGGGGGTGGGGGAGAGCGAGAGGAGGCCTGGGTTCCTCTAACAGTGGTGGGACACTAGGGCCTGGTCATAAGTGCCTGCGACCCTGGTAGTTCCACCTCTGTATTAGTAGCATGACTCCATTAGGCTCAAAAGGAAAAGCTTCAGTTATTATCCAGCAGGATAACCATCCAGGGAGAGACTCCCAGTAAGAAGGCTCAAAAAAAGCAGAAAAAAGGACCATAGTGTTCGCCTAAAAACAATTTTTATGAAAAATGAATAAAAGTGTTCTCATATTTAAATCAAGGGGAAACCGCTTTCATGAATTTCTAACATATGGCAGAGGAACAGCGCTGTCCGGTAGAAGTACAGAGCCAAACTACAATGCAGTGCTGCAAAGTGGTTGCATGTAATTGCAATATTTACACCTTTGTTTCATTTTCTGGTGACATGAAAGCCTATCAAGGTCTTTGAACAAGGTAAATGTACTGATGGTTGAACTTATTGCAATCTAGCCAACAGTTATCAGGGCAACTTAACATACCATACCAATGCCAAGCCAGGCAAAAATAGAGAAGACCCATTTATTATAGGCGGATAACAATAAAACAAGCTCAAATATAAAATAATTCATTAATGTAATAAAGTAATGGAAAGCAATTAAAGGCCTTGTTTTGAGACTGTCTACTGTAATTAAATACTGTATATTTTGGGGTGTTCACTATGGGATCGAACATACAATTCAACCAACTGATTCTTTCAGAAAAAATGGCAAGTTAGCTGTAGATAGATGAATAAAGTATATGCCCAAGTGTTGTCCCTCCCTTGAGTTGTATCAATGCACAGTTTCTTCACAGGCTATGTTAGTCTCAATATTGCAAAATGCCAGGATGTTCCAGTAAATAGTATGTAGGCTTAAAACCTAGTGTAACAACACCAATGTCACATATGGTAAGATGTGCTGCAGCACTGGGTCACCAGGATACAACTGTGCATTGTGGTCTCTGAAGTCAGTATAGTCATTATTCAATTTGACGAATGACTTCTCTGACATCAGGCCCCAGTAGAATTATGCCACAACTTCAGGCTACTTGTGCAGCTGGACTTGCAAGGTACACTCCTGCAAACATTTACACCACTATCAAATACCTCTTGGTTTGTAGGTAGGCTTTTACTGCAGAAACAACTTTGTAAATCTCTTCTGCAAAAAAATTCCAGAAATGTTTTTTCTAAATGTACACTATATGCGCATGCACAGCCAATTGTACATTCTTGGCATGCCCTGGGTGCAAGGATAAATTAACTCATTCGCATGTGCAGGAGTTATGTCACCCTGGGTCAATGTTGCCCAATGGAAAAAAGGACCAGACTAAAGTTAGCGATACATGGATTGAATTTAGATCCACGTGTGGCCACTGTGGTTGATTAGAAGTCGATCTACGGATTGATTTCTGTTCAACTGCCGTGTTGGAAAATGTCCACTTTATCAGTGTTGCAGGCTATAAACTGCAGCAGTGATCAGTCTATTCTGGCAGCATGGAAGTCTTCCTGCTGTCAGAATACAAAGGCACAGCGGGGAGTGTTAACCCATCCACCTCGAATGTGTGGATGAGGGAATCAGGTCAGTTTTTTTCATTCAAGGCTGGCCATAGATAAGTCTTTTTTTTTTCGTTCAACCAACTGACTCTATTCACACATTTGAGGTGGGTAGGGAATTCTCCTTGCTGTGTCTTTGTATTCTGGGCAGCTGAACAAACATCGATTGGTAGATTGACTTCTGTTCAACCACATTGGCCACACATCCCTGCTGAACTGGCCCAATTTGGATCCATGTATTGCTAGCTTAAGATTTCAGCAGTAAAGGAAGAAGCTCACAGGTGCCCCACCATTGTGGTAAGTGAGTGAGGCAAGTTTCAATTTGAGTAGACCTAATATACTTGTTTATGTCACGGTCAGTAAAAGTCCACTTAAACACAAAAACAAATATCCACAAAATGCCATAGGCCAGTGGTTCTCAACCTCAGTCCCTAAGTTACCCCTCCAATCGGCCATGTTTTCCCTTAGATAAAATAGCCCTTATCGATACCATGTTGATTTAAAGCAGCTGTGCAAAGTGAAGGAAAACCTAAAAACATGGCCCGTTGGGGGTACTTGAGGACTGAGGTTGAAAACCAGTGCCATAGGCAATATGGTGCTTGGTCTGCATCTCTCAAAATGAGTATATGTATAGCAGCATTGTGGTGACTAGTATGTCTTGACTTAAGAGCCAACTTTAATGCACCCTGCTTGGTGTTTTTATGTCTAAATATGCTGTTGAACCTTTTCTGATAGAAAGATTACATCTCTTGAATAAGTTTCTTGCAGTTTGTAAAATTGCTCCATATAAAAAGATAATCTCGTACATACAAACATCAGGTGACCATTAAAAACAGGGAAAAAAGCTGTCAGAAGGGTCAAAAGTTTTAATCGAGTGTCCATGTCTGTTGTATCAACAAGAAATGGGGCTCTTTGCATCCTGTTGTCGAAGACCATTGTCTTGGCTTGTAGGACTAATGGAGCTGACATTTAAGCAAAGCTGATCAGTCAGTTCTTACACAGTGAAGCCGCGTACACACGAACGGTTTTACCAATGAAAACAGTCCGATAGATTTATTTCATCGGACAAACCGATCGTGTATGGGCCCCATCGGTCTTTTTTCCATCGGTGTCAAAAAAAAAATAGAAAAATCCGATAGCAAATTCCAATCGTCTATGGGCAAGTCCACCGGTTAAAAAACACACGCATGCTCAGAATCAAGTCTACGCACGCTCAGAAGCATTGAACTTCATTTTTCTCGGCTCATCGGAGTGTTTTACGTCACCGCATTTGGAACGGTCGGTTTTTTGACTGATGGTGTGTAGGCAAGACCTTAGGAAATCCATCGTGTGTACAGGGCTTATGTCTCGTTGAAAAAAAAGACACAGGTCCATCCAATTCAACCAATAAAAGGAATAAAAAATTACAATCTTATACAGTAAAACCTTGGTTTGAGAGTAACTTGGTTTGAGAGCTTTTTGCAAGACAAGCACATTTTTTTATAAATTTTGACTTCATATACAAGCGATGTCTTGATATAAGAGTAGCGTCATGTCACAACAGAGTATAAAATAGAAGAGTGGCACCTCTAAGTGTAGCAATATGATTACATTTAATGAAGGTACAACATTTAGAAACTCACATGGTTGATGATTAAAACAGGCACATCTAAATATGGAGGCATCCGGGGTAAAGCTATCCACATAGACCATCCTCCTCACCACCATTGATGTCGTCCCTTCCACGAGCGGTTCAAGCCTTGCTTTCAGATCGCTCTACTGCAGGGTAGTCTTAACGGTCACGATTGCAGACTGACAGCGGTGAGAGCCGGCGGTGAGGAGGACGGTCTATGTGGATTGTTTTACCCCGGATCCCTGCATACTTAGATGTGCCTGTTTCAATCATCCACCAGGTGAGCTGCTAAATGTTGTACCTTCATTAAATGTAACCATATTGCTACACTTAGAGGTGCCTCTCTTCTCTTGTATACACTGTAGCTCCTTCTGGATTTTGCTTCTAATCCCCCTGGGGAGGCTGCCATTTGTGGATGGACATTTTATGGTTACACAACCTGGTCACATTGCTTTTTATATGGACTATAGACTGAAGGACTTATGAATAAATGGTTGTGGAACGATTTATTTGAGTTTCCATTATTTCTTATGGGAAAATTTGCTTTGATATACAAGTGCTTTGGATTACAAGCATGCTTCCGGGAAAGAATTATGCTCATAATCCAAGGTTTTACTGTATACACAATCCTATACCCACAGTTTACCCAGAGGATGTGTTTGAGTACTGATCCCTCCTCCTTTACAGGGATCCTGTGACAAATGCTTTCTTTAAGGATATAAGATTGGCAGCCAGAAGAAGTCTTGCATTCTGAAGTAGTCGTAAAGTTTAAATGGCCTCTTACCATTTGTTTAAAGCAAAACTTCAGGCAAATAATTAAAAAAATAGCCTTCATTACAGGTTATGTGTGCCTTCCGAACTTACTAAATACATTATTTACAGCTAGTATAAATACCTGAACCTGGCTTTTCATTAGCTTTATGGAACACTACACAACAGCATTCATACTAGAAGAGGAAGGAAGGTTCAGAAATCAGAGCCACTCAGATGTATCCCTTTGCACAGTGCTTGTTATGAGTCTAACATGGTTACAGGCTTACAGGAATGACCTAACTGGTGTGCTGCTGCTCCTTTATTGTCCAATGATGGGGAAGTAAAGGTTACTAAAGAACTTCAGCAGCCATTTTTCTTCTGGACATTTCTATTTATCCTAGATTAAAAGCTCTAACGAGCAGGGCCCCCTGATGCCTCCTGTATGGACACTGAATTGTCTGCCCTCATGTTGTAAAGCACTGTGCAAATTGCTGGCGCTATATAAATCCTGTATAATAATAATAAAAGTAGATACTTGTTGAACACAGAGGAGGTTTGCAGCCATTTGGGTAAGGCAATTCAAATATAGTATGTAAAGAATAATCAAGATCTCAACATTTTTCCTGTCCCACTTTAATGAAGTGGGATTATCAGAATATTTGAGAATTCTTATTATATAGATATAGACAAGATAAGATAAGAATTCTCAAAAGTGGATGAATATATAGCATTGGTAAAAAATATACAAAATTATTAAATTGAATACTCTGAAAGTACCAAGTCTTTGAAAATCACAGTGATCTGTGTATCTCACATATGAATGTTAAACCTATTACATAATAAAATTAAACATCTTGGAGGAACACTGCCCACAGGCAAACTGTCACAAAAAAAGATTTACATTTTATTTCCATCACTAGAATACAGACTAGCTGACTACAGAAGAGATATAAGAATTAATGTATTTCAGCAATAATGAATAATAAATATATTTAAATATATATAAATATAAAGGTTTTAGGCAGGTGTGAAGAAATGCTGCCTAGTAAGAATGCTTTCAAAAATATATATTTTATTTGTTTATGACAGGCTGCGGTCATCCCTGCTGCTTGTGCACCTTTTTCTTCCACACTTTTCCCTTCCTCATAACTTTCTATTAATGTGCTTTGATACAGCACTTTGGGAACATCCAACTTATTTTGCAATTACCTTTTGAGGCTTTCCCTCCTTATGGAGCGTGTCAATGATGGTTCTCTGCACAACTGTCAGGTCAGCAGTCTTTCCCATGATTGTGATTCCTACTGAACCAGACAGAGAGACCATTTAAAGGCTTGGGAACCCTTTGCAGGTGTTATGGCTTAAATAGCTGATTAGAGTGGGACACTTTGAGCCTAGAATATTGCACCTTTTCACAATATTAAAATTTTCTGAGATTGTGGATTTGGGGTTTTCATGAGCTGTAAGCCATAATCATCACAATTATGACAAATCACGGCTTGAACTATCTTGCTTTGCATGTAATGAGTCTATCTCATATATTAGTTTCACCTTTTAAGTTGCATTAGTGAAATAAATTAACTTTTGCACGATATTCAAATTTTTTGAGTTTCCCCTGTATTTTGACAGGTTTAGGATTAGGAGTCCCTACTGTCAGAATACAATAGTGCAGCAGGGGAAATCCCCCTGCATCCACACATTGTATAGTTGTGGGAATCTGAGTTTTTTTTGTGTGCACCCAGCTTTTTATTTTAAGCTGCATAGTTCTTAACTCTTAGAGCATTCAAAAAGAAGCATGTTTGTTTTTGTTTTTTTAAATCATATTAACGTAGGTAAATGCAGCATCAGTCAGATTCTGCATTTGTCCCCTGCCAGCTCCAAGACTGAAAACTGAGAGATCAAAGACCGCTGATCGCTCGCTTCTTAGAGCTCCGTAAACAGAGACCTGATGACTGTCAGTCATCACTGTCTGCCCCCCTCCACTGGCACTCACTGGAGTGCTAGGCTATGGCCGGGGCCTCTGTAAGCTGAAAACGTGTCACAGGAGTGCAGAATGAACTGCATTCCTGTAATCCACAGGAGCAGTACAGTCAAACGTGCTTTGGCTGTATTTCTCCTTTAAGGATGTGGAACTCTCTTCCACAGTTGGCAGGCACAAATATTTTACAACTGGACAATGCACACCTGCTTTTACCTCCAATACATAGAAGTCCAAACAAAGAGCTGCAGCACACTTCTGTAGTTTGCGAAGGGGTAAAACCCAATTCCCCACTGAATTCCTGCTGGGGAAAAATGAGGGGATCAGTACCTCTATATGCCACCCCTCTTATCCAGGTGTCACACGGGCCCCTTACAGCATGAAGCCGGGTTGGAATTGTGACCCCTGTATGTATGCCTCTGCTACTATCTCTTTATATTGTCGTCGCCATATACATTTATAGATTTGTGTTACCTCAAACTGGTGGAATGGATTTATGTTGCAGATAGTTTGCTTTTCTGCAGAGCTGCTGGGCCTTTAAACTCAGAAAGGTTTAATTTTTTTTTTCTAAATCAAAGATCATATACTGTATGTTGTGTAGGAAGTACTTACAGTTACTCCGGCTGTGGCAACCGCAAGAATTCCAACAATTTGGAAACTGTGATTTAGCATCTTTGCAATCTCTTCCAAACAGTTCTACAAAATGTCAGATATAAAACTTATTAATACTGGAGATACAAAACTATTATTGTTAGCATTATGCTTGCCACAACTGTAATGACCAATGACTTTTAAAAATGGTTTTCAAATAATACTAGAAAAACTGGGGGTTATTTAGTAAAACTGGAGAGTGCAAAATCTGGTGCAACTCTGCATAGAAACCAATCAGCTTTCAGGTTTTATTGCCTAAGCTTAATTGAGCAAGCTGAAGTTAGAAGCCGATTAGTTACCATGCACAGCTGCTCCAGATTCTGAGTGCTCCAGTTTTAGTAAATCTACCCCAGGATCACAATATACACCTGCAGCACAATGTAAGGAATGGGGATATAGTGGTAGTATTTACTCTACCCTATTGTACCCAAAACAAAAAAACAGGTTGGCTGTATCTGAAATATAAAAAAATTATAAAAAAGTATGTAGCCCCTTTGCCTTCAATCAATATTAGCCCAGCACACAGCTTAGGGGGAATACAGTTTAGGCTTTTAATTGTTTACTTAGGATAATGCTACTTCAGATTCACTATATTCAGTGGTGTCTAGTTTACAGTTAGTGATTTTACCACACAGGCTGATACCACACCCCAAAGGCTGCTGCTGTTTCCAGCTTAGCAGAAGGCGGCCACTGTCACTTTGCCCATTCAAGCTACAAACTACCTCCCTGACCCACTAATATTCACCTCTCCAGCCTTCCTCTACAGCTCTTTACTCTGTCACAGCCATCACCAAAATACAGAGGTCAGCTGGTGTTGATGCCTAGAGGAAGCACTCATGTCATATGTAGCGGGACTAAGGCCTTGTGATTGGTCATTTGGCTTGGGCACTGCATCATGGGAGAAGACCACAAGTTCCTTCTTAGCCTGGAATTTTGAACCAACTGTAATGAAGGCAGGAGTGGTGATGGAGCACTGGAGGGCTGACCAAGGGGTTGGGGGGTGAACTTTATACAGAAACTGTCATTAAAAAAAAAAGAAAATTTTTGTGCTTTAACATGCATTAAGCAGGCCACCTGAAATAAATATAAATCATAGAAACAATGTGTAAGGCCCCTTTCACACATGCGGACCGTATGTCTGCTTTTTCATCGATCCGTTTACGGATGAAAAAGGGACATACATTGGTCCCTATGAGATTGCGGGTGTCAGCAGATGAACATCCGCTGACACCTGATATCATCCGGGTCCTCAATCCTCTGATTCTGCAGACGGAGGAAAATCCTATTTTTCAATCCGTCTGCAGAGCGGATCGGATGAACACGGACAGACGGTCCGTGTTCATCCGATCCCCCCATAGGGGAGAGCGGAGATCCGACAGGGCGGTCCCTGCACAGTGTGCAGGGACCGCCCAGTCATCCACCGGCTCAGCGGGGATCAGCAGAGTGATCCCCGCAGAGCAAGCGGAGGTTCACGGGGCGGATCATCACGGATCCGTCCCTTGTGAAAAGGGGCCTAAGTGAGCACAGTTCTCTTAATTACTTGTCCTGATTTCATAGCATACAGAGATTAGTCCAGGGCACATTTTCACAACACAAAAGTCAACAGAAGTTGTATATATCTCAGGAATACATATTTCCTTCTCCTGTTGGGTAAAAAATTTGATTTTTTACTCACCGTAAAATCCTTTTCTCTGAGTCCATGGACCGGCACAGCTTCTCTATTGACAAAGTGGGTATTATCCGTTAATTAGGAGTGACTAGGCAGAAAAACTTGTAAAAAGTGTTGCATCACACCTTCTACAGTACCGCCCAGGGGGCGGACCCTCCGGGTATAACCTCTCAGTCTGCATCTTCGCAGATCAGTTCGTCAAAAAGCAGTACAAACTTAAAAGGAGGGGTGGGTGCTGTGTCGGTCCATGGACTCAGAGAAAAGGATTTTACGGTGAGTAAAAAATCCTATTTACTCTTTCGTCCATGGACCGACACAGCTTCTCTATTGACAACGTGGGACGTCCCAAAGCAGTGTCAGAGAAAAAACGAGGGGTGGTAACAGCATAAAAATAAACTTCACCCCAAACACAAAACAGCACTCCAACGGAGGAGCTGCAACTCTAAACAGCCGCTTGTAAAACCTTGCGGCCGAAAGAGGCACCCGAAGATGCACCTACATCAATTTTGTAGAATTTTGTGAAAGTGTGAGCGGACGACCAAGTCGCCGCTTTACATAATCGGGAAACAGACGCTTGATGTCGGAAAGCCCAAGAGACACCTATTGCCCTGGGTGAATGCGCCGTGACCGGGAAGGGGGGCGCTTGACCCTTTAAGGCGTAAGCCTGGATTACTATCTGTCGGATCCACCTAGAGATGGTGGCCGATGAGACTGCTTGGCCCTTCTTGGGACCAGCCACCGAAACAAACAGTGAGTCTGACTTCCGGAACCGGGAAGTAGCAGATAGGTATACTCTCAAAGCTCGGACAACGTCCAAGGAATGCAACGCCGACTCCTTAGGATTCGACGGCTGAGGACACAAGGATGGAAGTACAATGTCTTCATTGAGATAAAAAGCCGAAACGACTTT
The DNA here is from genome assembly GCA_029206835.1 of Rana muscosa. Taxonomy (NCBI): domain Eukaryota; kingdom Metazoa; phylum Chordata; class Amphibia; order Anura; family Ranidae; genus Rana; species Rana muscosa. The sequence goes on along the minus strand of CM055117.1, from coordinate 477,008,557 downwards.
TGAAAGGAAGGCTGTGGCCGCAGCACCACCTTATCCTTGTGGAAAATCAAATAGGGAGCCTTGCAGGACAAGGCTGCCAGCTCAGAGACTCGTCTAACTGACGTAACAGCCACCAAAAAGACCACTTTCTGAGAAAGTGTCAACAGGGGAATATCTCTAATATTCTCAAACGGTGCCTTCTGAAGCACCGAGAGGACCAGGTTCAAGTCCCACGGAAGTAACGGGGGACGGACCGGAGGGGCCACATGTCGAACCCCCTGCACAAATGTACTCACGAGAGAGTGAGTTGCCAGGGGTCGCTGAAAAAAGACAGCCAGGGCAGATATCTGACCCTTAATCGTACTTAGGGCAAGCCTTTGGTCCACCCCATGCTGTAAAAACAGCAGGATTCTGGAAACCAAATAGGTACGCGGATGCCATTTAATTTCCTCACACATGGAGATGTAGGCCCTCCAAGTGCGGTGATAAACCTTCCTAGAGGACGGTTTTCGAGCACTTCTCATAGTAGAGATTACTGAGTCTGACAGGCCCCGGTCTCTCAGTATCTGGTTCTCAACAGCCATGCTGTTAAAGCCAATGACTGTAAAGCAGGATGGACTATGGGACCTTGCAATAGCAGGTCCTTCCGTAGTGGTAGGCGCCAGGGGACGTCTGCTACCAGACGTACTAGATCGGCGTACCAAGGACGCTGAGGCCAATCTGGAGCGATAAGGATCATTGGAATTCTCTCTGCCTCCACTCTGCGGAGCAGAAGAGGAAGAAGCCTTAAGGGAGGGAAGGCATAGATTAGCCGATACTGACCCCACGATGCTACCAACGCGTCCGTTGCGTCTGCCCATGGGTCTCTTGACCGGGCCACAAATCTCAATACCTTCTGATTGAGTCGGGAAGCCAGAAGATCTACGTCTGGTGTGCCCCATCTTTGGCAGAGGAGTTGGAACACCTCCGGGTGTAAGGACCATTCTCCCTGGTCCAGCATCTGGCGGCTCAGGTAGTCCGCCTGCCAGTTTTCCACACCCGGAATGTACACGGCCTATAGTGCCGGTACGCTCTTCTCTGCCCACTTCAGGATGCGAGCAACCTCCGATGCTGCAGCTGAGCTTCTTGTTCCTCCTTGATGATTGACATATGCCACCGCTGTGGCGTTGTCTGACTGGATCCTGACTGGACGCCCTTGCAGCCTCTGAGACCATTTGAAGAGGCACAGCTTGATCGCCTGGCTCTCCAGGACATTGATCGGCAGGAGGGCTTCCTCTGGGGTCCAGCGACCTTGCGCCGACTGGACACCCCAGACTCCCCCAACCTGTAAGGCTGGCGTCCGTTGTGATCACTATCCAGTAAACCGGAAGAAATGACTTCCCGGCCATTAGAGCCGTTGCTGTCAGCCACCATACCAGGGATCTCCTGACTAGGTGGCTCACTCGGATTTGATAATCCAGAGATGAAGGGCATCTGTTCCATCTGGACAGAACTTCCTTCTGTAACACTCGAGTGTGGTATTGAACATATGGGACCGCCTCGAAGGAGGCTACCATGAGGCCCAACACTCGCATGCAAAAACGGAGAGACAACCAATTCCTGGAAGTCAGCTGCCGTACTGCAGCCCGGAGGGTCTGCAACTTCTCCACAGGGAGGAATACCTTTGCCTCTGAGGAATCCAGAATCAACCCCAGGTACACTAGGCATTGAGTGGGCACCGATACTGACTTTTGCGTGTTTAGTATCCAACCACAGTCTCGAAGAGTCTGACAGGTAATGGACACGCTTACCTCTAATTCTGAGCTTGAAGGGGCCTTCAGCAGAAGGTCGTCCAAGTAGCCTGTGATAGCGATACCCCGCTGTCTTAGAAGTGCCAGAATCGGAGCGAGCACCTTGGTGAACGTCCTGGGTGCTGAGGCAAGGCCCAACGGGAGGGCCACAAACTGGTAGTGGTCCTTCCCGATAGCAAATCGCAGAAACCTCTGGTGTCTGGAGTATATGGGGACATGCAGGTATGCGTCCTTGATGTCCAAGGAGGCCAGAAAGTCCCCCGGATGGAGAGCCGTGACTACAGATCGAACCGACTCCATCTGAAATCTTTGTACCTTCACAAAGCAATTGAGGGCTCTGAGATCCAAGCTTGGACGAACCCCCTCCTTCTTCGGCACAAAGTACAGATTTGAGTAAAAACCCCGTTCCAGTTCTGGAACTGGAATAACTACCCCGCGTTCCAGTAGACCCTGGACCGCCCTATACAGGGCCTCCCGACTGGTCGGTAGTAGCTGGAGATTAGAGGTGTTGAATCTGTCCGGTGGACAAGAGAGAAACTCTATCTTGTAGCCTGAGGAGATTACTTCGCAAACCCACCTGTCGGAGATTAGAGCTGTCCACTGAGTCGCGAATTTCTGAAGACGTCCCCCCACCCGAGAGCTGGGTGGGGGTGGACCTTCATGCGGACGCAAATTTGTCCGCAGGCTTCTTGGGTATGCGGGACCAAGGACGCTTTTGTCCTTGGGCAGGCGCTTTATCGGCCTGGGGTCTTTTCCCTGTCGCCCTAGGGGGACGAAAAAAACCGCTTGCGTGCAGTAAAGGAGGGCCCTTGCTCCTTGGCGTGGCCCCTTACCCTTGCTAATTTGGGGAAGCAAAGTGCTTTTACTTCCTGTGGCATCCTTGATGATGTCATCCAGAGAAGCCCCAAAAAGTCTGTCGCCCTTAAAAAGGCAGATCCAACAGGGCTTTCTTGGAAGTCTGGTCCGCAGACCAGCCTTTTAGGCAGATCAGGCGGCGTATTGCTACTGCATAAACCGAAGTTTTAGACAGCAGGGGAATAGTATTCATGTCTGACTCGCAGACAAACCTAAGGCCCTGGACCAACTGGTCGGCCAATGTTATCTCATCAGGAGGAGCATCTCGCTCCTTAACCCCTGGAGTAGCAATCTTGCCCATTCAGTAAGTGTGTGAGACACTAGGGCCCCCGCCAATGCCGGGCGTACTGCCGAGCCTACCACTGAGTATAGGTAGCAAGCGAGTGCTTCAGCCTTCTTATCCACAGGGTCCTTGAAAACAGGAGCCCCTTCTACAGGAATTGTGGTGGCTCTATTAAGTCTGGACACCGGAGGGTCCACTATAGGGGGAGAGGTCCATTTCTTCAGAAAACTCTCCTCAAAGGGGTACCGTACCGCAAACCTCTTTGGGGCTGTAAAGACCCTCACTGGGTTCTCCCATTCCTTGTATAAGAGTTTATCAAAAGACACACAAGGGAACACCTTAGCAGTGCGGGCAGGTCTATGAAACCCAAGTGGACCGGAGTCTCTTCTGCTTCTGCAGTATTTTCCAACTTTAGCATATCCCGCACTGCAGTAATAAGGTCAGATACCAAAGCCGTCTTGCGTACTGACCTGGACTTGGAGTCATTCTCACTGTTCGGTCATGGTCTGCAGTCTCTGATGCGTCAGAATCTGGGCCCCGAGCCGTAGCTGGACCTGGTTCTGCATCAGAATTATCCCCAGAAGCTTGCAGGGGACGGGGCATTTACTACCCCCTGTATTCCCGTGTGCTGCTTCCACCCTGGCAGCAAACGCCTCTAGGATTACCGTCATAGCGTTCATAGACACCTCAGGGGCACCAGCTGCTAAATCTGGTGTTTCAGGGGAGAAGACATCTGGCTCAGATTCCATGCTGACCACACGCTGACACTCACAGGGCTCCAGGCAAGATATCAATAGGCCACCCTCCTGTGCTGCAGAGAGGCTGGGTCACCCAGAGGACTCACCACCCTGGATAGGTACTGCTATGCTGCCGTACGCTGCACCTGTGATGCTGTCCCCCTGTTGCTGTGTCAGTCTGCTTTTTTTATCAGCATTTCCTGTGTGAATTTTCGCACCAGTGTAATGCACCCTAGAGGCCGGAGGCTCTCGCAAAATGGTTGCCAAAAACGTCTGTATGGAAGATAATGTGGGCTCTAAGAAAATGGCCGCCGACCGAAGATAGAGGTCAAGCAGCCATAGCCCACAAAAAGATGGCCGCCAAACGGCAATATATGCATACAGGGTGGACAAACATGGCCACCGATCAGCTGATAGGGGGTGTGGCCGAACCACAGGAAGATGGCTGCCGGGCAGTCACAAAAGGCCGAACTCGGCATGGACCACCTCAAAATGGCCGCCGACAGCATGGAGAAGGAAGCACACAAAACACAGGTAAGCAGAAATGACATTTCTTTTAAATGTTAGTTACAGTTAGCCCCGCTCCAGTGGAACCCCCTAGGTGACCCCCAGCACCCAGCAACCTTTAGCTAGAAGCCCAGGAAGGAGGGAAAGGCAGGGAGAGAGGGAAGAAAGGGGCCACAACCACTTACTTGATCTCTCCAGGAATGTCCAGCTAAATCACCCAGCCGAGGCAGGGGAGTTTTACTTACCTATCCTGCATGTATTATGCTGGAAGACATTCCAAACAGATCATCGTCCGTGCACGGAAGGTGACTGTTGGCCAGGCATGCTGTGATTGGACCCAAAAGGGACGATCATATGTATGCCCTGGAGCATGACGCTCACCGGACAGGCTGCTGCGACTCGGCCGTAAGGTCAGCCGAAGCTGAGCGGTCCGATGCAAGTCTTGGAGCGTAAGCTCACCGGCCAGGCTGCTGCGACTCGGCCGTAAGGTCAGCCGGAGCTGAGCGGTCCGATGCAGGCCCTGGAGCGTAGGCTCACCGGCCACCCGTGGAGCGACGGGCATGTCGTGGAAAACCCAGCGCGTAGCTAGGGTCGGCACACGCTCGATGGCCGAAACTGGGGAGACTACAAGGATCGAGGATCCAGCCTGTCACCCAGTCGGCAGTTGATCGAAGGAAACAAAAATGTAGCAAAAAAATATATATCTTTTAATATAATATATAATATATATAATATAATATATAAAAAAACTGATCTGCGAAGATGCAGACTGAGAGGTTATACCCGGAGGGTCCGCCCCCTGGGCGGTACTGTAGAAGGTGTGATGCAACACTTTTTACAAGTTTTTCTGCCTAGTCACTCCTAATTAACGGATAATACCCACTTTGTCAATAGAGAAGCTGTGTCGGTCCATGGACGAAAGAGTAAGTAGTTCTGCATATACAGTATCTCACAAAAAGGAGTACACCCCTCACGTTTTTGTAAATATTTTATTATATCTTTTCATGTGACATAACTGAAGAAATTACACTTTGGGATTGATTTACTAAAGGCAAATAGGATGTGCACTTTGCAAAGTGCAGTTGCTACAGAGCTTAGTAAATGAGCAGAAGCTCTGCTGACTTTCGCCATCCAATCATGTGCAAGCAAAAATGCTGTCTTTTTTATTTTCCTTGCACGTGATTGGTTATTCTTTGCAAAGTGATGCCTTACCTCATTTAATAAGCTCTAGAGCAACTGCACTTGCAACTGCACTCGCAAAGTCTATTAGCCTTTAGTAAATCAACCCCTTTGCTACAATGTAAAGTAGTGAGTGTATAGCTTGTATAATGCCGCGTACACACGGCCGTTTTTCTCGTCGAGAAAAACGAAATTTTTTCCTTTCGACGAGAAAAATGATCGTCTGTGGGCTTTTTGCCGTTTTTTTCGACGAGAAAAACGGCATTAAAAACGACGAGAAAAATTAGAACATGTTCTAATTTTTCTCGTCGTTTTTTTCGACATGTTTCCCGCGGCAGTGTTTCCCACAGACGGTCGTTTTTCTCGACAAGAGAAAAAACGACGTGAAAAACGACCGTGTGTGGGGAACAAGCCGTTCCCTCGTTTTTAATGACATTATTCACGGCGGTTTTTTAACCGCCGTGAATAATGATCGAGGGTACGCGGCATAACAGTGTAAATTTGCCACACAAAATATTGACACTGTGTCCAATTTGGACATTTTCACTTAGGCGTGTACTCACTTTTGTTGCAAGCGGTTTAGACATTAAAGGGGTTGTAAAGCTTCACGTTTTTTCACCCTAATGCATCCTATGCATTAAAGTGAAAAAACATCCGATGCTTACAAGCCCCCCAGCCCCCCGGTTTACTTACTTGAGCCCTCAAAAGTCCCACGTCGTGAACGCACTGGCTACTCGCCCCTGTCTTCAGGCTGTTCTCAGCTCTTCATTGGAGATTAATAGCAGCACAGCCATTGGCTCCCGCTGCTGTCAATCTAATCAATGACGTGGCGTGCCGGGGGCGGGGCCGAGTGATACAGTCGGCGGCTATAGCCGCCGGCTGTATCACGGGAGCGCGCCCGCAAGCTAACCCCCTTGGGAGAAATCTTCCCATGAAGGGGGTTAGCTCTTGTGGGGAGAAGCCGAGAAAGCCGCCGAGGGACCCCAGAAGACCAGAATCAGGGGCCACTCTGTGCAAAACGAGCTGCACAGTGGAGGTAATTATGACATGCTTGTTATTTAAAAAAATATATATTTGAACCTTTACAACCCCTTTAATGGCTGTGTGTTTAGTTATTTTGAGGGGACAGCAAATTTACACTGTTATACAAGCTGTACACTCACTACTTTACATAGTTGCAAAGTGTCATTTTTTCAGTGTTGTTACATGAAAAGATATAATAAAATATTTACAAAAATGTGAGGGGTGTACTCACTTTTGTGAGATACTGTAAATCGGATGCAATGCTGCTTCTAAGAACATATTCTAGTATTAAAGGCCACCTTCACTGTTAGTAAAGTAGTTCTTTAAAAGTTTCCCCCGCCTCACTGAGTGGCAACCGCCTACCCAAATTCTAACCTTCAGCCTAGCTCAGCACCACATAGCCTTATCAGAAAAAAGTCCAGGCTGCATTCAGCAAAACAGTGCACTCCCAGCGTTTAGCTAATTCATTCTTATGGCTAGTGCTATACTTCTCTGGGGGCATAGGAAAGAATGGGCCAAGTGTCACGCATTAACAGTAGGAGACTGACTTGGTCAGGGCATCCATTACTGGAAAGGCTGTGGGGTGCTGGACAGAGCAAAACTCAGTAGGTCTGAAAAAAATATGCTAGTAAATAATGGGGGGGGGGGGGGGGGACAAAGTGATTCTGTCTATTAATATTTACTAAAATAATCATGTGGCATAAGACGAGGAGATTTACAAAAAGGCTTAATCATTAAGGTGTACAATGGGCAAAATGATGAGTAAATAGTACAGGCCTGACTATAGTGCTAGTTATTGCATACTAAGAGATCTGGTGAGAACTGAAAACGATGGCACTAGCTGCATAAACCACTGGCCTTTTTGATCTGCAGCTTGTGTCTGATCTCACCAGCTGAGAAATATAGTTCAATGTGACAGATCACATCATACTGTGTAGTTCAATGTGACAGACCACATTCCTTTTCTAACCTCCTCCCAAATAGCAGAGCAACTAAGAAGTGAAACGCTGGACAAACAAGATGATCCGTGAAGGGCCTCACCTGATCATTCTTTTTTGATTTTCTGAAAAAATCTTTACCAGAATTTTTATATATAATGCTAATTGCATTTAATTTATTTCAAATGTTACAATTATGTTTTCATCTGTACCTAATTCTATTTGTAAAAAGTTACATGCACTTGCACATGCGTCCGACTTCAATAAACAGGGATCCGACTTTGATCCCCAACAATACTAGGCACTGTGTCTGGTATGAATCTTTAGGGGGAACTCCACACCAATTATTTTATTTTTTTTACCGCCATGGGTTCCCCCTCCAAGAGCATACCAGGCCCTTCGGTCTGGTTTGGATTTTAAGGGGAACCCTTACGCTAAAAAAAAAAATGCGTGGGGGTCCCCCCAAAATACATACCAGACCTTTATCCGAGCACGCAACCTGGCAGGTCAGGAAAGGGGGTGGGGACGAGCCCCCCCTCCTGAACCGTACCAGGCCGCATGCCCTCAACATGGGGGATGGTTGCTTTGGGGTGGGGGGTCCTTTGCCCCCCCACCCCAAAGCACCTTGTCCCCATGTTGACGAGGACAAGGGCCTCTTCCCGACAACCCTGGCCGTTGGTTGTCGGGGTCTGTGGGAGGGGGGCTTATCGGAATCTGAGAGCCCCTTTAACAAGAGGGCCCCCAGATCCCGGCCCCCCCACCCTATGTGAATGAGTATGGGGTACATTGTACCCCTACCCATTCACCTAAAAAAAAGTGTCAAAAATAAAACACACTACACAGGTTTTTAAAGTAATTTATTAGCGCCTATTCTAAATTCTTCTCCCCTCTCCGCTCTCTCTCCAGTTCTTCTCCATTTGTCTGCTGTCTTCTGCCGGGTCTCCTCCGCTGTCTTCTACTCGTTTGCTCGGTTTTCTCCGCTGTGTTCTCCCTCTGCTCTTCTTCCGATGTTGACTCAATGCTCTTTTCTGCTCTAATGCCGGGTGCGCGGTGTGCCACTACATATATTGGCATGGGGCGTGGTCACCGTATCACCTCATCCACAGGCTCCGTCCCTTATGATGTCACCGCCCATCATGCCCCAGGTGCTGTCATAAGGGGCCGGGCCTCTGGATGACGTCACACAGTGACGGCCTTAGAAATTTGGTAAATTTAGCCGTTTTTAAAGAAGCATCCAATTTGTTTTTTTACATTTACATTCAGGTGATGTTGCTGGGGGATAATTTTAAAAATTATTCTCATTAGTGGTTATGGAGCACATTTTCATTGCACTATTCCCTACTGGCTCTCTTTTGGACTCAAAGCCACTGTCACGGTCCAACTTCAGTTCTGATATACAGCTGTTTTTAACAGGTTTTTGTATATGCCACAAGATATATTATTATTTATTTATAGTATTTATGTATTTATAGAGCACCAACAATTTACATGGTACTTTACATTCACATCAGTTCCTGTCCTCAAGGAGTTTATAATGTAATCACATGTGCATACTAGGGCCTTTTTAGCCATGGGCCAAGTAATCTACCAGCATGTCCTTTCAAGAAGCCCACAGAAACACAAGGAGAATATGCAAACTCCATGTAGGATATGTCCTGCATGGTTGAAATTTAAACCAATGACCCTGATGCTGCAAGGCAGAAGTTCTAACCACTTAGCCACTGTGCTGCCCAACATTATTTCACAAAAATATGATTTTTACTTGTTTGTGTAACCCTTTTTAGCACAGCACCACTGGTAATACAATCTGCATTCAGAATGACTTGAAGTACATAAAAAGAAACATACCTTGTGTTCTTTATGCTCCTCCAAGCACAAGCTTCTCACATGCTGTGCACTCTCTGGGTCTGCATTTCCACAGCATTTTGCCTGCAAAACGTATAGCGTCAAATAAAATTAAAGGAATTTTATTGGCAAAAATGCCTTTTCAAGCTTGTATCACATGGTATAAAAAGTTTCAATTTTGTGCAGACCTGGCTACAAAGAGATACAGTTAGCCTTATTTAGTAAAGACTGCTATGACAGCATGTTATATTCAGTAACCCACAGCAACCAACCAGAATCAACCTTGCATTGGTTAGACTTGGTGCCAAAGGCTTCAATATTTATTTTTTACATGGTTTGCATGTTGATTGTTGAAAATGTTTTTTCAATTATTGCAAATGTCAAATATCCTGCCTTGTCTCCATTCAAATCTCAATTTCCATTGGATCTCCTGTGGTGCAGAAACGGGTTTGAACACTGTGTATGCAAAAACATAGAGTTTAAAGTATAGGGGGGAACTAAACCCTTCTATCCTTTACAGCCAAGGCTGCCTTCTTAGTCTCTTATCTGCAGTTGCCATGGTACTGCACATGTGATCAATTATGACACCAGCCATTTGATGACTTGACAGTTTGGTTGAAAGCACAAGCAACTTTGACAGTCTTGGGAAACAGTTACATCGATGGGTTTAGTTCCACTTTAAAAAAGGAAATTAAAGGCACAAATACTCACATGTGCTCCAATAGTCTGACAACTACAAGGGCTTTGCTGGTGCCAGCATCTTCTCCCTGGTCTTCCAGGTGCTGGTCTTGAGCTGTTTTGATTGGCTGGTGCATGTCAGTGTACATGCACATGGGCAGCTCAGTGTAAGTTTCACAGAGGATTGCAAATAGGCAGGTAAGTGTACTTTATGGCAGAAGAGACATGCAATGTCTCTTCTGCAATAAAAAGCCGGCCTGTTCTCGATCTTTTCTTTTTTACATTTGGTTCTGCTTCAAGTACCGTAAACGTGACAGACGCTAGGGCAGTTTAAGCTAAGCATAAAAAGAAAAAGAAAACATAAAAGAGTTGCCTTCAGCGAAAACCAAATTCATTATGACTGTGGGTTCCAGTGTGAGTTGGAACTAAACCCACCCATTTAACCGTTTTGCAAAGTAGTTACATTCGCAGAAGCAGCTCTAGCCTTTGTGAGGCCTTAGGGAAAACCTATACATGAGGCCCCACTCACACCCATAATGGGAAAAATAATTCAAGTGATAAAAAAAATTAACTATTATGTATAAATTGCATATTTTAAGAGCTTTAAAGTGCTGGCGTCAGCGCCCTCTATCTCGGTGCTGGCGTCAGTGAACGAGATAGCAGCGGAAAAGCCAATCATCAGGCAGTGCCAGTATAGGATGCGGAGCACCCGGCCCACCATGGCTGAGGATTAGCACTGGACTGGGACCTCCCAACCCCCTGCAGTGGAGCCCTGCATAGGCGGGGGTAAGGGCAGGGCGGAGGGAGGGGTCAGAGGCTTCCAATAACAGGTGGGCACACTGGGACACTGGCACAAGACTGAGCTGTCCTTACTGTTGGTGACACTGATGATCAGGAGGAAGGGAGTGGAGTGAAGGGTATGGGACAGGGGTGGATATAAAGGCCAGTCTGTGGGATGCTGGGGGGGGGGGGCTGGTACTCTCATCCTGGTGGTAGCTGGCTGCAGAAGGGGGTTGTGGCTTGGTAGCTGTGCCTCTCCCTGCAGCTGGAGCCCCGGTTCCCCCCCCCCCGCACTGATTGACAGCCCCACCTCTTTACTAACCCCCCTTCCATCGGCTCCATACAGCGCTCGCGAGGCCTCCTCCATGGGACCATCCACTTCTCCTCCTTGCCACTGCATGCCAGATGTCTCCTCTGGTTGTGCGGGGACCGCTCCGCTGAGCACTTCAGTGGTGGGGGGTGATGGCTGGGGGGGGGCATGATCTGCGTCTACGGAGCAGTGGGAATTGTGCTAACATTTTGCTCCGGACGCTGGAATCTCCTCCCCTTCTCCTCCCCCAGACAACACAGCGCCGGCCCTGCCTTCACCCCAAGACACAGCCACGCTCCGTCCTCTCTCTCCACTGTGTGGCCGTGGAGCTCACAGGCAATGGTAAACCGCTGATGGCCGGAGCTTAACGCCGCAGCGGTATTGTTGTCAGCAGAGGCGGCTCTTCAATTAGGCAGTGGCGAGGCCACTGAGTGCGAGGCCTTAGGCGACCGCCTTATTTGCCTAATTAGAGAGCCGCCTCTGCATTCATGGCATGCCTCTGGTGATAAATGGCCAGCATTGTCAGTGTGATTATGTTGGCTGTCAATTGAACTTTTAAGCCCTCAATGGCTGGTGTCCTAGCTCAGGGGTTTCCCAACTTTTCAAACAAAGGGCCAGTTTACTGTCCTTCAGAATTTAGGGGGGCTGGACTGTGGCCATTGGGAGTAGAAATTGTCCTGGCATCAGTGGGATTACACAATGGGGTTTATTAACTAAATATGGAGAGTGCAAAATCAGGTGCACCTGTGCATGGTAGCCAATTAGGTTTTAACCTCAGCTTGTTCAATTAGGCTTTGGAAAACGAAAAAAAACTTGAAGCTGATTGGTTTCTGTTCAGAGCTGCACCAGAATTTGTACTCTCCAGTTTAAGTAAATTAACCCCGATGCAGCTTTGGTGTCAGTGGGAAAAATAGTGCCCATCATTGGTGTCAGTGGGAGAAATAGTGCCTCATCTTTGGTGTCAGTGGGAGGTATAGTGCCCCACCATTGGTGTCAGTGGGAGGTATAGTGCCCCACCATTGGTGTCAGTGGGAGGTATAGTGCCCCATGCTTTGGTGTGAGACAGCCTATTAAAGGTTTCTCCATCGCTGCTCTCTAGCCCCATGTGTGCCTATTTCAACGATTTGGCATTGGGTACTGCGATGCTTAAGGAGGCGCTGATGGCCCACATTACAGTTCTCCCCAAGGAAGGGAAAGATCACTCCATCCCTGGGAATTATAGGCCAATCTCACTTCTGAACACTGATATTAAAATATTAGCAAACATTTTGGCCAACCAACTTAAACAGATCGTTCAAACAGTAATATACCTTGATCAAATGGGGTTCATTATGGGGAGAGAGGCCAGGGACAATTCTAATAAAGCGATCCAGTTAATTCATTGGGTTGAATCACAGGCCATGTGCCCCCTGTCTTTTGCTTTCCACTGATGCCAAGAAGGCATTTGACCGGGTGTATTGGACCTATCTGCGAATGGTGTTGACCAGACTTGGTCTGGGTCCCCACATGCTGTCGTGGATATCCTCCCTTTATAGTTCCCTGGAAGCCAAAGTGAAAGTGAATGGGCTACTATTAGACTCATTCCCTATCCACAACGGGACGCGACAGGGGTGCCCTTTGTCCCTCCTCATTTTCGCTTTGAGCCACTGCTTAACAAAATCCGCCTTAACGAATGGCATTATAGACAGACCCAACACCTTGTTGGTAGCCTATCCAGTAGTGTATTTAGGTTTTGTGCTGCCCCAGGCCTGACTAAACTCGTGCACCCCCTAATTTAAATATGACAAACCCCTTCCTGTCAAGGCCACACCCCTTTCTGTTTAAGACCCGCCCTGAAATTTTCGAGTGGGGACATTAGTTCTGGGGGCCGGGGGGGGGGGAAGGATTCCCTTGATTTGCATAGATTTCCTCTCACTTCCTGTTTGGCTATGGGGCAGGAAGTGAAGGGAAATCTCTGCAATGGGACAGGGATGGTAAAAAATAAAGGGACAAAGGCTATAACCCTCCCTTACTCTATCCAAAATTCAAATAAAATGTTGCCTATAGTTCTACTTTAACCACTTGACGACCGCTCACTGTATATATACGTCGGCAGAATGGCACCGACAGGCACAATCACGTAGAGTGTACGTGATTGCCTTTGTACAGTTGGGGGGTCAAATCGGACCCCCCTTCTATACAGTGAGCGGTGGCTAAGTGTCCGGGAGCGTTCCGGGATGAGGGGGCAGCCATTCGTTTCTGGCCACCCCCTCGCGATCGCTCCCGTGAATAGAAATGCCCCCTCTGTCTGTGTCAGACAGAGGGAGCAGGAGGAAGTGATGTCATCTCTGGTGCGGCGCTCACATATACCGAGCGCCGTACAAGAGAAGATATCAGGTCAGTGCACACAACACTACACTGACACCAGGACACATAGGGACATAAATCGCCCCCCCAGGCCCCCCCAGACACCCCAGATCACCCCCCAGATCACCCCCCCAGCCCCCAGTCACAGTGTCACTGATTGCAGTGACCATTTATTTAGTGATCACTGCAATCAGTGACATTTGTGACTGTAAAAGTGTCACCAAAGTTTAGTCTTAGGTCCAGTGTAGCCCCCTAACCCCCCCTAATAAAGGTTTAACCCCCTGATCACCCCCCAGATAACCCTTTCACCCCCTATCACCACTGTCGCTTAGCGATCATTTTTCTGATCGCTGTCTTAGCGTCAGTGATGCCGATCGGCAGCCAGTAATTTTTTTTAGGTTCGCCGCAGGTTTTTATAGCGTCAGGTACCCCAATATATTATCTAATAAAGGTTTAACCCCCTTGATCGCCCCCCAGGTAACCCTTTCACCCCCTATCACCACTGTCACTAAGCAATCGTTTTTCTAAACGCTGTCTTAGTGTCTGTGATGCAGATCGGTAGCCGGTAATTTTTTTTAGGTTCGCCGCAGGTTTTTATAGCGTCAGGTACCCCAATATATTATCTAATAAAGGTTTAACCCCCTTGATCGCCCCCCAGGTAACCCTTTCACCCCCTATCACCACTGTCGCTAAGCAATTGTTTTTCTAAACGCTGTCTTAGTGTCGGTGATGCAGATCGTAGCCAGTAATTTTTTTTAGGTTCGCCGCATGTTTTTATAGCGTCAGGTACCCCAATATATTATCTAATAAAGGTTTAACCCCCTTGATCGCCCCCCAGGTAACCCTTTCACCCCCTATCACCACTGTCACTAAGCGATCGTTTTTCTAAACGCTGTCTTAGTGTCTGTGATGCAGATCGGTAGCCGGTAATTTTTTTTAGGTTCGCCGCAGGTTTTTATAGCGTCAGGTACCCCAATATATTATCTAATAAAGGTTTAACCCCCTTGATCGCCCCCCAGGTAACCCTTTCACCCCCTATCACCACTGTCGCTAAGCAATTGTTTTTCTAAACGCTGTCTTAGTGTCGGTGATGCAGATCGTAGCCAGTATTTTTTTTTAGGTTCGCCGCAGGTTTTTATAGCGTCAGGTACCCCAATATATTATCTAATAAAGGTTTAACCCCCTTGATCGCCCCCCCAGGTAACCCTTTCACCCCCATCACCACTGTCACTAAGCAATCGTTTTTCTAAACGCTGTCTTAGTGTCGGTGATGCAGATCGGTAGCTGGTAATTTTTTTTAGGTTCGCCGCAGGTTTTTATAGCGTCAGGTACCCCCATATATTATCTAATAAAGGTTTTAACCCCCTGATTGCCCCTAGTTAACCCTTTCACCAGTGATCACCATATAAGTGTTACGGGTGACGCTGGTTAGTTAGTTTGCTTTTTATAGTGTCAGGGCACCCGCCGTGTATATAACCCAATAAAGGTTTAACCCCCTGATCGCCCGGCGGGTGATATCAATTAGGTTTTAGCGTCAGAGAGGGTCTGAGTCACACCCCAGGCAGCGTCAGGTTAGTGCCAGTAACGCTAACACCCACGCGTGAAGCATACACCCCCCTTAGTGGTATAGTATCTGAACAGATCAATATCTGATCTGATCAGATCTATACTAGCGTCCCCAGCAGTTTAGGGTTCCCAAAAACGCAGTGTTAGCGGGATCAGCCCAGATACCGGCTGGCACCTGCGTTTTGCCCCTCCGTCCAGCCCAGGCCACCCAAGTGCAGTATCAATCGATCACTGTCACTTACAAAACAAAAACACACATAACTGCAGCGTTCGCAGAGACAGGCCTGATCCCTGCGACTCCAGTGCTGTAGGAGGTGATTTCACCACCACAGTTAAAAAAAAAAAAGCAAATATGCCGAAGCATTGGGGCAGCAGGGGCGGAGGAGCGATTTTGCTCCTAATGCCGCGTACATACGGTCGAAATTCCGACGGAGGCTTGCCCGTGGAAAAGTCCGACCATGTGTGTGCGGCATAACTTTTTTGCGGGAGGATGCCCCCATGCTTCGGCATATATAAATGGTGCGTGTATGCCCATCATTGGAAGTGGGTGGATGAAGGGCGGTATTCTAATGGTGGGCATACCCACCGATCAATCTCTTTTTTCGTTCAGCCAACTGGCTGCATGAAATAAAAAGATTACAATACATGTCCAACAAGGACCAGCAACGTACTGGTATGTTGCTGGACTTTGAATGTTTATACCAGAATGATGCCTGCGGGTTTAGGTATCATCTTGGTATCATTCTTTTCAGCCTGCGGCCGGCTTTCATGTAAAAGCAATCCTAGCGGCTAATTAGTCTCTGGACTGCTTTTACAAGCAGTGGGAGGGAATGCCCCCCCCCGGATATAAAAAGCGCCATTGGGAAATTGGGAAAGCATTTTATCACACCGATCTTGGTGTGGTCAGATGCTTTGAGGGCAGAGGAAAAATCTAGGGTCTAGAAGACCCCAGTTTTTTCAAAAAAAGAGTACCTGTCACTACCTATTGCTATCATAGGGGATATTTACATTCCCTGAGATAACAATAAAAATGATAAAAAAAAAAAAATACTTGGAAGGAACAATTTAAAAATAAAATAAAAAAGCAAAATTAATAATAAAAAAAAAAAAAAAAAAAAAGCACCCCTGTCCTGCCCTGCTCTTGCCCAATGGCGAACGCAAGCGTTGGTCTGGCATCATATGTAAACAGCAATTGCACCATGCATGTGAGGTATCACCGCAAAGGTCAGATCGAGGGCAATCATTTTAGCAGTAGACCTCCTCTGTAAATCTACTGGGGTAACCTGTACAGGCTTTTAAAGGCTTTTAAAAATGTATGTAGTTTTTCGCCAATGCGCGTTTGTGCGAAATTTTAAAGCATGTCGTGTTTGGTATCTATGTACTCGGCCTAAGATCGTCTTTTTTATTTCATCAAACATTTGGGCAATATAGTGTGTTTTAGTGCATTAAAATTAAAAAAAGTGTATTTTTTAACCCAAAAAATGCGTTTGAAAAATCGCTGCGCAAATACTGTGTAGAAAAAAAAAATGCAACACCCACCATTTTAATCTGTAGGGCCTTTGCTTTAAAAATATATATATAATGTTTGGGGGTTCAACATAATTTTCTTGCAAAAAAAAAAATGTTTTCATGTAAACAAAAAGTGTCAAAAAGGGCTTTGTCTTCAAGTGGTTGGAAGAGTGGATGTAAGCTTCCTAATGTTGTGTATAAAATGCCAGAACAGTTCAAAACCCCCCCAAATGACCCCATTTTGGAAAGTAGACACCCCAAGCTATATACTGAGAGGCATGTCGAGTCCATGGAATATTTTATATGTTGACACAAGTTGCGGAAAAACAACAATTTTTATTTATTTTTATTTTTTTTGCACAAAGTTGTCACTAAATGATATATTGCTCAAACATGCCATGGGCATATGTGGAATTACACCCCAAAATACATTCTGTTGCTTCTCCTGAGTACGGGGATACCACATGTGTGAGAATTTTTGGGAGCCTAGCCATGTACGGGACCCCAAAACCAAGCACCGCCTTCAGGCTTTCTAAGGGTGTAAATTTTTGATTTCACTTCTCACTGCCTATCACAGTTTCGGAGGCCATGGAATGCCCAGATAGCACAAACCCCCCCAAATGACCCCATTTTGGAAAGTAGACACCCCAAGCTATTTGCTGAGAGGTATTGTGAGTATTTTGCAGATCTCGCTTTTTGTCACAAAGTTTTGAAAATTGAAAAAAAATATATATATATGTGGTAAGGCTGGCCGCAGGCCAGCCTGTATTTGTGGGAGGAGACTGAGAGGGCTACTTAAGCCTCCTCCCCTGTCGGGTCTGGGTTGCCGTCATTTCTGGGCGACGCCGCCGACGCACGTCATGTCCGGCCTCCTTACAGCACGGTGGTCGGCCGTTTCATGGTATCGTTCCTCTACCCCTGGGTTCCTTTAGCTTTGTGGGGGCAGCCGCCCCCCCCCCTCCCTTGCAGGCCATGTTCCATCCTGCACCATGGGGGCCGCCCGTCCGCTTCTCCCAGCGCCGGGGGGGTCTCGTCTGTCTCCACATCCACCTTCCTTGCTATCCTTCCTTCCACCCACCACTTCCGCAGGGCTTCATCTGGCCTCTCTCTGGCTGGGTGCCGCCCGCTTCCCACGGTGCGCTCGCCGGGGGGGCGGCGTCTGTCTATCCATCCATCCACCTTCCTTGCTGGGCTAATCCCGCATGGTCGGGTGGGGAGGGGGGCCCCACCACTCCTCGCTGCTCAATCTTCTGAGGGACCGCCTGTTGTCTTCTCAATCTTCCCCCCGGTATTCTAGTGAGGGGGGACCGCCAGAGGGGGGGGGCTCGCCACGTGTCATGCCCGCTCTTCACTGTTCTTACGGCCGGACACACGCCAGCTTCGGGTGCAGGGCCGCCCGCTTGTTACCTGCTCCTCCTTCCGGGCTCAGACTCAGGGGAGGGCCACTCCATCCTGCCTCCCACTCCTCCGGGCTCGCACAGTGAGGGGGGGGGTCCGTCCGTCCGTCCTCCCTCCCACTCCTCTGATCGCACTGGGTCATCCTTCGTTGGGCTCATGCCGGCTTCAGAGGGGGGGGGTCACCCGCCCGCTCATCCGTCCTTCCACACGTTGGGACTCATGCAGGCTGCCCGCCCTCCACCCACTCCCTCCTCCGAGCGCACGCCGCCATCTTTTGCAGGGCCGCCCGCTCCTCCACCCTGTCTGTTTGGGCGCCCACCCACCCACTCACTCCTCTAAACTCACGCTGGCATCTTGTCAGGCCGCCCACTCAGCTGTTTCATCCTTCCCGGGGCTCGGAGTATGGGAGGGGGGCGTCGTCCATGCTGATGTTGAGAGGGGGGGGGCCGTCCATGCTGGTATAGAGAGGGGGGGCGTCCATGCTGGTATAGAGAGAGGGGGGCGTCCATGCTGGTATTGTGAGGGGGGGCCGTCCATGCTGGTATAGAGGGGGGACTGTCCATGCTGGTATAGAGGGGGGACTGTCCATGCTGGTATAGAGAGAGGGGCGTCCATGCTGTTGTCTAAGGATGGGGGGGCTGTCTATGCTGGTGTCAAGAGATGGGGGGCCATCCGTTTGGTGTCCGGCATTTCTGTCATTGCGTTTCTACCCCGGCATTTCTGTCATTGCGTTTCTACCCCGGCATTTCTGTCATTGCGTTTCTACCCCGGCATTTCTGTCATTGCGTTTCTACCCCGGCATTTCTGTCATTGCGTTTCTACCCCGGCATTTCTGTCATTGCGTTTCTACCCCGGCATTTCTGACATTGCATTTCTGCCCCAGCATTTCTGTCTTTGCGTTTCTACCCCGGCCTTTCTGTCATTGCGTTTCTGCCCTAGCATTTCTGTCATTGCGTTTCTCCCCCAGCGTTTTGTCATTGCGTTTTCTGCCCTAGCATTTCTGTCATTGCGTTTCTGCCCCAGCATTTCTGTCATTGCGTTTCTGCCCCAGCATTTCTGTCATTGCGTTTCTGCCCCAGCATTTCTGTCATTGCGTTTCTGCCCCAGCATTTCTGTCATTGCGTTTCTGCCCCGGCATTTCTGTCATTGCGTTTCTGCCCCGGCATTTTCTGTCATTGCGTTTCTGCCCCGGCATTTCTGTCATTGCGTTTCTGCCCCGGCATTTCTGTCATTGCGTTTCTGCCCCGGCATTTCTGTCATTGCGTTTCTGCCCCGGCATTTCTGTCATTGCGTTTCTGCCCCGGCATTTCTGTCATTGCGTTTCTGCCCCGTCATTTCTGTCATTGCGTTTCTGCCCCGTCATTTCTGTCATTGCGTTTCTGCCCCGTCATTTCTGTCATTGCGTTTCTGCCCTGGCATTTCTGCCCCGGCGTTTCTGTCATTGCGTCTCTGCCCCGGCGTTTCTGTCATTGCGTCTCTGCCCCGGCGTTTCTGTCATTGCGTCTCTGCCCCGGCGTTCCTGTCATAGCGTTTTCTGCCCGGCGTTCCTGTCATAGCTTTTCTGCCCAAGTATTGCTGTCTGCGTTTTTTGCCTCAGCATTTCTGCCCCGAGATTTCTGTCTACGTTTTTCTGCCCCAGGATTTCTATCTGCGTTTTCTGCCCCAGGATTTCTATCTGCGTTTTCTGCCCCAGGATTTCTATCTGCGTTTTCTGCTCCAGGATTTCTGTCTGCGTTTTCTGCCCCAGGATTTCTGTCTGCGTTTTCTGCCCCAGGATTTCTGTCTGCGTTTTCTGCCCCAGGATTTCTGTCTGCGTTTTCTGCCCCAGGATTTCTGTCTGCGTTTTCTGCCCCAGGATTTCTGTCTGCGTTTTCTGCCCCAGGATTTCTGTCTGCGTTTTCTGCCCCAGGATTTCTGTCTGCGTTTTCTGCCCCAGGATTTCTGTCTGCGTTTTCTGCCCCAGGATTTCTGTCATAGCGTCTCTGCCCCAGGATTTCTGTTGCTGCGTGTCCGTCGTAGCATTCTGCCCCAGTATTTCTGTCTCCATGTCCAGTCTCAGCATTTCCATCATAGCGTATCTGCCGCTGGGTTTTTCTGTCATGGTGTTTCTGCTCGGCGTTCTGCCTCAGGATTCTGGCATTGCGTTTCTGCCTCAGCATTCCTGTCTTAGCGTTCTGCCTCCAGGATTTCCGTCTTTCCATTTCTGCCTCAGCGTTGCAGTCTCAGCGTTTCTGTCTTCACATTTCTGCCTCAAACGTTTCCGTTTCAGCATTTCTGTCCTTGCATTTCTGCCCCTAGATTTCTGTCGTAGCATTTCCGCCTCAGCATTCAGTCTCAGCATTTCCGTTGCAACGTTTCAGTCTTAGCGTTCCAGAGGGGTGTTGTGGTCCAGTCACGGCATACTCCCGTAGCTGTTCTCTTCTTTGTTGGTTACTATGTATCATGTTATCTTCGTCCATGTTTGTACCTGGGTTAGTTAGGGCACACATTTCCGGATCTGTCACGTCTACAGATCCATACGGGCTGAGGTTTCGTTTTTAATGATTGTTGACCACAATCTTCTCGCCCGTATACCATACGTCATACGATGCACGTTCATTCTTACACCTATACGATCACCCACCACGGTCCGTGGGTACACCAGCCCTGAGTGTTCAGTTAATTGCCTGTCTCTGCGCTACAGGTTACTCGGGCTCACTCGCCACTCACACAAGGTGGGGGGGGGGGTCATCCGTCATCAGGTTCATGTACGCGCGGTGGTCTTGTCACTTCTGCATGTTCTCTTCTTAGGTAGGCTCGTTGTTGTTCTCATGTCTGGTTGTCTGTCATTTCTCTGGTTTGTGTTCTCAGGTTGGGCTGCGCTGGCATCTTCGCCTTCATCAAACATTGCTTGCACTCGCTTCCATCAGTCCTGCCCGTTGCCAGGGCTAGTTGATTGGTGCGGATGTCATTCATCACTGGGTTCACCCTTGGGTAGGAAGCAGTCTTCATTTTACTAAAAATCGTCGTTCTGTTGCTGAGGCCCTGGTCACCACCTAGGGTTTCAGTCTTTCTCGGGGTGTGTGCTGAGCCACGGCCCCTTGTCGACCACAGGGGTGGGTTTGGGGTTCCGCTAGCGGCTCTGATCTTTTGTCTAGGCATGTCTGCATCATGCCATGAGACTTCTTGCCCGGGATGGAGTCTGACCTTCCTTTCTCGGTTCAGGATTCAGTCGCTTGTCAGGTCACAGGCGGTGGCACGACCCGATTGAGTCAGGTGGGACCAGTGTTCTGTGTCTGGCATGTTTCTCCCATGCTTGACGATGCTCATTGCCGTAGCGCTTGGCCTTTTCCGCCTACTCTGGCAACCCATCCTCCAGGTATCCAGTCCTACAACTCCTGCCAGTTGTCAATTTTTGCCCTCTCCCTCTCTTCCCCATACCTAGTATGGGTAGGCCGGAGGCACATCTTTGATGTCCGGTTGGAGTATTACGATCTACTCGCCCATCGGTTGCAGAGGCTCCTCGGGCCAGCCTTTGCTTCCTTTCCCCCACGTATCCTCTCATTTGCTAGCAGGTCATTCTCATGTTTGGATTGTGCCGGGCATCAGGCTTATTCCATTCTTGCACGGGACCGGGTTCAGATACTGTTGCCGTCCGGGTGCGTGCTACTTCTCTGTTCGTTACCTTCCCTTCTTCACCTACAGTTGTCTCTTTTTGCCCACTTTTCAGGCATACTGACCAGCTAGGCCAAGGCACACCTCAGGCCTTGGTGCATTAGGGTTATCACTGTCACACTCGAGGACTCGAAGACTCTGACGACAAGTGGTAAGGCTGGCCGCAGGCCAGCCTGTATTTGTGGGAGGAGACTGAGAGGGCTACTTAAGCCTCCTCCCCTGTCGGGTCTGGGTTGCCGTCATTTCTGGGCTCCCACCCACCCGTTCCCCCAGATTCATGCATACTCATTCTATTTTCTTTATTCTTATTCTTACATTCAGGGTATGCCCACTTTTCAGGCATACTGACCAGCTAGGCCAAGGCACACCTCAGGCCTTGGTGCATTAGGGTTATCACTGTCACACTCGAGGACTCGAAGACTCTGACGACAAATATATATATATATATATATATTTTTTTTTTCTTTCTTCATTTTCAAAAACAAATGAGAGCTGTAAAATACTCGCCATTCCTCTCAGCAAATAGCTTGGGGTGTCTATATTCCAAAATGGTGTCATTTGGGGGGGTTTTGTGCGATTTTGTCATTTTATGGCCTTCGAAACTGTGATAGGTAGTGAGGAGTGAAATCAAAAATTTGTGCCTAGAAATCCTGAAGGCGGTGCTTGGTTTTCGGGGTCCCGTACGCGGCTAGGCTCCTAAAAAGTCCCACACATGTGGTATCCCCGTACTCAGGAGAAGCAGAAAAATGTATTTTGGGGTGTAATTCCACATATAACCATGGCATGTGTGAGCAATATATCATTTAGTGACAACTTTTTGTAATTTTTTTTTTTTTTGTCATTATTCAATCACTTGGGACAAAAAAATTATATTCAATGGGCTCAACAGGCCTCTCAGCAATTTCCTTGGGGTGTCTACTTTCTAAAATGGGGTCATTTGGGGGGGTTTTGTGCTATTTTGGCATTTTATGGCCTTCGAAACTGTGATAGGTAGTGAGGAGTGAAATCAAAAATTTGCGCCCTTAGAAATCCTGAAGGCGGTGCTTGGTTTCCGGGGTCCCGTACGCGGCTAGGCTCCCAAAAAGTCCCACACATGTGGTATCCCCGTACTCAGGAGAAGCAGCAAAATGTATTTTGGGGTGAAATTTCACATATAACCATGGCATGTGTGAGCAATATATCATTTAGTGACAACTTTTTGTAATTTTTTTTTTTTAGTCATTATTCAATCACTTGGGACAAAAAAATAAAAAACTCAATGGGCTCAACATGCCTCTCAGCAATTTCCTTGGGGTGTCTACTTTCCAAAATGGGGTCATTTGGGGGGGTTTTGTACTGCCCTGTCATTTTAGCACCTCAAGAAATGAGATAGGCAGTCATAAATTTAAAGCTGTGTACATTTCAGAAAATGTACCCTAGTTTGTAAACTCTATAACTTTTGCGCAAACCAATAAATATACGCTTATTGACATTTTTTTTACTAAAAACATGTGGCTGAATACATTTTGGCCTAAATGTATGACTACAATTGAGTTTATTCGATTTTTCTTATAACAAAAAGTAGAAAATATCATTTTTTTTAAAAATTTTCGGTTTTTCCATTTATATCGCAAAAAATAAAAATCGCAGAGGCAATCAAATACCATTAAAAGAAAGCTCTATTTGTGGGAAGAAAAGGACGCAAATTTCGTTTGGGTACAACATTGCATGTCCGCACAATTTACAGTTAAAGCAGCGCAGTGCAAAATTCTGAATTCACCTCTGGTCCTCTAGCTACCAAATGGTCCGGGGCTTAAGTGGTTAACCACTTCAATACAGGGCATTTTCACCCCCTTCCTGCCCAGGCCAATTTTTAGTTTTCAGCACTGTCGCAATTTGAATGACAATTATGCGGTCATGCAACACTGTACCCAAATGAAATGTATATGTTTTTCTTCCCCACAAATAGAGCTTTCTTTTGGTGGTATTTGATCACCTCTGCAGTTTTTATTTTTTGCGCTATAAACAAAAGAAGAGCGACAATTTTGAAAAAAAAACACAATATCTTTTACTTTTTGCTATAATAAATATCACAAATGTTATGTAATATTTATTTGAAAAAGTAAAAACGGGTTTATTTAATCAATGTGCACCACCGCAGTGGACTGGGCTGCTGTAAATAGGCCCTGAATACCCAATAACATGCAAGAGACATTAACCTGTTCCTGCCTGCGCTATACCCGAAAGACGGCTGCAGCGCGGGCAGTGATCTCTGTGATCGCTGCGTCCTTAGAATGCAGCTGATCACAGATCGGGGTAAAGGCCCAATCACAGCGCCCCTTTATCACGTGATCAGCTGTGTCCAATGACAGCTGATCACGATGTAAACACAAGCCAGTTATCAGCCTCCCTTTCCTCATGCTTACAGCTTGAGGAGAGGAGAGACGATAACCGGCTTGTGTTAAAGGGACATCTACACTGATAATCAGGACACTGATAATCAGGGCACCGATTACCAGTGTCCCGATTATCAGTGCAGTCCCAACAGTGCCCAGCAGTGCTGCCAACCAGTGCCATCTATCAGTACCGCCCATTAGTGCCATCTCTCAGTACCGCCCATTAGCACAGCCTCATGAGTGCCCATCAGCACAGCCTCACGAGTGCCCATCAGCACAGCCTCACGAGTGCACATCAGTGAAATTACCTGTTTGCAAAATTTTATAACAAACTATTGTGAGAGTGAGAGCCCCTGTTTTAGTGAAAATGTGTTTAAAATGGACACAAGGCTCTCAAAAAAGCAATTTGAGAAGTTCCAGCAAAAGATTGCTGAACAGAGAAAACTATGCTTTAAGTTTTCTCTGGATTTTGTAAGTCTGGATTGGGGCTGGAAACTTGAAGACTTCAAAGAGCATTGGGAGAGATGGAGTCTTCAGTCATGTGTCCGGGTTTTCCAGAAGCTCTGCAGATTGTGTGTGTGTCCAGGTGCACACACCCATTATAAGGCAGAGCTGAACATAGCTCAGTATGTGTGGGAAAGGAGTTGGTGTGCCAGCAGTTGCTGGAGGGAAGTGTGCTACTGTGCAAGAACTCAGGCAACATCCTTGAGACGGTACTCCATGTGGGAGAGGTTCCAGGTCAGTGGACAGAGAGTTGGGCCAGCTGAGAGAGTCGGGGAGACTATAGCTGAGACAACTGGATGAGAGAGTCTTGGGGACCAGAGGGAACCGTGAGTCTTGGAGGAGTGTGGAAGCCTGGAGTGTCAGGAGAGCCCCTTCCTAGAGGCCAGGAGTGGGCCTGTGCAGCAAGGAACTGCACCCAAGGCTGAGTGAGCCTTAAGAGCCAGGTGGATTGGCATTTTTCATTTGTTGTAATTTTGGGAGAAGAACCCCTGTGTGGGCAACCAAATACATGTGTGAACTTTTCTTTTGTTACTTTCAATAAAAGTGGGCTACCATACCCTTAAACCTTAGTTCCTGTTGGCGGTGAGCTCACTTAAAACGCATCTGAGCTAGACATCCCCCAATGTCACACTATGAAAAAAGTTTAGTATTCTTTCAAAATGTTTGGGCTTTTTTTTTTATAGCAAAAAATACAACCAGCAGTGATTAAACACCACCAAAATAAATAGTTTTTGTGTGAAACAAAATGATAAAAATTTCTAAAGTGTTGCATGACCGTGCAACTGTCATTCAAAGTGCAACAGCGCTGAAAGCTTAAAATTGTCCTGGGCATGTAGGGGGTAAAAGTGCCCAGTAGGCACGTGGTTAAAGAGAAAATCAGTATTTTTTCTAGCACATATTTGGACATTCATGAACACGGTTTCACCTTATACACGAAAATTCACTTGAGTGACAATACATTTTCCTAAGTGAACAACTTTTAGCTCTTTAATAAATCAACCCCACAGAATTATATTTTATGAACAGAGAGAATACATTTAACCAAGAATGTGTTGTAAAAATACAGTATATCAATTATGAGTCCAAATGAATCTGCTGTTATTTTTATGTCTTCAAATTGTTGTCAATATTGTTGTCAATTTTCCTACAATCAGAAGTTTAATACTCACAAACGTGTGAAAATCTTGCAGAGTTTCATTTCTTTCTCCTTTTCTTATATAGTCGCCATAGGCTTTAGTGTATAAACCCTGAGCATCTATAATAGTCTGTTGAAAGAACACACAAACACGTCACAAATAAGGAGGGGGGAACAGCTAGCTATACTTCTAGAAATGACTGTTCTGAACAAGATATGACTTGTTAACCTATCGATTTTGAAAAATAACAGACAATATCAGCTACATAATGCATACTCAGCAGATGATCACCAACCTAATAGCCACTCACAGTGCAGTTAACTATTTCTTGTACAGCAAATAAATGGAACGAGATATAGATTTAATGACTTGATTATGGTAAAAGCTGTAATATATAGATGTAAAATACATTATGACCCTCTTATCCCAACAACCTCCTCTACCATCCTCATCTTTCCTACTTATGTACTTATATTTTCTAAATGATCTTATTTTGTGCTCCAGACTAGGAAACAAATCCTTATATTGCTGCATTGCAGTAATGTGGGTATTGCCTGGTGTGTTAGTGTAACCCATGTCATGGGTATTGGTGTGCTTTAGTTAGGGTGCCCACGTGTCCCGGATTGCCCGGGACTATCCTGCAATTGACAGGTCTGTCCTGGGTCCCGGGCACCTTCATTCCGGGACAATACAATGTCCCGGAATGAAATAGAGGACACAGCCACCCCCTACTAACTAATAAATACATTTCTGGAACTGGTTGCTAGGGCCAGCGCTGCCTGGCATCTTGCAACCAGTGACAATTTACTCTCAGACAGTGAGGCCGGGTGCGAGGCCTGCGCCTAGTGCAGCACTGCTGTCCCCACCCACCTCGGCACCTCCTCCTTCTCCGGCACCCAGCGGCAAGCAGCAGGGACTGGTGTGATCTTCACTCTCCAGATAGTGACGCCACTCCTTTCCTTCTACGCACGTGGCTCATGGGGTGACAGCAGCACTGCATCTGGTGGCAGGCTATGGGTGGCAAGCGGCACTGCATCTGGTAGCAAGTGGCACATTCACCTGATAAATAACCCGCCGCCAAATTCCCCATCAACCCCGAGACTACATTTCCCCCCGCCCCCCCCCCCTCATCTTTTTTTGGGGAAGGTGAGAGAGGGGGTGTGTCCCTGAATGGCAGTTTGGAAATGTGGTCACCCTAGCTGTAGTGCCATTCATTCTTAAAAGGCACTCCAGTGCACCTGTGTTCCAGTGAACCACAACATGCAGCAGAACACTTGTGTTATAAAAAAAATAGTGCATGCATCTGGTCTGTTGGTCTGTTAGGCAGTCCATTTGATTGCATATGCTGCGTTAAAGTGGTTGTGAAGCCTAAACATTTTTTGCCCTAATGCATTCCTTGAATTAAGGTAAAAAATGTTTAGGTGTCTGCATCCCCCTTTCACCCCACCTTTTACTTACCTGAGCCCTCATTCAATCCTGCACCGAGCACATCTGCAGTTCCTCTCTCCCCTCAATTTCGGATCTCGCTGGCTTTGCTGGGGCCCTGGGAGCCATTGGCTTCCAGTGCTGTCAATCAGCCAGTGAAGAGCGAGCAGTGGGCGTGACTAGGTCCTGCTGTCTGTGTCAATGGACACAGCAGCGGGGCTCGGGTGCGAGCATGCATGAGTGCACCCATGGAAAGTGGCTTACCATGGGGGCACTGGACAGAGGGGAGGGGCCAGGAGCACCGGTGGGGGAACTCGAAAAGAGGAGGTTCACGGCCACTCTGTGCAATTAGGAAGAGTATATAATCAGCGCTCAAAGATCATATAAAGTACAAAAATACCTCCTAAAATGGCGTCATGTACTGCATTAACAAACAACCAGGTGTAAAATAAAGTGTAAGCGTGACCATGTGTAAATGATAAATATGCAGCACAATGATAATAACAATCAATGACAAAATGACAAAAAACGAATGAGTGAAAAGTCCATAAGTGAAGTAAATCAATCCATCCAGAAAGTGCACCGTGCATATGTAAACAGATAAAGGGATCCGTCACCAGCAGCACCCTCACAGACAAGTCTCTTACCAGATTTGCAGGACCATAAGTTATAATGTTCAAACAGACAAAAGCAGCTGGACATCCAAGGGGGATCAATGGATCACAGATCCGGTAAGGTAACTTGAAATTGTTAGAAAAATAAAACAGAATTTAACCCAGTATCAGACTCTTGCAGTCCCTTTACAGCAGAGCTCAGAGAGTGGGGGAGAAGCAGCATAAGCAGCTAATCAGTTCATGTGCTGACAAGGAGGATGCTCCTTTGCTCTCTCTGTGAGTAAATGTATTGCCTTCAGAGCTTCTGGTCATCCTGGCCAGCACCAGTCCAGAGGCTGAAAAATCCCAGAGAGCTAAAAAGTGATGACATTTGAGGTTTGTAGTTCTGTACTATGTAAAAGAATAGGAGAGATCTGAAATAGGAGTGCAATTACATTGCACAGAGCAGGTAACTATAGACAGGTTTGTCATGTATTATTAATTGTTTTTAATTTACCTTTACAATACACATTAACAAGCAGAATATCAGTGTAAATCCAGCCCAAAGAGAAGCTGTTAATCTGGCCATAGATGGACAGAACTTCAAACAAAAATGAACAGTCTTAGGAAAATTCATACAAAAGTTCTTAGAACATTTGAATGTCTGAAAGATTTTGTTTGCTTTTAAAATTGGATTTTGGAATGAATGGACTTTACCGAAAGAAAACCTCATACACTGTTATGCCACACATGATTGGAATTTCCGACAACAAATGTTTGATGTGAGCTTTTGGTCGAATATTTAGACCGTGTGTAGGCTCCATCGGACATTTGCTGTCGGAATTTCCGACAACAAATGTTTGAGAGCTGGTTCTCAATTTTTCCGACAACAAAAGTTGTTGTTGGAAATTCTGATCGTTTGTATCCAATTCCGATGCACAAAAATTCTACGCATGCTCGGAATCAATGCGGTGCATGCTCGGAATCATTGTACTTAATTTTTCTTGGCTCATTGTAGTGTTGTACGTCACCGCATTCTTGACGTTCAGAATTTCTGAGCAACATTTGTGTGACCGTGTGTATGCAAGACAAGTTTGAGCCAAAATCCATCGGAATGTCCGATCGTGTGTACGCGGCATTAGAAATACATTAGTTCTAGAACATTTTTCCATCCTGTGCCTTTGAATTTTCTCATCACTGTGGTCGAAAACAAATGTCGATTTGACCCCAGTAATGATTAGGAATACAAACTTAGAAATTTATTTTCCTAAGAATTTTTGCTTGACATTCTACTCATCTATGGTCAGCTTTTTTTTTACTCTTTAGGCAAAAATGCCAGTGCCTCCTGATTTTCCATTCCCCAAGCAAGGTATACTCACCCATCACAGCTCCCTTTCTGCCACCTCGTTACATCAGAGCTCTTGCACATTTGCACAATGAAGCAGGGCTTCTGAATATGGGAGAGAAAATGATCACTCACATTTACCAGTACTCCGGCCTGAGTGGCCAGTCACCAGGCCTAAATAATGTCAGAGGGGACAGTGATGTCATCAACCTGAATAAGTTCCAACACCTGAACTGTATTAGGATAAATTCCAGCAGTGGGGGGGGGTGGGGTGGCAAGGGAAAGTGAATAGGTAAAAATACCTTGTTTGGGGGGGGGGGGGGCTGGGCTATCAGGAAGTACTTTATTTCCTAAATAGGCAGGTGACGGTGTCTCCTTAAGGGGAAACAAATTATGGCTCTATGGTTCCTTTGTCTAAAGGACAGCACAGTGGCTAAGTGGTTAGCACTTCCGGCAAGCAACTCTAGGGTTTTTGGTTCAAATCTCCACCACTGCATTTCCTGCATGGAGTTTACATGTTCCCCTGTACCTGTGTGAGTTTCCTCCCATACGCCAAGTACATTGTGGTGTACAATGGCCCTAATATTTGTATGTATGAATTTGAGTTAGGAACCTTAAATAGTAAACTCCTTGAGGGCAGGGACTAATGTGAATGTACAATATATATTGTGAGGGGGTTAGCTCGGCAGCGGGTGTGTGTGACCCCCGGGATGGGCTCCCCACACAAAACAGGCCCAGCAAACGGAGGTTGTGGTTTTCAAAATCAAAAAAAGGTGCGGTTTATTTTCTATTTACAGTGACAAAACACAGCAAAGCAAAAGAAACATAACCAAAATAAATCCTGGTCAAGTTGACCTCTGACTAAACATACAGGTTTCCTAACTAACAACTGGGATCAGCCTAGTGCTGTCCTAGTCCCTAAGTCCCTGGTTTAGTAAAAGTCCAAACAAATAGCCACACAGGCTTTGCCTCACCGCACAGGGGTTCACTCTCCCTAGACAGTCCACACAGGTCTGGTTCCAGGCATGAGCTAACATCTAATGAAGCTGGGAGTTCTTATAGAGGCCTAAATGAGCTGACAAGCTTCAGCTGGCCTCATCAACTCCCTGTCTGTACGAAGCCCAGCCCTCTCCCTAGAGGTATGAGTCATCCATGAGCCCACTAGCCTTATACAACTCTCCACCTAGTTGTATAAGTCGGCGTAAAGCCTGAATCTGGGCGAAATATATCTACCCCCCTGGATGCAACCAGGTGACTTTACCTTCCTGCTGTCACATACCCCCCCCTCTTGTTTTAACCTCGGGGTTGGAACACCAGCAATCAGGCATTCATGTACTCGAGACAAAGCATCCACATTCCCCATTTGAACGCCAGGGCGATGCTTTATTGTGAAGTTGAATTCCTGGAGGGCCAGGAACCACCTATTCACTCTTCTATTTGTTTCCTTGTTTTGAGCCATCCACTTTAACGGAGCGTGATCCATAACCATGTCAAAGTGCCTACCTAGCAGGTAGTACCGAAGGGAATCTAGTGCCCACTTCACCGCTAAGCACTCCTTTTCAACGGTGGCGTAATTTACCTCATGGGACTTCAACTTCCTGCTGAGGTAAATGACTGGGTGCTCTTCCCCGTTCCAGACCTGGGACAATACTGCTCCTAACCCCACATCTGACGCATCACTTTGTACGACAAAGTCTTTAGAGAAGTCGGGTGAGTACAACACTGGCTGGCTACATAAGGCTTGTTTCAAGAACTGGAATGCTGCCTCAGCCTCGGGGGTCCATTTAATCATGACCGACCCTTTCCCCTTCGTCAGGTTGGTTAGGGGCACAGCCTTAGAAGCAAAGTGGGGAATGAATCGCCGATAATACCCAGCGATTCCCAGAAAGGCTCGTACCTGCTTCTTGCTGTTGGGACGTGGCCAACTCTGGATGGCCTCGACTTTGTTGAGTTGGGGTTTTATTACTCCCCTCCCAATGGTGTACCCAAGATATTTGGCCTCCTCCTGCCCAATGGTACACTTCTTGGGGTTAGCCGTAAACCCCGCTTCCCGAACAGAGTCCAGGACTGCTTGCACTTTTGGCAGATGTGAGGCCCAATCTGTGCTATGGACAATTACGTCATCCAGGTAAGCCGCAGCATACTTCCGATGGGGCCTCAGCATCTGGTCCATTTTCCGCTGGAATGTGGCCGGCGCATTCTGTAACCCGAACGGCATTCTTTTATATTGGAACGCCCCGTCTGGGGTTACAAATGCGGTTTTCTCTTTGGCCGACTTGGCCAGGGGGATTTGCCAATACCCTTTTGTGAGGTCAAGAGTCGTCATGTATCGGGCTGTTCCCAGCCAGTCGATCAACTCATCTATACGTGGCATGGGGTAGGTGTCAAATTTTGTAACTTTGTTCAACTGACGAAAATCGTTACAAAATCGCCAGCTCCCATCCGGTTTAGGCACCAACACGATGGGACTAGACCAATCACTTTGGGACTCCTCTATCACCCCTAAGTTCAGCATTTTCTGTACTTCCTCCCGTATTGCCTCCCGTCGAGCCTCTGGGATCCGATAGGGTTTTAACTTCACCCTTTCACCGGGCGGGGTAATGATGTCATGCTCTACCCCAGATGTTTGTCCCGGCAGCTCAGAGAATACCTCCTTGTTGCGAAGCACAAACTCCTTAACCTCCTGTTGTTGGGGTTGTGACAAGGTGGCTGCTATTCCAACCTCAGGAATCACGCAACCAGTTTGAGCTGGTGACCAAGTGTCTGCGACTAGGGACTCTCTATCCCTCCAGGCTTTCAACAGATTAACGTGATAGATCTGTTCGGGCTTTCGCCTTCCTGGTTGTCTGACCTTGTAATTCACTTCGCTCACTTTTTCCATTATCTCGTAGGGGCCTTGCCATTTGGCAAGGAATTTACTTTCAACCGTAGGGACAAGTACCAATATCCTATCCCCCGGGGAAAAGGTACGGGTCTTGGCTCCACGGTTGTACACTCTCTGCTGTGCCAACTGCGCTTGGGCCAAATGTTCCTTCACGATGGGCCTTACCTGTGCAATTCGATCTTGCATCAGGGCGACATGCTCAATCACACTCCTGTGGGGAGAACTCTCACTTTCCCAAGTTTCCTTGGCAATATCCAACAGCCCTCTTGGGTGTCTCCCATACAGTAACTCAAAGGGGGAGAATCCCGTAGAGGATTGGGGCACCTCCCTAATAGCAAACATCAAATAAGGAAGTAAACAGTCCCAATCCTTTCCATCTCTATCCACCACTTTCTTCAACATTTGTTTTAGGGTTTTGTTGAATCTTTCAACCAGCCCATCGGTTTGGGGGTGATACACAGACGTACGCAATTGCGTCACTTTGAACAATTTACACAGCTCTTTCATAACCCGGGACATAAAGGGTGTACCTTGGTCCGTAAGCAGTTCTTTACAAATACCCACCCGGCTAAAAACAAGAGATAGCTCTTTGGCTATGGTTTTGGCCGAGGTATTTCGGAGAGGGATCGCTTCTGGATAACGGGTGGCATAGTCCATTATAACTAATATGTACTGGTGCCCCCTAGCGGACTTGATTATAGGACCTACCAAATCCATGGCGATCCTCTCAAACGGGACCTCAATGATGGGTAGAGGGACCAGCGGGCTACGGAAATGTGGCATCGGGGCCAACCTCTGACACACAGGGCAGGAGGAACAATAATTTTCTACGTCCTTCATCACCCCCGGCCAATAGAATCTCTGTAATACCCTCTCTCGGGTTTTCTCTGTCCCCAGATGACCTCCAAGAATGTGCCCATGGGCCAACTCCAACACCAACTTCCTGTAAGGTTTGGGCACCACAAGCTGCTCAACGGTTTCTTCTGCCCTTTTTGCCACCCGATACAGTAGGTCCTTCTCTACGCTGAAGTATGGGTAAGTGCAGGTATTATCTGGGTTCACTAACTCGCCATCTATTTTCACTACGTTTTCCCGTGCCTTTATTAGGGCGGGGTCTTTCAACTGTTCTGTGGCAAAGTTTTCCCTGTGAACCTCAAGATCAGAAAACTCCACAGACGGTAGGTTTTCGTCTGAGGAGGTGGGCTCCTCTCCAGTTTCTTGAGTCTCCCCTGCCAATACTGATAAGGGAAATTCCGGAGAGTCCTCACCACTCTCAGGGGAGTTCTGGCTATCACATTCCTGGTACATAGGGGCACCAGTGAGGGGCTCAGGATCATCCCACAGTTCCCAGAACTTCGGAAAATCCCTTCCCACAATGGCGTCATGCGGTAACTGAGATACTAAGCCCACTGGATGAGAGAGGGTACCTTTGGGGGTCTCGAAACACACTGTAGTCACTGGATACTCTCGGGTGTCCCCATGCACACAAATAACAGCTACCTTGCTATTCCCAGAGACCTCTGTTTTAACTAACTCAGCCTTTATCAGGGTCACAAGGCTACCTGAATCCAGCAATACCACAACATTTCTACCATTAACACACATTTTGCATAAATGTTTCTCAGTTCCTCGAATGGCAGTGCATGCGACTGTCGCACACAGCGACTGACGTCTGCCCGTCAGAAAGTCACACTGCATGGGTTCCTCCACAACCGGGCAATTGGCTGCAATATGTCCCGCTTGCCGGCAGCGGTAGCAAACGATCCTTCTTGCCGCCTCTTGAGCCGCTGATTTCCCAGGCTGTTCTCGCCAAACTTGGGGTAGAGCTCCCACCCTCTCACTCTCTCCACCCTCACCCCTTGGAATCCTCTTATCCGCCCCTGGGGATGGTCTGGTCTTAGGGTGGAAAGTCCGAGTGTCTCTGGAAGAGGCCGTCAGGTTCTCTGTAGCCAAGTATTTCTCCACACGATCCACAAGACCATCGGCCGTCTCTGGGTCTCCATGGCTTACCCACTTTTGGATGGCAGTAGGAAGAGCTCTCAAAAACCGATCCATTACAACACGTTCCACAATCTTTGGTGCGGACAAAGTCTCTGGCTGTAGCCACTTTCTGCTCAGGTGAATGAGATCATACATTTGAGACCTGGGGGGTTTTCCAA
Source organism: Rana muscosa (assembly GCA_029206835.1). NCBI lineage: Eukaryota > Metazoa > Chordata > Amphibia > Anura > Ranidae > Rana > Rana muscosa. The sequence continues at coordinate 476,974,759 of CM055117.1, read as the reverse complement.
GCTGGAAAGTCCAGTTATGCACACGCTGAGCCCGGACAGCCTGGGTGACACCCAGCCTTGCCAATATTTCAGCTTTTAGCATCACATAGTCTTTTGCTTGGTTAGGCTCTAGGTCATAGTAAGCTTTCTGCGATTCACCAGTTAACAGAGGAGCCACCAGTCCAGCCCACTGCTCCTCAGGCCACTTTTCTCTTTCAGCGGTCCTTTCAAATGTGGTCAAAAATACCTCTGGATCATCCTCTCCAGTCATTTTTGTCAATAAACGACTCACCCCAAAGGACGCGGTATTAGTGGGACGGCTTTCCTCACTGGTCTGCGGACGTTGCTGCATTACTGCTTCCATCTGTTGTTGTAGTCTCTGCTCTTGCTTCTGCAACAGGTCTATGAAGCGGGCCTCAGATTGCTGCTGGGCTCGTTGCTGAGCCTCCAGACTCTGTTGCAAAGTTGCGTTTGTCTGCTGCTGGGCTGCAAGGCTCCTTTGCAAACCTGCATTTGTCTGCTGTTGATTGGCATTTGCTAGAGCCAGCTGCTTCAGTATCTCCTCCATGCTGGCTTAAAAAAAACTGCCACTGGTTCTCCACCAACTGTGAGGGGGTTAGCTCGGCAGCGGGTGTGTGTGACCCCCGGGATGGGCTCCCCATACAAAACAGGCCCAGCAAACGGAGGTTGTGGTTTTCAAAATCAAAAAAAGGTGCGGTTTATTTTCTATTTACAGTGACAAAACACAGCAAAGCAAAAGAAACATAACCAAAATAAATCCTGGTCAAGTTGACCTCTGACTAAACATACAGGTTTCCTAACTAACAACTGGGATCAGCCTAGTGCTGTCCTAGTCCCTAAGTCCCTGGTTTAGTAAAAGTCCAAACAAATAGCCACACAGGCTTTGCCTCACCGCACAGGGGTTCACTCTCCCTAGACAGTCCACACAGGTCTGGTTCCAGGCATGAGCTAACATCTAATGAAGCTGGGAGTTCTTATAGAGGCCTAAATGAGCTGACAAGCTTCAGCTGGCCTCATCAACTCCCTGTCTGTACGACGCCCAGCCCTCTCCCTAGAGGTATGAGTCATCCATGAGCCCACTAGCCTTATACAACTCTCCACCTAGTTGTATAAGTCGGCGTAAAGCCTGAATCTGGGCGAAATATATCTACCCCCCTGGATGCAACCAGGTGACTTTACCTTCCTGCTGTCACAATATGTTAAGCGCTGTGTAAATTGACAGCGCTATATAAGTAGTTGTAATAAAGAGAGTATTTAGACAACCCTCAACAGTTTTTACTTCTCAGACATTTGAGCAGCTGAGATTCAGCTGACCTTTTGAGAAGTTCAAAAACGTATAAAGTTCCCAATTTATGGTTTGAAAAGTGCTTTTAAATGCAAATAAAATTTCACAAGTTCCAAAAAAGGATGCATTACAAACTAGGCTCCACGATTAAGTCTCATTAAGGGGTTAAATGTGTCAAATGGGTACATGGGTGGAGTATCCACATATCAGATGGACAAATACGGTTGTTTTTGAGCTACATGGATAAGCAGTGTGCACCCCCATGTTTGCGTTAGTCGAAGTTGTTTCGGAAGTGATGCAGCTTAGATGGATACAGCATAAGACCTTAGACTGGCATCACGGTTTTGCCCAGAGGCAACATCATTTCCAGCAATGATGTCACGTCCCTCTAACACATGCCCATCAGCAGATCTGTGGATTGCTCAGGCAGCTAAAGTGATCACGTGATCTGCAATTCAGACACCAGGGATTATATTCTACCCATAGAGAAAAAGAAACCTTCAGTCATGACAAGGTAACAGTTCTCTGTTTAATAATTTTTTTCACACTAGTGACCTTTACAATAGGGTGACCAGACATCCCTGTTTTCAGGGGACAGTCCCCAGATTAAAGACACTGTCCCCGGACCAAGTCTGTCCCCAGTTTTGTCCCCGGATTGGATTTGAACAGGGCCTGGGGCAATTTCAAAGACATTCTGAATTACACACCCCGCTCCGCCGCTCCTACTAGCTTAGGGGGGTCTATTTTTTTCCCATTATCTGAGCCCCTTTCTGATGATGTGGTGGTCGGAGCGGAGGGAATATTTCTTCAGTTTCGGGTGCATGCCCATCCAGCTCCGCTCGCATGTTCTTCTGCCTTGGCTCAAGTCCCGGCCAGCCGCCTGCCTGCTTATCTTCTTGCCTTCCCTGGCAGAGTGATCTTCTTCCGCTCCCCACCCAGTAGTAGCCGTGGGGCCCGGAGAGTAAGACTTGACAGGCTCCAGCGGCGATGGGCAGAGAGTCGCTGATTGCCGCCATTACTAGTAAAAAAAAAATATGTCCCCAGATTTCATTTTAAAAATCTGGTCACCTTACTTTACAACCACTTTAAAATAGAAGAGGTGGGACTTTCTGACAGTTATGGGATGTTCATGACTACTATTAGTAACTGTGGAGGTAACCTAAGGATTCTGGAGAAGCAGGTGAAAATTCAAAAGGCTGCATATGGGCAATGAGGGATATTGTGCCCAAATGTCCCTCAGTCTCCCTCAACTTACCCATGTCAAGCACCGAATGCACACTCGCATATTGCTGTCAGCAACAAAAAAAATGCCCAAATCAAATAATTCCCTAGTCTATCTATCCCCACCACACTTCCCCAACAACCAGCAAAACCATTCTCAAGAAAAACTAACTATGGCCTTAAAAATTCCCAGTGAGTTTCAATATCAAACATTAACAGAGCTAACCTTTGTGTCAGTGGTAGAAGGCCACAATCCAGAAACATCAGGGATCTAGGGAACCCCTCACCAAAATATTACACAAGTGCAGTGTGTCACTATGTAGGAATGCCTGCCAAAAGTAGGATAAGCACTAAGCTGAACGTGTGCTGAGCTGTCAGTTTAATTTTAGTAACATCATAGTTAAAGAACGTTTGCACAGATACATGTGGCTAAGCTGCATTGTGGTTTTCAGGTTTACATTAGGATGTATGATGTCCTGTTAAAATGAAAGTGCACTGAAATAAAAGGATATTTGCACTCACCATAAAATCCTTTTCTTGGAGTTCAATGAGGGGCACAGAAAGTCTTCAGCCTTCGAATTAAACTGCCATATAGGAGGAGGATTGGACACTGGCTAGCAAAAACTGTCAGCCAGCCCAGGATAACCTCACCTACTACCAGCAAACCTCAGTATTTTCTTTCTTGTGCACTGAGGACACAGGATGTCTTTATCCATTGAGATGCCCAAAAGCAGTCCAACTAAAGAGTTGGCAACATAGCAAACAATGCTAACAGGCGCAAGAATACAACGGAGAACCAGGGATTTCTTACAACGCAAATTGCCCAAAACTGGTATTCGATTTGGCTGAAACATGCACCTGGAAGATCTTAAAGAATGTGTAAACAGAGGACCAGGTGGCAGCCTTGGAAATCTGGGAAACAGTTGCTTGAGGTGGAAAAGCCCAAAAACTGCTCACAGATTAAGTATAGTATGCCTTTACAGGAAACCGTGGAACTTGATCCTTGCCACCAAAAACTTGAATGAAGGTCTGCCTGTGTAGAGATGGTGGAATGCGATAGTCGAATGAAAAGCCTGTGCACTCTTTCGGGTCTATCTAGAATGCCAAAAAAGAATCAGTCGTTCTGAAAAAAGCAGCGACTGAAGCCTCGTACACACGAACGAGTTTCTCGGCAAGAAATGACAAGAAAACTGCCGAGAGAGCTTTCTTGCCGAGAAAATCGTTCGTGTGTATGGTTTCTCATCAAGAAAACCGACAAGAATCTCGACGAGAAATATAGAGAACCTGCTCTCTATTTTCTCATCGAGATTCTCGTCAGCCTGTTTCTCGACGAGAAAATTGTGTGTGTGTGTGTACACTTACCTGTCCTCCGGGAAGCCCGCGCATGCTCGAAATGACTTTGACGCATGCGCGGTAGCTTCCTAGGCATAGATAGGGTGTAGCAAGATGGCGGCGACGGCATCGAATGTGACGAGCGCACGCTCGTCGTAGTCGATGACGTCACCAAGTTCGCTCCATTCAAAGAACCGCGGGTTCTTTGAATTGAGCGTCTGTACACTCGGCCGGGACAAGTTTCTTGTCCAAGAAACTCGTCATGAAAAACGACGTGTTTTTTCTTGACGAGATTTTCGGCCGTGTGTACGAGGCTTGAGAGATGGACTTGCACAGCCCAACCCATATCTAAGCAGTTGAGAGAAACTTCCTTTTGGTGAAGAGAGACAAATAGAGGACAGAGAAACAAAGTTCGGGCGGAGGTGAAAGGCAGAAACCTTAGGCAAGAAGGAAGTCCTGGGCTACAACAACACCTTGTCCCTGTGCAAATACCAAAAAAGAATAAGGCCACCAGTTCAAAAACTTTCCTCACAGAGGTGGTAGCTTCAATAAAAAAAAAAACACCTTGTGGGTGAGAATAAAGAGAGGAATGCCTCTAATACAGTTCAAAGGGTGCTTTCTGAATCACAGAGAAAACCAGATTCAGGTACCATTGAATCACGACTGGGGAACAGGCAGAGAGAGCTACATGGGAGACCCCTGTACAAAGGTTTTAATCAAGAAGTTAGAAGCCAACTATGTCTGAGGCAGAATAGTAACAGCAGAAAATTGATCCTTGATGGCACTGGTCAGACCCAGCTGTAGAAAGGTGAAGATTCATCCCACTGAGAAACTCCTGGGTAGGAAACAGACTCAGAGATCAGCAAATGTATAATCGGTTCAGCGCTCTTATTTCATTTAATATAAAGTGGCACAGACATATGTAGTAATATATGTAGCGCTCACTACCTTTTGGTATGTGCTAAAATAGTGTTATTTGTTTTAAACTGTCAGTGCAGGCAAAATCTAGTCAGGTCTATGCCTTATGCTAGGCCTGGTTGTTTTGATCTGGGACTGGGAGTGTCAGAGTAGCAGTGGGTGTGGCCACCTGTGCTCAGACTCTGGAACTCCTCCCCTGCTTTCAGGAGAATGTTCTGGAAGGGGGCAGAGCTGGAGGCTCTGAGTGACAGGCAGCTTCTGTGGCAGCTCTGACCAATCCCCAAGTAGGGTTGCTATATAAGCTGAGGTAACATGCCACAGGGGAGGACTCGTGAGTGGAAAGAAGATGGGGCAGTAGTGTCTGTGTGAAGGCCCCAGCCCTGAGGGCCTACCAGGTGCTGAGGAGAAAGTCCTGATGGAGGACCACTTTTATTTAACACCGCAAAGGAGGAATTCAGAACTAAGAGGAAGAAGCCTGGAACTGTTACAGCTGGACTGTGCAGTTGAACCATGTCTCTTCCATGGACCGGGGACCATGGAACAGGTCAGTGGGTACATGACAGCAAGTGATGGGACCAGTGGAGTCTATTGAGGAGACTTGGGAATATCTGCTGTTACCCCTAGTAACTGAAAGCCACAAGGGGGTGTCTTAGACGGGATGTTGCACGGTCAGTCCTACACAGCGGGATGTTACAAGGAGAGGCTCTAACCTTATCTTATCTCAATATGGAAGGCTGTGGCCGGTGAACTCAGCCTTTCCATCACTGGACTATTTGGGCCTAGTAGTCCATCAGTTACCCAATTGCAGTAGAGGGAATGTGGGGTCGGAGGGGGGTGTATGAGGATACCTTCCGGACACAGGGATGGCATCTGGATAACTGATTACCACAAAAAGTCATTCAGAGTGACTTGTCCTAACAGCTTCGCTGTGCCTTATTCTCAGAACTAAAGTGCTAATATCTATGGGCATCCCATGTCTCTACACACTTACCCAACTCTACGCAAGAAACTTTTATGATAAAAATACCACAAGGTAAAGCAAGTGACTCTTCATTGTGTCTTATGGATGGATGAGGAGAATGGACAGCAGGATGATGTGTGGATCTTTTGAACTTGTGCCCAGAGTGCACCGCTACATATATATATATATATATATATATATATATATAAATAAAAGGACTGCTCTTCAAAAAGTTTATATATACAGTATATATACACTTTCTATTAAAGTTTTTTTACATGCATCCATACACTTTGAAAGTACGTAATATTGTGCCACGTTCAAGGGGCAGGAGAGGGAATTATAGCACAGCTGCGCAGGAATTTATATATAATTTTAACAGATTTAAGCTGGCCATACACTTATAGATTATCTGCAGATGGTTATGTAGCGGCCTCACCTCTCTCTCTTTCTTTATCGGTTATATGGCTGTTGTCTAGGGGTACCTGGGAGAGAGAGATAAACACACCACGGCCCATGTCCTCCGTAACTGGGAGGTGAAGGCCAGAGATTGGGTTTTTGTGTAGGTGTCTTAGAGTCAAGTCCAGTCCTTCGTCCCTGACTCCTTTGCTTTAGTAACCCAAGTTCCACACAGTGAATAGGTACAACTCAGTTTTATTCTTCTTGCCAAGCAATAAAACAATCTTTCTCCTTTGGAAAATGGGGACAGATCGAGGCACAATCCTTTCCCTTCTTGCTACTGCCCACTGTGCTGTCACCAGTGGTGAATAGTCACTGCCACTGACTAGGTAATATAGAACGTGAATTACCTTCGCTCACTTTGCCCCTGTCAGAGGAAGAAATCCGTCCCAGGGAGAAGTGAAGGCCTCTCTGTCACCAGCGATGCTGCGCCGGGCTCTTCAGAGAAGTTACTGCGCACCAGTCCTCACAAACTCAGACACGGGCACCCTCGGATTCCTCCACCCTCGCGGAACTCAGTCAAAGGTACTGAGCCCCAGGCATCCGCCATAGTACCTCACCCCAGGCTAAAGGTGCCTGAGATGGACTCCATCCCTGCTCCAGCTAGGCCAAGGGCGCCTAGGCCTGGAACACCGGAACGCCAGCACCCGAGCTGAAGGTGCCTGGGTGCGGCCGCGTCCTCCGTCTCTCTCCCCAAATCAGGGCATCCGCCCCTTTTATGACCTCTCCCTTTGCGCCACAGCGGGTTCTCCGCCCCGCTGTACCAGCTCCAGGGGAGGACAAAAAGGCACGGTTCGCGGTGTGAGTTCAACTGCAACAGCGCCACCCAGGGACCCCAAGGAACCTCACACCACCAGAGTCCTCACATAATTCAAATACCCGCTACAGTTAGATGAAAAAAGTGCAACAGATTTCTCCATGTACGCTAAACTGTGTGTATGGAGGAATCTCTCACTAGGCCAAGCTTCAGTATCTTGCTAGTCGGCCCCGCTGGCTCTGAACCTAAACAATGCCTGCACCCAATCAGAATGTTCAGGTATTGTGAGAGCCAGCGGGGCCGACTAGCAAGATATGGAAGCTTGGGCCAGTGGGAGATTCCTCCATCCACACAGTTCAGCATAGATGGAGGAATCTGTTCAACTTTTTCCATCTGACCATAGAAAATCTGCAGATAATCTATAGGTGTATGGCCAGTCTTAGAAATGACACTGTTCCTCAGAGCTTGGGCTTATACAGCAGCGCTGTTACCCTTCCACTGCTATTGACATAAGGTTTATGGGGGAAACAGAATCATTTGCAACTGGATGGCTTAGTAAGCCTTTTTGCATTCCTATCTGCTATGCCACTGATCAGCCATTCATTCAATGGTGTCCACCCCTCTCACCACCACTGCTACCCGCAGTGTGCACTGTGTGTGACTGATCCTTAACCGCATAAGGACCGCCTCCTGTATATATACATCGGCAGAATGGCACGGACAGGCATAGGCACGTACAGGTACGTCCCCTTTAAGATGCCGACGCGTGGTCGTGCGGCGCGCTCGCGACCCTGCCGCTTTCTCCGTGAGCCCGACCATGGGTCCCGCGGACTCGATCGCCGCGGGGACACCTGCGTTCGCCTCACGGTGAGAGACAGCTGGGAGATGCTTATGTAAACAAGCATCTCCCCGCTCTGCCTAGTGACAATGATAGTGATCACCGCTTCCTGTAATCGGAAGCGGTGATCACTGTCTTGTCACACACAGCCCATCGCCCCTACAGTTAGAAGCACTCATCAGGGCACACTTAACCCCTACAGTGCCACTTACTGGTTAACCCCTTCACTGCCAGTGTCATTTTCACAGTAATCAGTGCATTTGTATAGCAGTGATCACTGTAAAAATTACAATGGTCCCAAAAATGTGTCAAAAGTGTCCGATGTGTCCGCCATAATGTCGCAGTCACGATAAAAATCACTGATCACCGCCATTACTAGTAAAAAAAAAAATATTAATAAAAATGCCATAAAACTACCCCCTATTTTGTAAACGCTATAACTTTTGCGCAAACCAATCAATAAACGCTGATTGTGATTTTTTTTTTACCAAAAATATGTAGAAGAATACGCATCGGTCTAAACTGAGGAAAAAAAATGTTTTTTTTATATATATTTTTGGGGGATATTTATTATAGCAAAAAGTAAAAAATATAGAATTTTTTTCAAAATTGTCGCTCTATTTTTGTTTAAACGCAAAAAATAAAAACCGCAGAGGTGATCAAATACGACCAAAAAAATCTCTATTTGTGGGAAAAAAAGGACGTCAATTTTGTTTGGGAGCCACATCACACGACCGCGCAATTGTCAGTTAAAGCGACGCAGTGCCGATCCGCAAAAAGGGGCCTGGTCCTTTAGCAACAAAATGGTCCGGGGCTTAAGTGGTTAAATGAGATTTGCTAATTTGTGCAACAGAGGAAGGCTGAGGGTGAGAAACGGAGGAAGGGATTGGGAGTGAAACTCCAGTTTGTATCCCTAGGATGCCAAATTCTGCACACAAGCATCTGAGATGCAAGCAATCCAAGCATCTGCAAAGGTTAACACTGTTTCCCCTACTTGTGAGGGCACATCTTCATGCTGAAGACAGGTTATTGGAGGACTTCCCAGTGAGGGTTTTTTCTGGGCTGGCCTACAGTTTTCTTGTTTGCTAGTGTCCAAACCTTTTGTAGAACAGTATACCTCGAAGGTTAAAAATGTCCTGTGTCCCTCAATGGACAATAAAGAAAATTTGTTATTACAGATCAAATATGATACAAGTAAATGCTGTAATTACCTTTTGTTTTCCCAAAAATGCAAATACTCCTGCGGTGACTTCTGCCGCAAAAATGACAAGTAAGCAGGCGAAAAACTGAAAGACATAAAAATGACATTAAGTCAAATCCACACTGTCTCCATCTACAGCAGTGGTTCTCAACTCCTGTCCTCAGGACCCCGCCAATAGGCCAGATTGGAAGTATTACCTTAGGGAGATGCAGACTAGAATACTGCAATCATTGAGCAGCAAGTCATATCACCTGTCATGTATTTCTGTTATCTTGCAAACCTGACCTGTTAGTGGGTCCTGAGGATAGGTGTTGAGAACCACTGATCTACAGGTTAATTATTTTCTACCTTTCATGCTCCAGTAATAGAAATGCTAGTGTATGGTAAATTGGGTGTTACCTTGTGGCTTGTGCACACCTGAAGTAAGTCATTTACAGAGGTAAACATTAAAGCGGACCTTCAGTCGATTTTTTTCAACTTTCCATCTATTAAATCTTCTGCCCTTGTTGTTTTACCTTTGGATAGTAAAACATTTTTTTCTGCCAGTAAATACCTTATGCAGCCCACTTCCGGTTTCTTGTCTGGTCATTAGCCTAGGTTTATGACATCATGCACAGCTCTCTCCCTCAGGAAGGGAGGGGGGTTGGGTCATAAGAGGGTCAATGAGAGCTGCAGGGCTGCAGAGCTGGAGGTGTGCCTCGGTCTGTGTAAATCCAGGAAGTGAACAGGCAGCAGCTTCAGCTGCCCACAGTTAACCACTAGAGGTCCGCGCTATAGCCGAATGACGGCTACAGCGCGGACCTAGAATGCCAGGAGGACGTCAATTGACGTCCACCCCTTTCCTCGCTCCCGAGCGCGAATCGGGGAACTTCCGTGCCCGCCGCGTCCGCCAGGTACCCGCGATCGGCATTTACAGAGCCAGGGACGTGGATCTCTGTGTGTAAACACAGAGATCCACGTCCTGTCATGGAGAGGAGACCGATGGTGTGTCCCTTGTACATAGGGACAACCATCGGTCACCTCCCCCAGTCAGTCCCCTCCCCCCCACAGTAAGAATCACTCCCTTAGGCACACTTAACCCCTTCAGCGCCCCTAGTGGTTAACCCCTTCACTGCCAGTGTCATTTTTAAAGTAACCAGTGCATTTTTTATAGCACTGATCGCTGTAAACATGACAATGGTCCCAAAATGGTGTCAAAAGTGTCCGATGTGTCCGCCATAATGTCACAGTCACAATAAAAATCGATGATCGCCGCCATTACTAGTAAAAAAAAAAAAATATTAATAAAAATGCTATAAAACTATGCCCTATTTTGTTTACCAAAAATATGTAGAAGAATACGTATCGGCCTAAATTGAGGAAAAAAAAAAAATATTTTTTTAAAATGGGGTTATTTATAGTAGCAAAAAGTGAACAATATTGTGTTTTTTTCAAAATTGTCGCTCTTTTTTTGTGTATAGCGCAAAAAATAAAAACCGCAAAGATGATCAAATACCACTAAAAGAAAGCTCTATTTGTGGGGAAAAAAAGACGTCAATTTTGTTTGGGAGCCACATCGCACGACCGCGCAATTGTCATTCAAAGCGTAACAGTGCTGAAAGCTGAAAATTGTCCTGCGCAGATAGGGGGTTTAAGTGCCCAGTAAGCAAGTGGTTAAAACTGATGCAGCCAGACTTAGTGGAGGGAGATTTCTGCAGCATATTTGGCAAGTACAGAATCACAGTATATATAAAATAATATGCAAAGTGGTTGGAGGGAAGCTTCAGAATGGCAAAGATGTTTTTATTACAAATTATGTGAGTAGATTGCAGTTCCTCTTTAAGTATAGGTAGAATTGAAACAAATAGATTATACATGAGTAGTTAAAGTATCTTAATATTTTATTTTTTTTTGGCATATGGAGGCCTTTCTTTAAAACACATTATACAAATTTAAATCAGCCATTCAAAAAGGTATCACTTTGACAATACCCTTCCCTCTTATTCTTCTTAAGTGTGTAAAACATTAAAGCTTAAATTTGAGTATGATATTTCTTGCTTAGTTACACCAGTCCAGCTTGGACCAATGTATGTATTCTTCCAAACATACAGTATATTATTGATTTTTTATTTATTTTTTGCATACTATGTATTCAGATCTCATACCTAACCGGTTCCTGTAAAGGCTGCAAATCACTGTAGTAGTCACTGCCAGTACAGTAACAGCAGCAGTCTTCTGAGTCCAGTGCCCAGCAGCTGCACTCTGTATGGTAACCACAGGGGGTCACTTGCTCGGTACTGCTGCCATATACAGAAAGCTTTGTATGTTTCTCAAGGAATACAAGGCGTTCTGATTGGGTGAGGTGTAGAGGCAGGGCGGTCATGTCACGATCTGGATTCAGAAGACTGCTGCTATCAGTGTAATAGCAGAAGAGGGAGATTGCTCTTATTCTAAGGTGACCAGATTTTTATAATGAAATCCGGGGACATATTTTTTTTTACTAGTAATGGCGGCAATCAGCGACTCTCTGCCCGTCGCCGCCACCGCCCGCCTCACAGCCTGTCAAGTCTTACTCTCCGGGCCCCGGCTACTCTCCGCCAGGGAAGGCAAGGAGATAAGCAGGCAGGCGGCTGGCCGGGACTTGAGCCAAGGCAGAAGAACATGCGAGTGGAGCTGAATGGGCACCCGAAACTGAAGAAATATTCCCTCCGCTCCGACCAGCACATGATCATCAGGAAGGGGCACAGATAATTGAAAAAAAATACACCCCCCCTGCCCTAAGCTATTAAAAGTGGCAGAGCAGGGGGGGGGGGGGTGTAATTCAGTTTTTTTTTTTTTATTCTGCACTGACTGTCTTTGAAATTGCCCCTGCTCCTGTTCAAATCCAATCCGGGGACAAAACCGGGGACAGAGTTGGTCCGGGGACAGTGTCCTCAATCTGGGGACTGTCCCCTGAAACCGGGGATGTCTGGTCTCCCTATCTTATTCTGTAGTGATTCCGTAACTTCCTGACATGTTTAACCTTTCCCAATTCTGACAAAAATAAAACGTTTTGACTATACATGCACTATTAACCACTTAAGCCCTGGACCATTTTGCTGGTCAAAGACCGGGCCACTTTTTGCGATTCGGCACTGAGTCGCTTTAACTGACAATTGCGCAGTCGTGCGACGTGGCTCCCAAACAAAATTGACATCCTTTTTTTCCCAAAAATAGAGCTTTCTTTTGGTGGTATTTGATCACCTCTGTGGTTTTTATTTTTTGTGCAATAAACAAAAATAGAGCGACAATTTTGAAAAAAAATCAATATTTTTGACTTTTTGCTATAATAAATATCCCCAAAAATATATAAAAAAACATTTATTTTCCTCAGTTTAGGCCAAAACGTATTCTTCTACATATTTTTGGTTAAAAAAAAAATCGCAATAAGCGTTTATCGGTTTGCGCAAAAGTTATAGCGTCTACAAAATAGGGGATAGTTTTATGGCATTTTTATTAATCTTTTTTTTTTTTACTAATAATGGCGGCGATCAGCGATTTTTATCGTGACTGCGACTTTATGGCGAACACATCGGACACTTTTGACACATTTTTGGGACCATTGTCATTTTTGCTATAAAAATGCACTGATTACTGTGAAAATGACACTGGCAGTGAAGGGGTAAAAACACTAGGTGGAGCTGTAGGGGTTAAGTGTGCCCTAGGGAGTGATTCTTACTGTAGGGGGGATGGTCTGTGTGTGACAAGACAGTGATCACCGCTTCCGATTACAGGAAGCGGTGATTAGTGTCATTGTCACTAGGCAGAGCAGGGAGATGCTTGTTTACATCAGCATCTCCCCGTTCTTCCTCACCATGAGACAATCGAGTTCGTGGGACCCGCGGTCGGGTTAACGGAGCTAGCGGCGGGCGGGCGCGCGCGCGTCCACAATGCCGCTTCCTTAAAGGGGACGTATATATACGTCCTTCTGCCCAGGAGTGCCATTCTGTCGACGTATAAGTGCGTGCGGCGGTTGGCAAGTGGTTAAAGCGGAGCTCCACCCTAAAGTGGAACTTCCGCTCATCGGAACCCTCCCCCCCTCCGGTGTCACAATTGACACCTTTCAGGGGGGAGGGGGTGCAGATACCTGTCTAAGACAGGTATTTGCACCCACTTCTGGGAGTCCTCTCTGCGGGAAATCTGCGGGAAGCACGTCACTTCCCGCAGAATACCCGTAGTGTTCTGGGAGACACTCGGCTCCAAGAACACAGGGGGACCAGTCAGAACGGCGCAGCGCGACTCGCACATGCGCCGTAGGTAACCGGGCAGTGAAGCCGCAAGGCTTCACTTCCTGGTTCCCTCACTGAGGATGGCGGTGGGGGCAGCAGAGTGACGAGCGATTGCTCGTCCTCTGCTGCGGACGTCGCTGGACTCCAGGACAGGTAAGTGTCCTAATATTAAAAGTCATCAGCTGCAGTATTTGTAGCTGCTGGCTTTTAGTAAAAAAAAATTCGGCGGAGCTCCGCTTTAAGCTGAACTCCAGGCAGATATAAAATTGTATTTATTATTACATCATTAAATGTATCTTTAAATTATCAGCAGTGTAAGTACTTGAATTGGCCTCAGCCTTTTGCAGTCTTATGTGCAGCAGTGCTCAGAGATGGATCTGGAGAAGAAGCACATAAAGCCAATCAGATGTACTGAAGTGGAAGAAGCATGTTGATCCTTAACAGGTCAGAAAGTTTACATATGCACTCATCAAGCAATTTAATAGGAACACCTGTACACCTGCGTATTCACGCGATTATCTAATCAGTCAATCATGCCAAGCTGCTGCAAGCAAAGCCAGCAGAATATTAGCATTTATTAAAAAGGGGACTTGCTCAAAAGATAAAACAATTATTCTGCTACTCTACAAGACTCTGATCTGGCCAAATCTTGAGTTTGCGGTCCAGTTCTGGTCACCAGTCCTCAAGAAGGATATGCTGGAAATAGAGAGACCAGAGAAGGACAACAAAGCTAATAAAGGGACTAGGGGACCTCAGTAATGAGGAAAGACTGCAACCATTAAACTTATTCTCTCTGGAGAAGTGACACTTGAGAGGGGATATGATGGCGATATACAAATACCTTACTGGTGAATCTAGCATAGGGAAAAAAACTTTTCAGTGGGAGGGTGTTACGTACCTGGTGGGATGAGCCTGATTAGCAGAGGGAGGCTTCTCTTACTCCTCTGACTCTGGGCCCCTAATAGAGCAAACAGGTGGCGCAGGAGTGCAGAGTCGCACGAGGGCCGGTAGTCGTGCTATCTGCTGGGCGTCCAGTTGACTGGTGTGCCAGATGACGGTGGATGACCGAATGCAGGAGATGCAGGTCAACGGTACCAGAACTCCACAGACTGGAAGGCAGAGGCAGGAGCAGGGTCAGGCAAGCCGGGTCATACACAGGACAGTCAGATGAGGTACAGGTTCAGAGGCTGGAGAATAGTCTAGGTTCAGGCCGGGGTCGATGCAGGCAGAGAGCAGGAATAGTCAGAGCAGGCCAGGTAAGTAACAGGAATCAGATGCAGGTTGCAGGAAACAGGAGTCTCACGGGAACACTGTAGACAAGGCAGCACCGGGTCTGTGCACTGATCCGGTTTAAATAGGCACTTCATGGATCACATGGTGCGCCGTGCACGCCGATGCGCCGATGCGCCGATGCGCTAACCTACGTTAGCACGCGCCAACGCAGCTTCCTTGACACAAGTTCGGGGAGCAGGAGTTAATCTGCGGGGAACATTCCTTCCTCTAGCCAGCCTTTCCTGACATTGCCCCCCCCCCCAACGGGCAGCCTCCGGATGCCCAATTGGGCCAATTTTTCTGGATGGGAACGATTGAATGCTTGGATAAGTCTCTTGGCATGAATGTTATCTTCTGGTTCCCAGGAATTTTCCTCTGGACCATAACCCTTCCACTTGATCAGGTACTGGGTCTGGTTTCTTCTTCTTCTGCAATCTAGAATTGCCTCAACTTCATATTCCTCTTCCCCATCAACCATCATCGGTTCGGGTGGACCCGGACTCCTCTCAGGAAAAGGGTCAGGAATTGCAGGCTTTAGTAAGGTTACGTGGAAGACCGGATGAATTCTGAAGGAGCCAGGCAGCTCTAGCTCATAGGCAACATCATTGATTTTTCTTTTCACTGGGAATGGTCCCAAAAACTTAGGTCCTAGTTAATTTGATGGGCAAGCCAGTTTTAAATTTGTAGTGGACAGCCATACCAGATTGCCGGGTTCCAAGACCAACTCCCCCCGTCTCTTCCTGTCAAAGGCTCTTTTACTGTATTCCTGCGCTTTTGTTATCGCTTCTTGAAGCAGCTTGTTATTAGTTCCAAAGAAGGTCACTGTTTCTGAAACCGCTGGAAAAGAACATTTCGGGATTTCGCTGAGCAGGAACGATGGATGAAAGCCGTAATTGGCAAAGAAAGGAGATTGTCCAGTAGCAGAGTGCCGAGAATTATTATAGGCAAATTCAGCCAATGGCAACAATGATACCCAGTCATTCTGAGAAAACGAAGAGAAGCAGCGTAAGTACTGCTCCAAGGTCTGGTTAGTCCTCTCCGTTTGCCCATTAGTTTGAGGGTGGTAGGCTGAGGAGAAGGACAACTCAATTTCCAGAGTTTCGGCAAGAGATTTCCAAAATCTTGAGGTAAATTGAACCCCCCGGTCAGATACAATGTTAGCTGGGATTCCATGGAGCCTCACTATTTCTTTGATGAAAATCCGTGCTGTCTCAGGAGCAGACGGGGTGCCGGCCAGGGGTATGAAATGTGCCATTTTAGACAAACGATCAACAACCACATAGATGGCTGTACAACCCTCAGATGGGGGAAGCTCGACAATGAAATCCATTGAAATCATTTTCCAGGGTCTATCTGGGATTGGTAAAGGCTTAAGCAGACCCCATGCTTTGGTCCTATTGGTCTTGTTCCGAATACATGTAGTACATGATTCCACATACTTCCTGCAGTCTTTTTCAAGGTGAGGCCACCAAAAGGTACGTTGTACAAGTTCGGAAGTTTTACTGATTCCAAAATGTCCCGCTAAAGCATGATCATGGCACAGGCTTAGAACAGAGACACGCACATTTTCAGGTACAAAGATCCTGTCTTGGTGCCACAGTAGACCGTCCTTTACTTGTAAGGATGTCTCTGGGGGTGAGGGAAGTCCCACAGAGGCCTGCCTAAATCGGGACAACAGATCTTCTTGTAAAAGATCGAAGTTTCCTGATGACAGGATGGTGTCTGGCTTGGTATTTCTTGACCCAGGCCTGTAAGTGATGTGGAAGACGAACCAGGTAAAAAAAAGTGCCCATCTGGCCTGACGGGGTTTTAAGCATCTTGCTGTTCTCAAATATTCTAGGTTCTTGTGGTCAGTAAAAATTAGTATTGGGTGAGCCGCCCCTTCCAAAAGATACCTCCACTCTTCCAGCGCAGCCTTAATTGCAAGAAGTTCACGGTCACCCACGTCATAATTCCTTTCTGCAGATGATAATTTACGGGAAAAGAATGCCACCGGGTGTAGAAGAGCCTTGACCCCTTGACGTTGGGAGAGCACTGCTCCCACTGCTGATTCGGATGCGTCAACTTCCAGGACGTATGGTAGGGCTGGATCGGGATGTTTTAGAATAGATGCACAGGTGAACAACCTCTTCAGGTTTTCAAAAGCAGACTGAGCTTCAGGAGTCCAGGAGAACCGGTTGTTGTGCTTAGTCAATGTGTGATTGGTGAAATGATGGCAGAGAATCCCTTGATGAATTTTCGATAGAAATTCGCAAATCCTACGAAACGTTGTATTCCTTTCTTGTCGATGGGAACCGGCCAATCCAGGATGGCTGTGACCTCCTGGGGGTCCATCCTAATACCTTCTGTGGAGATTATCAAACCCAGGAACTGGATGCTCTGGCTCTCGAACTTGCATTTTTCCGGTTTGGCATACAAACCATGTTGGCGTAGACGAGTCAGCACCTTTTTCACATGCCCTTGATGAACCTCTAGAGAGGAGGAAAAAATCAGAATATCGTCTAAATAGACAATAACGAAAAGATCCAGGAAGTCTCGAAAAATGTCATTGACAAAGTGCTGGAACGTAGCAGGGGCATTGCACAACCCGAAGGGCATCACTAAGTACTCGTAATGCCCGAATCGGGTACGAAATGCAGTCTTCCATTCATCTCCAGTCCGTATTCGCACCAGATTGTATGCCCCTCGAAGATCCAATTTCGTAAAGATGGTTGCCGATCTCAGCCTTTGAAATAGTTCAGGTACCAGGGGTAGAGGGTATCGGTTCTTTACTGTGACCCTATTTCCACAAAGAAAATGCCCGCCCCAGCTGGAGAGGTAGATGGACGGATGAATCCTTTCCTTAGGCTTTCGTTGATGTAGTCCTTTAGAGCCACCAGTTCAAGTTCAGTTAAGGGAAAGATTCTACCAAAAGGTACCTCGGCCCCTGGAAGTAACTCAATTGGGCAGTCATATGCCCTATGAGGTGGAAGGGTTTCTGCCCCCTTTTTACTGAAGACATTTAGGAAGTCTCGGTATGCAACAGGAATGGAAGAACATGCTTCAGGGTCAGAGTCCATAGATAACAGAGTTTGTGGTTGACGTGAAGGTACCGGCAAGCAGTGTTGTTGGCAGTAGTGTGAGTGGAACTGAATTTCTTGTGAGGTCCAATCGATGTACGGGTTATGTGCCTTTAGCCAGGGCATGCCCAATATAATGGGAAACAGAGGTGAGGCTATGGCATCTAGCCGCAACAGTTCTCTGTGACTGGTAGTAATGGTAGTAGGCAAGGGAACAGTCTCTTGGGTGACTAGTCCAGACTTAAAGATAGACCCATCTGCAAGGTGAACAGAAAGTCCCTGGGCCTTGGGTTGCAGAGGTATCTGGTGTTCAGCAGCAAAAGCAAATCGATGAAGCAGCTGCAGGCCCCGGAGTCCACTATGGCTGACACTTGAATAGTTCTTCCAGGGAGCTGCAACTGGATAGGAAGGGCCAGATGAGGAGAGACTCCGGGCTGAGTTGGAGTTTCAGCAGGAGACATAGACAAGCACTTCCGGAGCTTGGTTGGGCAAGTTCTCACATAGTGGCCTGGTTCCCCGCAGTATAAGCACAGGTTCTTCGAGCGACGGCGTTGACGTTCCTCACTGGTAAGTGAAGAATGAGACAAGCCCAGCTGCATGGGTTTGGAGGCTTCGGGAACTGATACTGCAGTTTCAGAAGAGTCTGGACGTGATGAACTGACAACCTGTGGCAACATCCGTGCAGAGTGAAATTGACAGTTAGATCTTTCAGACCTGCGTTCTCTTAGTCTCCGGTCAATCTGAATTGATAATTTTATAAGGTCTTCCAGAGGGGATGGAACACCAACCCGGGCTAGTTCATCTTTCAGAGCTTCTGACAGGCCCATGCGGAACTGATAACAAAGGGCTGCATCATTCCAATTAGTATCGGTGCTCCAGCGCCTGAAATCTGATGCATAGTCCTCGGCCGCACGGCGACCCTGCTGGAGTGTATGGAGGGCAGCCTCTGCAGTAGCGGCTCGTTGGGGATCATCATAGATTCGGGCCATGTCTTCGAAGAAGATAACAAATCCCACTTTAGTAGTCTCCAGAAGGAAGGTGCGGGGTTGTAGAGTAAAGTACAGTTCGCAGGCCGTACAAAAAGTCCTGAACTGGCTGCGGTCCCCGAAGAATCTTTCAGGGATAGGGACTCTGGGTTCTGGTGATGGCATCACAACTGCGGAAGCAGCACTGGGGTCGATGCAGGCAGAGAGCAGGAATAGTCAGAGCAGGCCAGGTAAGTAACAGGAATCAGATGCAGGTTGCAGGAAACAGGAGTCTCACGGGAACACTGTAGACAAGGCAGCACCGGGTCTGTGCACTGATCTGGTTTAAATAGGCACTTCATGGATCACATGGTGCGCCGTGCACGTTGATGCGCCGATGCGCATGCGCTAACCTACGTTAGCACGCGCCAACGCAGCTTCCTTGACACAAGTTCGGGGAGCAGGAGTTAATCTGCGGGGAACATTCCTTCCTCTAGCCAGCCTTTCCTGACAGAGGGAGTTTAAAAAGACAAGCGACCATTCATTGAAACTGGAGGGTTCTGTACTCTCAGAGCAGTGAGGATGTGAAACTCCCTTCCAGCAGGCAGTGGGAGTGTCGATAGTTTCAAAAAACATTTAAAATCATACAGGGATATGGGATTTAATATTGACAAACACACACACATACAGGGCCGGATTTCCCACAAGGCCAACAAGGCCAGGCCTCGGGGCGGCACTCTGTGCAGGGGCGGCGCCACGCGGTGGAGGAGACAAGTCCTCCTAAATTCAATTCCTGTGTCCCCGGCCGCCCGAAGCTCCGGCCGCCATTTTTCAATGTCCGGCGCCCTGTGATTGGGCCATGGGGGTCATGTGCGGTGTGGGGCTGGCCTGTCCGTGATCCTGAACTCCTGCCTCTGCACATGACCTCCATACACCCAATGACAGTGCGCCGGACACTGAACAAACATGGCGGCCGCCTCCTCCTATCCTCCGGACCGATGTCAATGATGCAGGACAAGCAGGTGAGGAGGAACACAGACTGGGGAGAGAGGCAGAGAGAGAAACGGAGGCACAGACAGAGCGGCAGAGGCAAAGAGAGAGTGAGACAAAGAGACAGAGTCAAAGAGAGAGACAGAGGCACTGAGAGAGAGAGACAGAGGCACTGAGAGAGAGAGACAGAGGCACAGAGAGAGAGAGACAGAGGAACTGAGAAAGAGAGGCAGAGAGGCAGAGAGAGAGAGAGAGGCAAAAAGAGAGAGAGAGAGACAGGGGCAAAGAGAGAAAGAGGCAAAGAGAGAGAAAGAGAGAGAGAGGCAAAGAGAGAGAAAGAGAGAGAGAGGCAAAGAGAGAGAAAGAGAGAGAGAGGCAAAGAGAGAGAGAGAGAGAGGCAAAGAGAGATAAAGAGAGAGAGGCAAAGAGAGAGAGAAAGAGAGAGAGAGGCAAAGCGAGAGAGAGAGAGAGGCAAAGAGAGAGAGAGAGAGAGAGGGGCAAAGAGAGAGAGACAGAGGCAAAGAGAGACAGAGGCAGATAGAGAGGCAGAGGCAGAGAGAGACGGGGGCAGAGAGTGAGAGACGGGGGCAGAGAGTGAGAGACGGGGGCAGAGAGTGAAGTGAGAGACGGGGGCAGAGAGTGGCAGACAGAGGGAGAGTGGCAGAGAGAGGGAGAGTGGCAGAGGCAGAAAGAGTCAGAGGCAGAGAGAGAGTTACAGTAGGCAGGACAGTATAGTGGTCAGTGTAGTGTAGTGGACAGTGTAGTATTGTGGTCAGTATAGTATAGTGGTCAGTGTCGTGGAAAAATAGTATAGTGGTCAGTGAAGTGTAGTGGACGGTATAGTATAGTGGTCAGTGTCGTGGAAAAATAGTATAGTGGTCAGTGTAGTGTAGTGGAAAAATAGTATAGTGGTCAGTGTAGTGGAAGGTATAGTATAGTGGTCAGTATAGTGGCCAGTGTAGCAGACAGTATAGTATAGTGGTCAGTGTAGTGTAGTGGACAATATAGTATAGTGGTCAGTATAGGTATCAGATAGGTCAGTGTTGGAATCAGGTAGGTCAGTACTATTGTATTTGAAGGGACTCGGGGAATGCAAAAAGTCTGCATGTTAGGGGGGCGCAAATTACTTGCCTTGCCCCAGGTGCTGGCAACCCATGCTACGCCACTGGGCAGCGGAGAGAGATTACATCATCTCTCATTGCCCGCACTGCTGTTCCAACTTCCGCCCTTACTTACAGGGCCGCGAAGGCTGCGCGACATCACACAGAAGAGAGAGAATGATCTCATCTCTCACCGCCCGCCCTCACTCTCATCTCTCACGTGCCTCTGTTTCACGGTTCACCTGCAGCTAGTTTTCCCGCACGGGAGAGGAGAGGCTGACAGCGTTGTACCTGGCTGCAAGTACTCTGCAATGCTGGGGGTGGGAGGCAGTGTGGCAAGTGACATTCCCATCTGGTGGCAGGCAGCGTGGCAAGTGACATTCCCATCTGGTGGCAGGCAGCGTGGCAAGTGACATTCCCATCTGGTGGTAGGCAGCGTGGCAAGTGACATTCCCATCTGGTGACAAGCGACGGTGGCAAGTGACACGCTCAGGGCTCCCACTCATTCTGCTTTATGTTGAGTTGAACTATTTCATTTTATATTACAATGTAATGATAGAAATAATGCATTTCAATCATCCTGAGACCATAAAAACCATGGTGCTGGAATGATTGAAGCACTAACACCAGTCATTGTGTGTGAAAAATCGCCCCCCCCCCATTGATGGTGGGGGGGTGGCATTGAAGGACCCGGCCTTGGGGCGGCAAAGGGAGTAAATCCGGGCCTGCACACACACACACCACAAGTTGAACTGGAGGGACTGGTGTCTTTACTCAACCTTACCAACTATGCAACTATGTAGCCACAGCAGCACATTGCATAAAATAACAGACACAGGTCTGAAGCTTCAGTTAATGTTGATATCAAACACCAGAATAAGGAAGAAATGTGAACTCTGTATTCTTAAATGACGATTTCCTGGATTTTTTTTTTTTTTTTTACACACACAACAGTCTCTAGAGCAGGGGTCTCAAACTGGCAGCCCTCCAGCTTATGCAAAACTACAAGTCCCATCATGCTTGTGGCAGTCATGCTTGTAACATTTAGCTTTGCAATGCCTCATGGGATGTGTAGTTTTGCAACATCTGGTGGGCCGCCAGTTTGAGACCCCTGCTCTAGAGTTTACTCAAAACAGTCCGAAAGAACAAGAAACCTCCAGGGAGAAGCAGTTCTGTGGATGGAAATACCTTGTTGATGAGATAAATCAGAGAGGAATAGCCAGATTGGAGCTGACAGAAAGGCTATAACTTGGATAACCACTCTTCACAACTGTGGTGAGTGGGAAATCATCTCAGAATGCACAACACATCCAACCTAGAGCCAAATGGGTTACAATAGCAGAAGACCATGTCAGGTTCTACTCTTGTCAACCAAGAACAGAAAGCCAAGACCACTGTGGGTAAAGACTCCACAAAATCAGACGCTTGAAGACAGGATACATGTAGTCTGTTCTAATAAATTTGGATTTTTGCTGGGGAACACAGATGGTAAATGAGTCACAGGATCTTAATCCAAAAGAACACATTTGGGATGTCCTACAATGAAAGATTTGCAGCATGAATGTTCAGCTGACAAATCTGCAAAAATGATACGATGCAATCATGACAACATGGACCAGATCTCAAAGAAATATTGGCGGAACGTGCAATCCATGCCATAAAAGATTGATACTGATTTGGGAGCAAAGGGAGGCTCAATCCAATATAAGCATAGTGTTCCAATAAATTGCTTGGTGGGTGTATTTACATCAACTGTGCAATTGTCTGTTTTCTTGAAAATCAGCTGAACTTGTAATGTTTGGTATTATTTTATTTAAACGAAAAAACTGTATATTACAATGACAGAAAATATTCCCTTACCGCCCCAAGCAAACACTGAGATTCACGGGCAGCTCCACAGCAGCCAAATAAGCCAATCAGCATCATCAATGCACCAGCTCCTACCAGTACATAAAGCCCTGCGAGATAGAACAAAAAGTAAATTAATCATGTCATTTTATTCAATACCTTACATAAACTAAGAAAGACAAGTTGTAGAAAATATAAGAAAAGGAAAAAAATTATCTAAAGTCGTCCGCCCCCTGGAAACCTCATACGATAGTTTCCTGTGACAAGAACAGACAAAAACATTGAGTAGTGTATATCTGCATTCCACTGAGCTGTAAAAATAAAGTTGTAAACAAACAGAAGTTTATAAAACTTCATGCAAATTTTTTAGGATTACCCTCCTTAGAGCCCATTCACACAGGGGCGGCACGACTTTGAGGGCGACTCGGCAAGGCGATCTGAAGACGACTTCAGAGGCGACTTGCAAAATTACTTCTGTATAGAAGTCAATGTAAGTCGCCCCGAGTCGCCCCCAAAGTAGTACAAGAACCTTTTTCTAAGTTGGAGCGACTTGCGTCGCTCCTATTAGAACGGTTCTATTGAACAGAGCGGGACGCGACTTGTCAGGCGGCTGAGTCGCCTGACGAGTCGCCCCTGTGTGAATGGGCTCTTAGACTTCTTACTGGACCTTTTAATTTAATAGCCCACCTCGCTGACCAATGGGTAGGTTCAGGAGAGGTGTGACATAAATGTAGAGATATAGCTTCTGAAGTTACCAGTTTCACATACCAATTTACTAATAACAACTGTATTAATCATGTCATCTCTCCCTTATTTACTTGAGGCTATATATTTAAGATTCCCTCAGGCCTTACTTATTTTTTTTGCCTGTCTCTAGAATCTTATCAATAGGGACAGCACAGGTATCTCCACCAATTTTGACAGCTACCAGAATCAGCTGTCGGAACACCCCAACAGCAGCTTCATTCAATTGGATGCATCCACTATTCTCCAGAAGGCCCCTTGAAAAGGGTTGAGTAAATTTTAGCGGGTTAGAAAGGTACTGGATGAAATTTTCTCATTATTTGGCCAGCTTAAAGTGGAACATTACCCATAACAACCTGGTAAAAAATAATGTTCTTTAGCAAGTAACATACATTCCACATTAATAATAATGCTACCAAAATTAGCCGGTGCTGTAAATTGCCTCCAGCGTTTTTCTTGTGTCTTCTTGCTGGAGGCTGCCATTTTGCTGGGGCCCAGAGCCCCTGAACAGCAGTAAACCATAAAGCGGAATTAAACTCATTAATTTAAGGTTTTAAAAAAGTTACTATCCTGGGTGATCTAGCATGACATCATTTTTTGAGTAAAGTTCTACTTCAGAATTTTTTTAACTAAGACATCTATTTGGTCCAAGTGGAAAATAAATATGAAATGTTTCTTTGCTAGTGAACTGCTAAGGACTCCATTATTAGGCAACTGGGCTTAGAAAACTGGAGCCTGGTCAGTGAAATGTGTTTTTTCGCATGGAAAAATTGATGCATAAACATACCAGTAAAGTCTATCTATGCTTCCCATTGCAGTAATATATCTTTACCCCAAGAACCAGGTGCGATAATTTTCATTCAACAGCAGTAAAGGGAAAATACAAGACAGTTCTTCTTTCACAAATATTTACGCAATATTTACCCAATGATGCAAAAGTCTATATATCTAGTTTGCCAACAGGCCATTTGTCAGTACTATTATACAGGTAGGCTGAATTCTTGCAGTGCATGCCTACTGCAATGAGCAGTTCTCGCTATACATTGACAAGATCAATTACTGTATTTATTGATGTATAACACTCACTTTTTACCCTGAAAATAGAGAGTAAACTGTGCCTGCATGTTATACGCCGGGGGCTTTGGAAAGTTTTTTTCCTGAAACTTCCCTGTTAAAGTTAGGGTGCGTGTTATACGCCGATAAATACGGTAGCTATTGCTTTGCCGTTTAAAGCTGAACTGGTCTTTATTGCATACTTACATTGGTCAAGCTTGGCAAAATACAGGTATGTCTCATGGGACAGCAGACGGGAAATAATATCTAAACCTTAAATTAAATAGACAGCAGACAATTGTTGGATATTAAAGGCCGCGGTTGTTTATTACTGGTTTCAAACTTTATGAATAAATAATTCAATCCAACTTTCAATATAAATAAGCTTTAAACTAGCCTAGCCACTACGGCTCAGGCAGCAAATATAAAATCCCCAACTTCCAATAAACTTTAATTCTCAGAATAAACCTTTATTAATAAATAAAACATATTACAAAGCTAGTCCCCCTTTGTTAAAATTATTAAAAACAAAGGTGACACTACCACATAACAACAACCGCGACAAAATTTTATTTTTAACGGGGGGACACCACAGCTTCTGCCTTCTGAGGCGAATGAGCCTGAGCCACGGAACCCTTCTTTTATAGCCCCCAAACGGGCCAGATCCATCCAGTTCAAGCTGGCTTTTCCCGGGCTTTCTACACAAGACCTGGGAGAGGTCACCTGTACCCCTCTCCCAGGCCACATGACACCTACTGTGTTCCCCCTGAGAGCGCCAGACACCTCAGGGGGGACTTGAAACTGACATTCCCACCGCTCTCCCATGAGGAAAAGGGGGGGCTAGAAACTTCCTTTCCCCTTTTCCTATCATACCTGGGGAAGCTGACAATCACTGTTGTAGTAGGAGCTACTGGGATCTTCTGGGTTCTGTGCTGGGTCACACTGTCACCATACACAGAGTGCCTTGTATTTTTTTCAGTGAATACAAGGTGGTCTTTGTTCGGACGAGGTAACGGAAGCCGCTTGGCACATGACCCAGGAGATCGACTATCACTGTAGTAGTGCTGACTACTACAATGAATGGCAGCTTACCCAGAAGCCCCTGAGGTATAAAATATGAAAACTTACACTATGTCAAGCTGCACCAATGCAAGTATGTTGTAAAAATGATACCTAGAGTCCTGCTTTAAGGAAAAAATGATTAATTCCAAAGCTCATATTTTACCAAATACATTTGTTAGCAGGCACCATCCACTGGTTTCAGAGCACAGATACAATCTTCTAACTACCTTTACTGACCCTGGGGAGTCCTTAGATATGTATAAGTGCCTTCTGGAAGATGCTATAACCTACAATCCAAAGCAACTAAGATGTGCCCACACTTCACACTGGAATAAATGGGAAGTGATCACGCTGTTCCAAATGTTTCTTTGTACAGTAGAAAGTACAAACCTGTTTGGGGACCAGAGTGCAACCAACATGTTTTGAAGCTTGTATCCACGTTCTGGGGGTACTGGATGGTGCCTGCTAATAACTGCTGAGGTTAGCTAAATATATGCCTTATTTCTACCTCTGTGAATAAGCCTCCTCACAGCAAGACATGTTGACTAAATTATCTTGGAATTCAGTAAATTTTTTCCACAGAAATTTTGATTATGGTATGTTCCTGTTTTGAATGCAGATAGTGATCAGAGGAATAATTTGACCTAGTCTCATAACTGTAGTGAAGTGACATTTGTAGTCCTTGTAAGCCTAGTCATATAAAATTTTAATTAGTGAGGTGGACGGCAGTCTAAGGCGCTGCAAAATTAGACAATCTAAAATCTTTCACTTCAGTAGTAATATGAAATTTCATTTGGGCGACAGCTGTATGTGAAACTTTACCACAGGACATACTGGAAACTGGAAGAAGATCTATCCCTGGGGAAGTCCCAGGATTCACTGCTATGCTCACACCCACCTCTTGCCAATTTGTGTCTGAGGAACATTCTATTTTTTCCATTGGTGGCTCATGCATATATTTACAGCTACGGCGTCTGTGTCTGCAGCAAGCACTACTATATCAATTTTCAGACACATAAAATCTTCCTTCAAGCTGAAGATTTGTCTGCATTTGTCAGAAGTCTTCATAAATCACCAACCAGCCGATTAAGAAAAATACCACAGAAAAAAGTTGAAAGGGGGGGACATGTAAATGTTTAAAAAACAAACAAAAAAATAAAACACTTTAAGCATGCCTTAGCTTTAGTCCTGCACAGTTGTACAGTACAGGCTCCTCTCCTGAAATTGCTTAGTCTGATCCAGTACACTGTAAGCTTCTCACAGTGTTCTTTAAAAGCTTAAGTAGGTCAGGCAGAAGTTGCTTGCATCAAGGCTGGGGGCTCTTGAGAGGAGCAACGAGACAGGTTAGTATGTTCAGTACCTTGCTGGTAATCACCACCAGTCATGGTCAGCCTGTATTGCATACAGGAGCTCAGAAACTCAATGATGAGGTCACTTGGCCCTAAAATTAGGTATGTCATGAAAATAGAAAGCACATGAGCACATTGATGAGAAGAAGAGGAACAATGAACAATTTAGGGCTCTTTCACACGGACGTGTCCACGTGCGGGCTCCACTTTGCTCAGCGGGGATTGCTCCGTCGATCCCCGCTGAGCAGGCAGATGACAGGTCTGACTCCGCACACTGTTCAGGTACCGACCTGTCAGAGCGCCGCTCTCTCCTATGGGGGATCGGATGACAACAGACCGTAGAGTTCGTTGTCATCCGATTCGCCAGACAGATGGAAAAGTAGGGTTTTCCTCCGTTACACTTTGGCGGATCGGAGCAGGTCGGATGTCAGCAGGCATGTCATCCATGGCTCCATAGAGGTGCACGGGGCATCTGTTCAGGTCCGCCTAAAAAACTGACCTGAACGGTCTGCTCGTGTGAAAGGGGCCTTAAAGGGGATTTCTACATTTAGATTTATGAAGTGCCAAGACTTTGTTTTTTAATATATATGCTAAACATAAGGTTCTGTAAAATGATACTGTATAAGACTAATTACATATTAGCATGCATAATCTCCTGATTATCATGAATAGAAATCTGAGCTGGTTTACATTGACTTAACTTGAGTAGATATCTACAGACCTTTGGTATTTGTGACATTTCAATTCTTGCTGACCTTTGGCAGCCCTTTCAGCAATGCTTCTTTGCTTGATGAACTCCTATATTTCCCAGTACTTGGTGCAAAAGAAGGCAATCTATGAAAAGAACACAGATTTTGAAGAGTTCCTGGTGCTGCATCTAAGGGACGAGTTGACCCCCCTGTCTAGAAAATTTGCCAGCAGTGACCATGATGATGACAATGTGCACCTCAATTATTACCCCCAAGGTCCCTCTTTGCACCCTACCCAAACCTACAGTGCATGCACGCACTACCAGGTTATTAGGGACAGCTTACCTATCCATCAATTAGCTTGAAGGAGGAAGCGTGGCAGTGGCTTGCCATGTGGCTCTGTGTTTACATGTATGCATACAGCGTAAAAACGCACAGCATGCATTCAGCTCTAGTCTCAGCTGACAGCAAGCACAAGAGTGGCTCCACACGACCTTCGAAAAGTTTGTGCTCTGCTTCAGCTGATGAAAACTTACACGATGCAGACAGAATGTACATTATAAATCAGTTAATGCAGGGGACTCTAAACTTTCAGAATGAGGGCCGCATTGTATATTTTGCATATAATGGAGGCCGAAAAAAAATCCACATCAGGGTTCTCCTTACATCCACCCTGACACCAGAACGTAGAGTCAATGCTGAGGAGACCAGGTACATTTTATATAGTTATTTAAAGGGCCCAGTCTTGAGTGCCCCCATGGGAATCAGTATCCTACTGAGGGCACCAGCAAGAGAGGGGGAGCCAAGAGCCATAGGCGTGCACACGGGGTGTGCCGGGTGTGCCTGGGCACACCCTAATGCCCAGGCACACCCAGGGCCGGCACGCTCTACTGGGAGGAGAGGGCGCCTGGAGCTTGTCAATGCGCCTTGTCCTCTACCCGGCTATCTAGCACCAGAAATGTGTGTGGCGGTGCGGCAGTGGACAGCAATCAGCAGCACCCTTGGGGAGGTGTGGGCGGCCAGGCATCCATCGCTACATGGGAGTGAACAGCCCGGGACTCGGGAGAAAAGCTCCACCGTGGCACCGCCTCCTCCTTGACCTCGTCCCCTGACCCTGCCTCCCCCAGGAGGCAAGCATGCGCAGCGTACCCCATGCTTCCAGAGCATGGACTGCTCCAAGTTCCTCTCCGCGCTCTGATGTGAGGCCCGGAGCTGGAGGACAGACAGGCTCGCCGCTCACTGGGGGCACAGAGATGTCACAGAGGAACGAGCAGGAGGCGCAGGCTGCTGCGGGAGCTGCTAGAATTGGACGGATCGAAGCAGGAGACTGGCATCATGGTATGGAAGGTACTGTCTGTCCTCATACACACCTGCAGACAGAGACTGCTCAGTTTTCAGTAAGTCTCTATGCTGAGCATTTCCTCCCTATCACATCTGAGTAGCCCATGCGACTATAGATTCACACATGTGGGCGTATACACAGTGGTAAATGACAGCCCACTCCCTCCCTCCTAGCATACCCACTTACCAGCTAAACACAACGGGGATGGGTTATTACATGTAGAATAATGGTGGCTTCACCGCCCTCTTATTCTAAGACACAGGCTGGAGGTGCGAGACAGCTTGTGATTGGCAGAAATTCGTCCACACCACGTTATTTGATTTCAAATATATATTTGTATGACAATTTGAAAAATAGTTTATTGATATTTATTTTTACTGGAATACAAAGTCTCGTGGCCTCCTCAAATGGTGCCAGGACAGTGCATGCATCCCTGATCATGTGACCAGCTCCTCCTGCTTATGTTTCCCTGCAGACAGGCTAAAAAATATCTGGGTCATGTCACAGCTGTATATTGATTAGGAAAAAGGTACTTGGATGTTTTTTTATTAAAATAATTGCAGTGCCATCATCCATATACAGAAATAGAAGGGACAATGTAAATTAACTGCTTGCCAACCATATAACAGACATACAGCAGCAAAGCGGCTCGGCTGCGCCAGATCATGTACTAGGTACGTGATCTGTCACTTCCGGGTAAGGGCGCTCGCGTGCCGCTGGGGACCTGGCTGTGCTGTGATTAAGCACAGTAGATGTCAATCAGCGGGTGCTGGTCAATGGATTACCGCTGGCACCCAGCTATTGTCATGAATTTGCACTGGATGTAAACAAGGCAGAGCCCTGTTCTGTCAGCGGGGAAGTCATAGGTTTTCTTTGCCACGCAAAACAGGGGATAATATTGATTACTTTCTCTAGAAAAAGCACCTGCCACAGTACACCAAAATACTGGCTAGGCACACATTTAAACCTTTGATTGTCCTAGATGTTTAACCCCTTCCGAGCCAGTGTCATTAGTACAGTGAAAGTACATATTTTTAGCACTGATCACTGTATTAGTTTCACTGGTTCCCAAAAAGTGTCAAAAGTGTCAGTTAGTGCCTGAATGTCCACCGCAATATCGCAGTCCCGCTATAAGTTACCGATCGCCACCACTACTAGTAAAATAAATGAAAGAATCTAGTATTTATCCCATAGTTTGTAGACATTATACCTTTTGTGCAAACCAATCAATATATGCTTAATAAGATTTTTTTTTTATACATATTGGCCTAAATTTATTAAGAAATTAGATTTTTTACATTCTTTTATTGGATATGTATTATAGCAGAAAGTAAAAAATATTGTTGTTTTTTTTCCAAATTGTGTTTTTTTGTTTGTTTTTAACATAACAAAATAAAAAAGGCAGTGGATTTGATGGATATAAATGAGTGGAGGTACTTCCAGCTTAAGCACTTCATAGCCGCACTTCCCCATCCGTTAAGACAGGGGTGCCCAACCATTTGAAGAGCGAGAGCCACTTAAACGACTTAGTAATTGGTCGTGGGCCACAATGAGCAGAGCGGGTGGATGGAATGTCTGTGTCCGCTCTGCATATGCAGAGCGGACACGGACACAGCCCACTATACTCCCTTTTTTATTTTTATTTTTTTAGCGGATCAGATTGGAGGTAGGACACAAGCCGGTTTACATCTGCCACTCCTTAGAGGTGCAAGGAGGGTCGAATTGGGTCTGACTGACCATGTAAAAGGGGCCCAAGGCTGCTTTCACACTGATGCGCTGCGGTTTGTCCTGCACCATGGGTGCAACGCAGCTTTCCTGCACTTTGCTATAGACTTCTATTATATTCTGCAGGTTTGGTGCACTTTCAGAAAGCTCCCCAAACTCGCAGGTAATAACAGAAGTCTATGGCTCAGTGCAGGTAACCTGCAGGTGTACTGCTCTGCACCTGCAGATCAGTTTGAAAGCAGCCCAGTAACCACCGCAGAAGAGATATGCCCATATATACACTGATTTTAGTAATAAAAAGATCTTTAATAACAGTATTCTATTCTATTCCATCCCAGTGCAGGAGGTCGCGGGCCACATCAGAGGGCTCCGCGGGCCACTGGTTGGGCATCCCTGCGTTAAGAGAAGGAGATGATCTAACATCAATGGAGCGTCTATGTAATACGGAAAAAATTTGAGGGAATATATACCAAATATATAAAATTTTGATGGAAGTGGAAAGGTTGGAGGTACCGGCATTCATAAAAAACTGGGAGAAGGAATTGGGGAAACGAGGAAGGAACCAAGAAGTGGGTAAAATCTTGAAACTTGTGCATGGACCATCAGTAAACAATAAGATGATGGAAATGAATTATAAATGTATAACTAGGTGGTATAGAACCCCTGATATCCTAGGGAAGTACCAAATAGGACAAACAACGGAGTGCTGGCGGGGGTGCGGACAGGTGGGAACTATGGCTCACATATTAGAAAAAATTGGGGGAAAATCGCGCTGACCCGTGACCAAACACTATGACAGTGATGAAATGAAATGACCAAAAGAACACAAGATCTACTAAATAAACAATAAAATCAAATGTATACAAAAGAGATTAAATGATGTGTTGTGATCTATATCAAATAAGTATAATCCATATAGTATAAATTAGTCCATCACAAAGATCCTTAAATAAATCCTTATAAGTGACACCAGTGCTCCGTGAAAATTCATATAAGTTGTTGTGTCCGCATACATCTGTGACTTTCC
Organism: Rana muscosa; assembly: GCA_029206835.1. NCBI lineage: Eukaryota > Metazoa > Chordata > Amphibia > Anura > Ranidae > Rana > Rana muscosa. Next base: position 476,943,315 of record CM055117.1, on the reverse strand, counting down.
ACCACCAAATAGCAGGATTTCTCCTTACCAGCTGTATATGCCCCCCCTGACAGAGGGTCAATTTAGGCAGAAATCAAAATGTATCTCCCACGAATCACCGCAGCACACAACACATAGGATTCCTAGGATGGTGTCCTCCGATTTCCATCAATGGACACGTGAATATAAAAAGAATGGAACACTCCAAAATTCTAAAATTTATTCCATTAAAATAAAGATACACTTACAATTGTGCAGTTCAAAAATTCGCCTGTATTACGTCTGGTGTGCCGGCCATAGCACATTCAACAGACACCCATCCTTGTCGGAAGTGATAGAGGTGACGTCAGTGCGTCGCTCCGCCCTACGTCCGTTTCGTAAAACCTTACTTCTTCCAGGGGCTCACATATGGTGGGGATGCCCCAAGATAGGGATCTACTGGAAGGAAGTACCAAGTTATATCAAAGAGATCACTAAGACAGATTTACCTGAGGAACCTTGGACATGTTTATTTCACGGAGTAAATATCCCGATAAAGGAATATAAAAACTCAATGACAATACACATGATGAACGCTGCAAAAAGCTTGATACCGAAAAATTGTAAAGAAGTAGAAAGCCCAAAGATAGGTGAATGGTTTGATAAGATAGAAGAGATACGGAACATGGAATATCTAAGACACTGCTATGAAGACACAAGAGAGGGGTTCTCTAAGAGATGGGAAGAGTGGAAAAAGTTTAAATTAACAAAGAAATATGGTGAAATTATGAGTGTGTAGCGTGGAGTAGTTAAGGGGTTTAGGGGGGAGGATAAACAAGGGGGATGGGGGGTATAGGCTAGTGGGGGGTTGGGAGGTGGTGGGGTAGAAAGAGGTCACGGGTAAATATGTTAAAGTATATTTTCACTTTGGTGGGAAATGTGTTTGTTTTTACTATGTAAGCGCAATATAAAACTCAATAAAGTATAAAGTAAAAAATAAATAAAAATACCACCAAAAGAAAACTATTTGTGGAAAAAAAGGAAATATATTTTTTTTGGGTACAGCGTTGCATGACCGCACAATTGTCAGTTAAAGTAACGCAGTGCCGTATCACAAAAGGCCTGGTCATGAGGGGGGTGATGGGGGGGGTAAATCTTCCAGAGGTCAAGTGGAACAGCGTGTGTTTAGTATCACTTGTAAACAATATTCAAACCAAGCTTTCTGTGAAGACACCATGCCAAAATGATCATTAAAGCTAGAATTATTGACAGTTTAAGGTAAATACAAAGTAACCACTCAACTTTCCCTGCAAATGGTGGCCCCTTCTCTCTACTTAGCCTTCCAAGTGGTCAGTGTGGCCATCCAACATAAATCAGTTCCAGTCCTAGCAACGTCCCTGTCCAAAGGCACATTATAAAGCTATCAAGAATTGCCATAGAGGGTCCAATGAAAGTCAAATCTGTCTTACACACATGTGCACATGTATAGAAAGAATGGGAAATTAATGACATTTACATACAGTAAAGCCTGCCTAATGTAATCAAATGTATGTAATTCTATTAATGGGACTTGCATTTGTCAAATAGAGGTATACAAAAGCTGTTTGTACAAATGGTCCACTGGAACCCAGGCTCTCCACATCTAAATATTGGAATGTTTTGTTTCCACTGCTTGAGGGGATCGTGATGCTCATTCATCTTGTATGGCCCCGAGTAAAAAGTAAGATATTAATTCACACAAATGTCTTATGCACTTGAAATTTTTTTTTTGCACGGAAACACTGCTAGTTTAGGTTAATCCCTTCATGACCAGAGCTCTTTAAAGAGTATGTAAACCCAACATTTCATATTTCAGATATGTGCCTGCTGTACAATGTACTTATTTATAACAGTATCCTGTTCTCTTTGTATTGCTTCCTTTACGTGAAGTCCCTGGTGTTCCTGCCAGTCCCTCTGCTTTCCTTTTAAAAACTGACCACACTAAGCAAGGAGAACACACAGTAGTCATCTCTCTAGCTGTGCTGGGGACTCAGCCTGCTCTCCTCCATTGATCAGACTTGTCCTGACACCCCCCTCTCTGCACAGCCTTTCACTGGGAAGATCAGTGTACTGCAGTTTGTCCTCCCCTAGCTCTCTATTTTTAGCTGCATAAGGAGCTTAGAGAGTATGCAATTACTTATAAAACAATGGGAAAAAAGGCATTAATAGTCTTTATATTTATACACAAATGTTTTGCTCAGAGAGCAAAACAGGCAGTGGCGGCCTGTGCATTAGGGGTGCACGGGCGCCGCCCCCCCATCCATGCGTCCGACCCCCTGATCTACATACAGGGAAGCCAGACGCATGGATTCCAATGGCGTTTTTTTGTTTTTTTTGAAGCATGTGATTAGAGCCAGGGGCATATTGAATGTAGTTAAAATTACAATAACTCCAAAATCAAATATTCATACAAACCTTCATTCGAAAATCTACAGCAAACTTAAAGGAGAGTTCAAACCTTTTTTTATGTTTATTAAAAGTCAGCAGCTACAAAAAGTGTAGCTGCTGGCTTTTAATAAGCATACACTTACCTGTTCCACTGTCCAGCGACGCTTCGCCCGGAGCTCCTCTCCTCTCCATCCCCCTTCTCCTCCGGAGCCTCCATTCATTGTGTGGGCACCCGGCCGTGACAGCTTTCGGCTTCACGGCCTGGCGCTCACTGCGCATGCGCGAACGGCGCAGCGCTCTCTGAGTGGACAGGCGATCGCCTGGAACCTGTCACGTCCCAGGTGATCGCCTACAGGGAGCGACCGCCACAAGGCGATATGACGTATCGCCTAGGCGACCCCAGGGCGGAAAGAGGAAGTGGGACAGGAAGTCCCACTCCTACTGAAGCCCCGACTCCCCCCCAAAAAAAAATTACATGCCAAATGTGGCATGTAAGGGGGCGAGGAGTGGATAAAGCGGAAGTTCCAAATTTGGGTGGAACTCTGCTTTAAAACCTTTTATATTTACAGATCTTAACTCAGACATAATTTTTTTTTTAGAAACAGCTTTGTTTAGTCCTACTGAACAGCTACCCAAAACTTTTTTTTTGGATTATCCAGAATATTAACTTTTATTACTAAAGGCCTTTTTTTTTATATTAACATTACGAACAATCAGAGGCATAACTAGAATCTTCAGGGCCCCAGTGCAAGAAACCATGAAGGGCCCCCACCAGGGTTGTTGCTGGGTCTACAAAAGATCTCGGGCTAGAGCCCATAGCAGCGAAGTAAAGAAAGTCACACACATGTATACAATATAAGCGCATATATATATATATATATATATATATATATATATATATATATATATATATGTGTCAAAAAGTATTTTTAGTCTTTAAACTGGATACTATGTTTTATACAGCAATACAGTGCTTGTCAAGTGAAAATTAATTGTTTAGATTTGGTAGTGTCCATTTCATTTTGTAATCAGTGGTCTGTCCAGAAAGCTATTACTAGCATGACTGAAGGTATGGACAATTAATTTTCTGTATGTCGAACACATAGCAATAATTACACTGACAACATGAGTATATGGCAAATTTCTTTTATCCAGCCCAGTGTATGACATTTAATCTATCTTTTGGTAGTTTGCTGTGGTAAAGGCTTAAAGTGGTTAAGGTTTTTCGCCTTTAATGTATTCTATGCATTAAGGTGAAAAACCTTCTGTGCGGCAGCTCCCCCAGCACCCCTCTCTAGCTCCAGCCACTGTCTCCCTCCTCATTGGGCAGCTTGATAGCAGTGAAAGCCATTGGCTCCCGCTGCTGTCAGTCAAATGCTGTGACACTGGATCGGGAACACAGAAAGTCCCACTGTCTTTGTCAATGGACGCAGCAGGGGGACTCGGGAGCGAGCACACAGGTGTCCCCATGGAAATCAGCTTTCTATGGGGGCATCCGCCAAAGAGAAGGGGCCTGGAGAGCCGGCGGGGGACACCAAAAGAAAATGATCAAACATGTTTGTTATTTTAATAAAACAAAAACAAAGGTTTAGAACCACTTTAAAGTGGTTGTAAACCCTTACAGACCACTTTAACCTACAGGTAAGCCTAGATTAAGGCTTACCTGTAGGTGTAACAAATATCTCCTAAACCTACACGGTTTAGGAGATATTTGCAGAAAAGACTGCAGCGTAGACAACAGCGCAGGCACACTGAGCGTGCCGTTAGTGAAGGCGATTGTGCCGTCACTGTCAGCTCCCGCACTTATTATGAAGTACTTACCTGAGATCGAGGCCCCCGCAGCGGTGCTCGTTGCCCTCCTCCGTCGGAGCCATCTCTCCAGGAGTGACTTCCGCATATCGCGGCTCTGGCGCTGTGATTGGCCGGCGCTGTGATTGGCCGGAGCCGCGATATGCACAAGTCACTCCTGGAGAGATGGCGATGACGGAGGAGGGCAACGAGCACCACTGTGGGGGTCTGGATCTCAGGTAAGTACTTCATAATGAGCTAGTATGCTATGCATACTAGCTCATTATGCTTTTGTCTTGCAGGGTGCTTTGAAAAAATAAAAATAAAAAAGGGTTTACTTCCTCTTTAAGGTATGCTTATATTATTGAAGGTTTATCAGACCTTTACGTCTGACTCATACAAAAAGGTATTAAAGTCATTATTCATATCTTATAAGTATATTATAAAAGCAAATATTTATCATATAAGTTGTTGGAGCTATAAAAAGGGTCTACAAATTGATCTATGCTAAAGTGTTAACATGAATGTTTGTTGCCAGTCTCCCTAGGATGGATACGTAAAGAGTAATGGAAAGGTTGACATACTTTACTTTGCTGTAGAAATTGAAACTTTAAAATACTTTTACAGTGTTGACCACATGAAAGCCTAGGTACTAGAAAAAGAAAATATTTAATTTAGATTGATATTCCATTTCGAACATGGAAAACTAAAGGTTGGGACTTTTAATTGAGGTGTGGGACCTAAAGAAACACCTCCATCCCGATAATGGAAGAAAGGAAGCAATTATGCAAAAGTGGGACTTTTAGTTGAAGCATGCATCCCAGGAGGTAGCACGGATCAATTGAATAGGGCAGGTATCCAGTTTGGTGGAACCAAAGATATTACAGAAAAACATTGCATAGCAATTGACAGTCAGTATTTTATTCGCATAAAAGAGGTAACAAAAACAATAATGACATAGCATACCTAATGTACTAGTTCACAATTGAATGGTATATAGATTACAACAATCAATAGTAGTAAGATATAGTAACATATTTGGTTCATGAATAAAACAGTATCAGGATCAGAGGGGGAGGGGGAGGGCCCATTCAATGAAGCGTGTCTCCATAGTAAAAAATTAATTAAATTGAATACGTTGGCACAGTCCACTAAGTATAGAGACTGGTAGGTAATAGTGGTATTCACATATATACGCAAAAGAGCAACTAATTAGCTCTCAGTAGGCATATTGGTGCATTATATGGAAATTGTACATAACCAGTTTCTTTAAAGTTTATCTCCATGGTAGTTATAACCGTAGTTGGTTGGTGAATACCAATCGATGTATGAGGTGATAGGTGGTACAGTAGCAGCATGTATAGATAGGGGCATCTTATTGGCTCAACGCGTTTCGTGGCTACTGCCACTCTTCAGGAGCAGGTATGAGGTGGAGGTCTATAAATGACAAGGCAGTAAAATTTAGAATAGAAATTATTATAAGATGTATAGACATAATGCGGGGCAGGAGATAGAGATAGAGCAGTAACAATTCCCCGGGTAACTTACAGGTATGCCTGTGATTGTGGGTAAGGGCGTAGAGGGCGGGCCCGGCCGGAGAAACAACAGCTCCCGGGAGCTGAGGCGGATAAACCCCTCCATGCAGGCTGGAACCCGTAGCAAAAGTTGGGATACCCAGACAGAGGACCTCCGCGGGCATGGATAGCAGGTGTATCGATCATAGATGTAACCATCTGAGGGGAACAAGGGGTATAATAATAAACAATAAAAACCGTGAATGATCCAAAAATGTGAGGAGAGATAGAGATAAGGGAATGAGGGAAGTGATGAGATATAGCAGGGATCTGTAGGGTGGAAAAGTATAATAATATATGTAGAGTGTGAAGTATGATGCGTTGTGGCCCATTGTGGTAACAATAAGTGGCAGAGGGACAATGTATCAGCCCTAATGCCAAGGCAGTGTACCGTAAATAAAAATAGGAATTATAACCAAGTAAAGAAAGAGTGAAAGGGTAGCAGGATAGAGTGAAGATAAAAGGCAAAATGTACCTATACAGGTATGGACAATGCAAAACCGTGCTGCAACCATATCCACGGACGCATCCGCCATGAGAAACAAACTGTGCCGGAGGGAGTAAATATACTCACTGCAATGGGCGGGGAAGATCCAACCACCGTCACGCTCAGTGGTCAATAGAACGGGGAGGCGGCGTCAGACCAAAGGGCAGCACAGGCTGCCCGCCGTCCCAACGCCAGCCACCCCGTGAGGACGCCAAGGTGGAAATCAACAGCGCAAGCACGCCTGCGTCACCGAGGTGACGCAGCGCGCGTAACGCCGGAGGCATGACGTCGATGCGCACATCGGCATCCCCCCCCAACCCCCCACACGACCCAGCACAAGGGAGGGGGGGGGGAAGGGGGGAGCCCAAGGGCGCATCAAAGCTCCCGGGACTGAGCAAGCCGGCCAAGACCAACCAACCCAACCCCGCCCCACCCATCGCACAACAGCAACACAACCAAGTAAGCACACTGTGGGTAACAGTGTGAAGGGGTACTAAATAACTACATTCCTTAAAACCCGCATAGTTTAGGAATATAAAGTTGGCAATAAAAATTATCTGCTAGTCTTGAATGGACCCCTATGTAGCCTAAATCGAGGGAAAGTGCCAGCAATACAGTATTGTAAATATATAGGGATGCATGCTTCCATCCCCGGAAATATGAACATGGAAAACTAAAGGTTGGGACTTTTAATTGAGGTGTGGGACCTAAAGAAACACCTCCATCCCGGTTAATTTTTTACTATGGAGACACGCTTCATTGAATGGGCCCTCCCCCTCCCCCTCTGATCCTGATACTGTTTTATTCATGAACCAAATATGTTACTATATCTTACTACTATTGATTGTTGTAATCTATATACCATTCAATTGTGAACTAGTACATTAGGTATGCTATGTCATTATTGTTTTTGTTACCTCTTTTATGCGAATAAAATACTGACTGTCAATTGCTATGCAATGTTTTTCTGTAATATCTTTGGTTCCACCAAACTGGATACCTGCCCTATTCAATTGATCCGTGCTACCTCCTGGGATGCATGCTTCAACTAAAAGTCCCACTTTTGCATAATTGCTTCCTTTCTGATATTCCATTTCAGCAGAATATATGTGACCAAGTGTCTAGGACTTTAGAAGGGAATAGCATTTTCTCTAGAAAAGTATTTCATCCCTTCTAATGTGGCGGTCGACATGGAATATATTCACTAAGTCTTTGGCATAATAGTTAATTCAGTAATAGTTTTTTAAAGAGAAGTCCATTGTTAGCGGACCTCAAAGGCATACAGTATATTAGGTACAAGGGAACCTATACTTTATCTATAAACAGGGGTGTCCAACCTTTTAACATTCCTGGGCCACATTGGGAGAAGAGGAATTGTCTTGGGCCACACAAAGTACGCTAACAATAAAGCTGGGTACACACTATCTGAATATCGGTATTCATTCGGTACGCATGTACAGCGAGCATGATGGAAAACCAGCATCTGACTGGCATCCTATCAGCGCTGGCAGTCAATGGTATTCTGGCGGGGGGCAGTCCCTCTGTCAGAACACAGTAGCACAGCGGAGAAGCTCACCGCACTAACATCACTTATGTTAGTACGGCGAGCTGTCAGGTTTTTTCCATCCATGGTGGCGTGATACAGCTTGAAGTGATACTAAAGTCAAATTATTTTGAAATCTAAAAATAACAATGTCATAAGTACCTGCTCTGTGCAGTGGTTTTGCACAGAGCAGCCCAGATCGTCCTCTTCTCGGGTCCCACTTTTGTGCACCTGGCCCTTCCCTCCTGCCCAGTGCCTCCACACCAAGCAGCTGCTCGGTGTGTTGATTCAGACACAGAGCTGTGGTTCGGACCCGCCTCACTCTCCTCATTGGCTCACTGACTTTGTTTGACAGACAGCAGCGGGTGTCAATTGTGCCCCGCTGTTTTCTCAGCCAATGAGGAGGGTGAGTCCCGGGCAGCCAAGTTTCTCATGTAACTTTGCTGGATGGAGATGGGCTCAGGTAAGTACTGGGGGGGGGGGGGCTGCTGCACACTGAAGGGTTTTTATCTTAAAGCGGAGTTCCGCCTGGGGAAAAAAAAAAAAAGTCAGCCGCTACAAATACTGTAGCGGCTGCCTTTTAATAAATGAATACTTACCTGTCCAGGGAGCCTGCGACGTTGCCACCCGAAGCTGATCTTCGGATCGACTCACGGGTGCTGCTGCCGCCATTCCTGGTAAGGGAACCAGGCAGTGAAGACTTTCAGCTTCACTCCTGGTTCCCTACTGCGCATGCTCGAGTCGTGCTGCACATTCTGAATGGTCTCTGCTGTCTTCTGGGACCCATGTGTCTTCCAGAAGACAGCAGGGGGGAAGGAGCAGGGGCCGGACATAGTGTAGTTGCCCTGATCCTCGTCTTCTGGGGTCCCTTGGCGGCTGTCTCTGCTCCTCCCCACAAGAGCTATCACCCTTCTGGGAAGCGCTCTCCCAAGGGGGTTAGCTTGCGGGCGCGCTCCCGTGTGATACAGTGGTGGCCATAGCCGCCAAGTGTATCACTCGGCCCCACCCCCTGGCGCGCTGCATCATTGATTTGATTGACAGCAGCGGGAGCCAATGGCTGCGCTGCTATCAATCTCCAATGAAGAGCCTCCTCAAGCTGGGGGAAAGCATTGTGCCCACAGAGTTTTGTGGCTCAGGTAAGTAAAACGGGGGGGCTGGGGGGCCCAAGAGTGCAAGGTGTTTTTTCCCCTTAATGCATAGGATGCATTAAGGGGAAAAAACACAAAGCTTTACAACCCCTTTAACCACTTGTCCCCCGCCCACTGTCAATAGACGGCGGGCGGAGGATACTCTCGTTCTGGGAGGACGTCATATGACGTCCTCCCTTTAAAACGAGCTAGGAGGCGCGCGCGCGCCCGCCGCGTTCACAAGGCCCCGGTGCGCGTGCCCGGCGGCCGCGATTGCCGCCGGGCACCCCGCGATTGCCCGGGAAACGAGCAGGAAAGTGGATCTCTGTGTGTAAACACAGAGATCCACGTCCTGTGAGGGAGAGGGGACCGATGGTGTGTCCCTTGTACATAGGGACAACCATCGGTCACCTCCCCCAGTCAGTCCCCTCCCCCCACAGTAAGAACACTTTGAGGGAACATATTTAACCCCTTCCCGCCCCCTAGTGGTTAACCCCTTCCCTGCCAATCACATTTATACAGTAATCAATGCATTTTTATAGCAGGGATCGCTGTATAAATGTGAATGGTCCCAAAAATGTGTCAAAAGTGTCCGATGTGTCCGCCGCAATATCGCAGTCACAATAAAAAATCGCAGATCGCCGCCATTACTAATAAAAAAAAAAAAAATGCTATAAATCTATCCCCTATTTTGTAGACGCTATAACTTTTGCGCAAACCGATCAATACGCGCTTATTGCGATTTTTTTTTTTTACCAAAAATATGTAGAAGAATACGTATCGGCCTAAACTGAGGAAAATTTTATTTTAAAAAAAAAAATGGGTATTTATTATAGCAAAAAGTAAAAAATAGTGTTTTTTTTCCAATCTGGACGCTCTTCTTTTGTTTATAGCGCAAAAAATAAAAACCACAGAGGTGATCAAATACCACCAAAAGAAAGCTCTATTTGTGGGAAAAAAAGGACGCAAATTTCGTTTGAGAGCCACGTCGCACGACCGCGCAATTGTCATTCAAAGTGTGACAGCGCTGAAAGCTGAAAAATGGCTTGGGCAGGAAGGGGGTTTTCGTGCACAGTAGAGAAGTGGTTAAAGTAAGGTGACCAGATTTTTAAAATGAAATCCGGGGACATATTTTTATACGACGGCAATCAGCGACTCTCTGCCCGTCGCCGCCGGCGCCGCCCACCACACAGCCTGTCAAGTCTCACTCTCCGGGGCCCCTGGCTACTACTGGGTGGGGAGCGGAGAAGATCACTCTGCCAGGAAAGGCAAGGAGATAGGCAAGCGGCTGGCCAGGACTTGAGCCAAGGCAGAAGAACATGCGAGCGGGAGCGGAACGGGCATGCCCCCAAAACGGAAGAAATATTCCCTCCGCTCCGACCAGCACATAATCATCAGAAAGGGGCACAGATAATGAAAAAAATACACCCCCCCCCCCTAAGCTAGTAGGAGCGGCAGAGCCGGGGGGTGTAATTCAGACTTTTTTTTTCTACACTGACTGTCTTTGAAATTGCCCCAGCCCCTGTTCAAATCCAATCCGGGGACAAAACTGGGGACAGATTTGGTCCGGAGACAGTGTCCTCAATCCGGGGACTGTCCCCTGAAAACGGGGATGTCTGGTCACCCTAGGTTAAAGTGGAAGTAAACCCATTGATTTAACAGTTAAAAAAAACTTGTGCTCTCAACCAAACTGTCAAACCATCCAATGGCTGGTGTCATAACTGGTCACATGTGTAGCATCATGGCAGTTGAAGAATAAACAAAGGTCAAGATGGCAGCTTCCTTGGCTGAAAACGATAGGAGCGTTTACTTCCACTTTAAGTATAGCAGATGACAAGTTAACAATCATATTTCAGCTATGTGCTGTGTGGGGAGGTAGAAGGGGTGGTTGTGGGCGGGAGACTTTAAGGGGGCGCAACTAAAATCTGGGGGGGCGCCCTAGCACCCCCCCTAGATCCAGCCATGCAGCATTTACTTGCCTGAAGCTAGTCAGGAGTCCCTGCATTCACTGTTGCCTGTGCTATTGAAAACACGGCAGCCCCAGCATCCCTCCACATGTGCCTGTGCCTTGCTTGTTGTCAGTGCCTGCCGTCGCAGCTGCTATTGCAAATCCCTTGCATCCCACCAGACATAATTGGACCTGTCTTTTCTGTGCCAGGCATCACAGCTGCTATACTTGCATATTGCGTAACACTTTTGGGCTGGTATAGTATAGCAGGACACCCCTGCTATACTATATTACTTTACAGGGCTCTCTTATCCCCAGCAGCATAGGTACCTTCCTTTTTCCCTCATGTCTATTCAATTCAGCTGTGTAATAAAGCTGTATTTCCAGTCGGAGTTTGCACAGGGCTGATTTACTCCCTTGTTCCATCCCAGATAACAAGGATAACTTGCCACAAATTTGTGGCAGTGTTGAATTGTAAGTCTGTTAACTTGCTGCACATTTTCACTGGCAAGTTGTACACTTGCAGAGCACTTGAAGCACAAGATCTAGTTGACACTTTTCCAATTTGTAGCAAATTTGCATGGCAAGACTATAACAAGAGCAAAGTTGCAGTGGTGAGTCTACAGCAAGAGCTCTAAGTCTATAGCATGAAAATTCAGCCCCATTGCCCCTTGTGGTAGGATGACTATTGCACAACATAACTGCACCAGAACTTGCAGCAGACTTGCAGAATGGAGTCATGCAATGTGGACTTGTTGCAATTGTGCAACAAACTTGTGAAGCCTGGCAAATCTAGCAATAGCTTAGCAAGTCATTTTCAAACTTGCTGCACAATTCCTTCCTATCTGGGATGTGAGTGTATTGACATCACTCCCAGAAGAATCAAGGAAATGGCTATAAAACAAACCTGTTGCCTTAGGCCTCATGCACACGGGCAGAAAAATGCTGCTGTTAGAAGTGATTCAGCGTGAATCCGTTTTAATAGAATTGATAGGATACATTTAGTTTGACATAGTAACAAATAACGAGGTACAATATACCCCAAAAAAGTCACAGCATACTTCTATCTTTTATGTTGTAACTTGCAAACTGCTTGAGTTCTTTTCAGTGGCTCATGAATGATAAATGAGTCACATGACTGCGTTGCAAAGAATGATTGATGATGGCTTTGTAGAAGGCCAGTGGAATATTATCACTTAAGAAAAAATAAGTGCAGAGTTAGTCTGATGCATATTCTTGTCGTGATTGTATAACCATGTAAGTAAAACCTGCAGGCAGTGAATCTAAACAAAGACGTTGTATTCCCATCCTCATCAGAGCATGACTTTCAATGAAATTTGTCATTAGCAAAACATGGATAGTTCCAAAACTGAACTGCAATGTTTGAAAGATGTATAATTAATCGTTCGGAGGACTTTTGCAGTATTTCCCATGAAGCCTTTTTTCCATGAGAGTATTTTTATTTGCTTAACATTCTGATGCATTTGCAGCTGCAGAGATTCAGGTTACATTAAAGCTGCTTTGTTAATCCTCAGATGCACTTGAAAGGCATCATATTTGTTAAGGGCTAATAATTCTCTAATGTGCTGAACTCGTTCTAGCTGTCTTCCCTGATCGCCTCTGTTGCTAAGGTGAATAAAAGAAGACATTTATTAGCAGCCTTCCATTCTTAGCCTTTTCTCTCTTTTGCTATGGATAAAATGATATTGCCTTTGACTCTGTATGCTAGCTGATATGGAGATTTTGGAGATAGATATCAGTCCGGTACAGGGTTGGCAACTTTCAGTAAACTTACAGTTTGCAAAATCTGTAATTTTTGCATCTGCCCATAAATGTCTATTATGGACATGCAGTCTGCATATGTTCATAATGGATATTCACAGACCGATAAAAGAATTATGGATTTTACAAACTGTTCAAAAATCTACTGAAAGTTGGCAACCCTGGTCCGGTATCAGCACTCCTAGCATGAGAGCATTGGTGTTATTTGAAGACCTTTAACTTTCAGGTCCCTTAACCAGTCCTTCTAATTAAAGTGGTTGTAAAGGCTAAATGTTTTTTACCTAATGCATTCTCTGCATTAAGGTAAAAAACCTTCCACGATTAGCTCCCCTTCCCCAACCTCCCCTAAATACTTGCATAAGCCCAATGTCAATCCAGCGCTGTGCCTGAGAATGGCATTGATGCTCTCTCTCTCTCCTCACTGGACATGGAGACAGCAGTGGCTCCTGCTAATGTCAATCAAATCCAGTGAGGAGGGAGCGAGGGGTGGGGCAATGCCACGCTATGGGTGTCTATAGGCGCACACAGCCAGGCTCGGGAGCAAGCCGACTTATTTGCCTCAATAGCAAGGGCTTGCTATGGGGGCAGACACTGAAGAGGAGGAGCAGACAGCGCTGGTGGGGGACCTGAGAATAGGAGGTTCGTGGCCACTCTGTGCAATACTATTGCACAGAGCAGGTAAGTATAAATTGTTTGCAGTGGCGGAACTAGAGGGGTCGCTGCAGTCGCAGTTGCGGCTGGGCCCTGCCATTCTGCCGCTGTGGGGGGGGGGCCAAGACCTGGCATCTCCCCCTGCACCTCTGGCTGGCCATTTAGAAAGCAGTGGGGGAGGGGGTGGGAGGCGGTGATCGGCAGCTCTATGGTGCCTGTGGGCGGCGGGATCTCCCTGGGGCTTGTAGTTCTCTCTTCATCCATGTCCATGAGAATGGGCAGCATACATGCTTTTTTCCATGGTTCTGGGATTGGGGTTCCTCCTGTCTTACACCTTGCCTGCATGACGCTGGTGATCATTAGCCTGCACCTGTGTGTGTGTGTGGGGTGTTCTCTATTGCCTAAACAATGCTGGTGATCATTAGCCTGCACCTGTGTGGAGTGCTCTTATATGAACCCTCCCCAAACACACCACCACCATTATCCTGAGATGCCATACAGCACCATGGTTCATGGATCGGTCCCTGCATTTTTGGGACTCCTGGGATTTGAGCATCAGGTCATTTTACCTTTATTTCCCCATTGTGGTCCTTCCCCCACCGGGCATGAACATGTTTTGACATTTTTATTTTGTGTTATTTTTTAGATTGCCTTTGGCAGCCATCTTTGGTTCAATTTTTATTATAAACATCAACACTGCATGTTTCGGTGTCCTTGGGAGGGCTGCGACAGTACACCCCGCCTAAGTGCGGCTATATATCACCTCAGCTCCCATGACGGACCTATCTTTGGTCAGGGCTCCATATGCACCATACCCATTGTACCAGATTCCATGTAAGTACTCAAGATGGGCTTTTGTGTTCCATCATCTATTTCCCTTAACCAGCAACCAGATTTAGTTATTTACACTTCATTATATATTTTTTAGATGTCCTGAGCACTAGCCCCTGAAGAGTGTAACTTATACACGAAACGCGTCGGGCCTCAGAAAACGCATCAACTCAGTTGACAACATAATCATTTACTTATGCTTTTACTGGTTTTATATGCCAAATCTTTTTCATGGTTGCTTAAACAGCCCTGGACGCTGAGGACTAAGAATTGTTTAAAGGCATCGGTCAGCTGGCCATCTTCTCCACTGCCCTTCATCTGACCGAACAAAGCCTCAGAAACACACTGTGCAGGGAACGGTAACCTCCCAGGGTATGGAAAGGCGTTACACAAAATTTTCTTCAAGGCGTCCTAAAGAGGTTTCGTCCTCTGCTCCCTCTGCAAAGGCAGGATGAGCTCTGCAACTTTACCCATGTAACGTGGACCAAGAAGGGTTGCCAGACAGTAATGATCCCTCTCCTTGATACCACAAAACGTCTGGTCCTTTCCCAGGCTTTGCAGAATCAGGGGGCCCATGCAGCGTAAGTTTGAAGAGGCATGAGATTCTGAAGTCCTCTGGGTCATTAAGGATGACATTGTCAGGAACTACCTCCTTTCAGCCACGTACAACTCCTTGGGTTTCTGGGGACTGAAAACCATCCCTTGAAGACTGCTGTATGTTATCCTCCACATCCATGCTGACACAATCCCCCTCCTCCTCCTGTGTGTTTGGTGGCCCCGCAGGAATGGTATCTCCATAAAAGGGGCCTTGAGAGTAAAGGAAGTATTCCTATTCCTCCCACTGTTCTGCCTCAAGTGCCCTGTCCATGATGCCACGAAGTGTGTGCTCCAGCAGGAAGACTAGAGGGACAGTGTCACTGATGCATGCATTGTCGCTGCTCACCATCCTTGTGGCTTCCTCAAATGGTGACAGGACAGTGCATGCATACTTTATCAGAGCCTGTCCTGGTGCAATACTCACACAGGTACTCATTGGTGGCCCTCTGCTGTGTGTGCAACCCCTGTAGCATTGCCAATGTTGAGTTCCACCTGGTGGGCATGTCACAAATGGCAGGTTGAATTCCCGTTGAATGTCAGCCAGCCAAGCACTGGCATTGTATGACTGACGAAAATGCCCACAGATTTTTCTGGCCTGCCTCAGAAGATCTTTTAGGCCTGGGTACCTGGTCAAGAAATGCTGCACCACCAAATTCAGGACGTGTGCCAAGCATGGAACATGTGTCATGTGTCCCCGGAGGGCAGAGAGAAGGTTGGTACCATTATCGCATACAACCATTCGTGGTTTAAGCTGCCGTGGCGTCAACCACCTCTGAGCCTGCCCCTGCAGAGCTGAGAGAATCTCTGCCCCAGTGTGGCTCTTGTCCCCTAGACAGAACAACTGTAGCATGGCATCTTTTAGCCTGACTTGCCTTGAAGGCTTAAGGAGCACTGCTGGTTCAGAGGACAATTCACCAGAAGATGCCATAGAGGAAGAAGAGGAGGGGGTGGAGCAGACAGATGTAGCAGAATCACCACCAGCTTTTTGGAGGCATGGTGGCAGAACAAGCCCCAACACTGAACCCTGTCCTGGATCCTTCCCAACTGCCAGCAGAGTTACCCAGTGTGCCCTGAAGGAAATACAACGTCCCTGACCATGCCTGCTGGATCATGACTCAGCGGTAATGTGAAACTTGCTGCTAACTGCCCTGTCCAACAAGGCCAAAACATTGCCTTCCACATGATGGTACAGAGCTGGAATGGCCTTATGTGAAAAGAAATGTCTTTTTGGAACCTGCCACTGTGGTAAAGCACATTCCACAAATTCACGAAAGGGGGCAGAGTCTACCAGACGAAAAGGCAGCATTTGTAGTGTTAGCAATTTTCTAGCATTTAGACGCATGTGGATGGCTGGGACAGTATTTTTTTTTTACTGTTCAGCAACTGGGGTAGCAACATTTGCCTGGTGAATTTAACAGGTGGTGTACTGCTAGCAGATTGGGTGCAAGTACTTGTGGCACCTATTGCTATACCTTCATTCCTCTCAGTGCAGGTTTTTGTGAGGACTTGAAGTATAGTAGCGGTTGAGAAACCAGATGAGGAGCAAGGAGAAGTCTGCATTTTTTTTATGATGTTGGTCTTTCAGGTGCTGTTGCCTATGGACTGCATGGCAGGTAGTCATATGTCTTGTCAAGCATGTGGTGCCCAAGCGGCTGGTTTTCTGGCCACGCTTGATCCGCTTCAGACAGATTGCAAACAGCAACACTGTGGTCTGCTGCACATGTGTTGAAAAAAGCCCACACCAATAATTTTGGAAGTCAGCGGGGAGATAGCAGCGCAATGCACCTGTGGAGCTCTGTGGTGTGATGCAATAGGGTGGCTGCCCTTAAGCCGGCCCCTGGAGGACATCCTGCCTCGTTGGAGTTGTGCCTCCTCCTCACTTTCCTCTTCTGTTCTCTCAGGCACCCAAGTACAGTCAGTGACCTCATCATCCCCTCCCTCCTTGTCACTGGAGCAAACTTGGCAGTTTTCCTCAACCTGGGAACCAAGATCAGAGCCTTCAAATCGCTGCACATCCTCCAGCAGCATGTACCCGACACTATGGTAGAATAATTCTGTTGACTCCTCCGTGCATGATGGTGGGGCTACGGAAGGAGTGACTGCACAAGGAGCCGGTGGAATAGGCCGCTTTGGCAGCTGCGTTGGAAGGCAAACTACTCTGAGCCTGGGTGACGGAGGATGAGGATGGCTTTGTTATCCACTCCACCAACTCTTCTGCATGTTCTGGCTCCATAACACGGCCAGCAGCAGAAAAAAAGGACAAGCGTGCCCCACGGCCACCTGCAGAGGATGCACCATGTCCACGACCAGCACTGTTGACTGTAGACACAGAGGCTGCTTGCCTGCTTTTAGTGGCCTTTGAGCGTCTGCCTCTCTGACAGGACGGGGATTTTTTTTTTTTCACACCGCACTACACTATTATATACTCTGCACTATATACTGTACACCGACTGCACTCTATTATATATTCTACACAGCCTGCACTGTATTATATATTCGACACTGCCTGCACTGTATTATATGTTCTACACTTCCTGCACACTAACCTGCCTAATCTCCCTTCAGTCTCCACATTAACACACTACATACGGCTGCTGTGTAAGCAGCCTTATATAGTGTGGGGTGTGGACTTGGCCCCTGAGCCATGATTGGCCAAAGGCACCCTGCCTTTGACCAATGATGGCTCTGACAGTACATTGCACTGTGATTGATGACATTACAAGGCGCAGGCGCGCAAAACAGGTCATCATTGTGACAGGACCATTGGTTACTGCTTGCTATCCAGATGGTTGAGGTACGCGGTTTATCAGCGGCTTACTCCCTCGGCTTTTCCAGCTTGGCGAATTACATCATTGCTAGAGGCTGGACAAGGACGCCTTCCTCCCCTTGAGTTATGGCTTGGCATCAGCCCTTTCTCCTGGTTCCGGTACTTATGGGTCCCCACAACGTGGCACATCAGCACCCTCCGGTCGCCGTGCAGTCACCATCTGGTTAGCTGGTTTTCACCATCGCTGCTATCCATCCCTATCGAGACACATCCCGGACCACTGTCAGTGAAGTGCAGGTTAGCCACTGTTTATACACACCTCTGGCACTGGCATTGCTCAAGCTTTTTACTTTTTATCCAATAATAAGCTTATAAATATGACTATGTGTGGTTCACATAAGTATTGGCTTCATACAAGTACGGGTTTTACCATTGACTACATGCGATATTGAGAAAACATTGTGGATCTAAGTGCTTTAGGAAGTCTTGCTGCTTGTTCTATACTGTACACTGACTGCACTGTAATATATACTGTACACCGTCTGCCCTGTATTATATATTGAACACCGTCTGCCCTGTATTATATACTGTACACCGACTGCACTGTATTATATACTGTACACCGACTGCACTGTATTATATACTGTACACCGACTGCACTTATATACTGTACACCGACTGCACTGTAGTCTATACACTACACTGCCTGCACTGTATTATATATTCTACACTGCCTGCATGCTCTATCCACTAACTAACCTGCCTAATCTCTCTCCAGTCTCCACATTAAACACACTACATACGGCCGCCGTGTTAGCAGCCTTATATAGTGTAGGGCATGGACTTGGCCCCTGAGCCATGATTGGCCAAAGGCACCCCTGATTGGCAAATCAGGCTCTGACAGTACATTGCGCTGTGATTGGTCAAAGCATGCAGGTCAGGTGCATGCTTTGGCCAATCAGCAGCCGTCAATGCACTGCGATCTCGTTGGCAGCGTGCGAACGTCCCGCGAGCGTCCCATATGTTCATTTGTTCTATGAACAAACGAACACCTAATGTTCAAGTCGAACTTATGCTCGACATAAACATCGGGACCATCTCTACCAATAATAATAACCCACATCAGCTGATGGAGACAGCTCAAGACTGCTTTCACTGGCAGCTGACCATCCAACCAAATTAACTAGCCCCAATTAACCTTACATCATTACCACTTATTGACCCCAGATATTTACTGACCCTTTTGAGACACCCAGCCATTTTATCGACCCCTTGAATACACACACTGACCCTTACCGGTCAATATTGACTATTATTAGGAACCCTAATCTAAAGGGAGCTCCACAGAAGACATTCATGTACAGTGTCCAAATGTCTGAGCTAGATCCTCCTAAACATCTAAAAAACTGTTTCTATTTTATATTTTATGAAATTATTTTGTGAACTGCCAATAAAAAATTACCTATAATTAAAAAGGGACACAAAAACAAAAAAAATTATTATCTTACATATTTTCAAATAGACTATTTTTTTGCTAGTCAAATCTACGATTGTTTTGCTGCATGATAGGAAATTATTTGCTAAATTTACTGAAAAGGAAGAAACAAGAGTTTAATAGTGTGTGGAACCAGGATCCCAGAGTTTGTCCTCACAAACACAGCTAAGAAAAACAGATGTCTACAATTCTGGCTTTGAAACAGCTTGGAAACCTGAATCAATAGATGGTCGTGAGAGTTTATTTTTATGGAACACAAAAAAACTGTTTCCACCCACATTTTCTTGGTAATCACTTTCTTTTGAATTGCTCGTTCTGGAAAATAGATAAATATACATACAGTGAATTATATTGCATTTAACGTTAAAATTCTATATACAAATGTCCATGCTTTTTCCTAGAATAATCTACTGTATTGACATTAGCCTATTGTAGTATAAAACCAGCAACACAGGATCCAAGTTCGAAATGTCTAAATATGAGGCACTGGATCTTGAGCTAATTAAGATCCAAAATCACATACCAGAATAGAGAACTAAAGCAGCCATCAAATCTTCAGCTTGATCCATCAGATACTTTTCATTCTTGACAGCAGGGGGTTGATTTATTACATCTGGAGAGTGCAAAATCTGATGCAGCTGTGCATGGTAGCCAATTATCTTCCAGCTTTTTTGTTAAAGCTTAAAGCCTCGTACACACGGTCGGACTTCCATCGGACTTTTCTGTGGATTTTTGTCCGAACGGAGTTGGTCGGGAACACCCATAGCATACACACGCTCAGACCTTTCTGCAAACTTTCCCAAAACTTTTTGCAACATCACGTGGTTTTTCTGCTCTTTTCTGCTCTTTACCGCCACCCTTTGGTCAACTTCTGCTATTGTTGGTTGATTTTAACATTACTTGTTTTGTCCATCGGACAAAAGTCCGATGGTTTTCTGTACGCACGGTCGGACTTTGCTCCATCGGACTTTTGTTGGCCAAAAGTTTGACCGTTTGCAGACCCAACTTTTGTCCGATGAAAACAAGATAAAAACAAAAAAAGTTTGTCCGATGGAGCGTACACACGGTCTGATTGTTGGTCCAACTTGCTCAAAATTAAGTTTGTTGGCCAAAAGTCCGACCGTGTGTACGGGGCTTAAGGCTCCATGTACACTGAAGCTGATAAACTGCAGTTTATTGGCGTTTTTTTTAAAAGCCCATTAACTGCACTCTATGTTAGCCTATGTGTTCATGTACACATAGCGTTTTTTAGCGTTAATGAGAAGTGGAGTTATTGGGCTTTTTTCTGAATGCAAGAAATTTGCATTCAAAGTGCAGTTTTTCGGTGGGGAAAAACGCAAAAAAACGCAAAACGCTGAAAAACGCAGGTCGCCAGCGTTTTTTAGCGTTTTTTGATCCATTGAAAAAACGCTAACACTGAAAAACGCTAATAAACGCTAGTAAAAAACGCTGATGAAAGCTATATTTTAAAGCAGCTTTTTCTGCCAGAAATCTGGCGTTCAAAACGACCGTTTTTGAGCTTCTGTGTACATGGAGCCTTATGCCGCATACACACGACCGTTTTTCACGACGTTAAAAATGCAATTTTTTAAATTGGGCATTAAAAACGATCGTGTGTAGGCTCCAGAGCATTTTTAACGACGTGAAAAATGGGCTAAAAAAATTGAGAACCTGCTCTATTTTTTCACGTCGTTTTTCACGTCGTTCTTTTTAACGTTGTGAAAAACGGTAGTGTGTATGCTTTTACGAGGGGAAAAAAACCGCGCATGCTCAGAATCAAGTATGAGACGGGAGCGCTCGTTCTGGTAAAACTAGCGTTCGTAATGGAGATAGCACATTCGTCACGCTGTAATGGACTGAAAAGCGCGAACCGCCGCTCAACAAACTTTACTAACATGAAGGGTGGCGCCATTCGAACGGAACTTCCCCTTTGAAGTGCCGTCGTACGTGTTGTTCGTCACCGCGCTTTGCTCGAGCGGTTTTTTTCATGAACATGTGTATGCAAGACAGGCTTGAGAGGAAACAAGAAAAATCACATCGAGAAAAACATAGTTTTTTTAAATGACATTAAAAACGTACGTGTGTACGCGGCATTATTGAACAAACTGAAGACAGAAACTGATTGGCTACCATGGACCAGATTTTGCACAATGCAGTTTTAGTAAATAAACCCCCTGGTGACCCAATTTGTAAAAAAGTTATTCACACAAGGTTGGATTTGACCTGAGATTTGCATAAATTGTCAGCTACATGGACCTACTGATCTTTTTAAGAGGTGGCTTCCACTGAAGAAAACATTTTCATATACATTTTGCCAATATATACTTAGTATGAATTCTCCAAGTTTATTTTAATTTGTACAGTAGAATGATAACACTAAAAATTCATGCCAAAAATATATTTGAGATTAGTTAAAAAAATTAATATATACCCAAGCCTAATTGCTTACAAAAAACTGGCATGGTTAATAGTGTGCTTTTCAACTGTGTTTTAGTACTTTAATGTCGTAAGTGAGGCCTTTTAGTACATCTGGGACGCCTTTTCAGGCACTGGTTCATGTTAAAAACACTACTTTGCTTTTTTTCATTGCTCACTAGATCCAGCTCCCAGCATGTGTACTTAAATGTGTTCCAGAATGTTGTCAACACTACTGCCTCTACTTGCAATGTTTGGGGACAAGTATTCATGTGTAGCGGATCATAAATTTTAAAACAGTAGGAAAGACTGTTTTTAAACTGAATGATGGAGTCTCTATAACAAGGCATGCTACATAGTAAGAAAAAATACTGAAAGCTAAAATTTGTTGCGTTAAAGCAGAATTAAACTCTGCTGTTGGCACCCAGGGTTTTGCCATAATGCGCAAAAATGCATAACTATTTGTTATAGCAGACTAAGCTGCCATGTTACTTCTTGCTCCATCACCACTGCTGACATTTTCTACATCGTCATGATTTGCATGCACAATGCATTTAGAGAAAAAATACTTTCTGCCCAAAAAAAATTTAAGAGAAGGGTTTAGTTTCCCTTAAAATGAACAATATTGGGGAAATTTGGGACTTTAAATGAAGCACATGTTAATGTGCCTCCATCCCGGGTTTGAGTTAAAAATAGGGGAGATATGGGACTTTAAATGAAGCAGAAGACTGGGAGGGGTTGGATGAAAAGTAAAACAAATATTTATTTAAATGTGTTTATACTGTTTTTGATCATTTATATTATTGTGATGCGTTGCCTCTATGACATTATGTACATGTTTCCATGTTGGTTAATTCCATGTGCTGACTGCACATGCCACCTTTATACATGCCATACATAATCCATATGCACTCATACAATAAATACATTTTTGTTTTACTTTTCATTCAACCCCTCCCAGTCTTCTGCATCATTTAGTCCCAAATCTCCCCTATTTTTAACCCTTTAAAAACTAAGGTAAACTATGAAAACTGTACATTTTAACATCCTGGATGTAAATGAATGAACCTTGAGTTAACTGAAAAAAAAAAAAAAAACACACAACAGGAAGATATTGAAACATCTACACATGCACTTCAAAGAGGCTGACAAGGGAGGCGGGATCTTGCCTCCGAAACACGTTCCTGATTGGCTCCTGCGTTGTCGGCATCTGACAGCTCCCCTGACAGCTTGAGAACCTTGTGGCAGCTTCCAAGCGGCTTGCCAATACCTCTGCATGGAATTTTGCAGCAGGCCTATTATCCTAGTAGCTCTAGCTTGGATCCGACTCCCCACAGGCAACCCTGCCTGGGGCTAGTTGCATGCCCGTTTTCCACTGGCGTTTGGGAGTGCATTTTTAACTGTATATTAATTTGCCATACAATAAATGTGCTACACTATTGGCAGCTTTGCACCTCCTTCCCCTTTCCTACTTCAAAATGTAAAACCCAGGTTACCAGTTGGTTATAAACCAAACATAACATGTTGTGTAAAACTCTCTGAAAACAAAAACAAAATGGAATGGTTGTAGCACTTCTTCACTCTCTTAAATACATAATGTCTATTGCTGTCTATGTGCCTGTTGGATACATTGTTGTCACTTACCTTCACTATGACAAATGCAAAATACTTTCTACATTCTACTTTTCCCCCAGTCTATGCAAAACAAAGTTCTACTTTAAGGCCCCTTTCACACGGACGGCAAAATTGCTGCAGTAAAAAGCATGTTTTTGTTCTGTGAAATTCAAGGCTTCAGGCACTGCGATTAGCTGCATTTGTACATTGCGATTAGCTGCGTTTACATGCGGCTGCGTTTAGCTGCGGTCGACCATTATTGTCATCTCCATAGCAACTGTTTTTATTTTGATGTGCTTCCTGTTTTTTTCTTTTGTTCACGCTGCTATCCGCAATTGACACAAAAGTGTCAGAGAATGTTAGCAAACCAGACTGTGTGACAGCACAGAGGAGACCAAACAGGTGTAGGTAAAAGTATAATAATTTATTAAGTGAAGTAAACAGACAAATAAACACCTCAAACAGAACACAGTGCAAATAACCAAACCAAATCACAGTGACAAAAGGAGATATATACAGTAAAAGGGGGAATACCGGAATCGTAGTAAAAGCCAGGCCGAGGTCATACACAAGGGGATCCAGCAGATGGGTAAGGATGGGAGGAAGCAGGAGCAAAGAGGGGACGGATGGGTTTGGCTGCAGAGCAGGGATCTGGGTGACCAGGGAGACAAACACAGGATAAGCTCAAGGTAGGGATCAGGTTAAACAGGGTGCAGGTTCAAGGTAGGGATCGGGTCAGGCAGGGTGCAGGTTGGGATAAGATACAGGCTTAAGTCCGGGGTCACAGGTCCTGGGTCAGGAAGAGAGATACCAGGGCAAGGAGTGTTTGCACTTGCCGGGTATTAAAGGAAGTCCAGTGATTAAGCTTCAGGTCACAGCTGACCACAGGAAGTGCTGCCTGTCCCATACTGCCAGAATACACCCGCTGGTGGACGCCGGTACTACAGTATCATGTGTTACCACCAGCAGGTGAGATCCTCCAACAAAGATATTGGCTGCAAGAGGACACCGGCTGGCGGACACTAGCACTGCAGTCCAAAGAACCAACAGCACCACCAGCGGGTGAAGCCTTTCCTGAAAGTACCCCCCCTCAAAGGAGCGACCTCCAGACGCTCCAACGACCTGTTGCTGGGGGAAGTTCATAGCAACAAGCTGGGCAACAGGCAAGGTCACATCCGGGCAGACAGCGGGCACATCCGGGCAAACAGTAGGCACATCTGGGCAAGAAATAGTCACATCAAGCTGGGCAGCGGACAGGGGCACACCAGGCTGGGCAGCAGGCAGGGGCACATCAGGCTGGGCAGCAGGCAGTGGGACATCAGGCTGGGCAGCAGGCAGTGGGACATCAGGCTGGGCAGCAGGCTCCGGGTCATCGGGCTGGGCAGCAGGCTCCGGGTCATCGAGTTGGGCAGCAGGCTCCGGGTCATCGAGCTGGGCAGCAGGCTCCGGGTCATCGAGCTGGGCACCAGGCTCCGGGTCATCGAGTTGGGCAGCAGGCTCCGGGTCATCGAGCTGGGCAGCAGGCTCCGGGTCATCGAGCTGGGCAGCAGGCTCCGGGTCATCGGGCTGGGCAGCAGGCTCCGGGTCATCGGGCTGGGCAGCAGGCTCCGGGTCATTGGGCTGGGCAGCAGGCAGGAACACATCGGGCTGGGCAGCAGGCTCCGGGTCATCGAGCTGGGCAGCAGGCTCCGGGTCATCGAGCTGGGCAGCAGACAGGAACACATCGGGCTGGGCAACAGGCTCCTTAGGTCGGGAAACGGACACCATAACTTCAGGCCGGGAAACGGGCGCCACAACCTCAAGCTGGGAAGCGGGCACCACAACCTCAAGCCGGGAAACGGGCACCACAACCTCAAGCCGGGAAACGGGCACCACAACCTCAAGCCGGGAAACGGGCACCACAACCTCAAGCCGGGAAACGGGCACCACAACCTCAAGCCGAGAAACGGGCACCACAACCTCAGGCCGGGAAATGGGCACCACAACCTCAGGCCGGGAAACGGGCACCACAACCTCAGGCCGGGAAACGGGCACCACAACCTCAGGCCGGGAAACGGGCACCACAACCTTAAGCTGGGAGACGGGCACCGGATCTTCGGGCGAGGACACAGGCACTGAATCTTCCGGCGGAGACACTGCCATCAGAACCTCTAGTTGGAAGGCCGGCCACGGAATACCAGGTTGGAACTTCAGGCTGGCAGGCTGGTGCGGGAACTTCAGGCTGGCAGGCTGGTGCGGGAACTTCAGGCTGGCAGGCTGGTGCGGGAACTTCAGGCTGGCAGGCTGGTGCGGGAACTTCAGGCTGGCAGGCTGGTGCGGGAACTTCAGGCTGGCAGGCTGACACTGGGAACAGCAGGCTGGAAGGATGGCTCGGGAACCGCAGGCTGGAAGGCTGGCTCGGGAACCGCAGGCTGGAAGGCTGGCTCGGGAACCGCAGGCCGGAAGGCTGGCTCGGGGATGGCAGGTTGGAAGGCCGGTTCTGGAACTGCACTAACGGCTGGCGGACACTAGCACTGCAGTCCAAAGGACCAACAGCACCACCAGCGGGTGAAGCCTTTCCTGACAAAAAGACTGTGATTACCTGCGGTTATGTGCATATAGCTGCGCTACATCGCACCTGGACACATTCAATTCTATTTTTTCTATTCGCACAAAACCACATGTAACGAAATCGCAGCTAAACGCTGTGTGTGAATGGGGCCATAGGAAAGCATTGTGTGCTTCTAGCTGCGGTAGAAGACTAGAAAATCCGCAGCTAAAGCACCATTCTATCCGTCCGTGTGAAAGGGGCCTAAAGAAAAATTCTGAAGCAAATGTTATAGTCTATCTACTATTTGTTTTCACATTAGCTACTAATATGCTTAATGTGTCAATGTAATTGAAATAAATAATCCCAACTAACATGATTTTTTTTTTTTTTTTTTAATTCTTCAAATGTAACCTCTAATAAAGCTGTAGTCAACCCCAAATTCTGGAACTCCCATTTTATGCCTTGCTGACAATGGTCATAATGACAAATCAAGAAGGTGAGTCTATCCATCAGAGGCACAGACAATAAAAAAATTGACAGGGGTTCTAACCCTTTCCTACAAAACAAGAATACATACATACATACATACATACTGTAACCTAATTCATTTGTAAATATTTGCCATGCTTTGCACTGGAAATGTGGTTTTAGTGTTATTTTAAATAGGAAAAAACACAGAATATTATTTGGACAAGTTATCCACTCTACCACTAGCTGTTTAAAACCAAGTCTGATCAAACCAAACAAAAATACAATTTTTTTTCCCCCATTGTATTAATTTTATCTACAGACTATAAAAACATTTTTTTTACAGGAGTTGTACATCAAGAATATATTGTCACCCCACCCAAAAAAAAAAAGTTCAGTATTACTTAGTTATTACAAATGGCAAACTGATAGGTCCACAGTAGAAATATAAAAATTGCTCTAGTTCATAAGGAGTATACAGGGCTAAGACAACCATGCACAGTGAAAAATACTGGCAATTGAAAGACTGGATTAACAGTTTTTACATGTTAATATAAACTTTCCAAGGCAACAACTGATAAAATCATAGCAGAAAGGATTGGTTACTGATGTGTCATGCTGACCTAAGAGAAGACACTCTGGAATCATATTGTGGATAACAGCAGTATTTTTGGAAGTACAACTCCATTCAGTATGGGACCGCAGGCCACACTTTGCCCAACACCTAACTTTCCCCGGATACAACCTTATTAACCTTTAATAAAACACACATACACCATAAGTTTTGGCAAAAAATTGGCCGCAGTAATTTATTGGTTTTAAAATATATATTCAAAATAATAATTCAACATTCAGAAGAAAACAAATATCCAGCAAAACCTTTGCCCAGTTTTTAGAACTCGGGCTAATCACCTTTATTAAACCAGAAAAACATGTCCCCCCCGGATTCCGGGGTGACCCAACCACATAAATATATCGCGACAGGGAGGGAGGGAGGGAGCTTCTTCACTTGTAGGTCAGCTGCTGCTAAAGAGGAAGTAGAGACCCTCAGCAGCCCCTTTTATCATCTCCTCAGGGACACTGGAAACTTCCATGGTTTCCTATTGGATCATCTGAAACTGAATGCACATCTTAAAGAGACAGTACACCATTAGCTTATCATACAGTAACATATATCCTTAACCCTTTCCTATGCTATTACCAGGCTGGGTGGCCGCCGTCCCAAGAAAGTGGGCTCCAATGCTGCGCCCCCTTTTTACATGGGACCGCAGGCCACACTTTGCCCAACACCTAACTTTCCCCGGATACAACCTTATTAACCTTTAATAAAACACACATACACCATAAGTTTTGGCAAAAAATTGGCCGCGGTAATTTATTGGTTTTAAAATATATATTCAAAATAATAATTCAACATTCAGAAGAAAACAAATATCCAGCAAAACCTTTGCCCAGTTTTTAGAACTCGGGCTAATCACCTTTATTAAACCAGAAAAACATGTCCCCACCAGCCGGACTAGTGAAACTAGACCGGCCTACCCCAAATACGCGGCCCTTTCGATACTGTTCTGCAAACCGAGATTAAAAATATCGGCACCTACATCCGAAAGGTGGACCCCGTCCTGCCTAAACAAACCCGGGATGCCCCCCTCGAGATCCACGTGCCGATAAGCAAAACCTCCCAACAGTGGCATGTATTTAGCCATCGCCCGATTGACCCTCTTCCTCATCCTCTCCAGTACCCGGTGAAACGGGGAAGACAGCCAAGCAAAACGGGAACAATTTCCGAAAAGACAATGATTGTACCCGGGGAAGACAGATGGAACCTATATAGGTCCCTTTTAATCATGAATAACAGGTCCAAAGTACGAACTGAACCCAAATCATTGCCCCCTAAATGAACTATTAGGATTGAAGGCGGGGGCCAAAACTGATGTAATTGAGATAAATGAAAAAATAAATGCTGCCACTTCAGACCTCTTATACCTTTCCAATACAGAGCGAATGATTCCGGCTGTAACGATAGGCTGACAGAGTACTTGCGTTGAGCCGCACGCTTCCGTGCCCAGTGTATATATGAGTGGCCCAGAATCCAAACGCAATGCTGAAAACCTAGGAAATTAAAGTGACAGGTTAGGCCTAACATAACACTGAAAACAATTGGACCTCCACCTCCCCAAACCCATAATGGCTTTGGCCGACAAACCCCTAACTGCAGCGTCAGATGCCGCCCCTATTCTAAAGGAGTGGGAGGAAAACTTATAATCCCGTAAACCCAATTGGTCAAGACAACGTTTAAAAACGTATGAAAACTGGTATTTAGTTAAGGGTGACCGATCCATATGAGCAAGAAAATGCCTGGATCCCACCGGACGCGCCGCGAGGAAACCGGTCACCAGTGCCACTGGGCACACTGAAGCATCACCCTCCGCTTGCAACATTACCCACTCCCCACGACCCAGTTGATCGGTTTTCGAGCGCCTTAAAAAAAGGCGTAACAAACCATGTTCCACTAGCACATGCTCTGACAGCATACCAGAAGAGCTCTTCTTGGACGCAGGAAGCAGGTCAGAAATCCTGAAGGCTCCGAAATAAAATAACACAAAAGCCAGCCGGAATAGTAACGCTTCGTATTCTGTAAAACAAACCCCAAGCGTGGCTTCACAAAGGCGCTTGAGAAGCGGCAGACCGATAGGCCGCCTGCCATCCGGGGCATAAGTTGCCCTCCGATAGCCTTTCAGGGCCTGTTTAACTGTAAAAAAATTTGAGCAGGGCGGGAGACCCCTCACCCTGAAGAAAAAGGAGACTCCTGCTAAGGTTTTTACCAAAAACCCATAAGAAGGCCGTCCCTCCATCAAAAAGGCCAGGAAGGCCAGCACTGCCTCCTCTTCGGGAGCCTCCCAAGCAAAACCAGAGATCCCGGCAAACAGAATCCACTTCCTCCACGCGGCGGAGTAATCTGCCCAAGTACGGGGAGCCACTGAAGATTTAATGGCTTCACCCACCCGCGTTAAATCAGCTCCCAAAGATATGCCGGGCACTGTGTTCCCTCTGCGTCCGCTCCTGGAAGCAATTGTCGAAAACGCTGCATCTGGAAACGGGAAAGAGAGTCAGCTATTATATTCAAGACTCCGGGCGTGTACTTAGCCTTAATCCAGATATTAAATTTCAGACACAAGAAAACGAGGTGATGCAGAATCTTGATCACCAAAGGAGAGCTAGCAGAAAGACAATTGATCGCAAAAAGCACCCCTTTATTGTCAGTTTCTACTAGAATCCGTCGATTGGCAAAGGATTCTCCCCAGAGTGCCACTGCCACTAAAACTGGGAAAAGCTCCAACAATACTACATTCCTAGTGGCCTTCTGTCTAACCCAGGCCTCCGGCCAAACCCCGCAACTCCAGTGCGATCCCCAGATTGCTGCAAAACCTTTGGAGCCAGCCGCGTCTGTGAACAACCTGAAATCAGGGGCAAAAATAAAATCAGACTGGAAAAAGGAACGCCCATTAAAAGAATCCAGAAAATCTGCCCAAACCACTAAGTCATCCTTTAGTGATGCCGTCAAACGGACATGGGCGAATGGAGATTTCAAACCTGAGGTTGCTAAATACAGGCGCCTAGAGAAGATCCTTCCCACCGGCATGATTTTACAGGCAAAAGCCAAGAGGCCCAACAAGGACTGCATCTCCTTCAACATAACCTTGCGTCTCCTCAAAAAAACCGCAATAAGACTCCGCATCTTGTCAATTTTTGCCTGGGGCAAGCGGAACTCCTGAGCCTCCGTATCAATCAGAATACCAAGAAACTCCATGGAAGCTGCAGGATGACACGTCTTCTCGACTGCCAGCGGAACACCAAAATGCCCTGCCACCACGCCAAACAAACGCAGGAGCCGGGAACAAAGATCAGAGTTCGCTGGACCGATAAACAAAAAATCATCCAAGTAATGCGCTATAGAATCCTGACCGGACTCAAAACACATAACCCAATGAATAAACGTGGAAAAAGTTTCAAAGTAGTTACAGGACAAAAAACACCCCATAGGAAGACATTTGTCAAAAAAATAAAAACCCTCAAAATAAAATCCCAAAGAACTGAAAGCTGCCGGGGAGATCGGCAAAAGCCTGAAGGCCGACTTCACATCCGCTTTGGCCAGTAAAGCTCCCCGGCCGCAGGTTTTTATTTTCACAATCGCTTCCTCAAAAGACGCATAAGCCACGGAACACATAGACTCGTCAATTTCGTCATTTAAAGATCCACCTTTAGGAAACGACAGATGCTGTATTAGACGGAACGAGTTTGGCTTAGGTACTACCCCAAGCGGAGAAATGCGGAAATCCCTAAACGGAGGAGATTGGAATGGACCTACCATGCGACCCTCTGCAATTTCTTTGGAAACTTTTTCCCTTACCACCTCTGGAAACCGGTCAACTGACTTAAGGTTGGCCACGATATTACACCCTGAACCTGAAAACGGTGGCAACGGAAAACCCACAGAAAATCCCTCAATTAGTAAATGTGCTTTCTCCCTGCTTGGGTAAAGATCCAGCCAAGGGCGCATGTTTTCCAGCCTCACTGGCGTGCAGGCTTTTGGGAAAAATATCACGCTGAGGCGGAGCAGAACCAGCTGTTTTCTTAAAACAGCGCAGCACAGGATGGGGGCCCGCACAAAAAGAGCACTCATGCCTGTATTTGCAAGAGGTGTTAAAACGACACTGACTTTCATTAAACGAAAAACAACAACCCCTGCGATACACAGAATTGACCGTGCTAACAGGGGCTTGACGCGCAGTAGGCGCTCTCTGTGGCGTAATCAGATTAAGCCATAGGCCCACGTCTTTCATCCCCCATTGCAAGGACGAATGAACCGCCAGCTTCTGGCGAAATGACTCATCATAGGCATACCAGCCCAATCCGCCAAAGCTCTTATAGGCCTCAAGCACATGATCTAAATGCTGAAACAGGCCTCCACTTACCTCAGGGCGTTTTTCCACCAATACACTGGCAAATACAAAAAAGGCTTGCAGCCAGTTATTAAAAGAGCGGGGCACTGCCCTGCGCCTTTCCTCCTCCAGATCCTTCCTATCAGATTTAAAAACAAAATCTTTTGCCGCGGGAAGAAGGGACAACAAATCCACATATTCCCCCCACCATATCTTGTCCTTCACCGCCATAGGGAGGTGGTACCCCAAAGGAGAAATCTCACATGGCATGGCTCCTTTTAAACAAGATTCAGGCACTGACATTTGTCTAGTAACAGCTTCACTGACAGGGATGTGTTGACTATGCATTGCAGCATGTGTACCACCCAGCTGACTAGAGGACACAGGGGTTGTGACAACAGGTGCAGAAAAAGCCTGAGCAGAAAAGGGGGAAATAGCCAGAGAAGAAGGGAGGACAGGAGAAGAAATGCCAGCAGCAGAAAGAGCATGAGAAACAGCAGACAGGTAAGCCAGAATGTCATTTGTAGCAGCATTAGTTAACTCACCCTGCCCAGCTGGTGATGCCCCCGCAGCTGGCACGCTGCTGCTTGAATGAGGGCTGTTAAACAGCCCCCCAGGAACCATGGCACTCTGTGGAGCCGACCGCTGTGGAACAGCCATCGCTTGCAGGCTGCTTGCAGATGCTGGCAGTGCCGACCGCACTGGCCGCTCCTCCCGCGGCGCTGATGGACCTTTTCCTCTTCTCCTGGCAGGCGACTGAGAACAGGTCCGCCTCTTCTGTCCCGACCGACTTGCCGACACCTCCGCCATTCCGCTCTTCCCTGCTTCTCCCGTCCGCCTGGCGTCTCCATCGTCACCTCCCCCGACCGCAGGACGCTCCGGAGGCACGCTCCTCCTGGACCTTCTCAGAGGGGAGGGCTGAGCTGGCTATGGCTGCATCTCCCCTGCTCCGACTGCGCTATGGGGCTCCAGGACAGGTAATTCCAGACAGCGGCGCATCCATTCCTCTCCTTGGCTCTCTGCCTTCTCCACAAAAGCCCGCACTAAGTCCTCCATGCTGCAAGAAACCCCGAGTGAACCTTCTGTGAGGGGACAGCTACAGCTTCTTCACTTGTAGGTCAGCTGCTGCTAAAGAGGAAGTAGAGACCCTCAGCAGCCCCTTTTATCATCTCCTCAGGGACACTGGAAACTTCCATGGTTTCCTATTGGATCATCTGAAACTGAATGCACATCTTAAAGAGACAGTACACCATTAGCTTATCATACAGTAACATATATCCTTAACCCTTTCCTATGCTATTACCAGGCTGGGTGGCCGCCGTCCCAAGAAAGTGGGCTCCAATGCTGCGCCCCCTTTTTACATTCTGTGTAATTTGACCAATTCATAAAATACCAAAGAAACATTCTCATTAGTATGCAGAACATTCAATTCATTTGTGCAATAAGGCTTTTTCTTGTTCAATTTTTTTATTGTAGGAAAGAACAATAAATCTCAACAGGATGAATTGAAAATAAAACTTCCCCCAGGATAAGGGGAGGCATTAGTAGTGTAGTGACACATTGCAGAGGTAGGTATGCAGCCCTTTGTAACCGGACATACAGAGGGAAATAAAACAAACAACAAGGCATAAAATAACGTCATAAGGCTACGTGGTGTGGGTTAGTTTGGGGACACTTAGCAGATTGTGGGTAGGTGAGATCCAGGAACCGATATGATTCCTATGAACCAAGGTTAATTACCAGGGACTCCAATCGGAGTTGCCTCATGGTTAACAGACAAGTGTCTAAGAGTCCTCGAAATGGGGAAAGGTTAAATTGTAGGATAAACATTTGAGAGCATTTGTAGGTCTAACCTTAGGGGGATTGCAGTTAGAAAGGAATGTCCAGCCTCATTATGATGGGTAAATTGCTTGGACAGAGCTGAAAGATTTACAACTGAAGAGAATATCTTAAACGTGGAGGGAAAGGAGAGGAAGAAAGAAGAGAGGAAGAAGAGGAAAAGGTGGGGGTTGAGTAAGAGGGGAAGGGCAGCTGAGAAGGAGGTGAAGGGCAAGGTGGGGTTCATCGGGGGAATGGGGGAGGAGATATAAGTCTGAGTAGGCAGAGCTATCCATAAGGCTAATCAAGGTAATGGTAAAGCGTTATTGAAGTAAGGAGGGAGGTAATGGTGGGGGGCTTTCCAGGCCCTTGCAATGGTTTGCTTCTGAGGAGAAGCTTGAATTGAAGATAGGTTATGGCAGGAGGTTTTTTATTGAGTAGAGCCATGGCTGGGTCAGGGGCTAATGTGTTGCCAATAATGGTGGAAAGGATATGGAAAATGTCAGCCCAATATTATTGGGCTAGCGGGCAACTCCACCAGATATGAAAGTGTGTGCTATTGTCCAGACAACCTCGGAAACAAGCAGGAGAGTAGGATGGAAGGTATTTGGCAATCTGGGAATGGACCAGGTACTAACGCATCAATACTTTGTAATTAGTTTCAGAGGCCACAACATTCTGTGAGGGCGATTTTGTGGCAGTCCAGATGTTGGACCAGTCGGTAGTGTCCAATTGTAGGCCTAGATCGGATTCCCATTTGTTTACATAGTGTAAAGATGTGTGTGGTGGTGGTGGATCTACCAGTTGTAAGTAGAAAGAGGAGATTAAGCCCCGTGCATGGGGATCTTTCTTGCAGTTTGTCATGTCGGGTAGGGAGGAGTCTGTGCGTAAGCATGAGGAAATTTTTTTTAAGTTTAAGATAGCGGAAAATTTCAGAGTTAGGAATTCCGTACATTTCACAAAAAGTGGGGAATGTCTTAAAGGTGTCAGGGGTTATGAATTTATGGGCATGGATTAGGTTTGCTGCAGACCATTGGTTAAAGGAGGAGGGGGAGGTTCATGCTGGATAAAAAGCGGGATTTCATAGATAGGATAGAAGGTTATGGGGGGTATTGGAATCTAAATTAATTTTAAGATTATCCCACAACCACAAGGAGTGGCAATAAGGCTTTGACAAACGGAACATATCCCACACAAAAATATTACATGCTAATGAAAGTACCAAATGTGTAATGATTTTGAAAATTCACTCTATTATGCAATAAATAAGGAAGAAGTTGTATATGTTAAATGAAAAGAGTGCTTCATATACAGAAAGTGAAGTAATCACTACCATTTTTGAAAATTAAAAACGAAAAAGGTAAGTGATGCCAATAGGGTCCTAAGAGGTTAAAAAAAGGGTACCACATCCTAATTTTGTATTAGAGCAAAATAGCAAAAAAGACGCACACCCAATAGACTGTTAGAGCACCCAGGCAACTACAGTATATAATAAAATCACAACTTCTTTTTTACAAAAGCAGCCAGAAAGATCAAAATGTTTCACTTGCCTTGTGCATGCAACTAGAACCACCAATCAATATCTCTTTGGTTTTTTGATCTTTCTGGCTGTCTGCTTTTGGACTGTATCTTATGCCCAGTACACACATGCTGAAAGTCTGTTCCACAGAAGCAGGTACAATAACCGGCTTCTTTTGAACAGTCTTGCTGGAAACCCAGCATTCAATCAGTGCTTGCAGCCAGAACCTGTGAGGGCCCAAGAATACAGACAGGCCTTCAGGATCTTCTTCTCTGCCTGCCCCCACCCAGGAGCTTCATCCTGGTGCCACTCATCCCTCCTGATCTTTCACCCCTGCTGTGGGTTACCCAGCTACCTGGTGAACTTGAAGCTGTGGCAAGGTCACCCTGGAACTTCACCCTCCCCTGGACCCAGCAACCTCCCCGGGCATGACTCCGCTAACCCTCACTCTTTGGATCACCCTGCTCTTTGTCCTCTGTCCCCCATACTGCCTTGCTACCTGGGTGTACTTCAAGAAGCAGCTGGATGTACAGGACCTGCCCTCTACTTCCCTGTATCCAGAAGTCTCCTGTGCCAACTCTGACCCTTCACCTGGTACTAAGCACTCCACATTCGACAGAAGTCACCAGTGTAACTAGTCCCTTCCTGCCCTTTGAACCTCTTTCCTTTGATTGCTTCCCTTTGAAGGCTGCCCTGTGACTGGTATCTTGTGCTTACTGCCATGCGTCCCCAATGTTTACCCCTTGTTCTCCCCGGTTTGCCCCTTGTGCACCTGGATGTACTGGTTGTTGTACCATAATACTGCCCTGTTGACTATTTCTTCTTGCTGTGTCATATTAGTACTCTGAGGACTATTCCTCCTTTCAGTGCCATATTGCTACCCAGTGGACTATTTGTTCTTGCCGTGCTAAATTACTACCCCCTCCTTTACATCCAAGTTATCCACAAAATGCCCATATGTCGGGTTCTGTTTTATTCGCCTTCATGTGCTTTCTCTATCCTAGTTTGTCACAGGGAGCAACATATTACAATTTTGTTCAGTGTTGTGAAGAACTGCATCTTTATCTGAAGTCCATGTTTTATTCACACTGCTTTTATAAAGACAACCTGAGGGAGCAGGAGGCATACTTTGTTTGTATTCATATAAACACACTTACCTATAATGTGCTAGGAGGGGCAATATGCACCTAACATTCACTACTCCTATTAGGCAGTACAGTCAACCAATCAGGAGCCTTCACAATAGTCCTTTAAATCCCTGAACCTCTTCCCCCATCAATATCTAATGTCTAACAGTATACAGGGATGGCATATGATTTGTTTTTTATAAATATACTGATGTGTTATTAGTAGTGATGTACGGATCTCCCAGTCCTTCTGGACTAGACAGACTAGTGATTGTCTCAAAAATTATAGCCCTGTTTAAGAGTGCTTTCTTTTTTCTTTTTTTTTTCTTTTTTTTTTGTGAAAAAGTAAAAAAAAAAAAAAAAAAAAAAGCAGCAAAACCAACCCTAGCAAACATTGCAGGATAATTTTTTTGTTTTCATATGTTGCAGTTTAAAAATATAGTAAAATGTTTTATTCAGTATATAGACTATGCCAAGGTTCTTTACATTTTTTAGACTGTGTTATCATGGACAAAACGCACACACATTTGCAAAGTGGAAAGTTTCTATCTTATTGGCACCTGAGCACGATAGTCAACCACCACAAAAAAAGCAAGTCTTAAAAACCACACTCTGAGCTTTCCATAGGCTATTTATAATATGTATTCAAGATTTCCAGTACATCCCACAACATTACAATTATAGCATAACTCATGGCACCATACCAATCCATCCCCAGAACTTCTCACAGTGACAATAAGTAGTAAATAATATCAGTATTAAAGCGGAGGTCCGGCGGTAAAAAAAAAAAAAAAATGAAAAGTCAGCAGCTACAAACACTGTAGCTGCTGACTTTTAATAAGAACACTTACCTGCAGTGGCGGCTGGTGCTCAATTTTTTTTGGGGGGGCGCAAACAGACTGTGTCCATTAAACGCAGCCACTGTGCCCAAACGCCACCAGTTTGCCCCCTCAAATGCAGCCAGTTTGTCCCCAAATGCAGCCAGTTTGTCCCCAAATACAGCCAGTTTCCCCATCCCTGCACTTAACTTCCTCGGGTCAGCGCCGTCCTCTTTCACGCTCCCTCATGTCTTCTTCCATCATCGTTGTCTTCTCCCGCCCTCGATGTCGCTTCAGCCAATCAGGTTACCGGTAACCAGACCCTTTGAACCTGATTGGCTGAGACGCGTGTCAGTGTTAACCAAGGAACGCACAGCCCGTGCGTCGCCTGGTTAACTATTTGGAAGCCGATTACAGCTCACAGGCTATAATTGGGAAGCCTATCAGAGCCGCTGGCTCTGATAGACACTTCCAAAAACCAACCAACTGCTGTTATTCAGATGGCCGGCGCTCGCCAGGGGGCCGGCCATCTGAATAGTGGGTGGCAGCGGCGCCGGCGACAATACATACATTCATGCAATGCATGAATGTATGTATTGTTGATGGTGCAGGGGAGAGACTATGGACGCATCGCCACTGCTTACCTGTCCAGGTTGCCCGCGATGTCGGCCGCCTGAGGCAGATCCGTCCCTCGGACCGGGTCCCGGCGCCGCCATCCTCACTAAGGGAAACCGACAGTGAAGCCTTACGGCTTCACTGCCCGTTTCCTACTGCGCATGCGCGAGTTGTGCAGCTATTTGTGAATGGGCACACCGTCCTGTGTCCCAAACGGCAGCACGCCTCCATTTCCCAGGAGGCAACGCGAGGAGGAGAACACAGAACCTCACCGCAGAAGAGGAAGAGGCAGATTAGGACGATCTGCCTAGTAACAGCAATTTCTGGTAAGAATAATTTTTTTTTTTTGGGCTATTTTTTTTTTAGGGTGGACCTCCACTTTAAAGCACACATTTTCTTAGTACATGGTTACTGTGCAAGATCAGATCACTTGAAAGCATGCTCAATAGCATATTGATTAGTCAATCTTCCTTCACTATACAAAAGTCACCACATAAAATGGATGGCCACCATTCTATGTGGTTATTAAAATCAAAGAGTTGAATAGATTAATGTGATATTTGACTAACACAATTTTTAACATTATTACCAGCACATTTTTTCATATTTGTTTATTTAAACATACACATTATCCTACATAAAATGTCATTCTCCCCCTCTCACTTGCCAGTGCAGATCTGAATCTGTTTGATAGAAGAATATTACATATGGGTCCATATATAGAAGCTGGAGGGAAGTACATTTTTGGCATTGCCATATTTTATGCTTGAGCTTGAATGAAAAAATAAAAGCTGAACTTCTGGCAGAGAGCAATATATACACAGCTGACATACACACACATGTAAATTGTCATAACTGCTAGAGAATTTATAATATCCATCCGCTTTTGTGATTCTCATACCTCTTGCAAACTGCGCAGCCTGGGGGTGACAACACTTTCTCAGATCAAGTCTGGTTTACTGAAGGATAATGTGTGTGAATATTCACTTCAATTATCCATTCATGTGAACAGCAAATTCTTGTGTACATATTTTATTTCTACATGATTGGATAACTGAAGTGATTATTCATGCTTATTGTGTGAAGATTCTCAACTTCGTTAGGGTCTACATACACTTTTGGCTGATTCACTATCAATTAACTTCTCCTATAGGTTGAGCAGACATCCCTGACTTCCAGTGACAGTCCACAGACTGGGGACACTGTCCTCGGGCCAAATCTGTACCCTATATTCAGGGGCTGTGACAGATAGTAGTTTTGGGGGTGCTCAAGCACACAGCGGGAACCTCCAATTCAAGCGGAGCGGCCGAAGAAAGAAGAAGGGAAGAAGAAGCCGGAGCAAAATGCGGACGAGAACACCGAAGGAAGAAGGAAGATGAAGATGAAGAGGAAGAGGAAAAGGAAGAGGAAGAACAAGATGGAGGAAGAAACCCGAATGAAGAAAAGAAGAAGATGGAAGAAGATGGAAGAAAGGAGAAGACATTAATAAAGGAATTGTCAAAAAACGGCTATTGTCATTTTTAACATGTTACACTTTCTTTGGGAAATGGTAGGGGTACATTTGTACCCCATTACCATTTCACATGGGGGGGCGGGATCTGGGGGTCCCCTTTGTTAAAGGGGTCTTCCAGATTCTGATAAGCCCCCCGCCCACAGACCCCCACAACCACCGGGCAAGGGTTGTGGGGATGAGGCCCTTGTCCCCATCAACATGGGGACATCCTCCCCATGTTGAGGGCATGTGGCCTGGTACGGTTCAGGAGGGAGGGGGGGCGCTCTCTCGTCCCCCCCTCTTTTCCTGCGGCCTGCCAGGTTGCGTGCTCGGATAAAGGGTCTGGTCTGGATTTTTGGGGGTACTCCATGCCATTTTTTTTTTAAATTTGGGGTGGAGTTCCCCTTAAAATCCATACCAGATCTGAAGGGCCTGGTATGGATATTTGGGGGAACCGTACGCATTTTTTTTAATTTGCGGCAGAGTTCCCCTTAATATCCATTCCAGACCTGAAGGGCCTGGTAATTGAATTTGGGGGGACCCCCACGCTTTTTTTTTTTTTTTATCAGTGACTTTTCTATGTATTGCCGGGAGCCGACAATTCATTAATAGCCGCGAGTGAATTTTAAATGACTTTTTTTCCTTCAGAAATTACACTTTGTGCAGGGACTGTTCTAAGCACGGGAAACAAGCGCGACTTTACATGCATATTGCCGAACACCGGAGCCGAACCCGAACATACAGTGAATTGTTCGGGTTCGGGTCCGGGACCCCAAAACCCAAAAGTTTGGTACGGACCCAAACTTTACAGTTCGGGTCCGTTCAACCCTAATTATAAGCATTAAAGGAGAAGTATGGGTTTCCCGTTTTTGGGCGATTTATACTTACCTCAGTGGATGGAGCATCGGACCGATGCTCCAGCTGTCCCCCGCCGTCTGTGCACTGAGAACCGAGCCACCGAACATCGCCGCTGGCTCGGTTCTCACAGATCCCCGAGAGGAAAGAGGCTGACTGTCAGTCAGCCTCTTTCCTCTCTGCTTCTCCACGCTCATTGGAGCGATGAGCAGTGGAGGGGCGGGGAGAGGCTGTCTCAGCGGCTCGCTGATACGCTGAGCCTGCTATCAATCAGGGCAGCTGGCGGATCCCGACTTGGGAAGTCGTGATGACGCGCTGCCCCGACTGATGGCAGTGACGTCAGTGGAGAGCAGACTTCAGACCGCTCTGCGCTGAAAACGGGTCACAGGAGTGCAAAACGAATTGCACTCCTGTGACCCATAGGAGAAGACCAGCCTAAAAAGCTCAGGCTGGACTTCTCCTTTAAGACAACTAATAATTTTCTATGAAGACATCATGAAAACAGTTATGTCATCAAGGATCCAGGATTGATAAGCTTAGCACTCATACGAAAACACTAACTTGTTCACTGATCTTTTGAGGTGCAGCTGATATTAAAGGGGTTAATTGAATTTGCAGCTCCTGTTTCCTGGAGAATAACCAAATACGTTCTGTGGCGCCAGCTATCCTTGCTTACAGTTGTACAAGATGTGACTGCTTAAGGTCATCTTGATTTTACAGTAAAATAAAAAATAAGGACTAGAAGTAAAGGACAGCATCACTTGCACATATTCATGCTTTATTAGGAAGACACAAAGGAACCTGCAGTGCACTTTTACCAGCAATGTTTATATTTCCTTTCATGTACATCCAAGTATTATTATGTGTCACCACTTCATCTGTGAAAAGAAAAAGATCTTCTGCAGACAAACTATTAGGACAGCATTAGAAGTCAACACTATGTTCCAGGTTTTTATGTTATGTAACAGTTATGTGCAGTTGCTTTTTTTGTTGTTTCAAAATTTTCTTCCTATAGGTTTACAGATGTGCCACAGATCTCTTCCAGGTCCTGTAGGCTGGCAATAGCCCTCTGGCACATTTGCCTAATTTGTAAATCTAACAGCACTGGAGGGGGGAGGAGGCAGGGCCAGCATTACAGGGACTTAAGTGCCTTTTTAAGAGCCACTCACCAATAAGCTGAACAGATGAACCTGCTCAAGTAATACGCCTCTCGCCCCTCTCTCCTGATTTAACATTTAATATTAGAAATCTGTATAGGACGGCTCCCACTACTGTCAGTTGGTTCCATAATGGACAGCACAGTGGTGTAGTTTTTAGCACTTTCACCTAGCAGAAAAAAGGGTTGCTGGTTCAAACCACTACACCATCTGCCTGAAGTTTGCATGTTCTCCCTGTGCGGGTTTCCTCTGGGTACTCCGGATTCCTCCTACACTGTAAAATACATGCTGGTAGGTTAATCGGATCCTGTCTAAATTGGACCTAGTATATGTATGAATGTGTGTTAGGGACCTTAGGTTGAAAGCTCCTTGAGGGTAGGGACGGATGTGAATGTAAAATGTATATGTAAGAGCCCTGCGTAAATTGACAGCGCTATATAAGTACCTGAAATAATAATAATAATATAGCTTAGTCAAGGCTTGAGATCGGAAGCTAAGGCTTGATGCATCTAGATGTCTGTACAAAGAACTGGTGTTGCTTTAGCAACCAAATATATGAACAGCTACCTAAAAGCCTGAAGCCTCGTACACACGGGCGGCAATCCCGTCAAAAAAAAAAAAAACTTTGGTTTCCTCGATGAGATTCCTGGCAAGCTTGTCTTGCCAAGCCCTGTGTACACACGAGCCATTCAAAAGAACCGCCTTCTTTTGAATGGCAAGAACGCGGTGATGTCATCGACTATGACGAGCCGGCGCTCGTCACATTCGATGCCATCGCCCCATCTTGCTAAACCCCACACTACCCTTGTATGCTACCGCGCATGCGTCAAAATCTCATCGAGCATGCGCGGGTTTCCCTGGGCAGGTAAGCATACAGACGACCGGGTTCCTCAGCAGGAAACACTCTGCCAAGTATCCCGACGCGAAAAATAGAGAGCAGGTTCTCCATTTTTCTCGTCGAGATTCCCAGCAGTTTTCCTGCCGAGAAACCATACACACGAACGGTTTTCTCAGCAAAAAGCTCTCCCAGCAGTTTTCTTGCCGAGAAAACCGGTCGTGTGTACGAGGCTTGAGTGATAATTAAGGAGAAACAAGTCATCTGCTGAGTACCAACATTTTCATATACTAGGCCCATAACGGTATTGCAGCTTGAGGACAGCAGAATTATTGCCCACTAACAGGGGTGATAATTTTCTAACATGACAATCTTATAGGATTTTCTCTAAACAAGTTTATGGGAAAAGCCAATCACACAGCTGTCTCTCAAACATAGAAGTCTCTTCTTATTTCATCGTCTCTCATACTGTCTTTTAATGAGGCAATCTCTTTCTTTCAGGGCAGTTGGAACATGAAAGTCCTCCTTATGGCAGAATCTACGTTCTAGGTCCATGTCTTGCATAGCAATCTCTCTCTCATACCAAGGTCTCTCATATGACAGTCTCTGTTAAAGAAAATTATATTGATCTGTAGGATAAGGGCACCACATCCCATCTACAATATGTAGAAATACAAAGAACCAATCACAGGGGACTCTGCCATAAAAATTCCATATCTTAAATACAATGTTCCAAAATAGAATGCAAGATCACTGCACATTCAATCATCACACAGGTTGTATCCATCCTACCCTTTAACCAACCACTACTGTATTTGGGTCCATCATTAATTCTTTCAAGCTATAGCAATGGTCACAAGTGTTTGACGAGTTTCACAGACAACCATGAACTTGCTTCATCAGAAACATATGGGGAAGACATATCTGAGAATAGTATAACGACTGCTTTAAAAAATTATTTGTATATATATATATATATATATATATATATATATATATATATATATATATATATATACACACACACACACACACACACTGTATATACTCGAGTATAAGCCAATTTTTTCAGCACTTTTTTTGTGCTGAAAATGCCCCCTCGGCTTATACTCGAGTCACCTTTTTACGCCTGATCTCCCAAACTTTGGGGACCCAGTATTGGCTGGCCGTAGGCTCCCTGGACCCCAGACTTGGCGCACACATAGCCCCACTCATCCTCTATCAGTGGGGACCTACGGCCGGGGAGCACCGATTTTTCAAAGCCAGGCACCCCTTCCATAGACTCCCATGTTAAACAGTCTTTTCTCCAGTAACTTTGGGGACCTGGAACCGGCCGAAACTTGGCACACATGTAGCCCCAGTTCTCCTCTACAAGAGTGCAAAGTTTGCTGTCTGGGGGACCTACGGCCGGGGAGCACCGATTTTTCAAAGCCGGGCACCCCTTCCATATACTCCCATGTTAAACGTAAGACTAGTCATGGGCACAGTGAGGCATAGGCACAGTGAGGCATGGGCACAGTGAGGCATGGGCACGGTGAGGGATGCACATGGACACAGTGAGGCAAAGTGAGGCACAGTGAGGTATGCAGATGGACACCCTAGACTTATACTCGAGTCAATAAGTTTTCCCAGTTTTTTGTGGTAAAATTAGGTGCCTCGGCTTATATTCGGGTCGGCTTATACTCAAGTATATACGGGGTATATATATATATATATATATATATATATATATATATATATATTATTATCACAAGTCCAGCATAATAAATGTATTCACTTACATATGATGTCATGTGCCAGCCCATGTGTGCCATATGAGAGACTGTATGGGATATTGAAGAAAAAAAAAACAAGAAATAATGCCTTAGGAGTCTGCAACTGTAAATTATTATAAGGATGAGTATATTACCATGGTGTAAACCCCTAATCACATGACTTGTACATTTAATACAGCATAGTATAATTGAGCTTTTCATGGAAGTATCTCTTTGAGGATATTTTGAAAAGGGTTGACACCTAAAAATCCCCCCATAATTGGTTCTCTCCATTTCTAGTCACTTTTACAGAGTGATGGTTTTCTTTTTTATTTTCTTTTTAGCAGGTTAGTCTCTCTCTATAGGTGGACCCTGATGTAAGAGGGGCTCTGCTCAGATATAAGAGAGGCTCCAAAGGTTCACCCTAAATTAAGGGAGGCTCCGATGGAGGCCCTGATGTAAAGGGAAGTTGTTCAGATGGCAGTCCCTAACATGACATATGCCAGCCATACGCATATATATTTTACTCGTTCAGCCCACATGCTGAATGAGAGAAATTAAATGGATTCCTCCATCCTCAGCTGGCTATTTCATTTTGACAGCCAACACCTGTGGCTGTTGGAACAGTAAATGCATTTGACTTAATGCAGTCAACAATTTTCCACCCACATTTTCTTTCACATTTTTTTTTTTATTGGAGCTTTACAGAAATAAATGCTGTGATAAACACTGTAATAAGGTTTCCAATAAAATATTACATAAATTATGTGGTGTCAAAAGGTAGTAGCAGTGGGCATAGCGTTCACGTGCACCTTTTGGAATATCAGAAAGAGCAAGAAATGGTCAAGATTAAGGTCACTACTGTAATCCAACCATGGGGACCATATTTTCAGAAATTTTGAGTATCGTTCAGTATAGAGGCATGTTTTTCATAAATCATGGTGCCCATGATCCATTGCTTCCACAAAATTTTAATCTGCCTCCAAGCTTTTCCAATGACCTGGTGTGTGGCCAAGAATATGAAGAATACCAGCTTCCATGCAGACCTGGTAAGGGCTGGAATCAGCCTGTGGAGTAGAGCTTCTCATGGGTTACATGCAAGGGTTTTGCCATGGATGGCATAGATAAAATTATATGTGCGTATCCATAATCATTAGGGCATTGCCCCCAGATATGAAATAACGTACTGGGGCACCACAATCCCCAGAAGCACAAAGTGGAAACAGATGCCAAAAATTTAATTAGCCGTGCAGGAATCATATACAAGCAGAATAGGGCTTTATGGACTTTCTCCTGTGATATTGATGGTGCATTGGGCTGCTGCTGACCAAATTTGAGTCCATTCTGAGGCGTCTAATGAT
This sequence comes from Rana muscosa, assembly GCA_029206835.1. Classification (NCBI taxonomy): domain Eukaryota; kingdom Metazoa; phylum Chordata; class Amphibia; order Anura; family Ranidae; genus Rana; species Rana muscosa. The sequence continues at coordinate 476,899,019 of CM055117.1, read as the reverse complement.
TCCTCCAAGTTAGCTTCCCAGTTAAGCATATTTTGTGGCTTTGAATAGTTGCAAGGGGTAACCAGGGCTGCATATAAAATATATTAGGCCTGATGAGTGTGGATTATTCTTACACCTACTCTCAGGAAAACCCAGCAGGTCATGGTGTTTTTGAAAACTGGACATATTAAAGAGATCCCGTGCAAGCGAAAAGATTCTGAACAGGGGAGTTGCCAATGTTCCTAAAGAAAGGAGAATGATTTCACTCCATCTAATGCTAAGAGTTCATGTGCATATTTCACACCTTTGGTTGACCCCCAGGTGAAGTCTTAAAAGTTGACAAATGTTGGGAGAAACATAGGATTAGAGAATATCTAAGAGTGGGAGGTGACAGGAGATCAACAAGCCTGAATACTAGACTCAGTCCCATTGGGACCATTTTTCTATAATACACTTGGACACAAAATTATGTAAAATGTAAAAAGCAAACAAAAAAACTTGTTTTGAGCCTGTTTTCCATTCAGTTTTATATTTGAATGGACCCCATACCTTCAACCTTTAAAATAAATAGCAAAAAAAATAAAGAGACCCAAAGGTCCTGGTATGGATGGGGGTGCTGTTTTTTTTCTTTATTTTTTTATTGATAGCATTCTGTTTGCATTCAACTCTCAGTGGAGAAACCCACTGATAGCTGATGTGTCATTGCTAGGACATGGCAGCCGGCTTCCCAGCCCACTCCTTAACTACCAGATATTCTTCACACAGAATTTGAATCGGTTGACAAATGCGTTCTGAAAATTTGGAATTCATTTAAAAATGAACAAAAACAAAACCAATTCCGAGATGAATCCACGAAATGAAATTATTAACATAACAAATTTATCCGAAACAAAAACAATTTTTTTTTCCATTCTGCACATGTCTACACATAAGAATCTTTAACCACTTAAGACCTGGACCATTATGCAGCTTAAAGACCTGGCCACTTTTTGCGATTCGGCACTGCATTTCTTTAACTGACAATTGCGCGGTCCAGCAACGTGGCTCACAAACAAAATTGGCGTCCCTTTTTTCCCACAAATAGAGCTTTCTTTTGGTGGTATTTGATCACCTCTGCGGTTTTTATTTTTTGCGCTATAAACAAAAATAGAGCAACAATTTAGAAACAAATGCAATATTTTTTTCTTTTTGCTATAATAAATATCCCCAAAAAATATATAAAAATTATTTTTTTCCCTCAGTTTAGGCCTATACGTATTCTTCTACATATTTTTGGTAAAAAAAAAATCTCAATAAGCGTTTATTGATTGGTTTGCGCAAAAGTTATAGCATTTACAAAATAGGGATAGTTTTATGGCATTTTTATATATTTTTTTTTTTTACTAGTAATAGCGGCGATTAGTGATTTTTTTTATTACTGCGACATTATGGCGGACACATCGGACACTTTTGACACATTTTTGGGACCATTGTAATTTTCTCAGTGATCAGTGCTATAAAAATGCACTGGTTACTGTGTAAATGACACTGGCAGTGAAGGGGTTAACCAGGAGGGGGTGCTGTAGAGGTTAAGTGTGCCCTGATGTGCTTTACTTACTGGGGGGGCGTGGCTTAGCATGTGACATCACTGATAGTCATTCCCTATGACAGGGAACAGACGATCAGTGACAGGCTCACTAGGAAGCACAGGGAGAGGTTTGTTTACACTTACCTCTCCCCGTTCTTCCTCTCTGTGACCCGATCGCGGGACACCAGCGGCGATCGGGTCCGCTGTTCCCGCGGGGACGGTCGCGAAGAAGAGGACCGGGTCGCGAGCGCGCCACCGCCGGCGCACTCGCGACCCACGGCTGGGCTCTTAAAGGGGACGTACCTGTACGCCCATGTGCCCAGCCGTGCCATTCTGCCGACGTACATCGGCATGCGGCGGTCCTCAAGTGGTTAACCACTTCAATACCAGGCACTTATACACCTTCCTGCCCAAGCCAATTTTGAGCTTTCAGCGCTGTCGGAATTTGAATGACAATTGAGCGGTCATGCTACACTGTACCCAAACAAATTTTTGATCATTTTGTTCCCACAAATAGAGCTTTCTTTCGGTGGTATTTGATCGCCTCTGCGATTTTTATTTTTTGCACAACAAATAAAAAAAGAGCGAAAATTTGGAAAAAACGTTGTTTCTGTTAATTTTTTTTTGTAAATAAGTACCTTTTCTACTTCAATGACGGGCACTGATAAGGCGGCACTGACGGGCACTGATAAGGCGACACTGATGGGCACCGATGAGGTGGCACCAATGAGGTGGCACTGATGGGCACTGATAGGCGGCACTGATATGTGGCACTGGTATGCGGCACTGATATGTGGCACTGGTATGCGGCACTGATGGGCACTCATAGGCGGCACTGATGGGCACTCATAGGTGGCACTGATGGGCACATATAGGCGCACTGATGGATACTTGTGGGTGGCACTGATAGGTGGCACGGACGGGCACTGATAGGTGGGCACTTATGGGCACAGATGGGCAGAATGGGCACTGATAGGTGGCACTGATGGACACTGGTAGGTGGCACTGATGACACTGGTGGCTGGCATTTCTGGGCATCACACATTGTGGTCGTGCCATGATGGTGCTAGTCAGTGCCCATTTGTGGGCACTGATTGGCATATGTTGTTTATATATTTTTACATGTGGATGGCCATGGGGGACTTACCTGGCCATCCACATGCTTGGGGCTTCCCTGGTGGTCCTGGGCGGCATCCTGGTGGTCTAGTGTGGGTATCCGAGGGGGGGGGGGCTGCGCTGATAAACAATCAGCGCAAACCCCCCCTGTCAGGAGAGCCGCTGATCGGCTCTCCTCTACTCGCGTCTGTCAGACGCGAGTGAGGAAGAGCCGATCAACGGCTCTTCCTGTTTACATCGTGATCAGCCGTGATTCGACACGGATGATCACGTGGTAAAAAGCCTCCGCCGGAGACTCTTTACCAAGATCAGTGTAGCGGTGGGTCAGACTGACACACCGCTCCACCGATCGCTGCGATGCGCGCCCCCGGGCGCGCGGCGGCTGTTATCTTGCAGGACGTCAATAGACGTCCAGTGTGGATAACACAACCACTTCCTGGACGTCAATCTCCTATTGACTGGGCGGGAAGTGGTTAAGCAAGTAAAAGCACTTAAAAAAGTAACCACCATTTTATATTAAGTTAATAAAAAAAGCATTACAATCAATTTAAAAACATTTTATCTGCTTGTTCTTTTCATCACAGAAGAGGTGTAGTAATTTAACATGCTACAGAAATAGTAAGTTAGAGCTTTGGTTCCAGAAATCTTCCTGAAACTCATTAAGATAACACGGTAGTATTAAAGTATAACTTAAGTCAAAAGAATGGAGAGGGATTAAACCATCTGTCAGTTTGTATTGCTGCTTGGGGCCCCATTAGGGAGATGCACCCTCTCTATTTCTCCTGTTTACCATTATCTTTTTTTTTTTGTTTCATAATACCATTATCATTTAAAGTGAAAGTAAAATAAGATACCAAATTTTGGGTTGTCCCCAAAAAAGTAACAAAGGGGAAATCTTCCAATAAGGACACTAGTTCTGGTGACCTTAATGAGAAATTTGCAGGGGAGCCAATGGCTCTCCAATAGTTAAAGTGGAACTACACTTCATCTGAGAGCCACAAACCAAAAATTGTATTTAATTCATTTTTAATATTTAAAGCAAAATCAAATCTACCCATCCATGTCTCCATGTTTTGTTTTGTTGAGAAATCACTTTGAAAAACAACCCCTAGCATTTCTAGCCGTGGCCATCTTGAGTAAGGGCAGATGATTCATGTAGCATTTAGTTCCTGGAATCCATCTGCTCTTTGGCAGGAGAGGGTGTGCTTAGCTGAGAAAGCCCCTCCTCTCCTACTGATGTATGACATCATTTGCCTAGGCATGGAAACCAGGACGCAGCTGAAGAAATTTTAAAATAATCAATGTTGATTGAGAGAGTGAAGTTCCTCTAAAGCCTCGTACACACGGTCGGACTTTTGGCCAACAAACTTCATTTTGCGCAAGTTGGACCAACAATCCGACCGTGTGTACGCTCCATCGGACAAACTTTTTTTGCTTTTTTCTTGTTTTCATCGGACAAAAGTTGGGTCTGCAAACAGACAAACTTTTGCCCAACAAAAGTCCGATGGAGCAAAGTCCGACCGTGTGTACAGAAAACCATAGGACTTTTGTCCGATGGACAAAACAACTAATGTTAAAATCAACCAACAATAGCAGAAGTTGACCTAAGGGTGGCGGTAAAGAGCAGAAAAGAGCAGAAAAACCACGTGCTGTTGCAAAAAGTTTTGGGAAAGTTTGCAGAAAAGTCCGAGCGTGTGTATGCTATGGGTGTTCCCGACCAACTCCGTTCGGACAAAAAAACACGGAAAAGTCCGATGGAAGTCCGACCGTGTGTACGGGGCTTAAGTCTAAACTGGTTGTTTGTGCAACTGCATTCTATTTTCAAAGCCCCAATAAACAAAGTTTATTTCCCATGACTTTCCTTTGTTAAGGTTTGACTTTCCATCTCCTTGTAAGAACCAGAGATTATCATAGGATTTGGAGGATTAAATTGCACCGCTGTCATCAGGCACACGATCTCCTCTCTGTGTAAACTACCTTTATAGTAAAATGTAAGATCTTCGTGGATAGCCGATTGTTCCGTTGTCCTTTTCTTGTAGATATCCAGTTGCACATTTGTCACTATTTGAACATCATGACCTATTTTAATATTTTGATTCCCTTACAGGCTTTGCATGTTCTCTGGAGCATGGGACTTTGATTAGCTAGGGCAACAAGACACTAGATCTCTAATTTGGTTAAAACTCATTTGCAGAAGGCTTTACACATAGGAACAGATGCATATGAATTGAAGAACATTCTTATGAGGGTTCGTCACTACAAACCTTAGCAATGATCAACTATAATACCATATGCCCTATAACTGTCTCAAGTCATGTAAAGTTTGAGTACAACATAGTGCAGCTTCTTTTTTTTTTTTTTTTAACCTTTTTACCTTTGAGAAACTTGAAACTAATTTTCAGATGTCAGGGATCCCCAGCATAAAATGAATATATCCACACTGGTTCACAATCGGTAGTGGCCGCACCCCTAATCCATGCCCCTGGCCCCTAATCTACATGCAGGGTGCCGGACGTATGGATTTCAATGGGTTTTTTTTTTCTTTTTCTTTTGAAGCACACGATTAGAGTCTGAGGCTCTAATTATCTTCAAAAAGGGTGGGCTCAGGGCGCAGAGCACTGCGTCCCGAGCCCACCCAGTTGTGTGGCAATAGCAAATTAAGTGATAGTGAGTAGCTGCCGGAACGCATGCCGCTTCGGAGGTCCTACCAATTCGGCTCCATACACTATATAGTCTGCAGCCCCAGTGCCGGGATGGGCACTTTCTAATGTAAGAGGCCACTCCGGCCACAATTTTTATCTACATATTTTATATTTTGTTCGTGTACTTAAATAAACGGGTTGCACTATGGAGATTTCCTGTTTGTGTTTCATATACCCTATCTGAGACCGGAGGAAGGAGGTTCGTTCTCTATACCAGTAATCATCGCATGTGTGCAGGCACTATCCTGCTTAAGCTGTTTGTGACTGTCTTTTTAATTAAAGAGGTCCATTCAATTTGGTAAGCGCAATCCATTACCTGTGCACTTTGGGTGTATATTCTGTAAGAAGATTTGGTGAAGGATTAATATTGCACTGTTGTGAAGGAGGAATTACAGCACAGCATGAACTTTATAATATTTCTCTGGAGGCGTTTCACATACAAGATATGAAGCGTTTTTTTGGATTTATATATATAAAAACACAATTTTTTTGTTTTTTTATTTGTGTGGATTCACTTTTTTTCACATACGTGGAAACACAATATATGTCACAGTTGGGACTTTTTATTGTATATATTTTTTTGGCACCAATGCTGGATGCTGAATCTCGATTTATACAATATAGATAATTTTTGTTTCTCACTTGATTGTGTTTAATTCCAATTATAGTATATTCACAGGGATATAGTATATCAATTTGTTCTTGTACAAATATATTTAGTAGGTACTACTAGCGCCCCTATCATATTTAGCAAACAATAACAAATTAATATTCGCTATTGTCTTCCTGCTTCTCCTCCCGGCCAATCAGGAAGCGGGTCTTAAGACCAGATTGGCAGAGAGGAGAAGCGACTGTATTGGCCGGGAGCAGAATCAGGGAGGAGGCCGCTGAGAAGACGCCGGGGGAAGTTGCTGAAGCTGCCCGCGATCTGGATGGGGTAAGTGCGGGGCTGGTGGGCCGATCGATTGAACAGGGGGGGGTGCCGGGTGGTTTGTTTGCCACCCCCCAAAAATATGAAACCCCAGCCGCCACTGTTCACATTGGGGGTTATTTACTAAAGGCAAATTCACTTTGCACTACAACTGCAGACTACAAGTGCAAAGTGCACTTGGAAGTGCAGTCACTGTAGATTCAAGGGGGACATGCAAGGAAAATAAAAAACAAAATTTTAGCTTGCACATGATTGGATGATAAAATCAGCAGAGCTTCCCCTCATTTCAGATCTACCCCTCAGATTTACAGTGACTTTCAGTGCAATTTCAAATGCACTTTGCACTTGTAGTGGACTTGCCTTTCGTAAATAACCCCCACTGTATCTGAGTGAATCATACCCTAGACTACGCAGGCCTGCTGGTTAACCCACATGCAGATTCATTTCACTATTTACCATGAATTTTGATATATTTGTAGCTTTTTACCATGTGTTGTTCTGCCATCTTTGATCTCACAAAGAATTAAACAAAAAAATGAAAAATCAATAAGTTCTAGATATAGTAATGAAAGAATGTGGTGTACCTACAGTATAAGGTGTCAATGCACACTGGGCTTAAAAAAACAACGGTTCTTTTGCCAGAAAAAAACAAAAACGATCATAGAGTGTTTTTGTACAGGCGTTTAGAAAACGTCTCTCAAAAACGCAAACCAAAAGGGTTTCCTTTCTGCCTCTAAACACTAAACCTAAAATATGCCTCTAAAATGTCCTAATGTGCATGGATTAATAGGCTCCTTCTACAGGCAAAACTCCTGTAGAAGCAGCGTTGTGCATGGCCCGGAAGATTGATCACCTCCTCCTCATTCTTTAACCACTTGCCGACCACTGCACGCAGATATAAGTCGACAGAATGGCACAGACAGGCAAAAGGGCGTATATATACGTGTGGTCGCCGGCGCGCTGGCGACCCTGTCGCGAGCTCCGTGACCACGCCCGCAGGACCGGCGGACTCGGTCGCCGCCGGTGTCCCGCGATCGGGTCACAGAGCTGAAGAACGGGGAGAGGTAAGTGTAAACAAACCTTTCCCCGATCTTCCTAGTGAGAGTGTCACTGATCGTCTGTTCCCTGTCATAGGGAACGACGATCAGTGACATCACACGCCAAGCCACGCCCCCACACAGTAAGAATCACTCATTAGGTCACACTTAACCCCTTCAGAGCCCCCCTACAGGTTAACCCCTTCACTGCCAGTGTCATTTTTACAGTAATCAGTGCATTTTTATAGCACTGATCGCTGTAAAAATGACAATGGTCCCAAAATGGTGTCAAAAGTGTCCGATGTGTCCGCCATAATGTCGCAGTCATGATAAAAATCGCTGATCGCCGCTATAACTAGTAAAAAAAAAAATTATTAATAAAAACGGGGGAAAAAAGCTGCGCAAACCTGTATATAATAAAAATATATAGTGACAACTATAACTTAATATAGTGACAGGAAAAATTATATATATGTGTGATAGGATAAACCGACACATCAGTTGAGATTGACCCAAAAAAGATAACGGTTAATCATATAAGTGTCCATATGAAAGTCCATATAAATTTCTAAACATGAACTGAATTGTAGTGCAGAATGAAGGAAAAAGGTAAACTCGTAGATCACACCAAAAATGCACACATGCACCACCACCAGGATATTGTGCTTACCAGAGGCAAGCTAATAGAATGTCAAACTGTGAATAACTCGCTTCCTTGCGGTAGACGGATGCCCAGGGATGGAACTCCTACGATAATTGGAACTCAGTATTCGCCAGTCATAAAAATTAAAAGGGGAAACCACATACTGTGTATCGTCCAAACAGCATTTATTCAAATAAAAAGGTGGTAACTTACATACAAATTCAGGCATAAAAACATGGGGAAAGCCGGCCGGCATGCAGTCTCCCGTTCAGCGATGACGTCAGCGTGTCAGCCTCCCATCGCTGAACGGGAGACTTCATGCCGGCCGGCTTTTCCCATGTTTTTATGCCTGAATTTTACCTACTTGATGTAAGTTACCACCTTTTTATTTGAATAAATGGTGTGATCTACGAGTTCACCTTTTTCCTTCATTCTGCACTACAATTCAGTTCATGTTTAGAAATTTATATGGACTTTTATATGGACACTTATATGATTAACCGTTATCTTTTTGGGGTCAATCTCAACTGATGTGTCAGTTTAGCCTATCACATACATATATATAATTTTTCCTGTCACTTTATTAAGTTATAGTTGTCACTATATATTTTTATTATATACAGGTTTGCGCAGCTCTTTCCCCCCTTTTTTCTGCTAAATAGTGTTTGGTCTACACGTGTGAGTTTGCTGCATATTTAGGGTTGTATTTATTTATTCATTTTTATTTAATCATTAATTTAAGCGCGGTACATTCTCCTTCCTATTAATAAAAACAGTCCCCTATTTTGTAGAAGCTATAACATTTGAGCAAACCAATCAATAAACGCTTATTGCGATTTTTTTTACCAAAATTACGTAGAAGAATACGTATCAGACTAAACTGAGGAAAAAAAAAAATTTTTACAGATTTTTGGGGGATATTATAGCAAAAAGTAAAAAATATAGAATTTTTTCCAAACTTGAAGCTCTATTTGTGGGAAAAAAGGACGTCAATTTTGTTTGGGAGCCACGTCGCACGACCGCGCAATTGTCAGTTAAAGCGACGCAGTGCCGAATCGCAAAAAGTGGCCTGGTCTTTAACCAGCCAAAATGATGCGGGGCTGAAGTGGTTAAAAAAAAAATAGGATTTTTTACTCACCGTAAAATCCTTTTCTCTGAGTCCATGGACCGACACAGCTTCTCTATTGACAAAGTGGGTATTATCCGTTAATTAGGAGTGACTAGGCAGAAAAACTTGTAAAAAGTGTTGCATCACACCTTCTACAGTACCGCCCATGGGGTGGACCCTCTGGGTATACCCTCTCAGTCTGCATCTTCGCAGATCAGTTCGTCAAAAAGCAGTACAAACTTAAAAGGAGGGGTGGGTGCTGTGTCGGTCCATGGACTCAGAGAAAAGGATTTTACGGTGAGTAAAAAATCCTATTTACTCTTTCGTCCATGGACCGACACAGCTTCTCTATTGACAAAGTGGGACGTCCCAAAGCAGTGTCAGAGAAAAACGAGGGGTGGTAACAGCATAAAAACAAACTTCACCCCAAAACACAAAAACAGCACTCCTCCAACGGAGGAGTTGCAACTCTAAACAGCCGCTTGCGAAACCTTGCGGCCGAAAGAGGCATCCGAAGATGCACCTACATCAACCTTGTAGAATTTTGTGAAAGTGTGAGCGGACGACCAAGTCGCCGCTTTACATAGTTGGGAAACAGACGCTTGATGTCGGAAAGCCCAAGAGGCACCTATTGCCCTGGTCGAATGCGCCGTGACAGGAAAGGGGGGCGCCTGACCCTTTAAGGCGTAAGCCTGGATTACTATCTGTCGGATCCACCTAGAGATGGTGGCCGATGAGACTGCTTGGCCCTTCTTGGGACCAGCCACCGAAACAAACAGTGAGTCTGACTTCCGGAACAGGGAAGTAGCAGATAGGTATACTCTCAAAGCTCGGACAACATCCAAGGAATGCAACGCCGACTCCTTAGGATTCGACGGCTGAGGACACAAGGATGGAAGTACAATGTCTTCGTTGAGATGAAAAGCCGAAACGACTTTCGGAAGAAAGGAAGGCTGCGGCCGCAGCACCACCTTATCCTTGTGGAAAATCAAATAGGGAGCCTTGCAGGACAAGGCTGCCAGCTCAGAGACTCGTCTAACTGACGTAACAGCCACCAAAAAGACCACTTTCTGAGAAAGTGTCAACAGGGGAATATCTCTAATATTCTCAAACGGTGCCTTCTGGAGCACCGAGAGGACCAGGTTCAAGTCCCACGGAGGTAACGGGGGACGGACCGGAGGGGCCACATGTCGGACCCCCTGCACAAATGTACTCACGAGAGAGTGAGTCGCCAGGGGTCGCTGAAAAAAGACAGCCAGGGCAGATATCTGTCCCTTAATCGTACTTAGGGCAAGCCTTTGGTCCACCCCATGCTGTAAAAACAGCAGGATTCTGGAAACCAAATAGGTACGCGGATGCCATTTCATTTCCTCACACATGGAGATGTAGGCCCTCCAAGTGCGGTGATGGACCTTCCTAGAGGACGGTTTTTCGAGCACTTCTCATAGTAGAGATTACTGAGTCTGACAGGCCCCGGTCTCTCAGTACCTGGTTCTCAACAGCCATGCCGTTAAAGCCAATGACTGTAAAGCAGGATGGAATATGGGACCTTGCGATAGCAGGTCCTTCCGTAGTGGTAGGCGCCAGGGGACGTACTAGATCGGCGTACCAAGGACGCTGAGGCCAATCTGGAGCGATTAGGATCATTGGAATTCCCTCTTCCTCCACTCTGCGGAGCAGAAGAGGAAGAAGCCTTAAGGGAGGGAAGGCATAGATTAGCCGATACTGACCCCACGATGCTACCAACGCATCCGTTGCGTCTGCCCATGGGTCTCTTGACCGGGCCACAAATCTCAATACCTTCCGATTGAGTCGGGAAGCCAGAAGATCTAAGTCTGGCGTGCCCCATCTTTGGCAGAGGAGTTGGAACACCTCCGGGTGTAAGGACCATTCTCCCTGGTCCAGCATCTGGCGGCTCAGGTAGTCCGCCTGCCAGTTTTCCACACCCGGAATGTACACGGCCAACAGTGCCGGTACGCTCCTCTCTGCCCACTTCAGGATGCGAGCAATCTCTGATGCTGCAGCTGAGCTTCTTGTTCCTCCCTGATGATTGACATATGCCACTGCTGTGGCGTTGTCTGACTGGATCCTGACTGGACGCCCTTGCAGCCTCTGAGACCATTTGAAGAGGCACTGCTTGATCGCCTGGATCTCCAGGACATTGATCGTCAGGAGGGCTTCCTCTGGGGTCCAGCGACCTTGCGCCGACTGGACACCCCAGACTCCCCCCCAACCTGTAAGGCTGGCGTCCGTCGTGATCACTATCCAGTAAACCGGAAGAAATGACTTCCCGGCCATTAGAGCCGGTGCTGTCAGCCACCATACCAGGGATCTCCTGACTAGGTGGCTCACTCGGATTTGATAATCCAGAGATGAAGGGCATCTGTTCCATCTGGACAGAACTTCCTTCTGTAACACTCGAGTGTGGTATTGAGCATATGGGACCGCCTCGAAGGAGGCTACCATGAGGCCCAACACTCGCATGCAAAAACGGAGTGACGACCAATTCCTGGAAGTCAGCTGCCATACTGCAGCCCGGAGGGTCTGCAACTTCTCCACAGGGAGGAATACCTTTGCCTCTGAGGAATCCAGAATCAACCCCAGGTACACTAGGCGTTGAGTCGGCACCAATACTGACTTTTGCGTGTTTAGTATCCAACCACAGTCTCAAAGAGTCTGACAGGTAATGGACACGCTTACCTCTAATTCTGAGCTTGAAGGGGCCTTCAGCAGAAGGTCGTCCAAGTAACCTGTGATAGCGATACCCCGCTGTCTTAGAAGTGCCAGAATCGGAGCGAGCACCTTGGTGAACGTCCTGGGTGCTGAGGCAAGGCCAAACGGGAGGGCCACAAACTGGTAATGGTTCTTCCCGATAGCAAATCGCAGAAACCTCTGGTGTCTGGAGTATATGGGGACATGCAGGTATGCGTCCTTGATGTCCAAGGAGGCCAGAAAGTCCCCTGGATGGAGAGCCGTGACTACAGATCGAACCGACTCCATCCGAAATCTTTGTACCTTCACAAAGCAATTGAGGGCTCTGAGATCCAAGATTGGACGAACCCCCTCCTTCTTCGGCACAATGAACAGATTTGAGTAAAAACCCTGACCCCGTTCCTGTTCTGGAACTGGAATAACTACCCCGCGTTCCAGTAGACCCTGGACCGCCCCATACAGGGCCTCCCGACGGGTCGGTAGTAGCTGGAGATTGGAGGTGATGAATCTGTCTGGTGGACAAGAGAGAAATTCTATCTTGTAGCCTGAGGAGATTACTTTGCAAACCCACCTGTCGGAGACTAGAGCAGTCCACTGAGTCGCGAATTTGCGAAGACGTCCCCCCACCCGAGAGCTGGGTGGGGGCGGACCTTCATGTGGACGCAGATTTGTCCGCAGGCTTGTTGGGTCTGCGGGACCAAGGACGCTTCTGTCCTTGGGCAGGCGCTTTATCGGCCTGGGGTCTTTTCCCTGTCGCCTTAAGGGGGCGAAAAAAACGCTTACGTGCAGTAAAGGAGGGCCCTTGCCCTTGGCGTGGTCCCTAACCCTTGCTAGTTTGGGGAAGCAAAGTGCTTTTACCTCCTGTGGCATCCTTGATGATGTCATCCAGAGAAGCCCCAAAAAGTCTGTCGCCCTTAAAAGGCAGATCCAACAGGGCTTTCTTGGAAGTCTGGTCCGCAGACCAGCCCTTTAGCCAGATCAGGCGGCGTATTGCTACTGCATAAACCGAAGCTCTTGACAGCAGGGGAATAGTACCCATGTCTGACTCGCAGACAAACTTAAGGCCCTGGACCAACTGGTCGGCCAAAGTTATCTCATTAGGAGGAGCATCTCGCTCCTTTAACCCCTGGAGTAGCAATTTTGCCCATTCAGTAAGTGTCTGAGACACTAGGGCCCCCGCCAATGCCGGGCGTACTGCCGAGCCTACCACTGAGTATAGGTAGCGAGCGAGCGCTTCAGCCTTCTTATCCACAGGGTCCTTGAAAACAGGAGCCCCTTCTACTGGAATAGTGGTGGCTCTATTAAGTCTGGACACCGAAGGGTCCACTATAGGGGGAGAGGTCCATATCTTCAGAAAACTCTCCTCAAAGGGGTACCGTACTGCAAACCTCTTTGGGGCTGTAAAGACCCTCAGTGGGTTCTCCCATTCCTTGTATAAGAGTTTGTCAAAATAAGACACACAAGGGAACACCTTAGCAGTGCGGGCAGGTTTACGAAACCCAAAGGGGACTGGAGTATCTGCTACTTCTGCAGTCTTATCCAACTTTAGCGTATCCCGCACTGCAGTAATAAGGTCAGATACCAAAGCCGTCTCGCGTACTGACCTGGACTTGGAGTCCTCCTCACTGTCCGATCGGTCACGGTCTGCAGTCTCTGATGCATCAGAATCTGGGCCATGAGCCGTAGCTGGACCTGGTTCTGCATCAGAAATATCCCCAGAAGATTGCAGGGGACGGGGGCGTTTATTACCCCCTGTATTCCCGTGTGCTGCTTCCACCCTGGCAGCAAACGCCTCTAGGATTGCCGACATAGCGTCCATAGACACCTCAGGGACACCAGCTGCTAAATCTGGTGTTTCAGGGGAGAAGACATCTGGCTCAGATGCCATGCTGACAACACGCTGACACCCACAGGGCTCCAGGCAAGATATCAATAGGCCACCCTCCTGTGCTGCAGAGAGGCTGGGTCACCCAGAGGACTCACCACCCTGGATAGGTACTGCTATGCTGCGCCTGTGATGCTGTCCCCCTGCTGCTGTGTCAGTCTGGTTCTTTTATTAGCACTTCCTGTGTGAATTTTCGCGCCAGTGTAATGCACCCTAGAGGCCGGAGGCTCTCGCAAAATGGTTGCCAAAAACGTCTGTATGGAAGATAATGTGGGCTCTAAGAAAATGGCCGCCGACAGAAGATAGAGGTCAAGCATCCATAGCCCACAAAAAGATGGCCGCCGAACGGCAATATCTGCATACAGGGTGGACAAACATGGCCGCCGATCAGCTGATAGGGGCCAGTGGGTGTGGCCGAACCACAGGAAGATGGCCGCCGGGCAGTCACAAGAGGCCAAACTTGGCATGGACCACCTCAAAATGGCCGCCGACAGCATGGAGGAGGAAGGACACAAACACAGGTAAGAAAAAATGACATTTCTTTTAAATGTTAGTTACAGCCAGCCCTGCTCCAGTGGGACCCCCTAGGTGACCCCCAGCACCCAGCAACCTTTAGCTAGAAGCCCAGGGAGGAGGGAAAGGCAGGGAGAGAGGGAAGAAAGGGGCCACAACCACTTACTTGATCTCTCCAGGAATGTCCAGCTAAATCACCCAGCCGAGGCAGGGGAGTTTTACTTACCTATCCTGCATGTATTCTGCTGGAAGACATTCCAAACAGATCATCGTCCGCGCACGGAAGGTGACTGTTGGCCAGGCATGCTGTGATTGGACCCAGAAGGGACGATCATATGTATGCCCTGGAGCATGACGCTCACCGGACAGGCTGCTGCGACTCGGCCGTAAGGTCAGCCGAAGCTGAGCGGTCCGATGCAAGCCTTGGAGCGTAAGCTCACCGGTCAGGCTGCTGCGACTCGGCCGTAAGGTCAGCCGAAGCTGAGCGGTCCGATGCAGGCCCTGGAGCGTAAGCTCACCGGCCACCCGTGGAGCGACGGGCATGTCGTGGAAAACCCAGCGCGTAGCTAGGGTCGGCACACGCTCGATGGCCGAAACTGGGGAGACTACAAGGATCGAGGATCCAGCCTGTCACCCAGTCGGCAGTTGATCGAAGATCGCAGGAAACAACAAATGTAGCAAAAAAAAAAATATATATATATCTTTTTTCCCCGGACCAATGGGCCCGAAGGGAGCCATGTCCTACTCCTTGCTAGACAGAAAAAAACTGATCTGCGAAGATGCAGACTGAGAGGGTATACCCAGAGGGTCCGCCCCCTGGGCGGTACTGTAGAAGGTGTGATGCAACACTTTTTACAAGTTTTTCTGCCTAGTCACTCCTAATTAACGGATAATACCCACTTTGTCAATAGAGAAGCTGTGTCGGTCCATGGACGAAAGAGTAATAAAAATTTTAAAGAAAAAAAAAATTACAACAAAAGAAATGCAGAAAGGCCCCATGCTGTACATTAAATGTTAACCCCCCACCATTACATTTATGGTCAGTGGGAGAAACACCTCTTTATATCTATAGTCAGTAGGAGGAAAAATTCTGCTTACACTGGGGTACAGTGAAAATAATGCGGTGTTACCTTGTTGGTCAATAGGAAGAGTGCTTCTTATATAGGTGGTCAGTGGGAAGAATGCCAGCTTTACAGATAACTATAAAGACTGTTGCTGTTGGTAAAGTCGGTTACACAACTTTAAAGGCACTATTAGGTGCAACCTAGAAATTAAGGAACTTAAAGGGACACTAATGCCGCGTACACACGATCATTATTCACGGCGGTTAAAAAACCGCCGTGAATAATGACATTAAAAAGGAGGGAACGGCTTGTTCCCCACACGGTCGTTTTTCACGACATTTTTTCTCTTGTCGAGAAAAACGACCGTCTGTGGGCTCCGCGGCAGTGTTTCCCTATGGGAAAACTGCCGCGGAAAAAATGTCGGGAAAAACAACGAGAAAAATTAGAACATGTTCTAATTTTTCTCGTCGTTTTTAATGCCGTTTTTCTCATCGAGAAAAATGACAAAATGCCCACAGGCGATCGTTTTTCTCGTCAAAAGGAAAAAATGTTGTTTTTCTCGACGAGAAAAAAGGTCGTGTGTACACGGCATAAAGCTTACCTTTTTTTTGCAAAAAAACAAAAACAAACAGTTTATACCTCCACTGTGCAGCTCGTTTTGCCCCAATCCTGGTCTTCTGGGGTCCCTCGTTGGCTGTCTCGGCTACTCCACCTTCATGCGAGTGAGCGAGCATGGTGTGGAGTTATTGCGGGTGCGCTCCCGTGATACAGCGGTGGCCATAGCCGCCGACTGTATCACTCGGCCCCGCCCCCCGGAGCGCCGCATCATTGGATGTGATTGACAGCAGAGCCAGCCAATGGCTGCGCTGCTTTCAATCCATCCAGTGTAGCCAATCAGCGGCCAGGCTGAGAACCAAGGAGGATGACGGGGATGAGCGCGGGACTTTCGAGGGGCCAGGTAAGTAAAACGGGGCTCGGGGGGGTGGGGGGGCGGTATTGTCGGATGTTTTTTCACCTTAATGCATAGGATGCATTAAGGTGAAAAAACATGTACCTTTACAACCCCTTTAAAGTTATAATAAAGTCCTAAAGTCCTTAATTAAAAAAAAAAAAATGCTTACCTGCTTTGTGCAACGCGCTGGATCGTGAGAGGTTTCGGGTAAGTGTTTAGGGAGAACAGGGGGGAACAAGTAATAGTTTTTTTTTACCGTTATTCAGGGAATGCATTAAAGTGTCACTAAACCCACCTCATAAAAACTATCAACAAATGCTGTATTACATGCTGTTCATACTCAGTCACTACGAGATTCGTTTTCTGTATTTTGCAAAAAGCCTGGTTGATCCTGCTGTTCTCTCTCTATCTCCACCTTCTGTTCATGTTCCTAGTTCAGCTAGGGATTTTGCAGCTGTGGTGGCAACTCTGCACATGCTCAGTTTTCAGTGAGTTTCTATGCTAAGCATTTCCTTCTTTTTACATTTAAGCAGCCCATGTGACTATAGAGTCACACATGTGAGCATATACACAGTGGTAAATGACATCCCACTACCTCACGCATTCTCCATGCCCACTAACCAGCAAAACACAATGGGGGCAGATTATTACATGTAGAATAATGGAGGAATCGCCTACCTCTTATTTTAAAGACACAGGCTGGAGGGGAGTGACACAGCCTGTGACTGTCAGAAATCCGCCCACACCATGTTATTTCCACAAAATAATTAAGATTTAAATTTCAAATATATATTTGTATGCCAATTTAAAACAGTTTATTGATATTAATCATTTATTTTTACTCTGTATTCCAGGGGCTGTTTTTTTATTGTGAACATCTGACCAGCAGGACTAGAAGCTCCTTATTATGTGTCTGGGTCATGTGACAGCTGTACATCGATTTAGATTTTTTTTAAATTAAAATAATTACAGTGCCATCATCCACATACAGAAATAGAAGAGACAATGTAAATTAAACAGTGTGTGTTTAGTATCGCTTTAAGGAAAAAACACCTAGACTAGAACTACTTTAACGTTGAATTTCAGCCTAATTTCCAGTCTTGCATGGCTGTACAGGCTCCTATCCTGTATTGGAATTGCTTACTTTCAAGTGCACGCAGTGGGAAGATCAGAGTGTGCAGTGAAATGAAACAGCAGAAAGTCAGGTAGAATCCAACTCATTTCCTGGCTGAAAGACATCCACATGTGAGTGTTGCATGCCAATGCAGCCTGTCTAGGAATGCCCACTCCTCCAGACTGACATCCACCTATCAAGGCCAGGGCCGGACTTAACATTGGGCTTGACTGGGCTCAAGCCCATGGGCCCCGCCCAATAGGGGGCCCCGCTCCGTCCAGCTTTTTTTTTTTTAGCCTGAACACATCCGGAGCGCGCTGGGGCTGCTCCTGTCTCTGTTTTTCTCCTCCGAGTCCCCTCTCACTACTGTTCAAACTGCTGCCTAAAAATCTGTCTCTGTGTTTAAGCCAAGCTCAGCAATGGGCAGCGGCGGGTGTCCTGTGATTGGCCGAGCAGGTCATGTGGGCGGGACGGACGGCGGACATGAGGCTTGTGATTCGCCTGGAGGAGCGGAGGAGCTGGACTGTGGGTAATCGCGCCAGCCCTGCATGCTCCCGGAGTCCTAACTAGCGCTATGTGTCACAGGAGACCTGAGGTCTCATCTGTCCTGTCAGCCGCCCGCGGCCCCCCCTCCTCTCTATCAGCCGCCCCCCCTCCTGAGGTCTGTCTCTCTCATCTGACCTGTCAGCCGCCCCCCCTCCTGAGGTCTGTCTCTCTCACCTGACCTGTCAGCCGCCCCCCCTCCTGAGGTCTGTCTCTCTCATCTGACCTGTCAGCCGCCCCCCTCCTGAGGTCTGTCTCTCTCATCTGACCTGTCAGCCGCCCGCGGCCCCCCCTCCTTTCTATCAGCCGCCCCCCCTCCTCTCTATCAGCCGCCCCCCCTCCTCTCTATCAGCCGCCCCCCCTCCTCTCTATCAGCCGCCCCCCCTCCTCTCTATCAGCCGCCCCCCCTCCTCTCTATCAGCCGCCCCCCCCTCCTCTCTATAAGCCGCCCCCCCTCCTCTCTGTCAGCCGCCCCCCCTCCTCTCTGTCAGCCGCCCCCCCTCCTCTCTATCAGCCGCCCCCCCTCCTCTCTATCAGCCCCCCCCTGCTCTCTGTCAGACATGTGGCAGGTGACGTCATGGCAAGTGACAATCCGCTACGTGTGGCAGGTGACGTTGTGGCAAGTGACAATCCGCTACGTGTGGCAGGTGACGTTGTGGCAAGTGACAATCCACAATGTGTGGCAGGTGACGTCGTGGCAAGTGACAATCTGCAATGTGTGGCAAGTGACAATCTGCAATGTGTGGCATCGTGGCAAGTGACCATCCGCAATTTGTGGCAGATGGCATCGTGGCAAGTGACAATCCGCAACAAGTGACAATCTGCATCTGGTGGCAGGTGACTCTGCATTATGGTGAGTTTATTTATTTTATATAACAATGTAAAAATAGAAATAATGCACTTCAATAATTTTTTTTGCGATTCGACACTGCATCAATTTAACTGACAATTGTGCGGTCGTGTGACGTTGTACCTAAACAAATAGAGCTTTCTTTTGGTGGTATTTGATCACTTCTGCGGTTTTTATTTTTTGTGCTATAAACAAAAATAGCGACAACTTTGAAAATATTTTTTTATTTAACTTTTTGCTATAATAAACATCCAAAAAAATAAAAATAAAAATGTCTTCATCAGTTTAGGTCGATATGTATTCTTCTACATATGTTTGGTAAAAAAAATGTTTACAACAATAAGTGTATATTGATTAGTTTGCGCAAAAGTTATTGCGTCTACCAAATAGAGGATAGATTTATGGCATTTTTATTATTATTATATATTTTTTACTAGTAATGGCGGTGATCTGCGATTTTTAGCGAAACTGACATTGCGGTGGACAGATTGGACACTTTTGACACTTTTTTGGGACCAGTAACATTTATACAGCGATCAGTGCTATAAAAATGCACTGATTACTGTGTAAATGTCACTGTCAGTAAAGGGGTTAAATGTGTTCCCTGGGAGGTGTTTCTAACTGGGGGGATGGGACTGACTGGAGGAGGAGAGAGATCTCTGTTCCTAATCACTAGGAACAGCAGATGTGTCTCTCCTCCCCTGTCAGAATGGGGATCTGTCTGTTTACATTGACAGATCCCCGTTTTGGCTCTGTGGAGCGATCGCGGTTGGCCGGCTGACATCGCGGCTAACGGCCACGCACAGGTCCTTTTATAATCATATATACATGTATAGAGCCATGACAGGTCCTCTTTATACTCCTACATACATGTATAGTGCCATGACAGGTCCTCTTTATACTCCTACATACATGTATAGTGCCATGACAGGTCCTCTTTATACTCCTACATACATGTATAGAACCATGACAGGTCCTCTTTATACTCCTACATACATGTATAGTGCCATGACAGGTCCTCTTTATACTCCTACATACATGTATAGTGCCATGACAGGTCCTCTTTATACTCCTACATACATGTATAGAGCCATGACAGGTCCTCTTTATACTCCTATATACATGTATAGAGCCATGACAGGTCCACTTTAGTTATCATGATATAAAATAATGAATATGGGGGCATTTTGGTGGGCGTGATTTTTTTTGATTTTTTTTGGGGGGGGGGGGGCAAAAAAAATTCTTGGTACCAGGCAGCACAATGTGTTGGGCCGGCACTGATTGTGTATCAATCTGAGCCGCCCGACCTGGCCCCGAGCTGGGGGTGTCCGCCGCTGTAGCCCGAGGTGAGCTCTTGCAATGGGGGGGAGGGGGTGTCATGGAGCCCGCCACCCAGTCACACCTGAGCTAACCAGAGCTGCTGTGGTAAGAAGGAGGAGTGCTAAGAGGGGGGTGGTTGTTTTTACTGTTGGACACAGCTATATCATATATTTTATATATATATATATTGTGAGGGGGTTAGCTCAGCAGCGGGTGTGTGTGACCCCCGGGATGGGCTCCCCACACAAAAACAGGCCCAGCAAACGGAGGTTGTGGTTTTCAAAATCAAAAAAAAGGTGCGGTTTATTTTCTATTTACAGTGACAAAACACAGCAAAGCCAAAAGAAACATATAAACAAAATAAATCCTGGTCAACTTGACCTCTGACTAAACATACAGGTTTCCTAACTAACAACTGGGATCAGCCTAGTGCTGTCCTAGTCCCTAAGTCCCTGGTTTTAAATGTCCAAGCAAATAGCCACACAGGCTTTTTCTCACCGCACAGGGGTTCACTCTCCCTAGACAGTCCACACAGGTCTGGTTCCAGGCATGAGCTAACATCTAATGAAGCTGGGAGTTCTTATAGAGGCCTAAATGAGCTGACAAGGTTCAGCTGGTCTCCTCATCTCTGTCTGCACAACGCCCCACACTCTCCCTAGAGGTATGAGTCATCCATGAGCCCACTAGCCTTATACAACTCTCCACCTAGTTGTATAAGTCGGCGTAAAGCCTGAATCTGGGCGAAATATATCTACCCCCCTGGATGCAACCAGGTGACTTTACCTTCCTGCTGTCACATACCCCCCCCTCTTGTTTTAACCTCGGGGTTGGAACACCAGCAATCAGGCATTCATGTACTCGAGACAAAGCATCCACATTCCCCATTTGAACGCCAGGGCGATGCTTTACTGTGAAGTTGAATTCCTGGAGGGCCAGGAACCACCTATTCACTCTTCTATTTGTTTCCTTGTTTTGAGCCATCCACTTTAACGGAGCGTGATCCGTAACCATGTCAAAGTGCCTACCTAGCAGGTAGTACCGAAGGGAATCTAGAGCCCACTTCACCGCTAAACACTCCTTCTCAACGGTGGCGTAATTTACCTCATGGGACTTCAACTTCCTGCTGAGGTAAATGACTGGGTGCTCTTCCCCGTTCCAGACCTGGGACAATACTGCTCCTAACCCCACATCTGACGCATCACTTTGTACGACAAAGTCTTTAGAGAAGTCGGGTGAGTACAACACTGGCTGGCTACATAAGGCTTGTTTCAAGAATTGGAATGCTGCCTCAGCCTCGGGGGTCCATTTAATCATGACCGACCCTTTCCCCTTCGTTAGGTTGGTTAGGGGCACAGCCTTAGAAGCAAAGTGGGGAATGAATCGCCGATAATACCCAGCGATTCCCAGAAAGGCTCGTACCTGCTTCTTGCTGTTGGGACGTGGCCAACTCTGGATGGCCTCGACTTTGTTGAGTTGGGGTTTTATTACTCCCCTCCCAATGGTGTACCCAAGATATTTGGCCTCCTCCTGCCCAATGGTACACTTCTTGGGGTTAGCCGTAAACCCCGCTTCCCGAACAGAGTCCAGGACTGCTTGCACTTTTGGCAGATGTGAGGCCCAATCTGTGCTATGGACAATTACGTCATCCAGGTAAGCCGCAGCATACTTCCGATGGGGCCTCAGCATCTGGTCCATTTTCCGCTGGAATGTGGCCGGCGCATTCTGTAACCCGAACGGCATTCTTTTATATTGGAACGCCCCGTCTGGGGTTACAAATGCGGTTTTCTCTTTGGCCAATTTGGCCAGGGGGATTTGCCAATACCCTTTTGTGAGGTCATGTATCGGGCTGTTCCCAGCCGGTCGATCAACTCATCTATACGTGGCATGGGGTAGGTGTCAAATTTTGTAACTTTGTTCAACTGACGAAAATCGTTACAAAATCGCCAGCTCCCATCCGGTTTAGGCACCAACACAATGGGACTAGACCAATCACTTTGGGACTCCTCTATCACCCCTAAGTTCAGCATTTTCTGTACTTCCTCCCGTATTGCCTCCCGTCGGGCCTCTGGGATCCGATAGGGTTTTAACTTCACCCTTTCACCGGGCGGGGTAATGATGTCATGCTCTACCCCAAATGTTTGTCCCGGCAGCTCAGAGAATACCTCCTTGTTGCGAAGCACAAACTCCTTAACCTCCTGTTGT
Organism: Rana muscosa; assembly: GCA_029206835.1. Lineage (NCBI taxonomy): Eukaryota > Metazoa > Chordata > Amphibia > Anura > Ranidae > Rana > Rana muscosa. Next base: position 476,876,781 of record CM055117.1, on the reverse strand, counting down.
TGGGGTTGTGACAAGGTGGCTGCTATTCCAACCTCAGGAATCACGCAACCAGTTTGAGCTGGTGACCAAGTGTCTGCGACTAGGGACTCTCTATCCCTCCAGGCTTTCAACAGATTAACGTGATAGATCTGTTCGGGCTTTCGCCTTCCTGGTTGTCTGACCTTGTAATTCACTTCACTCACTTTTTCCATTATCTCGTAGGGGCCTTGCCATTTGGCAAGGAATTTACTTTCAACCGTAGGGACAAGTACCAGTATCCTATCCCCCGGGGAAAAGGTACGGGTCTTGGCTCCACGGTTGTACACTCTCTGCTGTGCTAACTGCGCTTGGGCCAAATGTTCCTTCACGATGGGCATTACCTGTGCAATTCGGTCTTGCATCAGGGCGACATGCTCAATCACACTCCTGTGGGGAGAACTCTCACTTTCCCAAGTTTCCTTGGCAATATCCAACAGCCCTCTTGGGTGTCTCCCATACAGTAACTCAAAGGGGGAGAATCCCGTAGAGGATTGGGGCACCTCCCTAATAGCAAACATCAGATAAGGAAGTAGACAGTCCCAATCCTTTCCATCTCTATCCACCACTTTCTTCAACATTTGTTTTAGGGTTTTGTTGAATCTTTCAACCAGCCCATCGGTTTGGGGGTGATACACAGATGTACGTAATTGCGTCACTTTGAACAATTTACACAGCTCCTTCATAACCCGGGACATAAAGGGTGTACCTTGGTCCGTAAGCAGTTCTTTACAAATACCCACCCGGCTAAACACAAGAGATAGCTCTTTGGCTATGGTTTTGGCCGAGGTATTTCGGAGAGGGATCGCTTCTGGATAACGGGTGGCATAGTCCATTATAACTAATATGTACTGGTGCCCCCTAGCGGACTTGATTATAGGACCTACCAAATCCATGGCGATCCTCTCAAACGGGACCTCAATGATGGGTAGAGGGACCAGCGGGCTACGGAAATGTGGCATCGGGGCCGACCTCTGACACACAGGGCAGGAGGAACAATAATTTTCTATGTCCTTCATCACCCCCGGCCAATAGAATCTCTGTAATACCCTCTCTCGGGTTTTCTCTGTCCCCAGATGACCTCCAAGAATGTGCCCATGGGCCAACTCCAACACCAACTTCCTGTAAGGTTTGGGCACCACAAGCTGCTCAACGGTTTCTTCTGCCCTTTTTGCCACCCGATACAGTAGGTCCTTCTCTACGCTGAAGTATGGGTAAGTGCAGGTATTATCTGGGTTCACTAACTCGCCATCTATTTTCACTACGTTTTCGCGTGCCTTTATTAGGGCGGGGTCTTTCAACTGTTCTGTGGCAAAGTTTTCCCTGTGAACCTCAAGATCAGAAAACTCCACAGACGGTAGGTTTTCGTCTGAGGAGGTGGGCTCCTCTCCAGTTTCTTGAGTCTCCCCTGCCAATACTGATAAGGGAAATTCCGGAGAGTCCTCACCACTCTCAGGGGAGTTCTGGCTATCACATTCCTGGTACATAGGGGCACCAGTGGGGGGCTCAGGATCATCCCACAGTTCCCAGAACTTCGGAAAATCCCTTCCCACAATGGCGTCATACGGTAACTGAGATACTAAGCCCACTGGATGAGAGAGGGTACCTTTGGGGGTCTCGAAACACACTGTAGTCACTGGATACTCTCGGGTGTCCCCATGCACACAAATAACAGCTACCTTGCTATTCCCAGAGACCTCTGTTTTAACTAACTCAGCCTTTATCAGGGTCACAAGGCTACCTGAATCCAGCAATACCACAACATTTCTACCATTAACACACATTTTGCATAAATGTTTCTCAATTCCTCGAATGGCAGTGCATGCGACTGTCGCACACAGCGACTGACGTCTGCCCGTCAGAAAGTCACACTGCATGGGTTCCTCCACAACCGGGCAATTGGCTGCAATATGTCCCGCTTGCCGGCAGCGGTAGCAAACGATCCTTCTTGCCGCCTCTTGAGCCGCTGATTTCCCAGGCTGTTCTCGCCAAACTTGGGGTAGAGCTCCCACCCTCTCACTCTCTCCACCCTTACCCCTTGGAATCCTCTTATCCGCCCCTGGGGATGGTCTGGTCTTAGGGTGGAAAGTCCGAGTGTCTCTGGAAGAGGCCGTCAGGTTCTCTGTAGCCAAGTATTTCTCCACACGATCCACAAGACCATCGGCCGTCTCTGGGTCTCCATGGCTTACCCAGTTTTGGATGGCAGTAGGAAGAGCTCTCAAAAACCGATCCATTACAACACGTTCCACAATCTTTGGTGCGGACAAAGTCTCTGGCTGTAGCCACTTTCTGCTCAGGTGAATGAGATCATACATTTGAGACCTGGGGGGTTTTCCAAGCTGGAAAGTCCAGTTATGCACACGCTGAGCCCGGACAGCCTGGGTGACACCCAGCCTTGCCAATATCTCAGCTTTTAGCATCACATAGTCTTTTGCTTGGTCAGGCTCTAGGTCATAGTAAGCCTTCTGCGATTCACCAGTTAACAGAGGAGCCACCAGTCCAGCCCACTGCTCCTCAGGCCACTTTTCTCTTTCAGCAGTCCTTTCAAATGTGGTCAAAAATACCTCTGGATCATCCTCTCCAGTCATTTTTGTCAATAAACGACTCACCCCAAAGGACGCGGTATTAGTGGGACGGCTTTCCTCACTGGTCTGCGGACGTTGCTGCATTACTGCTTCCATTTGTTGTAGTCTCTGCTCTTGCTTCTGTAACAGGTCTATGAAGCGGGCCTCAGATTGCTGCTGGGCTTGTTGCTGAGCTTCCAGACTCTGTTGGTGAGCTTGCTGCTGGGCTGCAAGGCTCTGTTGATGAGCTTGCTGCTGGGCTGCGAAGTTCTGTTGTTGAGCTGCAAGGCTCTTTTGCAAACCTGCATTTGTCTGCTGTTGATTGGCATTTGCTAGAGCCAGCTGCTTCAGTATCTCCTCCATGCTGGCTTAAAAAAAACTGCCACTGGTTCTCCACCAACTGTGAGGGGGTTAGCTCGGCAGCGGGTGTGTGTGACCCCCGGGATGGGCTCCCCACACAAAAACAGGCCCAGCAAACGGAGGTTGTGGTTTTCAAAATCAAAAAAAAGGTGCGGTTTATTTTCTATTTACAGTGACAAAACACAGCAAAGCCAAAAGAAACATATAAACAAAATAAATCCTGGTCAACTTGACCTCTGACTAAACATACAGGTTTCCTAACTAACAACTGGGATCAGCCTAGTGCTGTCCTAGTCCCTAAGTCCCTGGTTTTAAATGTCCAAGCAAATAGCCACACAGGCTTTTTCTCACCGCACAGGGGTTCACTCTCCCTAGACAGTCCACACAGGTCTGGTTCCAGGCATGAGCTAACATCTAATGAAGCTGGGAGTTCTTATAGAGGCCTAAATGAGCTGACAAGGTTCAGCTGGTCTCCTCATCTCTGTCTGCACGACGCCCCACACTCTCCCTAGAGGTATGAGTCATCCATGAGCCCACTAGCCTTATACAACTCTCCACCTAGTTGTATAAGTCGGCGTAAAGCCTGAATCTGGGCGAAATATATCTACCCCCCTGGATGCAACCAGGTGACTTTACCTTCCTGCTGTCACAATATATATATACTGTATATATATATATATATATATATATATATATATATAAAATATAGCTGTGTCCAGCAGCACCCCCCCCCCCCCACTGGTTATCAGCTATATTATATACAGGTATAGTGGCTAAGCTGCCCACCCTGGGATGGTCTGATAACTGGGGGGGGGGAGGCTGGGAGTGCTGCTGGCCCCTATACCTGTATATAATATAGCTGATAACCAGTGGGGGGGGGGGTGCTGCTGGACACAGCTATATATATATATATATATATGTGTGCATATCTATAATATAGCTGTGTCCAGCAGCAAAAACACCCCCCCCCCCCATCATGCTGATTGGTTATTGGCAGTTACGTATTACGTCTATTTAAAGTAATATATTTGTATAGAAGGTAGGGCCCGAAAGTGACTCAAGCCCAGGGGCCCCCACCACCCTAAGTCCTGCCCTGATCAAGGCATTCTGATATTTGTACATACCACCTCCCTAGAGCCAGGCCTCTGTTTCTATTAGGGCCGAGGACTCTTGAAAGGAGTACTGGGGTAGAGTGCTGTGATGTTTACAAGAAACTATGTACAGCGCCCTGCCAACCCCTTCCACAGCCTTAAAGTGATACTAAAGTCTCCCTTTTTTGTTTAAAAACAACATATTATACTTACCTGCTCTGTGCAGTGGTTTTGCACAGAGCAGCCCAGATCCTACTCTTTTCGGGTCCCTTTCATTCAGACACAGAGCCACAGATCGGCCCTGCCCCCTCTCTCTCCTCATTGGCTCACTGACTTTCCAAAAAGCGTTTGTTAACCCAAAGAAAAATGATTTTTATTTCTTTAAACCATGTTATACAGCACAGTCTTGTGCTGTGTGATTTGGCCCGCTGTAACACCTGGCTTATCCTGCCTGGTTCTGCCCTCCCCTATGAAAACTGACCACGGTGTATCATGGCTGCTGAGCCTGGTCAGTTTACATGCCTCTGTCACCCGCAGCCTGCTAACTGCAGCTCTCTTCTCTGCTCCTGTGTCCTCCTCCCTCCTCCCCTCTCTGCATGTCAGCTCTGTATGTGAGTTGCCCCTCCTCTCCCCTTCTATCACCATTCCGAGCAGCTTGCACATTACTGCTCCCAATCACTGCCAGCCCCTCTGCTAGGATTACATGATGTATATACCATACGCGATTTTCTAAAATTCTTCTTATAAATGCCATTTTTATTTATCCCCGATCAGCGGTCACTTGACCGCCCAGCGCTGTCTTCCTCCGATCCAATGTTTGTAATACAGAGGGAGGTCACGTGACCACCCGGCAGACATCAGAGGGAGATGCCCCTTCCTCTGTAATACATACAGAGGAAGACAGCGCAGGGTGGTCACGTGACCGCTGATCGGGGATAAGAAAACCTGTATTTATAAGAAGAATTTTAGAAAATTACATATGGTACATACATAATGTAATCCCAGCAGACGGATTGGCAGTGGCTGTGTGCACTGCCTTAACAACCTCCTTTAACCACCTTGCGCCCGCCGTACGACTATGTACAGCCGCAAGGTGGCTCTTAAATGCCGGGAGGCTGTCTTTTTACGGGCCTCCGCTACTCTGGCCACTGGGGGGGGGGCGCGCGAGCGCCGCTGGCGCGTGCACGTGCCCGGCACGTCACTGTAATGCCGAGGCGCGTGGCTGGTGGCCACGATGTCCGCCATGTACCCGCGATCGGCCAGTACACAGACAAGGACGTGGATCTCTGTGTGTAAACACAGAGATCCACGTCCTGTCAGGGAGAGGAGACCGATGCTGTGTCCCTTGTACATAGGGACACAGATCGGTCACCTCCCCCAGTCAGTCCCCTCCCCCCACAGTAGTAATCACTCCCAGGGCATATATTTAACCCCTTCCTTGCCCCCTAGTGTTAACCCCTTCCCTGCCAGTCACTTTTATACAGTAATCAGTGCATATTTATAGCACTGTTCGCTGTATAAATGTGAATGGTCCCAAAATAGTGTCCGCTGTGTCCGCCATAATGTCGCAGTCATGAAAAAAATCACTGATCGCCGCCATTACTAGTAAAAAAAAAAAAGAAATGATAAAAATGCCATAAAACTACCCCCTATTTTGTAAACGCTATAACTTTTGCGCAAACCAATCAATAAACGCCAATTGCGATTTTTTTTTACCAAAAATATGTAGAAGAATACGTATCGGCCTAAACTGAGGAAAAAAAATATATATTTTTTTAAAATTGGGATAATTATTATAGCAAAAATCAAAAAATAGTGTTTTTTTCAAAATTGTCGCTCTTTCTTTGTTTATAGCGCAAAAAATAAAAACCGCAGAGGTGATCAAATACCACCAAAAGAAAGCTCTATTTGTGGGAAAAAAAGGACTTCAATTTTGTTTGGGAGCCACGTCGCACGACCGCGCAATTGTCATTCAAAGCGTGACAGCGCCGAAAGCTGAAATTTCGCCTGGGCAGGAAGGGGGTTATGTGCCCAGTAAGCAAGTGGTTAAGATAAAAAAAAACTTCTGCCTTTAGAACCACTTTAGTCTGCATTGCGTAAAGTGCAAAGACCTAGTGATGATACTGTGTCTAAAATATTGTATGTAATGAAAACAGAAGATTTTATTTGAAAATATCTTTAGCATGTTGATGGTGGGAAAAGGGGAATTAGAAAAGGAACCAGGGAAACCAAAATATAAGGCGATTAAACTTCAGCTTTAGGTATTAGATGTCAGCTCATGTGCAGGAGTCAAAAATTTAAAAGAGGAAATTGAAACAAACGAACATGAACTGTAGAAATATCACAAGGTGGTCACCAAGTCTGCACGCCTTTGACTCAAACGTTTTTATATGTGAATCTCAATAGGTTTTATTACAAGACAACAATGCACAAAGCTACAAGAAATCTTGCTACATCACTGCTGTGGTTGTGAGGTTCTATTTTACTAGCTACTGTAGAGCCACAAAAGCATTTGCTTTGCAAAAAAGTCTGGGATCTGTAAAATTGCTACAGTAAGCTGTCATTTTCAGAGTTCTAAAAGTTAATTTCAGAGTTTTAAAAGAGAAGTATGGGTTTTCTTTTTATTTTAAAATCATACTTACCTAGGTGGATGCAATAGTTTAGTCCGATGCTGCATCTGTCCCCCGCCGGGGGACAAGTGTTTTAGTCGCAAGTGTTTTAGTCATATTTAGTCGACTAAATCTCCAGTACATTTTAGTCTACTAAAATCAAATAGGTTTAGTTAAATTTTTTTGTTACATTTTAATGCATTAAGCCATTTTTACCATTTATATACTCCAGAAGTGAAAAATCATATAAGTTGATATTTATGGTAATAAAGAGAAACTGCAGTCTGCTCACATAAATTGTAATAAAAACATTGTTGCCATTCTGAAGCTTTCCTCCAACCACGTTGCATATTTACTGTGATTCTGTACTTGCCAAATATGCTGCAGAAATCTCCCTCCACTAAGTCTGGCTACAACCATTTTAACTGTGGGCAGCTGAAGCTGCTGCCTGTTCACTTCCTGGATTTACACAGATACACAGAGGCACACCTCCAGCTCTGCAGCTCTCATTGGCCCTTTATGACTCACCCCTCTCCCTTCCTGACAAACTCTCACGAGAGTTAGAGAGAGCTGTGCATGTTGTCATAAGCCTAGGCTAATGATCAGACAATAAACAGCAAGTGGGCTGTATAAGGTATTTACTGGCAGAAAAAAATGTTTTACTATTCAAAGTTAAAACAAGGGCAGAAGATTTAATAGGTGGAAAGTTGAAAAAATGACTAAAGGTCCGCTTTAAGGTTTGAATGTGACACAGATTTAGTCATTATATTAGTATTTAAGGTAAACCAAGCTTGGTTACAAGAATCTTGCTTTTTTGACAGAAGAGTAATGTTAATAAAAAACAAAATGTAAATAAAAACTTTGCGTGATGATGTCACCATGCAGTGCACATTTACATGAACCCGTCTGCTTTAAGAAAATATATGTTTGGGGGGGGGGGGGGGGTTATGTAATCTTCAGGCCTAAATAGATTTGAAAGCTCTGGCAGCAAAAGGGTTAATCATGCACAGATCAGACAGTGTGCTGCTCTCCCATAGTGGACAAGCTGTGAAGCCTATTGACAAATAGCAGGTCTCCTTCACGGCTCGATATATCAGTATGAAGGGTGAGAGGGTTAACTACACAGCCAAGCCCCCACCATCCTAATAGAACATCCCCTTCAGGCTGCAGGTAACAGATATTGATAGTCCAACCTTTCTGCAGACAGCCTCCTATCTACAAATGCCTGGCTCAATCCAGAGGAAGCAGGAGCTCTGTGGAAACCGGAAGTTCTGAGGGTAAATAAACATCCCTGCCTCACATTTTCATTTAGTTTACGTTCGTTAACAAAAACTGAATTGATTTTCATCATAGTTTTTGTCAGAGCACAGAAATGTGGTGTAATTTTCATTTTGTTTTCGTCACTGTAAAAATGCAGCTGACGAAAACTATGCTAAAAACATTTTCGTTGACTAAATTAACACTGACTTTCAGTCACTGGCTCTCTGCTGAGCCCCTCCAACGCTCACTGGAGGGGTAGGCTGTGGAGGGGGCGGTTGAAATCCTTGCAAAGATGTTCAAGTAGAAAAATGACTTAGGCAGTGCAGGGTTGCAGGAAAGATATTCACAGTTTCCCCATCAACACAGACAGTGCTGACAGGGGAATCCCTCCTGCCAAGACATTGTCATCAATGAAGACACCCGAAGACAGTGATTATTGCTAGAGGCTATAACAGCCACTAGCTATAATCACAAGCAAAATCCATCAGGCTGGTTGTACCCAAGTGGATCGATCTACTTGGTACATTCAGCCTTCCCATACACAATTCAAATGCTGTCCGGTTCCGTCTATGCCCGGCCTTAGGGGCTATTTATAAAGCAGTGAATTGAACATTCACCAATCATTAACTAGGTAATCTTTGTGCATGTATTTTAAATAGCGATTGATTCACCCGCAGTAAACATTTATTAAACAAATTGATTGGTGGCTAATATATTTATATTCTGCTCTTACACTGTTGCACCTTATCACATGCCTGACGAAGGGGCCCTGCGCGGCTCTGAAACGTTGCACTTTTCTTTGTGATGTGATCTCTTTCTAAAGAAACCTTTGGACGGAAGTTGTCGAACCATGGTGTGCTGGTGAATATGTACGCTTGCTTGATGTTTCCGGGACCAAACTGGTAATCGCTGCAGCACCCACCATTTTATGAGCCATATTTGGCAGGAATGTGTGCGATAGGAATATTGACCAGTGAAAGTATGGTAAATATTGCGCTGAATGTGAAAAAAGAAAAAAAGGAGGAGAAAAAAGCTGCTACATAACAATATGACAAAAATTGCAAACGTGATGGGGATAAAGAAAGTAGCGCTGCCAAGAATGAAGAAGAAACAAATGAATGTCTCTCAAGGTGACAAGGTGGAACTAATAGACAATAAAACAATAATGTGAATGTGTAAGCAAAAAGTCAAAAAAATACACCAACATGTAACTCGCAAAAAGAGTTATACAATGTGTCCATCAAAATAATGTGAAAAGAATCAATATAAGGACATGCAGGTGTATAGTTCGTCAAACAAAGAACATCTTCCGGTTACAGGAATAGGTGAAATACTCTTACCAGAGCCCGTGGATCTGCCTGTCGATGACAGCAGATCATGAAAGCATATGAAATCCACCCACGACAACGAACAGCTTGTCTGATGACATCTGTTGCTTTAGAGTCTTGATTTTAGCCGTTGGAACACCGTGATCGTCTACTTCAAAGCTTGGAGGGAAATCCTGGATAGTTTGAGCAAATCTGAGCTTGTGAGAAAACAGCCCGACTCCCAATCAATGTACAGGGAATTCTACCTCAAAAGAGACCGACCATGGGTAGCTGGATAGTATAGAGTGGATCCAAGTAGAAATCTCTTTACCTCACATGCATGAAAAAGAAGAGACAAGGCTCCAATGGTATAGATCGAAAAAAATTTGTATAGGTTTTATTGGAATAAAACCAAAAATGTAACAATAAAAGTGATCACAGAAACAGAATAAAAAAGGCAATATGGGGAGTGGCGTACCAAGCCCTACGCGTTTCGTCCAAATAGGACTTCTACTGGGGCATCAACCTGCTCCCCCATATTGCACATGCATATATACACCAAACAATCAAAGTAAGAAGGGGAAACAACCAATCAGATGAGTTCCAACCTTCTTGGTCCGTGATTGGAGGAGAGACGACTGGATATCCAATCAAACTCGCAACCTCCAGGCAGGGACCAATAAAAACATAGTAATGGAAAAAGCTCCTCCCAAGTCGACTGACATAACTCATTTGACCCCGGAAGTAATAGTGATCTAGCCAATGGTAGCCTTGTTTAAAAGGACCGCCAAAATGACAGAGGAGGTGATATACAGAAATCAACTCCCACACAATCAACTACCACTTCCCATTGGTCAATTGAAATAGCCAATGGTGGACCCGCTCACCACTGACCAATCGGCTCAGATGGAAGGGCTCATTGGATCGGTGGAGGGATAGGGGGAGGTGCGTCGCATATCAAGGCAACGCACCTACATTAATGTAATCCCTCATTGGGTGCCTTACCCGTTATGGCTTCAGGGTATGGCCACTGGATATTTAAAGGCTATAAATGTCATTTACTGGCGTCTCTTCTCATGAGACGCCAGTTACTATAAAAATGACGTCATGACGCATTGCGTCGTAACGATCACGTGGACCGCGGTGTGAACCGCAGCGCCACCACGCTGGAACGCAGCGCCGACCGGAAAAGGATCGGCCGCATCGGCTGCGCTCCAGCCCCGCGTAAAGGGAGGGACATGTATCTCCTATAAGAAAAGGAGACACACGCCCCCGTCACGTGAGTCGCAAAGCTGGGACGCAACGCAAGCCAAGACCGCCGCGTAAACTGCGTTCCAGCTCTGCGTAGAAAAGAGGAAACACATCTCCATCATCCCAACAATTAGGATGATTAGAGACAAGTACCTCAATATACTATATGGCGCCCCACATCCATGCCAGAAGCTCTCCAGTGAGCGCACACCCGACAGGAGTGGGGGCAGAGCTAATATAGGCAAAAATAAAAAGGAAAAAGAGAAGCATTCCTGTTAAGCATGGAGTGCCATCTTGTGGACATAAAGGAAAAACAAAAAATCATAAGGAATCACTCCCCATAATGTTACCAATATCACAAACTGGGGTTCAAACAAGTCAAACACAAAGGTTTGCACTGCTGAACGCCTGCGTAATTAGTATTTAATAACTTAGATACACATGAATCCTAAAAAGTATATCTACACCTCGGAGATGGAAAATAAAAGGTATAGACCCACATATATGTATATATACACATGTAATAATTATGCCAGATTGATGAACGAATTTATGTCCCATTCCACGTTCATACCAAACGGTTGGTATGTACGGAGTTCATGGATCCAAAAAGTTTCCAAACGGGACACTCCACGTATGCGGGATTCGCCCCTCCAATGGGGAACAAACTGGTCAATCACCAAAAATTGTGTCCCCATAGGATTACGATCGTGGTGTTGGAGGTAATGTCGGGGAACGCTGTGATTGGTTTTCCCCAGTTTAATATTATTTATGTGTTCATTGACCCGAATCGAAAAGGTCCTGATGGTACGACCAATATACTGTTTTTTACATGGGCAGGTCAAGAGATACACAATAAACTGTGTGGCACACGTGGTGAAACGTTTCATCTGGTATACCCGTAAGGTGACCGTGGACTGAAAGGTCTCGCTTTTCCGTCTGCCATGGGTGTTATGTAGGCATACGTTACACTTACGGCAAGGGAAATATCCCTTGTATTCTTGGAAAAATGTCAATCTTTTAGGGGGGTCGATGATATTTGGAGCAATCTGACCTTGAATAGATCTGGCTCCCCTGAAGATGACATTTGACCGTTCGGGTAAAACAGGTCCCAGAATCCTATCATTTTGGAGAACACCCCAGTGTTTCTTCAGAATTTCTTTTATTTGTCTAGACTGGACAGAGTAAGTGGTAACAAAAGACCATTTAAATCTTTCGTCCTTCACTTTTTTTGGACGTTCCTGGAGTAATGTGTTTCGATCGATCCGTAAGATCCGATCGATTTCCATATCCAGGTCGCCACTTTCATATCCCTTCTCTATAAATCTTTTCTTAAGAATAGCTGATTGGGTGACGAAATCTTCAACCTTAGTGCAGTTACGTCTTAATCGGAGAAACTGACCACCGGGTATGGATTTCAGCCACTGGGGATGATGGCAACTGTCTATCGGGATATACCCATTACGGTCTGTGGGTTTGAAATAAGTATTGAACTCCAGATGTTGGTCAATCACTTTAATCTCTATGTCCAAGAAATGTATAGAGGAAGAGCTAGCCGCATGGCTCAGCCTAATCCCTCTATCATTCAAATTGAGTGTGGACATAAATTGGTCCAGTGATTCCTGGTCTCCCTTCCATAGGAGGAGGATGTCGTCTATATACCTCGCCCAAAGGACCAGTTCAGGTCTCCTGAGGGCATAGACGACATCCTCCTCCCATTTGGCCATGAATAAATTGGCCAGGCTGGGAGCAAACTTTGCCCCCATAGCAACCCCCTTGGTCTGTAAATAAAAATTATTCTGAAACCAAAAATAATTGTGTTTCGCTGCAAACCTCAGGAGCTGCATAATGAAATTACGTTGGATAATTGAAAGGGTGCTGTTGGTGGATAAATAGTGTTCCACAGCATTAAAGCCCAACTCGTGGGGAATGCTCGTGTATAAGGCTGTGACATCAGCCGTAGCCAAAATCGTCCCAGCCTGGAAGTCAACGGATTCTAAAAGCCTAATAGTATCACCGGTGTCTTTTAGAAAGGAAGGCATAAGTCTAACCAATGGTTGGAGATGGAAATCTATGTATTTCCCAATCCTGGCCGTCACAGAGTCAATCCCGCTCACTATGGGACGACCAGGAGGGTTGACAGGATCTTTATGCACCTTAGGGAGGTAATATATAGCTGGAATCCTGGGTGCTACTGGAACTAAGTAGCTCTTCTCTTTCTTATCAAGGATCCCCAAGGAGAAACCCTCATTAATCAGTTCTGTCAGAGCCTTCTTATATTGGACGGTGGGATTCCCATTCATTAGAATGTAAGTCTCCGAGTCACCCAATATTTTATCCATCTCCTTGACGTAGTCTGATTTGTCCAGCACAACAATGGCACCGCCCTTGTCGGCCGGACGAATAATCAGATCTTTTCGCTCACAAAGCTGTTTTAAACCAACTTTGACTCTAGGATTCATGTGTATCTTTTTACTAGGCATTTTTTCTAAATCATCTAAAACCAAACTACGGAAAACACTTATAGCAGGAGCTATGTTTCCCGGAGGGTTGAACAAGGATGGATTAGCCAACCCTGTATGTACATGATCATTGGAAACCATCGGGACAGTGGTAACTGTGTTGGTGGGTGGAACTAGAAAGTGTCTTTGAATACTGAGCTTACGGATGAATTTTTGTACGTCTATAAACGTGGAAAACTTGTTTAATGTCCTAGGAGGGACATATTTCAACCCTTTATCAAGGACAAGTTTCTCCTCGTCTGTTAGACTCACCGAGCTAAGATTAAAGACACCCGAGCCACTTAGACCCTTGGTCTTTTTTTTGGCTTGGGCCCTCCACCCGCCTCGGGTACCTCTTTTTCTTCCGGGCTTCCTGGGTAATCCTGCATTACCCTGTGAAAACCCGGCTGATATGAAGGTCCTGGGAAGTTCTGGTTGTAATTATAAGGGGATCTAGAAAGAAAATCCTCATCTCTATTGTGGTAACTACGGGGCCCATAGTGTTCCTCTCCTCTATAGTTCTCCTGTAGGGGAAGGAACCTATTTTGGACCCGGATAGGAGTTCTATGTTGGTAGTCACGATCATCACGGGGATACTCACCCCGGTGGTCCTGCCAACCAAACGAGGGTCTTCTAGGGCTCCTATATTGGTAGACCTCCCCCGAATGGCCCCTTTGGGAACCCCTTCCTCTATTGTTGGAGCCTCTACCCCTATTAGGGGGAGGGTAGTTGGAATAAGGTTTAGGTGTTCGAGGTTTATTTCGAACATCAGAAGTTTTAGGCGGTCTCGCCTTCGGAAGTTGTGGGGGATTGGACATCCGAACGGGGCCATTTCTAGCAGAAGACTCTAGAGTGAGTATTCTTTCGGGATTCTGGGAATCAGGTTGCGTAATGTCCATCCCAGACATCTCGTCTTCAGAAGGCAAAGGCTGATTTAATTTCTTCTGCCAATTGAAAACCAGATTGGATTTATAATCCATGATATCCCTGTTATACTTCTTTTGTTTTTTAGATCTCTGATCTTTTTCTTCCTTCTCAAGGTGGTTTTTCAAACCTGTTGAAAGAGAAGTATACTCAGGAGATGTTCTATGAGGAGTAAGTTTCTCCTTTAAATCCTTGATTTCTTTATCTATGAGTGAGAGTTTATGACGCTTCTTCTCTATCAAAAAGGCAAGAAGTTTCATACCCACTTCATTAAAATATTGAAACCAGGATGCGGTATCTAAATCTCCTTGTTGTGGAGATACATCCCAACGGAGGCCTCTCGGAACCATGTGTTCCTTAATATATTGCTCCAAAAAGGCCGTATCCCATTGTAGGTGTACCTCCGTGGTCATCAGATTTTTTAATCTCATGAACATACCGCTAATTTCAGTGTCAGGTCCAGTGGTAGTAAACACACCCTCAGTGTTGAATGACCTGGCTGTTCTATACTCGAACACATCCATAGTGACACAAATAAAATAAAAAAGCGGCAATAAATAAAAGTCAATAATAAACAGTGAAAGTATGGTAAATATTGCGCTGAATGTGAAAAAAGAAAAAAAGGAGGAGAAAAAAGCTGCTACATAACAATATGACAAAAATTGCAAACGTGATGGGGATAAAGAAAGTAGCGCTGCCAAGAATGAAGAAGAAACAAATGAATGTCTCTCAAGGTGACAAGGTGGAACTAATAGACAATAAAACAATAATGTGAATGTGTAAGCAAAAAGTCAAAAAAATACACCAACATGTAACTCGCAAAAAGAGTTATACAATGTGTCCATCAAAATAATGTGAAAAGAATCAATATAAGGACATGCAGGTGTATAGTTCGTCAAACAAAGAACATCTATACCTTTTATTTTCCATCTCCGAGGTGTAGATATACTTTTTAGGATTCATGTGTATCTAAGTTATTAAATACTAATTACGCTGGCGTTCAGCAGTGCAAACCTTTGTGTTTGACTTGTTTGAACCCCAGTTTGTGATATTGGTAACATTATGGGGAGTGATTCCTTATGATTTTTTGTTTTTCCTTTATGTCCACAAGATGGCACTCCATGCTTAACAGGAATGCTTCTCTTTTTCCTTTTTATTTTTGCCTATATTAGCTCTGCCCCCACTCCTGTCGGGTGTGCGCTCACTGGAGAGCTTCTGGCATGGATGTGGGGCGCCATATAGTATATTGAGGTACTTGTCTCTAATCATCCTAATTGTTGGGATGATGGAGATGTGTTTCCTCTTTTCTACGCAGAGCTGGAACGCAGTTTACGCGGCGGTCTTGGCTTGCGTTGCGTCCCAGCTTTGCGACTCACGTGACGGGGGCGTGTGTCTCCTTTTCTTATAGGAGATACATGTCCCTCCCTTTACGCGGGGCTGGAGCGCAGCCGATGCGGCCGATCCTTTTCCGGTCGGCGCTGCGTTCCAGCGTGGTGGCGCTGCGGTTCACACCGCGGTCCACGTGATCGTTACGACGCAATGCGTCATGACGTCATTTTTATAGTAACTGGCGTCTCATGAGAAGAGACGCCAGTAAATGACATTTATAGCCTTTAAATATCCAGTGGCCATACCCTGAAGCCATAACGGGTAAGGCACCCAATGAGGGATTACATTAATGTAGGTGCGTTGCCTTGATATGCGACGCACCTCCCCCTATCCCTCCACCGATCCAATGAGCCCTTTCATCTGAGCCGATTGGTCAGTGGTGAGCGGGTCCACCATTGGCTATTTCAATTGACCAATGGGAAGTGGTAGTTGATTGTGTGGGAGTTGATTTCTGTATATCACCTCCTCTGTCATTTTGGCGGTCCTTTTAAACAAGGCTACCATTGGCTAGATCACTATTACTTCCGGGGTCAAATGAGTTATGTCAGTCGACTTGGGAGGAGCTTTTTCCATTACTATGTTTTTATTGGTCCCTGCCTGGAGGTTGCGAGTTTGATTGGATATCCAGTCGTCTCTCCTCCAATCACGGACCAAGAAGGTTGGAACTCATCTGATTGGTTGTTTCCCCTTCTTACTTTGATTGTTTGGTGTATATATGCATGTGCAATATGGGGGAGCAGGTTGATGCCCCAGTAGAAGTCCTATTTGGACGAAACGCGTAGGGCTTGGTACGCCACTCCCCATATTGCCTTTTTTATTCTGTTTCTGTGATCACTTTTATTGTTACATTTTTGGTTTTATTCCAATAAAACCTATACAAATTTTTTTCGATCTATACCATTGGAGCCTTGTCTCTTCTTTTTCATGCATGTGAGGTAAAGAGATTTCTACTTGGATCAACTCTATACTATCCAGCTACCCATGGTCGGTCTCTTTTGAGGTAGAATTCCCTGTACATTGATTGGGAGTCGGGCTGTTTTCTCACAAGCTCAGATTTGCTCAAACTATCCAGGATTTCCCTCCAAGCTTTGAAGTAGACGATCACGGTGTTCCAACGGCTAAAATCAAGACTCTAAAGCAACAGATGTCATCAGACAAGCTGTTCGTTGTCGTGGGTGGATTTCATATGCTTTCATGATCTGCTGTCATCGACAGGCAGATCCACGGGCTCTGGTAAGAGTATTTCACCTATTCCTGTAACCGGAAGATGTTCTTTGTTTGACGAACTATACACCTGCATGTCCTTATATTGATTCTTTTCACATTATTTTGATGGACACATTGTATAACTCTTTTTGCGAGTTACATGTTGGTGTATTTTTTTGACTTTTTGCTTACACATTCACATTATTGTTTTATTGTCTATTAGTTCCACCTTGTCACCTTGAGAGACATTCATTTGTTTCTTCTTCATTCTTGGCAGCGCTACTTTCTTTATCCCCATCACGTTTGCAATTTTTGTCATATTGTTATGTAGCAGCTTTTTTCTCCTCCTTTTTTTCTTTTTTCACATTCAGCGCAATATTTACCATACTTTCACTGTTTATTATTGACTTTTATTTATTGCCGCTTTTTGTATTTTATTTGTGTCACTATGGATGTGTTCGAGTATAGAACAGCCAGGTCATTCAACACTGAGGGTGTGTTTACTACCACTGGACCTGATACTGAAATTAGCGGTATGTTCATGAGATTAAAAAATCTGATGACCACGGAGGTACACCTACAATGGGATACGGCCTTTTTGGAGCAATATATTAAGGAACACATGGTTCCGAGAGGCCTCCGTTGGGATGTATCTCCACAACAAGGAGATTTAGATACCGCATCCTGGTTTCAATATTTTAATGAAGTGGGTATGAAACTTCTTGCCTTTTTGATAGAGAAGAAGCGTCATAAACTCTCACTCATAGATAAAGAAATCAAGGATTTAAAGGAGAAACTTACTCCTCATAGAACATCTCCTGAGTATACTTCTCTTTCAACAGGTTTGAAAAACCACCTTGAGAAGGAAGAAAAAGATCAGAGATCTAAAAAACAAAAGAAGTATAACAGGGATATCATGGATTATAAATCCAATCTGGTTTTCAATTGGCAGAAGAAATTAAATCAGCCTTTGCCTTCTGAAGACGAGATGTCTGGGATGGACATTACGCAACCTGATTCCCAGAATCCCGAAAGAATACTCACTCTAGAGTCTTCTGCTAGAAATGGCCCCGTTCGGATGTCCAATCCCCCACAACTTCCGAAGGCGAGACCGCCTAAAACTTCTGATGTTCGAAATAAACCTCGAACACCTAAACCTTATTCCAACTACCCTCCCCCTAATAGGGGTAGAGGCTCCAACAATAGAGGAAGGGGTTCCCAAAGGGGCCATTCGGGGGAGGTCTACCAATATAGGAGCCCTAGAAGACCCTCGTTTGGTTGGCAGGACCACCGGGGTGAGTATCCCCGTGATGATCGTGACTACCAACATAGAACTCCTATCCGGGTCCAAAATAGGTTCCTTCCCCTACAGGAGAACTATAGAGGAGAGGAACACTATGGGCCCCGTAGTTACCACAATAGAGATGAGGATTTTCTTTCTAGATCCCCTTATAATTACAACCAGAACTTCCCAGGACCTTCATATCAGCCGGGTTTTCACAGGGTAATGCAGGATTACCCAGGAAGCCCGGAAGAAAAAGAGGTACCCGAGGCGGGTGGAGGGCCCAAGCCAAAAAAAAGACCAAGGGTCTAAGTGGCTCGGGTGTCTTTAATCTTAGCTCGGTGAGTCTAACAGACGAGGAGAAACTTGTCCTTGATAAAGGGTTGAAATATGTCCCTCCTAGGACATTAAACAAGTTTTCCACGTTTATAGACGTACAAAAATTCATCCGTAAGCTCAGTATTCAAAGACACTTTCTAGTTCCACCCACCAACACAGTTACCACTGTCCCGATGGTTTCCAATGATCATGTACATACAGGGTTGGCTAATCCATCCTTGTTCAACCCTCCGGGAAACATAGCTCCTGCTATAAGTGTTTTCCGTAGTTTGGTTTTAGATGATTTAGAAAAAATGCCTAGTAAAAAGATACACATGAATCCTAGAGTCAAAGTTGGTTTAAAACAGCTTTGTGAGCGAAAAGATCTGATTATTCGTCCGGCCGACAAGGGCGGTGCCATTGTTGTGCTGGACAAATCAGACTACGTCAAGGAGATGGATAAAATATTGGGTGACTCGGAGACTTACATTCTAATGAATGGGAATCCCACCGTCCAATATAAGAAGGCTCTGACAGAACTGATTAATGAGGGTTTCTCCTTGGGGATCCTTGATAAGAAAGAGAAGAGCTACTTAGTTCCAGTAGCACCCAGAATTCCAGCTATATATTACCTCCCTAAGGTGCACAAAGATCCTGTCAACCCTCCTGGTCGTCCCATAGTGAGCGGGATTGACTCTGTGACGGCCAGGATTGGGAAATACATAGATTTCCATCTCCAACCATTGGTTAGACTTATGCCTTCCTTTCTAAAAGACACCGGTGATACTATTAGGCTTTTAGAATCCGTTGACTTCCAGGCTGGGACGATTTTGGCTACGGCTGATGTCACAGCCTTATACACGAGCATTCCCCACGAGTTGGGCTTTAATGCTGTGGAACACTATTTATCCACCAACAGCACCCTTTCAATTATCCAACGTAATTTCATTATGCAGCTCCTGAGGTTTGCAGCGAAACACAATTATTTTTGGTTTCAGAATAATTTTTATTTACAGACCAAGGGGGTTGCTATGGGGGCAAAGTTTGCTCCCAGCCTGGCCAATTTATTCATGGCCAAATGGGAGGAGGATGTCGTCTATGCCCTCAGGAGACCTGAACTGGTCCTTTGGGCGAGGTATATAGACGACATCCTCCTCCTATGGAAGGGAGACCAGGAATCACTGGACCAATTTATGTCCACACTCAATTTGAATGATAGAGGGATTAGGCTGAGCCATGCGGCTAGCTCTTCCTCTATACATTTCTTGGACATAGAGATTAAAGTGATTGACCAACATCTGGAGTTCAATACTTATTTCAAACCCACAGACCGTAATGGGTATATCCCGATAGACAGTTGCCATCATCCCCAGTGGCTGAAATCCATACCCGGTGGTCAGTTTCTCCGATTAAGACGTAACTGCACTAAGGTTGAAGATTTCGTCACCCAATCAGCTATTCTTAAGAAAAGATTTATAGAGAAGGGATATGAAAGTGGCGACCTGGATATGGAAATCGATCGGATCTTACGGATCGATCGAAACACATTACTCCAGGAACGTCCAAAAAAAGTGAAGGACGAAAGATTTAAATGGTCTTTTGTTACCACTTACTCTGTCCAGTCTAGACAAATAAAAGAAATTCTGAAGAAACACTGGGGTGTTCTCCAAAATGATAGGATTCTGGGACCTGGTTTACCCGAACGGTCAAATGTCATCTTCAGGGGAGCCAGATCTATTCAAGGTCAGATTGCTCCAAATATCATCGACCCCCCTAAAAGATTGACATTTTTCCAAGAATACAAGGGATATTTCCCTTGCCGTAAGTGTAACGTATGCCTACATAACACCCATGGCAGACGGAAAAGCGAGACCTTTCAGTCCACGGTCACCTTACGGGTATACCAGATGAAACGTTTCACCACGTGTGCCACACAGTTTATTGTGTATCTCTTGACCTGCCCATGTAAAAAACAGTATATTGGTCGTACCATCAGGACCTTTTCGATTCGGGTCAATGAACACATAAATAATATTAAACTGGGGAAAACCAATCACAGCGTTCCCCGACATTACCTCCAACACCACGATCGTAATCCTATGGGGACACAATTTTTGGTGATTGACCAGTTTGTTCCCCATTGGAGGGGCGAATCCCGCATACGTGGAGTGTCCCGTTTGGAAACTTTTTGGATCCATGAACTCCGTACATACCAACCGTTTGGTATGAACGTGGAATGGGACATAAATTCGTTCATCAATCTGGCATAATTATTACATGTGTATATATACATATATGTGGGTCTATACCTTTTATTTTCCATCTCCGAGGTGTAGATATACTTTTTAGGATTCATGTGTATCTAAGTTATTAAATACTAATTACGCTGGCGTTCAGCAGTGCAAACCTTTGTGTTTGACTTGTTTGAACCCCAGTTTGTGATATTGGTAACATTATGGGGAGTGATTCCTTATGATTTTTTGTTTTTCCTTTATGTCCACAAGATGGCACTCCATGCTTAACAGGAATGCTTCTCTTTTTCCTTTTTATTTTTGCCTATATTAGCTCTGCCCCCACTCCTGTCGGGTGTGCGCTCACTGGAGAGCTTCTGGCATGGATGTGGGGCGCCATATAGTATATTGAGGTACTTGTCTCTAATCATCCTAATTGTTGGGATGATGGAGATGTGTTTCCTCTTTTCTACGCAGAGCTGGAACGCAGTTTACGCGGCGGTCTTGGCTTGCGTTGCGTCCCAGCTTTGCGACTCACGTGACGGGGGCGTGTGTCTCCTTTTCTTATAGGAGATACATGTCCCTCCCTTTACGCGGGGCTGGAGCGCAGCCGATGCGGCCGATCCTTTTCCGGTCGGCGCTGCGTTCCAGCGTGGTGGCGCTGCGGTTCACACCGCGGTCCACGTGATCGTTACGACGCAATGCGTCATGACGTCATTTTTATAGTAACTGGCGTCTCATGAGAAGAGACGCCAGTAAATGACATTTATAGCCTTTAAATATCCAGTGGCCATACCCTGAAGCCATAACGGGTAAGGCACCCAATGAGGGATTACATTAATGTAGGTGCGTTGCCTTGATATGCGACGCACCTCCCCCTATCCCTCCACCGATCCAATGAGCCCTTCCATCTGAGCCGATTGGTCAGTGGTGAGCGGGTCCACCATTGGCTATTTCAATTGACCAATGGGAAGTGGTAGTTGATTGTGTGGGAGTTGATTTCTGTATATCACCTCCTCTGTCATTTTGGCGGTCCTTTTAAACAAGGCTACCATTGGCTAGATCACTATTACTTCCGGGGTCAAATGAGTTATGTCAGTCGACTTGGGAGGAGCTTTTTCCATTACTATGTTTTTATTGGTCCCTGCCTGGAGGTTGCGAGTTTGATTGGATATCCAGTCGTCTCTCCTCCAATCACGGACCAAGAAGGTTGGAACTCATCTGATTGGTTGTTTCCCCTTCTTACTTTGATTGTTTGGTGTATATATGCATGTGCAATATGGGGGAGCAGGTTGATGCCCCAGTAGAAGTCCTATTTGGACGAAACGCGTAGGGCTTGGTACGCCACTCCCCATATTGCCTTTTTTATTCTGTTTCTGTGATCACTTTTATTGTTACATTTTTGGTTTTATTCCAATAAAACCTATACAAATTTTTTTCGATCTATACCATTGGAGCCTTGTCTCTTCTTTTTCATGCATGTGAGGTAAAGAGATTTCTACTTGGATCCACTCTATACTATCCAGCTACCCATGGTCGGTCTCTTTTGAGGTAGAATTCCCTGTACATTGATTGGGAGTCGGGCTGTTTTCTCACAAGCTCAGATTTGCTCAAACTATCCAGGATTTCCCTCCAAGCTTTGAAGTAGACGATCACGGTGTTCCAACGGCTAAAATCAAGACTCTAAAGCAACAGATGTCATCAGACAAGCTGTTCGTTGTCGTGGGTGGATTTCATATGCTTTCATGATCTGCTGTCATCGACAGGCAGATCCACGGGCTCTGGTAAGAGTATTTCACCTATTCCTGTAACCGGAAGATGTTCTTTGTTTGACGAACTATACACCTGCATGTCCTTATATTGATTCTTTTCACATTATTTTGATGGACACATTGTATAACTCTTTTTGCGAGTTACAGGAATATTGACCAGACTATTACCAAGAACTGGACGTTCCTCCAAAATTGATGAAGAGACAAGAAGAAAACTGGTCAGGGAAGCTGCCAAGAGACCTACAGCAACATTAAGCCCTGGTTCACACTGGTGCGATTTGACATGCAGTTTGACATGTCAAATTGCATGTCAAATCGGCGATATTTTCCGCAAATTGCGGGCAATGGCACCGTCCTAATAAGGTGCGATGCCGCATCTGCGGCGCTGCACCGATTTCAAAAAGTCGTTTCTGTACTACTTTTTGCGATTTCGGCTGCGATTTACATTGACATCTGTGTCAGATGTCTTTGTAATCGCGGCTGAAATCGGGACTGCCAGCGAGAGTGAAATCGTGCGAGTTCAGCTGAACTCACACGGCTTCACTCCCGCAGCCAAGTGTGAACCTGGTCTTAAGGAGCTTCAGGAATATCTGGTAAGTGCCGGTTCACACAGGGGCAACACGACTTCCAGCACGACTTTGCGAGGCGACTTGGAGACGACTTCAGTGCGACTTGGAGCTACTTACAACGCGACTTCAAGTCGCCTCCAGGACAGGCGACTTTGCCAGTGGCCAATCAAACAATAATCAGCTCTGTGGGAGGGAGGGGTTTGCCTGAGAAAACAATTTTCTCTTCCTGTAAAGTTGCTTCAGTTAAGACACTGATCCGACTTTGGAGGCGACTTCCATTGAAATCAATGGGTACAAGTCGCCTAGAAGTCGCCTTGAAGTAGTACAGGAACCTTTTCTGAAGTCGCTCCGACTTCATACGCATTCATTAAGACGGCTCTCATTCACATAGCTGTGATTTCTGATGTCAAGCGACTTGGGGCGACTTGCGGTCTGACAAGTCGCCCCCCAAGTCGCGGTAGTGTGAACCGGCACTAAGTGGAAAGGAAGGTAGCCACTCTAGGTAGGAACCTTGGTGGTAATCTGCCCCACAGAGATCTCAGGTGCAGACAATGCAATCAGCAAGGCAGGAATAACAAGGATGTATTTCTGGACAGCCGCACTGTGAACAATAGTTGCCTTTATTAAAATTCGGACAGCACTACAAGCCACGGCAAAAAAAAAATTGGACAGTTGACACGTTTCACACTATATCTAGCTATGACTAAACACTAGATATAGTGTGAAACGGGTCAGCTGTCCAAGTTTGTTTGCTGTGGCTTGT
The DNA here is from genome assembly GCA_029206835.1 of Rana muscosa. Lineage (NCBI taxonomy): Eukaryota > Metazoa > Chordata > Amphibia > Anura > Ranidae > Rana > Rana muscosa. Next base: position 476,853,369 of record CM055117.1, on the reverse strand, counting down.
AGTGCTGTCCGAATTTTAATAAAGGCAACTATTGTTCAGAATGCAGCTGTCCAGAAATACACCCTTGTTATTCCTGCCTTGAATATCTGGTAAGTACTGGCTGTGTGGTACATGTCACAACAATTTCCCGTATTCTTCATATGTCTGGGCTATGGGGTAGAGTGGGCATGACGGAAGCCTTTTCTTATAGGGAAAAACATCCAAGCCTGGCTAAATTTTGCAAAAACACATCTAAAGTCTCCCAAAAGCATGTGGGAAAATGTGTTATGGTCTGATGAAACCAAGGTTAAACTTTTTGGCCATAATTCCAAAAGATATGTTTGGTGCAAAAAAAAAACACTGCACATCACCAAAAAGAACATCATACCTGCAGTGAAGCATGGTGGCGGCAGCATCATGCTTTTGAGCTGTTGTTCTTCAGCTGGAACAGGGGCCGTTGTCAAGGTAGAGGGAAATATGAACAGTTCCAAATGTCAGTCAATATTGGCACAAAACCTTCAGGCTTCTGCTAGAAAGAGGAACTTCCTCTTTCAGCATGACAACGACCCAAAGCATACATCCAAATCAAAGCATACATCCAAATCAACAAAGGAATGGCTTCACCAGAAGATGATTAAAGTTTTGGAATGGCCCAGCCAGAGCCCAGACCTGAATCTGATTGAAAATCTGTGGGGTGATCTGAAGAGGGCAGTGCACAGGAGATACCCTCGCAATCTGACAGATTTGGACTGTTTGTGCAAAGAGTGGGCAAATATTGCCAAGTCAAGATGTGCCATGCTGATAGACTCATACCCAAAAAGTGCTGTAATAAAATTAAAAGGTGCTTTAACAAAGTATTCGTTTAACCACCTCAATACAAGGGCACTTACACCCGCTTCCTGCCCAGGCCATTTTTTAGTTTTTAGAGCTGTCACACTTTGAATGACAATTACGCGGTCATGCTACACTAACCATGTGAAATTTTTATCATTTTCTTCACACAAATAGAGCTTTCTTTTGGTGGTAGTTAATCACTTTTGAGTTGTTTTTTCCTAAAAAGAAAAAAAAAGTTCTTAGTTTTTATCAGTAAATTTTGTAAATAAGATTTTTATAATAGCTTACCTGTAAAATCATTTTCTTGGAGTACATCACGGGACACAGAGCCTAGTAATTACTAAGTGGGTTATATTCCACCTATCAGGTGCTGGACACTGGTGTAATCAATTAGACAGGAAGTTTCCTCCCTATACAACCCCTCCCATGCTGGAAGCACCTCAGTTTTTGTAGCAAAGCAATAAGTGTCCCAATATTCCCAAACAAGAGGGGCGGGAGCTCTGTGCCCCGTGATGTACTCCAAGAAAAGGATTTTACAGGTAAGCTGTTATACAAATCCTATTTTCTTTATCGTACATCACGGAACACAGAGCCTAGTAATTAGTAAGTGGGACGTCCCAAAGCAATGCCTACTAAGGGGAGGGAGACTCAAATAACTCAGACCGCCATCAGACCTGAGGACCTATACTGCTGCCTGCAGCATACTTCACCAAAAAACAGCATCCTCTTGCCGTCTTACATTCACCTGATTTAAATTAGTGAACGTATGCACTGACGACCAAGTTGCGGCCTTGCAAATCTGAGTCATAAAGGCTTGGTAGTGCACCGCGCATGAATCGCTTACTATCCTGGTAGGGTACACTCTAAAAGAAAACAGGGGAAAACCCCCTCTTTAAACCACAAGCCTGAATCATAACCTGATGAATCCACATAGAAAAAGTTGATTTAGATGCTGCCTGCCCTTTCCCGGGGGCCTCCTGATATCGCAACATCAGTTTTTTGTATCTGAGCAGCCGCTTCAGATAGGCCTTGACTGCTCTCACTCTAACGAGAGAGTGTAACCATTTTAATAGCTGACTTGAACGCTGCCTGCCCATTTCTAGGGTCTTCTGGCAGCACAACAAAACATCAGTTTCCTATATCTGAAACCTTCAGATAGATTTTTAACTGCTCTCATCTATATTGAGAGAAAAGTAATAACTTTTCCTTCCGCAGAACAAGGTTCTGGAAAAAAGGAAGGCAAGAAACATCTTGATTCAAATGAAAACTAGATCCTTCTAGGAAATAAGGCTGGGTGAGGATTTAACATCACTCTATCCTTAAGAATAATTAAGTATGGCTCTATACAAAGAAAGCTGCCAATACTGAAACTCTCTTGCGGAGGCTACCGCAACCAACAACACCAATTCCCTTGTTAGAAGGATGAAGGGAAATATGGTGCATCGGCCAAGGTGCTGACCTTGTAAGCTGACAAAACTAGACTCAATTCCCCGAGCACAAGGGCGACCTAACTGGCAGACTTATACACGTTACCCCTTGTAAAAAGGCCCAGATCAAAGAGTGCGAAGCAAGCGGCCTTTGAAAATACTGACAAGGCCGAGGACGGATCCTTGATGGAACTTAAGGCTAGCTTCATCTCCTTTCCTAATGTAGGAAGGCAAGAATTTTACTTATGACATACTTCCAAGGATGCCACCCCTTGGTTTTCACACCAGGAACATGGGCCTTCGAGATCCTATGATACATGGTCCTGGAGGCCAGCTCTCCTGTACGATTCAAGGTGATTTGCCACTGATTCTAAAAGCCCCGATCCTCAAGAATGCGGGCTAAAACAGCCAGACCATGAATTCCCATGTTTGCAAGACAGGATGGAATACCCCCTTGCGAAGTAGGTCTGGACAAGATGTAAGGGACCCTGGGTCCTCTACTAACACCCTTACGATTCCTGCACAGTAAGGTTGTCTGGGTCATGCCGGAGCTATTAGGCCGGTTTCCGTTCCCCTCTGATGTTGCATAGAAACCACGGTAGTCGCGGCACTGGGGGGAGAGAACACATAAACCAGTGACAACTGGTCCCACGGGGTCACTAACGCATCTGTCCCGCATGCGAGTGGATCCTTTGTCCTTGACACAAAGCTGTCCAACTTCTTGTTGAACCTGGACGCCAATAAATTTTATGTCTGGGGTACCCTTTCTCTGGCATTTGGTCAGGAAAAAGTCGGGGAGTAGAGGTCATTCTCCCAGGAATAATTGTTGACAGCTTCAGAGACCCGCCTGCCAATTCTCCATTTAATGAAATGAAGATTGTTGATGGGCAAGGCACAAGCTCCTCTGCCCAAGCCAGAACATGGCTCACTTCCCTCTGGCTTCGGGACTTCTAGGGTAAATGAAGTAAATCACTGGTGTGGCATTGTCGGATCGTACTCTGACAAAACAATCCTGCAACCTAAACGCCCAGGCCCTTAAGCCAGACGTGCCATCCGTAGCTCTAGAATGCTGACAGATAAGGCTCACTTGGAGCTTGACAACTTCCCCTAGGCAGTGGTCTCTTCCAGGCCTCCATCCCTAGAGGCCAGCCTCCCAGGTAACCGGCATGAAGGATCTTCCTTTCTGCCAATCTTTTGGTTAAGAACCAACTGAGACTCCAGCGTATCCCTGGGACCAGACTCTTTGGATAATGCTAGGTTAGGATCTATTTGTTCCAGGCCGACAGAATAATGTTTATAGCAGCCTTGAATGAAACTGAGCATAGGGAACCGGTTTGATAGAAGCCACCATCTTCCCTAGCACCTTAAACAAAAGGCAAATCAAAGGAACTATTCCTTGCCTTGACCACATAGACCAGCTTTCTAATAGCGCTGACTTTTTCTGAGGCAAAAAACTCTCCTTTTGTTCCAAACATTCCAAGCTTCTTACAAAACGTAAGAATGTACCTTTAGACTGGAATCCTAATCCAGGAGTTCAAGATACTTGCCCATGCTGGACACACTTAGGTCCAGCCATGCTACTGACTGATCTACGAGCGGCACAGTGGTGTAGTGGGTAGCACTCTCGCCTAGCAGTAAAAAGGGTCCTTGGTTTGAATCCCAACCACGACACTATCTGCCTGGAGTTTGCATGTTCTCCCTGTGCCTGCATGGGTTTCCTCCGGGTACTCTGGTTTCCTCCCACACTCCAAAGACATGCGGGTAGGCTAATTGGCTTCTGTCTAAATTGGCCCTAGTATATGAATGTGAGTTAGGGACCTTAGATTGTAAGCTCCTTGAGGGTAGGGATCGATGTGAATGTACAATGTATATGTAAAGCGCTGCGTAAATTGACAGCGCTATATAAGTACCTAGATTATTATTATTATTATTTTATCAGCAGCAGATTGCCTCGGTATGCCATTACTGCTATACCCTGGGCCTTTAGACCTGCTAGAGGTGGGCCCTAGCACCCTGTAAACCCGGGCACGGTGGCTAACCCAAAGGGCAAGACCACCAACTGGAGAAGGTGCTGTTCCCCTGCAAAAACGCAGACAACCTCTGCAGTCCCATGTAAATAAACATATATGCAAATGGCTCCCCATATGTGTATGTTGCAAGTGTTAAAGCCATATGCCTCTATGGAAACGTGCGTTCATGGAAGCATGAATTCATACAAATATGTTTTAGGCAAAAAATAAAAAAGTGTGCGCTGTATACACGCATACATATAGCACGTGTGCTATGGAACGGGCATCTTGCAAGCAAGCATGCGTTTATGAACGTGTTATGCAACATTGTGCAACATGTACCCATGCGGACACGTATTCCTATGTGAACCCAAGGAATTCTGTATAATTAAGGAAACTTAAATTATCATGCCTCATTATGCAACCATGCAAAATCTAGGCGAACATGCAACTTTAGGCGATCATGCATCCTTATGCGATTCAGTATATTTTATGCGATCAAACATCTTATGCATTTTAAGCACTACTGTGCGGACAAGTACCCTTGTGTGACCAAGGACTCTTGTGTTATCAAGCACCCCTGTACGATCCAGCATCTTTATGCAATCAAGCATTTTTATGCGCTTTAAGGCATTTCTGTGAAAACAAGCCTCTCTGTGTGACCAAGTATCCTTGGGTAATCAAGGACTTGTGTGATCAGGCAACCTTGTGTGATACAGCATCTTTATGCAATCAAGCATTTTTATGCGATTTTAGGCATTTCTGTGAAAACAAGCCTCTCTGTGTGACCGAGTATCCTTGGGTAATCAAGGACTTGTGTGATCAGGCAACCTTGTGTGATACAGCATCTTTATGCAATCAAGCATTTTTATGCGATTTTAGGCATTTCTGTGAAAACAGGCCTCTCCGTGTGACTTAAGCACTTTAATGTGACCAAGCATCTCCATGCGACTATTTAAAAAAAAACATGTAAATCCATACAAACAGAAACATGTATCTTTATGTGATCAAATACTGTTACTTGTTTTTACCACCACATACATTTTGTACATTCCAAACTCATGTATTTTATGAAAACATGTGGACTGGTAAAGAGGAAGTTGTCCTCTGCAGACGTGCGTTTCCGCAATCATGCGATATAGCTGTTGTGCGTTAGCAATGTGCACCAGTAGTTATGCGTTTGGCTAGCCTGAAGCCAGCACCAGGATGAGGATCCTGTGGAGGTTTTTCTAGCAACCTATACTCCTCAGCTAGAGTTTTTAGGAGGAGAAAAAAACAGCTTATGTGGGTGCCCAACCAGCAGAAATAAACTGTTGCAGTAATGGATGGAGTGGGAAGGTACAAGCAACCTATGGGAATTTTTTTTAAAACCCAAGGAGGAGACAGAGGCTTTGGCCGTTTAGGCTGAGAGTAAGTTATACGCAGTATGAATCTCTGAAAAAGACTGCAGCTGCAACTCCAGAACTTGTGAGGCTTCTAATACCTCTGCCTCGTTAGACTGCACTTGTTCCCTGTCCTCTGACGGTGAACGTTCATCCTCAGGACTTTAATCCTCTTGTTTGAAGATTTAGAGCAGGGAAAGGGGCACACCCCGGTTTCTGCTACTTGTGAGGATGCTGCGATTACAGCAGTTAACCTCTTATAGACCAACAAATGTAATGCAAAAAACGTCCAAACTGACATATGCAGAGTGGCTGCAATGTTGGGGGAGGCTGCAATGCCTAACAGGGCCAATGATTCAACCTGTGTGGCTGCCTCAAGTCTCTACAGGGGAGGATGGTATCATGCAAGCATGATTAGGGCCACCAGATTCAGATGGCGATACCTTGGTGCCATTTTATATTCCTGACCCTGAACCTTTTCTACATTGAGACATAGTCCTAAGCTAAAAGCAGAGTAACTTAACACAGGTGCATCAACAGCTGAACTTAGTCTAGCAAAAAAAACAATGCCTGCTAATCTGCACAGCTTGATGCTGAGTAGGCATCTTAGGTATGTCTGTATCCAATACACAGGAGGTGCTTACATGCCCCAAGCTGCTGTGTCCCTCTGACTTTACATAGCTCTGACGTCTAGGGCTTTTTTGAAAGGCCCGTCCTGCGCCTGCACTATGAGCCGCCATGCACGCGCGCAAGCGCAAGTGGCAACCACATCCCCTCCCCCTGCCTATCGGCTTCAAAAGCGCGCCCCCTTCGCTTACGCGCGTAGGGAAATGGTGGGGGAGAGATCCCCAAAAGGAGCGCCATGGACCTCGGACTACGAGGGGCCCCCCCACAACTGTGGCAGAGCCTGAAGCGGAGGAAGTGAGCCGCTCAACAGACCGGCTGACACTGAGCTTTCGTTCCTGTAGAGCATGGTAAGTCAAACACCAGGTATGTCTCTTTACTGCCTCTACTGGCGGAAAACAGCTACTAATGGAAGATAATCCTTAAAGGGGTTGTAAAGGTTCGTTTTTTATTTTCTAAATAGGTTCCTTTAAGCTAGTGCATTGTTGGTTCACTTACCTTTTCCTTAGATTTTCCTTCTAAATATTTTTTTTCTTTGTTTTCTTTGTCTGAATTTCTCACTTCCTGTTCCTCCTCAGTAAGCTGTTCAGTAAGCTGTTCTGGCTGACTTCACACCACTCGGATGATGGTGTGAAGTTTAGTGAGGAGAAACAGGAAGTGAGAAATTCAGACAAAGAAAAAAAACATTTAGAAGGTAAATCAAAGGAAAAGGTAAGTGAACCAACAATGCACGAGCTTAAAGGAACCTATTTAGAAAATAAAAAAACGAACCTTTACAACCCCTTTAAAGGTATTTACCTAGGATTGTCTTCACTTACCTTATCCCTGCCGCAGGATACTGCTGAGCACAGACAGACCCAATCTTCACCCATCACGGCGGGTTAAGTCAACAGACCTTCAGGGACCGGGTTCCTAGACAGGGCTTCCACTCCCCTGGACCTGTACCGCATCCTGACAGAAAATCTTTGGTATGTGATCATAACCAAAGTACTGGAAACCAGGATCAAGCCCTCCGAAGAGAGGCATTACAGGCAAAACCTCGTGCTTCGGATACGAGGCCCCAGGTACCATCCACTTTGGCCTCAATGGCACTTTGGATGGATCTGGTCTTTATGGAGGCTATTTAAATCCAGCATGGATCCCTCCAGTGGAGCTCCTCAGAGCACATCTTCACTCGTGACCAACACCTTAGACACTGGCAAAAAAACTGAGGTGCTCCCAGTATGGGAGGGGTTATATAGGGAGGAAACTTCCTGTCTAATTGATTACACCAGTGTCCAGCACCTGAAGATGGAATATAACCCACTTAGTAATAACTAGGCTCTGTGTCCCGTGATGTACGATAAAGAAAAGTAATTTTTCTCATTCACTGGTGGGCACTGATAAGGTGGCACTTATGGGCACTGATGAGGCAGCACTTAAGGGCAGTGATGAGGAGGCATGAATATGCCACACTTATGGGCACTGATAGGTGGTACTGGGTGGCACTGGTGGGCACAAATAGGTGGCACTGATGGGCATTGATAAGCAGCAATGATAGCCAGCACTGACTGGAACCACTAATGGACACTGATTGCTGGCACTGGTGGCCACTGAATGCTGACACTGTGGGGGCTTTATTGTAATCAGGGCACTGATGATCTACCTAGATGTCCTCTGCGAGGAGATGCTGCTGATCGGCTCTCCTTTCCTCACACTCTGTCATTGTGAGGCGAGGAGCACCGATTACCAGCATCTCCGTGTTTATACGTGATCGGCTGTAATTGGACACAGACTATCACATGGTTAAAGAGCCATCGCCATGGCTCTTTACAGAGATCAGGGTTGTACCGTGTCCTAGCAACACGGTGCGGCCGTTCTGGGAAGCCGTCATATGACGTCCACCCTGAACGAGAGCCGTACCGTGCCCACCTTCATTTGACTGTGGGCGGGTGCCAAGTGGTTAAGGGTGTGCACAGTTATGCAACCATATTTTATCTATTTTTACTTCCCTCCACCTAAAAGATTTCAGTTTGTTCTTCAACTGAGCTGTACAGTTTATCGGTCACATTAAAGGTGGAAAAAGTTCTGAAATGATTTAGCTTCGTCTCATTTTTTTACATTACAGAAACCTGACATTTTTATATCTACTGTATATATGTTAAATAAGAAAAAAAAAACAGCCAAAGATTAGAGTACAGACCGCCTGCAAGACCCCTAAAAAAATCCAAGGCACCAATTAGACCCTGTCACCAACTTCACCCCAACTAGCATCATTTCCCAAAAACCCGTGAAACCAATGGGATGTACTAAGTTTTTCTTACTAATAACAGTGGCATTCTTCACATTTAAAAAGCCTCCCGACCTCCATTTTGGCAAACAGCCAAGTTGCACCTCCTGTGTGGGTCCCCCAACATTCACAGGCCCCAAGGAAGTGTTGAGCAGCCTTAGGAGTCTCCTCTGATGCAGCCGTTCTCTATTCACTTCAGAACCAACAAAAATATACTGTACATTCAAAATTAACCAAAAGTCAAAGACAACCTCATACTTCAACTATAGTCTGCTCTGTTTTGCTTATCTTGAGGCACTTGCATATAAATTTTACATTTTAATTGACAAAAATACAGTTTGTCTTTCTTTAATGGACAACTTCATCACATTTACAGACCTCAAAACTGTCTTGGGTCCTAAGTGAAGACTGAATGGAAGCCAAATGTAGAAAAAAAAGGAAAACCTTGCCAACGCAACCTACATGCATTATCTAGTGCAGTACATAACAATCCAAATGAGCCATTTTCTTTAGAAGTTTCTGAACATACTGTATGTGCTCTAGGGAATACAGTACATTTGCTTTAACAACATTTAAGGAATAGAATGCAGGATTAGCGCACACAAAAATTAACAGAAGTATAAAGACAATTTCTGACTATTATTTTACAATTGTAAACCATTCATAGCCAATTTCACTGCAGCTTGTTTAGGAAAAATAACACACGTTGACACTTTAAAGAATGAGAAGCACGTATGGCATTCTTCAAGTGCCATATCAAATATTATCATTTGCTATTTTGTGTGACAAGTAGGAATTAAATTCTGATTAGTTTGGCAATAAACTTGTTGCAAATTCAAATTTGCTTCATACAGGTGATCTTTGGCCAAACTCCTAGTAGGCAAATTTTGCCACCCACTGATAATGTCCTGTGCACTTGTTACCCTAATCAGCAGACTCAGGACAGCATTGATAACAGGATTGATAACCCTGCCCCTTAGTTTAAAATGCTGGGCTGAGGGCAGCTCTCAGCCACAGTAAGACATTGATGAGAAGGCAGGAAGCATAAGTTAGTGAACTGTGCTTTACTTTAAACTGCAGTGGTGAGGAATATGGTCTTGTGTCCACAGGTCTTCACTGAATTCAAGGAAACTTGAAATCTCTTGCTTGCTGTGGGGCTGCATCCACACTTCAAGATAAAATGGGTCTTTTAAGCCCAGTCCTCCACTACTCTGCACTGCTAGACAAGTCTCCACAGTGACTTCTCCCCTATAGTCCAGTGGTCTAAAGCCTCGTACACAGGGTCGGACTTCCATCGGACTTTTCCGTGGATTTTTGTCCGAACGGAGTTGGTCAGGAACACCCATAGCATACACACCACAGGACTTTTTTGCAAACTTTCTTAAAACTTCTTACAACATCACTTGTTTTTTCTGCTCTTTTCTGATCTTTACTGCCACCCTTTGGTCAACTTCTGCTATTGTTGGTTGATTTTAACATTGGTTGTTTTGTCCATCGGACAAAAGTCCTATGGTTTTCTGTACACATGGTAGGACTTTGCTCCATAGGACTTTTGTTGGGCAAAAGTTTGTCCGTTCGCACACCCAACGTTTGTCCGATGAAAACAAAACCAAACTCAAAAAAGTTTGTCCGATGGAGCGTACACACGGTCGGATTGTTGGTCCAACTTGCTTAAAACTACGCTTGTTGGGCAAAAGTCCGATCGTGTGTACGGGGCTTTAGGTCCTCACATCACCAAGATCGATGAAGGGTTGATAGCTCTGCATTGGATGTGAGAATGCACACGCTCATTTCCACACCCAAAGTAAAAGTAAAGTAACGCCAAGACCTGACAAAAACCCAAAATCGCAGAGAGGCCTGAAAGCAGAGGTAACAGAGCTGGGTATAGTGGAAGTAGGAGATCAACTCAATAAGTACTGCCCCACACATCAGAGAGTAGCCAATCAATTCAGCCACAACATACAGAGAAGGTAATTGACTGTCTCACAAAGCCTGTATCATCTTCCTCCTCTTGTTGGGGAATTAATTGGGGATATGGGAACAGAGTGGGTGGGGAAAATGTAGGGTAGTGGTGTGAAGTTTTTTTTTTTACTTTTTTAAAATTATGCACTTTAAAAAGTGCTAACAAACTATAGTGCTACTGGTCAATTTTTTTTTTTACTCTAGAGTAGATTGTGAAAAAAAAAAGGATGAGGTCATCACAGGACAGGAAGGCAAGTACACAATAAAACATTAGGGCTCGATTCACACTGCCACGACTTGGGATGCGACTTGTGAGACCCCAAGTCGCATGACATGTGAAATTCCATGTTAGTCAATAGAGCTGTCTCAATTAGCACTACTGAAGTCACTCAGACTTTAGAAAAGGTTCCTCTAATACTTCAAGGCAACTTCTATCCGTCTTGTGCCTATAGACTTTAATGGGAGTCACCTCCAAGTCGGATCATCATCTATATTGATGTGATTTACATCTGGAATTACCCTGGCATTCCCTGCAGTGTAGCCCTTCCCTCGCTTCAAAGTCGCATCAAGGAACATCAAAAGTAGTACTCAAGTCACATCAAGTCGCCAGCAAATGCCCAGGAAGCCGCCTGCAAAATCTCACAGTAAGTCACGTGACTTATACGTCGCAGTGGTGTGAACCAAGCCTAAAAGTTCTAAACCTTAACGTACAATAAAAATGTACTGACAGGAAGTAGGGGAAATCTACACTATAGGGAAGAAGATGATAGTGAAAACTTAACTAAGGTTCTAACTCTTCTTTCCTCTACCCTAAAGAAGGTTACATAGTTACATAGTTACATAGTTAGTCAGGTTGAAAAAAGACACAAGTCCATCCAGTTCAACCGTAAAAAATAAAAATAAAAAAATAAAAATAAACATATATCGTACAATCCCATATACCCAATTCTATACCCACAGTTGATCCAGAGGAAGGCAAAAAAAAACCAGAAGAGCATTATCCAATTTGCTACAGCAGGGGAAAAAATTCCTTCCTGATCCCCCGAGAGGCAATCGGATATTCCCTGGATCAACTTTACCTATAAATGTCAGTACCCAGTTATATTATGTACATTTAAGAAAGAATCCAGGCCCTTCTTAAAGCAATCTACTGAGCTGGCCAGAACCACCTCTGCAGGGAGTCTATTCCACATTTTCACAGCTCTTACTGTGAAAAAACCTTTCCGTATTTGGAGGTGAAATCTCTTTTCCTCTAGACGCAAAGAGTGCCCCCTTGTCCTTTGTGTTGACCGTAAAGTGAATAACTGAACACCAAGTTCACTATATGGACCCCTTATATATTTGTACATGTTGATCATATCCCCCCTTAATCTCCTCTTCTCAAGAGAGAATAAATTCAGTTCCTCTAATCTCTCCTCATAGCTGAGCTCCTCCATGCCTCTTATCAGTTTGGTTGCCCTTCTCTGCACTTTCTCCAGTTCCCCAATATCCTTTTTGAGAACTGGGGCCCAAAACTGAACTGCATATTCCAGATGAGGTCTTACTAATGATTTGAACAGGGGCAAAATGATATCTCTCTCTCTGGAGACCATACCTCTCTTAATACAAGAAAGGACTTTGCTCGCTTTGGAAACCGCAGCTTGGCATTGCATGCCATTATTGAGCTTATGATCTACCAAAACCCCCAGATCCTTCTCCACTACGGATCCCCCCAGTTGTACTCCCCCTAGTATGTATGATGCATTCATATTATTAGCCCCCAAGTGCATAACTTTACATTTATCAACATTAAACCTCATCTGCCACATAGTCGCCCAATTAGACAGAGCATTGAGGTCGGCTTGTAAATTGGCGACATCCTGTAAGGACGTTATTCCACTGCATAGCTTGGTGTCATCTGCAAAGACAGAAATGTTACTTTTGATCTCAGACCCAATATCATTTATAAACATATTAAAAAGTAAGGGTCCCAGCACTGAACCTTGGGGTACACCACTGATAACCTTGGACCATTCAGAGTAAGAATCATTAACCGCTACTCTCTGAATTCTGTCTTTTAGCCAGTTTTCTATCCATTTACAAACTGATATTTCCAATCCTGTAGACTTTACCTTACACATGAGCCGTGTGTGGGGAACTGTATCGAACGCTTTTGCAAAATCCAAGTATACCACGTCCACTGCCACCCCTCTGTCCAAGGTCTTACTTACCTCTTCATAAAAAGAAATCAGGTTTGTTTGACAACTTCTGTCTTTCATGAATCCATGCTGTCTGTTGCTTAAATAGTTTTTTTCCAGCAAGAACTCATCTATGTGGTCTTTTATTAATCTCTCCAGTATTTTCCCAACTATAGAAGTTAAACTAACAGGTCTATAGTTACTTGGTAAACACTTAATTCCCTTTTTAAATATAGGCACCACATTGGCCCTGCGCTAATCCAGTGGTACTATTCCTGTCATTAATGAGTCCCTAAAAATTAAATACAATGGCTTTGAAATTACAGAGCTCAATTCTTTTAGGATCCGTGGGTGTATGCCATCTGGTCCAGGTGCTTTATCCACCTTTATTCCATCTAAATATTTCTGGACCATATCACTTTTGAGCCATTGTGGATTTGGGGCTGTGTCACTACCACCCCCATTTTGGACATGAGCTCCCCCATGCTCCTTTGTATACACAGAACTGAAGAAAGTATTTAATAAATTAGCCTTCTCTTTGTCCCCAGTCACCCACTCTAGATTATTTTGTAAAGGGCCTACATGCTCAGACTTGACCTTTTTACTATTAATATATTTGAAGAATTTTTTGGGGTTTGTCCTACTATCTTTTGCAATCTGTCGTTCGTTTTGAATTTTTGCATCCTTGATTTCCTTTTTACATATCCTGTTATATTCTTTGTAACATTTAAATGACACTAGTGTTCCCTCATTTTTATATTTTTTAAAAGCTCTTTTCTTATAGTTTATAGCTTTTTTAACTTTGTCAGTGAGCCACATAGGTTTTATTTTTAGCCTTTTAAACTTATTGCCCATGGGAATATACTTTGCAGTGAGTTCACAAACAGTCTTTTTGAAGAATTCCCATTTCTGTTCTGTGCCCATTGATGCCAATATTCCTTCCCAGTCTAAGTCCTGGAGAGCAGCACTCATCCTTGGAAAATTTGCTCTCTTGAAATTAAGTGTTTTTATCTTTCCTGTATGTGATTTTTGCTTACAACTAACATCAAATGAAATCATGTTATGGTCACTGCTACCCAGGTGTTCCTTTATCTGAACATTAGTAATACGCTCTGCATGGTTTGAGATTACCAGGTCCAACAGAGCATCATTCCTAGTTGGGGCCTCAATAAACTGGACCATAAAATTGTCCTGCAATAGGTTTATAAATTTTTGCCCTTTAACTGTCCCAGCAGTTCCATTACTCCAGTCAATTTCTGGGTAGTTAAAATCCCCCATTATTATCACCGTCCCAGCCCTTGCAGCCCTTTCCATCTGTGCAAGGAGCTGAGTCTCTAACTCCTCATTAACATTGGGTGGTCTATAACAAACTCCAATGATTAGCTTTGAACTACGCACATCTGTATGCAGTCCTACCCATAATGCTTCAGACTCATCACACTCTCCATCCACCAGGTCCTCTTTCACACTCGCTTTGAGATCACTTCTCACATAGAGACAGACCCCTCCACCCTTCCTTTTTACCCTGTCTTTCCGAAAGAGTGCATAGCCAGGAATATTAATAGCCCAGTCGTGTGAGGAATGAAGCCAAGTTTCAGCAATACCGATTACATCATAGCTCTCCTCATGCACCAGAGCTTCCAACTCACCTATTTTGCTTGGCAGACTTCTGGCGTTGGTGAACAGACACTTTAATGCATTAATATTATTTGACCGGTCACATACTATCCTCTTGGGTGTTCCCAGATTGCAACTAGGACTTGCTACTATACTTACCTTGGGTTTATGTTCTTTGGTTACCCTACCACTAATGCCCCTAATACTACCCTTTAGAATATGTTCCCCGCTGACTCTCACTATCTCTGGACCCTCCCCCCTGTCACCTAGTTTAAAAACCCCTCTAACTTTTTGGCCATCCTTATTCCCAGCTGATCTGCACCCTCCTCATTTAGGTGCAGTCCGTCCCTTCTATAGTACTGGTTATCGACTGAGAAGTCGGCCCAGTCCTCCAGGAACCCAAACCCCTCCTTACTACACCAGCTCTTCAGCCACTTGTTCACTTCCCTAATCTCCCTCTGCCTTTCTGGTGTGGCTCGATGTACCGGTAGTATTCCCAAGAATACTACCTTGGAGGTCCTTTTCCTCAATTTAGCTCCCAAGTCCCTAAAATCGTTCTTTAGGACACTCCATCTGCCTCTGACTTTGTCATTGGTGCCAACGTGCACCATGACAGCTGGGTCTTCCCCAGCCCCTCCCAGTAATCTGTCCACCAGATCCGTGATGTGCCGAACCCGAGCGCCCGGTAGACAACATACAGTTCGGCGCTTCAGGTCTTTGTTACAGATTGCCCTCTCTGTCCTTCTAAGAATTGAGTCCCCTACCACCAGAATCTGTCTTTCCTTTCCCTTCGCTTCCCCCCCACTCTCACTGGAGGAGTTCTTCCCCTGGCAGCTAGGAGAGTCCCTCAGCTCCAGCAGTGCTGGTCCCGGACTGGTTTCACCAATGTCACTCAATGGAGCATACTTATTGGGATGCTCCAGCCCTGGATCGGCCTCCCTGGCACTTCGCCCTCTACCCTTCCTGACTGTCACCCATCTACTATTTTCTAGTGCCTGCACCTCTTTGACTCCACCCACCTCTGTGCTGGCCCCTGCCATCACCTGCCGGGTACGTATCCAGCTCTCCTTTAGTGTGGAGGGATTTCCCAGTGCTGACAGTTGCTTCCCTAGATTCAGAACCTGGGCTTCCAGGGAAACAATGTGCTTACATTTTGCACAGCAGTAATCGCCCTCGATCAGATGATCAAGGAACGCATACATGCTGCAAGATGTACACCGAGTCGCCTCGCCACACCCGCTGGGCATCGTACCTATTAATTTAATGAGGATTCGAGATTATACCCTGTCCAAATTACCTAACACTAGCTTCCTGACCCAACTATTCAACAAGACAATACACAGGTACTCAACAAGACAATACACAGGTACTCAACAAGACATTACACAGGTACTCAACAAGACAATACACAGGTACTCAACAAGACAATACACAGGTACCACGCAGACCCACGTGCACCCACAGACCAACGGACCCGCGTGCACTCGCAGACCAGCGTGCACTCGCAGACCAACGGACCTGCGTGCACTCGCGGACCCGCGTGCACTCGCAGACCAACGGACCCGCGTGCACTCGCAGACCAGCGTGCACTCGCAGACCAACGGACCCGCGTGCACTCGCAGACCAACGGACCCGCGTGCACTCGCAGACCAACGGACCCGCGTGCACTCGCAGACCAACGGACCCGCGTGCACTCGCAGACCAACGGACCCACGTGCACTCGCAGACCAACGGACCCACGTGCACTCGCAGACCAACGGACCCGCGTGCACTCGCAGACCAACGGACCCGCGTGCACTCGCAGACCAACGGACCCACGTGCACTCGCAGACCAACGGACCCACGTGCACTCGCAGACCAACGGACCCACGTGCACTCGCAGACCAACGGACCCACGTGCACTCGCAGACCAGCGTGCACTCGCAGACCAATGGACCCACGTGCACTCGCAGACCAACGGACCCGCGTGCACTCGCAGACCAGCGTGCACTCGCAGACCAACGGACCCGCGTGCACTCGCAGACCAACGGACCCGCGTGCACCCGCAGACCTACGTGCACCCGCAGACCAACGGACCCGCGTGCACTCGCAGACCAACGGACCCGCGTGCACTCGCAGACCAACGGACCCACGTGCACTCGCAGACCAACGGACCCGCGTGCACTCGCAGACCAACGGACCCACGTGCACTCGCAGACCAACGGACCCACGTGCACTCGCAGACCAGCGTGCACTCGCAGACCAACGGACCCGCGTGCACTCGCAGACCAGCGTGCACTCGCAGACCAACGGACCCACGTGCACTCGCAGACCAACGGACCCACGTGCACTCGCAGACCAGCGTGCACTCGCAGACCAACGGACCCACGTGCACTCGCAGACCAGCGTGCACTCGCAGACCAACGGACCCGCGTGCACTCGCAGACCAGCGTGCACTCGCAGACCAACGGACCCGCGTGCACTCGCAGACCTACGTGCACCCGCAGACCAACGGACCCGCGTGCACTCGCAGACCAGCGTGCACTCGCAGACCCACCTGCACTCGCAGACCAACGGACCCACGTGCACTCGCAGACCAACGGACCCGCGTGCACTCGCAGACCAGCGTGCACCTACAATACACAAGTACTAACGATCCACACACACTACTCAGACAACACCCAGGTACTCACACTACACATCTACTATGACCCCTGTTTTAACCTCCTGTTTTCAACTCTTGATTTTAACTCACCACTTAGTCCAGTTCCACTAACTCTTGATTTTAACTCACCACTTAGTCCAGTTCCACTAACTCTTGATTTTAACTCACCACTTAGTCCAGTTCCACTTGGACAGAGTTCCAGCAACTCAAAATGAGCAGGCTCTAAATGAGCTCTACAGAAATTTATATAGGCCTCAAGCACCTGTGACCAATTAACCACTCCCCTTAATTAGTAGGCTGAAGGAAAAAAAGAGAAAAAAAGGCTGTTTAAAATGTGCCAGAAAAAGGTGTTAAAAAGCTGCAAGGAAAAAGAGCCAAAAATAACCAAAAATGCAACCCAGCAGTCAAAAGCAGAAACTTCTTCACTCTCCACGCAAGGTCTCCTCCACTGTCTACCCTCCAACCAACAAGACTGGCAATTTCACATGTGCTCTACAGAAATTTATATAGGCCTCAAGCACCTGTGACCAATTAACCACTCCCCTTAATTAGTAGGCTGAAGGAAAAAAAGAGAAAAAAAAGGCTGTTTAAAATGTGCCAGAAAAAGGTGTTAAAAAGCTGCAAGGAAAAAGAGCCAAAAATAACCAAAAATGCAACCCAGCAGTCAAAAGCAGAAACTTCTTCACTCTCCACGCAAGGTCTCCTCCACTGTCTACCCTCCAACCAACAAGACTGGCCTTGTGACAGTGAAAACCTAACGAAGGTTATATTCTATCTCTTCCCTTATCCAAAACACAATTAAAAGTTTTTAACTTTCATTTGGGCTCAAAGAGCAGAGATTTTGATTCTGATGCCGCGTACACATGATCACTTTTCTTGTCGGGAAAAATGTCATTTTTTCTCTTGGACGAGAAAAACGGCCATGTGTAGGCTCTCCAGCATTTTTCCCAACGAGAAAAACGGCGAGAATCACGACAAGAAAAATTAGAACATGCTCTAATTTTTCTCGTCGCGAATCACGGCATTTTTTTCCTCTGCAGTTTTCCCATAGGGAAACATTGCTAGGGAGCCTACACACGGCCGTTTTTCTCGACCAAGAGAAAACATGTCGTGAAAAACGGCCGTGTGTAGGGGACCAAGCCGGTCCTTGTTTTTCCCGTCGGGTTTCACGGCGGTGTTTTGACCACCGTGAAACTCGATTGTGTATACACGGCATTAAAGTCAAGAAACAAATCCTCCCTTGCAGTTGGACTGCAAGGGTTAAGTGCTCAGGGGGCAGTTTTTACCCAACCTGTCGTCTGCTCTGGCCAATGCTCTCCTGTACTCCCCTATGCGCCAGCAGTGGACTGTCCCTCAATGTTCTCATGTCCAATGCAGGGCTTTGAGCTGACAGGTTCTCTTTATCTAGAGCTGTATAAGGGCAATGTGAGCCTGGGGGTGACTGTTAAGCCCTGTACACACGATCGGTTTTACCGATGAAAACAGTCCGATGGACTTTTTTCATTGGACAAACCGATCGTGTATGAGCCCCATCGGTCTTTTTTGTTAAAAAATAGAACGTTTTAAATTTATCCGATGGAAAAAAAAACGATAGCAAATTACTATCGTCTGTGGGGAACTCCATCGGATAAAAAACCCACGCATGCTCAGAATCAAGTCGACGCATGCTCAGAAGCATAGGACTTCATTTTTCTTGGCTCGTCTGAGTGTTTTACATCACAGTGTTTGGGACGATCGGTTTTTTGACTGATGGTGTGTAGGCAAGACTGATGGAAGTCAGCTTCATCGGATTTCCGATGGAAAAATCCATCGGTTTAAAATCCATAGGAAATCCGATCGTGTGTACAGGGCTTTAACCATGTTTAGTGCACACTTGTATTTCACGTCCAAAAAAGAAAACCTGAGAATATTTTGGGCACTACAGGTATTAATAAAACAAAGACCAGTGTAGTGTTCCATAGAAACTACTCAGCTCATTATGAAACTGTAGCCTAATAAGGGGTCTTTTCCCTATTTTTTTGCATAATACAAAGTGTTTGCAGCTGTTGTGCAATATTTATGTTGCAAGTTCTTTCTTCCCATGTGAATGCTTAGAAAAGATATGCAAACAGATTAAAATATACAGTAAAAGTGTGCCTATGATCACATTACAGAAATAAAAAACATTGTAAGACTGCTTCACCAGCATCACCATCATATTGGGGGTTAAATGACTGTTAGCTGATCACAGCTTTCCTGGCCTGATGGCTTTGTGCTTCTTTTTACCTTGGGCTGTCTTGCAGATTGTTGGCCTGGGTTGTTCAGGACCCTAATTTGTGCCTTCAGAAAAGGCAAAAGCCACTACGTGAGCAATCACTAGCCACA
The DNA here is from genome assembly GCA_029206835.1 of Rana muscosa. NCBI lineage: Eukaryota > Metazoa > Chordata > Amphibia > Anura > Ranidae > Rana > Rana muscosa. The sequence continues at coordinate 476,834,081 of CM055117.1, read as the reverse complement.
CTAAAAGTTGATGTTCTTGTATTTAAAGGAGAAACAGGGCAAAAGCTTGTTTGGCCCTACTTCTCCTGTGGGTCACAAGAGTGCACTCAGTTCTGCACTTCTGTGACCCGTATTCAGCCAACAGCAGGCTAAAGTTCGCTGCCGACTGACATTACTAGGAGGGATCCTGGCTTTAATGTTGGGATCCACCACTAGGGTGCCCACGTATCCCGGATTGCCCGGGACAGTCCCTGATTGGTGATTTTTGTCCCGTGTCCCGGCCAGTTCATTCCGGGACAATACAGAAGTCCCGGAATGAACAAAAACCACAGTGACCAGACCACACCAGTCCGCTCCGCCAACTCTGCCCACCCGCCGCCACCACCTTAGAAAGTTTAAGGCATCTCACACTTGATGATACAGTCTGGTTGCTAGGCTAGGGGCCGCTCCGCGTCTAGCAACCAGTGACGTCAGCTGAAGCCTGTCTGGCTGTCCGCTCCTTCCAGCCCGCCCCCTCGCCATTCAGAGGCACCGTGTGTCACATGGCAGTCTGCATAGTGTTGGCGCGGAACTGCAAAATGAAGGGACATCAGTGCTGGATCGGGGATGATTGGCTGAGCAGCATGTCTTTTGTCCACACAGCCGACCAGGAACAGATGCTGCAGGACTCAGGAGACCACCAGCCACAGTAAGAGAAACGCCGACCTGAGGAGGAGAAGGGGGGGAGTTCTGAGGATTCTCTGATCTGTGTTGTGGTGTGAGATGATTTTGTCAGTCAGGGCTGGCGCCAGCATAAGACAGAGTGCCCTGCACATGAGGGAGAATAGTGTCCTCTCCACATTTCCTCCACCTGTCACACTGTCTCCCCCCCCTTGTCACACTGTCTCCCCCCCAATGTTTCTATGACCCCCCCCTCTTGTCACACTGTCTCCCCCCAATGTTTCTATGACCCCCCCTCCCCTTGTCACACTGTCTCCCCCCCCAATGTTTATATGACCCCCCTTGTCACACTGTCCCCCCCCCTTGTCACACTGTCTCCCCCCCCATGTTTCTATGACCCCCCCTTGTCACACTGTCTCCCCCCAATGTTTCTATGACCCCCCCTTGTCACACTGTCTCCCCCCAATGTTTCTATGACCCCCCTTATCAAACTGTCTCCCCCCCAATGTTTCTATGACCCCCTTCTCACACTGTCTCCCCCCCAATGTTTCTATGACCCCCCCTCCTTGTCACACTGTCTCCCCCCAATGTTTCTATGACCCCCCCCTTGTCACACTGTCTCCCCCCCAATGTTTCTATGACCCCCCTTGACACACTGTCTCCCCCCCAATGTTTCTATGACGCCCCCTTGTCACACTGTCTCCCCCCCAATGTTTCTATGACCCCCCTTGTCACACTGTCTCCCCCAATGTTTCTATGACCCCCCTTGTCACACTGTCTCCCCCCAATGTTTCTATGACCCCCCTTGTCACACTGTCTCCCCCCAATGTTTCCATGACCCCCCTTGTCACACTGACCCCCCTTGTCACACTGTCTCCCCCCCTTGTCACACTGACCCCCCTTGTCACACTGTCTCCCCCCCAATGTTTCTATGACCCCCTTGTCACACTGTCTCCCCCCCAATGTTTCTATGACCCCCCCTTGTCACACTCCAGAGTCCAGAGTGCTCCCTAACCTCCCTTTACTTCCTCCAGAGTGCTCCCTACCTCCCCTTTACTTTCTCCAGAGTGCCCCCTTACTTCCTCCAGAGTGCCCCTTAGTACAGTAGTACTAAGGGGACACTCTGGAGTAGAATGTAAGGGGGCACTCTGGAGAATGTAAGGGGGCACTCTGGAGGAGAATGTAAGGAGGCACTAAGGGGGCCCCCCGGAGGATGTAAGGGGGCTCTGACTAAGTACCGCCAGAGTGCCCCCTTACATCCCCCCCCTTACAACCTCCAGGGTGCCCCCTTAGTGCCTCCAGAGTGCCCCCTTACATCCTTCGGAGTGCCCCATCACCAAGGTGGTATAGCAGTGGTTGACAGACTATCAGGAGGTGGTATTTCACTCCTCTTCCTCCTCTCTCCACTAACTACCCCCCGCCATACACTCCGCACTCCTCTCATATACATACTACTCACCGCCATACACTGCACTCCTCTCCTGTACATATTACTCACCACCATACACTCCGCACTCCTCTCCTGTACATATTACCCCCCGCCATACACTCCGCACTCCTCTCCTGTACATATTACCCCCCGCCATACACTCCGCACTCCTCTCCTGTACATATTACCCCTGCCATACACTTTGCACTCCTCTCCTGTACATACTACTCACCACCATACACTCTGCATTTCCCATTTAACATTATCACATTCTGCACTATATAAGTCATCTCAGACTCTTTAACAACACCCCCTTTAAGACAATATTTAGCGCAATTTAAGACATGTCCACCGTTCACCACGATGCGCTTTGCGCGCCATATTGTTGTTCTTCTTGATGCCTAGGGACCACGTTTGATCTTGCACACGGGCCCGCTGATTTCATGATACGCCCCTGCCCCAAAAATCTGAATTTTTTTGTCAAAAATCTGAATTTTTTTTGGGGGGGGGGTGTCCCTGAATGGCAGTTTGGAAATGTGGTCACCCTATCCACCACCCAGATGCCTGTGCTGCAGCTGGCTTGGCCTCTCAGCATGCTGCTGATGGCCTTAGACAGATGCCCCACCCTCTGCACAGCCCAGCCCTCCAGTGAGCACTGCAGGGGCAGAGCAGAGAGCTGGCGACTGATAGTATCCAGCTCACTGAAGACTGAAAACGGAACGATCAGTGGTCCTTGAATGCTCGGTCTTAAAGGCATGAGGGGACAGATGCAGCATCGGACCAATGCTACATCCACCAAGGTGACTATGATTGTTTGCTTTTCTTTTTAATCCTGCACTTCTCTTTTCTTTTAATTTAAAGGGGTTGTAAAGGTACATGTTTTTTCACCTTAATGCATTCTATGCATTAAGGTGAAAAAACATCCGAGCATTAGCGCCCCCCCCCCCCCCGTTTACTTACCTGACCCCTCGAAAGTCCCGCGCCGTGAACGCACAGGCTTCTCGGCTCATTCATTGGTTGATTGAAAGCAGCGCAGCCATTGGCTCGCGCTGCTGTCAATCATATCCAATGGCACAGCGCGCCGGGGGGCGGGGCCGAGTGAAACAGTGAGCGGCTATAGCCGCCGGCTGTATCACAGGGCGGGCCTGCAAGAACTTTCCACCATATGAGGGAGCTCGCATGAAGGGGGAAAGTTCTTGCGGGGGGAGCCGAGACAGCCGCCGAGGGACCGCAGAAGACCAGGTTCGGGGCCACTTTGTGCAAAACTAACTGCACAGTGGAGGTAAGTATAACATGTTTGTTATTTAAAAAAATAAAAATAAAATTCTCTTTAGTGTTCCTTTAATTAAAAAATACATATTCTACACAGTTACAGCATTTATATTATAGTGCCAATTATGCTGATGCAACAAGATATGCAAGGGTGCAATTAGGGTGGCTAAAATAAAACACGAAAGACACATAGCGAAGGAGAGCAAAAAAAATCCCAAGAAATTCTTTAAGTATATAAACAGTAAAAAAAGGGAGGACATACCATATTGGCCCCATAAAGAATGAGGAAGGACATCTGGTTACAAAGGATAGGGGGATGGCGAAGGTATTGAATTTACCGTATTTTTCGGACCATAAGGCGCACCGGGTTATAAGGCGCAACAACAATGATCGACTGGTAACGGATTTATGTTCGTACATAAGACGCACCGGGTTATAAGGCGCATTAAATGAAACAAAACTCTGATAAGTCTGATAAGTCAAACTTTATTCAACTCTTTCACAATAACAATAACTCTCAACATTGTTCTGTTATATAAAATACAAAACAATACACTCACTTTTTCAGTTTATTCCTCTACCTCAAATCCATCAAATTCTTCATCTTCGGTGTCTGAGTTTAACAGTTGGGCGATTTCGGCATCAAGCATGCCCGGATCCCTCTCGTCGTTATCATCGTTATCATTATCCGAGTCAGTCTCGTTGCTGTTACCTAGCTGTTCGGTGATGATTCCGGCCTTCCTGAAAGCTCGGATGACACTGGAGACTGATACCTTCGCCCAGGCATCCACGATCCACTGGCAGATAGTGGCGTAACTCGCCCGTCGTTGCCTTCCTGTCTTGGTGAATGTGTGTTCGCCTTCTGTCATCCAATGCTCCCACGCAGCTCGCAATTTAACTTTAAACGACCTGTTGACACCAATATCTAGCGGCTGGAGTTCTTTGGTTAATCCACCCGGAATGACGGCAAGCAACGAATTTGTTTTCTTCACTTGGGCTTTGATAGAATCGGTCAGATGGGCGCGCATGGAGTCGTAGATCAATAGGGACGGAGATTGGTGGAAAAAGCCATTCGGTCGCTTGACGTAAACCTCTCTAAGCCACTCACTCATCTTCTCCTCGTCCATCCAGCCCTTTGGGTTAGCCTTAATGATGACGCCAACCGGAAACTTTTCTTTTGGCAAAGTCTTCCTCTTGAAAATGACCATGGGTGGCAGTTTCTGGCCATTAGCCTGGCAACCGAGAACGACAGTGAAGGACGACTTCTCGTTTCCTGTAGTGCGAATAGATACCGTACTGGTCCCTGTTTTCTCGACAGTACGGTTTACAGGGATATCAAACGTGAGGGGGACCTCGTCCATGTTGGTGATGTGTTCTGGCCGAATCTTCTTTTCGTTGATCTTGTTCGTGCAGTAGGTGCGGAAAATGGCCAGCTTTTCTTTGTAATCCTTTGGCAGTTGCTGCGAGATAGTAGTTCTTGTGCGGATGGAGAGATTACGCCTTTTCATAAAACGGAAGCACCAAGAAGGACCTCCTCGAAAGTCGTTGATCTTCATGTCGCTTGCTATCGCTGTTGCTTTGAGTCGAATAGAGACAGTAGAGACGCTTCTACCTGCGGTTCTCTGTTCAATAACCCACTGTTCGATTTTGTCCTCCAACTGTGGCCACCTCGCTTTGTGCCCTCGGAAACTCAGTTTGGTCTTCTTTACCTGGCGCAGGGCGTCTTCTTGCTTCCTCCACTTCCGTACCATAGATTCATTAATGTTGAATTCTCTCGCAGCTGCTCTATTTCCATGTTGTACTGCGTGACTGACAGCGTTGAGTTTGAAATCCGCTTCGTAAGTATGTCTCTTACCAGGAGCCATTTTTGGGGCAGCGGGTATAGAAAATGAACAAATGAATGTGCACACCTCTACACACACCTCCTGACTACGATGGCCGTACCTCCTGACTACGATGGCCGTACCTCCCGACTACGATGGCCGTACCTCCCGACTACGAATCCATCCATACATTAGGCGCACCGCAGTATAAGGCGCACTGGCGATTTTAGTGAAAGTAAAAGGATTTTAAGTGCGCCTTATGGTCCGAAAAATACGGTATTCTTCTCCTCAGTCTTCACGAGGCAATTGGGGGGGGGTTTCAGTAACCAAAACAGCAGTGTTTGTCCTCATGACACATCACAGGAAGCAGAGGACAGAATTAGAAATAGACTTGGGAAACTTAATATTAATAAATCACCGGGACCAGATCGCTTGCACCCGAGGGTACTTAGGGAACTCAGTCAACAAATTTCCAGACCATTGTTCCTATTACTGACAGTCTACTGACCGGAATGGTACCAGCTGATTGGAGAAAAGCCAATGTAGCACCAATATTTAAAAAATGGCCAAAATACATGGGCATTACAGACCAGTTAGCCTAACATCAATAGTATGCAAGCTCTTGGAGGGGATGATAAAGGACTATATAAAAGGTAATGAAAACAGTATCATTAGCAGTAATGAGGAATCGTTCTTGCCAAAACAATCTATTAGCCTTCTATGAGGTGAGCTGCCATCTAGATAAAGGAAGGCCCATAGACATGGTGTATCTGGACTTTGCAAAAGCATTTGACACAGTTCCCCATAAACTCAGCAAAGTAAGGTCTGTTGGCATGGACTGAAAACTGGCTACAAGTGCAAGTTCAGAGGGTGGTGATAAATAGGTGTAGCGGGTATGTGAATTTAGGGGAGGCATCTGGGTGGTAGTGTAACCCAGATGCACTGATTGTTAGGGAATCTGAGATCCTTTTATGGTTTTTTGATTACTCTGGTGGTGTGAGGTTCCCTGCGGCCTGCAGGTGGCGCTGTCACCCTGGGCCGGAGCTGAACACTCACCGCAAGACTGCATCCCTTTTTGTCCTTTCCTGGCGCTGGTACAGCAGGGCGGAGAACCTGCTGTGACGCAAAGGGAGAGGAGATAAAAGGGGCAGATGCACTGACCTTGGGATTCAGAGTCGGAGGATGCAGCCGCGCCCAGGCACCTTTAGCCTGAATGCTGGCGTTCCAGAGTTCCGGGCCCAGGTACCCTTGACCTGGCCGGAGCGGGAGATGGAGTCCATCCCAGGCACCTTTAGCCTGGGGTGAGGTACTAATGCGGAGGCCTGGGACTCAGTACCTTCGACTGAGTTCCGCGAGGGTGGAGGAATCCGAGGGGGCCCTAACGCCTTGGGTGCCCGTGTCTGAGATTGAGGAGGCCGGTGAGCGGAATTTCTCCGGTAAGTCTGGCGCAGCATTTGCCAGTGACGGAGAGGCCTCCGGTAACTCTCTTGGACGGATGTCTTCCCTCTGACAGGGGCTGTGATAGCAAAGGTAATTCATGCTCTTGTTCTATATAGTCGGTGGCAGTGACTATACATCATAACCATTGGTGACACCACAGTGGTTAGCTCTACTTAAAGAATTGTGCCTTGACCTACTCCCCACGAATACTGAAGTGTTCTATGGGTCTCAACCTGTCTGTGCTGTATGACTGTTTATTGCTGGAAGAGAATAAATACGAGTTGGACCTTTTCAGTGTGTGGAACTCTGGTTACTAGGAGCAAAGGGAGTCAGTTCGAAGAAAGGATTTGACTCTGGGACACACACACAAAACCCGATAGTTCTGGCTTTCATCTCCAGTCTCTCTGGAGGACATGGGCTGTGGCGTATCGCATCCCTCCCCCCAGTACTAAACCCCTAGACAAGACCAACAAGCCGAGAATGAGAAGGGGTGAGAGGGGTGAGGTCGCTACATAGGGAATACTCGGAATGGTCAGGGGTGGAAAGTGGGGTCCCCCAGGGTTCTTTGCTGGGATCAATCCTGTTTAATTTGTTCATAAATGACCTGCAGGGTGGGGTAAACAGCTCAATCTCTGTATTTGCGGATGATACTAAGCTAAGCAGGGCAATAACTTCTCTGCAGGGTGTGGAAACCTTGCAAGAAGATCTGAACAAATTAATGGATTGGGCAACTACATGGCAAATGAGGTTTAATGTAGAAAAATGTAAAATAATGCATTTGGGTGGCAAAAATATGAATGCAATCTACTCACTAGGGGGAGAACTCCTGTGGGAATATAGGATGGAAAAGGACCCGGGGGTCCTAGTAGGTGATAGGCTCAGCAATATCATGCAATGCCAAGCTGCTGCTGCTAACAAAGCAAACAGAATATTGGCATGCATTTAAAAGGTAATTAACTCCAGGGATTAAGCCATAATTCTCCCACTCTACAAGACTCTGGTCCGGCTGCAACTGGAGTATGCTTTCCAGTTCTGGGCACCAGTCCTCAGGAAGGATGTTCTGGAAATGGAGCGAGTACAGAGAAGGGCAACAAAGCTAATAAAGGGACTGGAGGATATTAGTTATGAAGAAAGGTTGCGAGCACTGAACTTATTCTCTCTGGAGAAGAGGCGCTTGAGAGGGGATATGATTTAAATTTACAAATACAATACTGGTGACCCCACAATAGAGTAAAAACGTTTGTGGAAGGGAGTTTAATAAGACACGTGGCCACTCACTAAATATAGAACAAAAAGATGTTTAACCTTAAACTGCGTAAAAGGTTCTTTACTGTAAGTGCGGCAAGGTGGTGGTTTCGGCGGGGGTTATTGATAGTTTCAAAAAACTATTAGATACGCACCTGAACGACTGCAACATACAGGGATATACAATGTAATACTGACATATAATCACTCACATAGGTTGGACTTGATGGACTTTTTTTTCAACCTCACCTACTATGTAACTGAGTTTAAATGCACAAAGCAAGAAGGAGGCCACTCTCATAGGCTGCAGCCCAAAAGGAGGTGAGTGTTTCTGCTCTGATTAGCTGCAGGAATAAGCTGTGTAGCTTTTTATATACAGCAAGTCAAAAGGTAGGACCAACTCATATGGCTCTTCTATGTTTTTCAAGAACAAGGTAAGAAAAATCTGTTTATATTCCCATCACACACATTACTGGATCAAAGGCTCATCTGTAGGGGATGCGGTAGCGTTTACCAGCTGGACTCTGGATATATTACAGATCAATTCACATATTTGTCAGCACACCTTGGATCTTCTATTGTAGTCCATCACAAAGGAATAAATTGCAAAGTTTCAGAGCCACACAGGACCCCTTTATCAGGCAGTGAAGTAATCCAAAATGTTGCACTTAATCCATTGTGATGCGATTGCTCCATAATAAAAGTTTTGGACTACAATTGAAGATCCAAGGTGTGCTGGCGAATGTGTATTGTGAGTCAAGAACAAAACATGTTTCCATTTTAGAACTGTGATACAAGTAAATTTTAGCCAGGGCCCTTCTCTGTTCCAGCATGACTGTTCTACGGTCTACAAATGTCATGGTTTGATAAGTATAGTGGAGAAGAACCTGAATGGCCTGTAAGAGCTCAACCCTATCTTTTGAAAGAATTCGAACGTCAATCGTAAGGTCAGTACCTGACCTTAAAAATGCTCCCTTGTCTGGATGGGCACAATTCAAACAGACACTCCAAAATCTTGTGCAAAACCTTCCCTGAAGAGTGGAGGTTATTATAGCCACCACGAGTGGCACAGCCTCATATTAATGCTCATGGTTTTGGAATTAAAAGTCTGACACGCTCATATACAGTAGGTGTGGTTTAAAGGAATCCACAAACTTTTGCCCATAATGTGTGCTTGATCTAGCTTGGTGTCTCAAAAAATATTGAAGTATGACAGCCAGGCAAACAGCATTAACATAAAAGGCAGCAGTGGCAGCCTACACATTTCTTACAACGTGAGATTCCCATAAAAGCACATAAGTGAACTAAAGTGAACCAACAGAGCCTCTAGCTGTGAGAATAATGAGAACTCTTCCAGCCTGGATGATGGACATCTGGAACAATCTGCAGCACACCATAAATAGGCTAATGAATTTGTTCATAGACAGTAGACATTCTAGTCTGCTACACAGGATTTCAGAGGAATCCGTTTACAGGGGGCTGACGTATCTGAGCTCATCATGACTACCAAGAAAATAGAATAAAAATATTCTACAATGTACTGTAATGTAAAAGCTTAACCAGACTGTGCTAAATGTAAACAGTCCAGTGTGGAGATGTTGCATGCTTTTTATAACCTGCCCCCCCTCCAAAAAAAATAAAAAATTACAGTATATACAAATTATTTTATATATATATATATATATATATATATATATATATATATATATATACACACACAAACACACACACACATAATATATATATGTAGCGCCCCCCACCCTCTCTCTCTTGCTCCGGTTTCTTTCTCTCTGGCTTTTGTCTAGGGGTACCTTGGAGGAGAGAGTGCGGGGTCACCACGCCAAGCCTTCACCGTAGATGTTTGTGTGGTGTGAGCAAAGTTTCTTTACCTTCGGGTCGGTGTTCAGTGTTTGGAGCCTCCGCTTCTTCTGTGGAACAGTGTCTGCCAGTAAATGAGCCCCACACCAATAAAAGTCCAACACTCCTTTATTTTCCAATGTCAGGATGAAACACAATCAGTTAGACTCCCTCAACGAACAGAAGGGGGTGTGGATACGAGTAGGCCCAGGCACAATTAACTCTCCTATTCCTCTATCAGCGAATAGGCTTGGCGCATGGTCTCCGCCACCAACCGTGAATATTTTGGTCGCTGCCACCGACCGGGTGAACTGTGAACAATCCTCCTGACTGAACTTGGCCCCTGTTCGGAAAGATACCCCTCCGGGCGGTCTCCTGAGGCTCACCCGGCACTGGCAATCTGCTGCACCAGGTCTTCTGGTGAGTAGCTCCTCCGGTCCCTTACGCCTCTGGATTCGGGCACCCCACTCCCGGGGTCCCCTAGGAAATCCTTCCCTCGCGGGACCCAGCAAAGGAAACTGGCCCCAGGCCTCCAACCAAGTACTTCACCCCAGGCTGAAGGTGCCTGGGATGGAACACGAGCTCCGGGCGTCCAGGCTTAGGCCGCCTGGACACCAACCATGGACCACAGCCCTCAGGCTGAAGGTGCCTGGGACTCGACCCCGTGACAAAGATGGCCGGCCCCTTTATACCCTCTCCCAGCAAGCACGGCGGGTATCCCTGCCCCACCATACAACCGCTGAGAGAGGCCAAAAAGGGGCACGGCACTCAGCGATGGTTCAACCCCAGCCCACAGGGACAGCGCCACCTGCTGGGCCGCAGGGAACTATACATCACTGGTGTCTCCAGTTTTAAACATGATAGAAAAGTATATGCCCGCTACATATATATATATATTGTGACAGCAGGAAGGTAAAGTCACCTGGTTGCATCCAGGGGGGTAGGTATATTTCTCCCAGATTCAGGCTTTATGCCGACTTATACAACTAGGGAGAGAGTTGATGAAGCCCAGCTGAGGCTAGTGGGCTCATGGATGATTCATACCTCTAGGGAGAGTGCTGGGCGTCGTGCAGGCAGGGAGTTGATGAGACCAGCTGAAGCTTGTCAGCTCGTTTAAGGCCTCTATAAAAACTCCCAGCTTCATTAGGTGTTTGCTCATGCCTGGAACCAGACCTGTGTGGACTGTCTAGGGAGAGTGAACCCCTGTGCGGTGAGACCAAGCCTGTGTGGCTATTTGTTTGGACATTTACTAAACCAGGGACTTAGGGACTAGGACAGCACCAGGCTGATCCCAGTTGTTAGTTAGGGAAACCTGCATGTTTAGTCAGAGGTCAAGCTGACCAGGATTTATTTTGTTTATGTTTCTTTTTGCTTTGCTGTGTTTTTGTCACTGTAAGTAGAGAAATAAACCGCACCTTTTGATCTTGAAAACCACAACCTCCGTCTGCTGGGCCTGTTTTTGTGTGGGGAGCCCATCCAGGGGGTCACACACACCCGCTACCGAGCTAACCCCCTCACAGTTGGTGGAGAATGCGGGCAGTTTTTTTTAAGCCAGCATGGAGGAGATACTGAAACAGCTGGCTCTAGCAAATGCCAATCAACAGCAGACAAATGCAGGTTTGCAAAAGAGCCTTGCAGCCCAGCAACAAGCCCAGCAGCAATCTGAGGCCCGCTTCATAGACCTGTTGCAGAAGCAAGAGCAGAGACTACAACAACAGATGGAAGCAGTAATGCAGCAACGTCCGCAGACCAGTGAGGAAAGCCGTCCCACTAATACCGCGTCCTTTGGGGTGAGTCGTTTATTGACAAAAATGACTGGAGAGGATGATCCAGAGGTATTTTTGACCACATTTGAAAGGACTGCTGAAAGAGAAAAGTAGCCTGAGGAGCAGTGGGCTGGACTGCTGGCTCCTCTGTTAACTGGTGAATCACAGAAAGCTTACTATGACCTAGAGCCTGACCAAGCAAAAGACTATGTGATGCTTAAAGCTGAAATATTGGCAAGGCTGGGTGTCACCCTGGCTGTCCGGGCTCAGCGTGTGCATAACTGGACTTTCCAGCTTGGAAAACCCCCCAGGTCTCAAATGTATGATCTCATTCACCTGAGCAGGAAGTGGCTACAGCCAGAGACTTTGTCCGCACCGGAGATTGTGGAACGTGTTGTGATGGATCATTTCTTGAGAGCTCTTCCTACCGCCATTCAAAAGTGGGTAAGCCATGGAGACCCAGAAACGGCCGGTAAACTTGTGGATCGTGTAGAGAGATACTTGGCTGCAGAGAACCTGACGGCCTCTTCCAGAGACTCTCGGACTTTCCACCCTAAGACCAGACCATCCCCAGGGGCGGATAAGATGATTCCAAGGGGTGAGGGTGGAGAGAGTGAGAGGGTGGGAGCTCTGCCCAGGGTTTGGCGAGAACAGCCTGGGAAGTCGGGGGCTCAAGAGGCAGCCAAAAGGATTGTTTGCTACCGCTGCCGGCAAACGGGACATATTGCAGCAAATTGCCCGGTTGTGGAGGAACCCATGCAATGTGACTTTCTGACAGACAGACGTCAGTCGCTGTGTGCGACAGTCGCATGCACTGCCATTCGGGGAACTGAGAAACATTTATGCAAAATGTGTATTAATGGTAGAAATGTTGTGGTATTACTGGATTCAGGTAGCCTTGTGACCCTGATAAAGGCTGAATTAGTTAAAACAGAGGTCTCTGGGAATAGCAAGGTAGCTGTTATTTGTGTGCATGGGGACACCCGAGAGTATCCAGTGACTACAGTGTGTTTCAAGACCCCCAAAGGTACCCTCTCTCATCCAGTGGGGTTAGTATCTCAATTACCGCATGATGCCATTGTGGGAAGGGATTTTCCGAAGTTCTGGGAACTGTGGGATGATCCTGAGCCCCCCACTGGTGCCCCTATGTACCAGGAAGGTGATAGCCAGAACTCCTCTGAGAGTGGTGAGGACTCTCCAGAATTTCCCTTGTCAGTATTGGCAGGCGAGACTCAAGAAACTGGAGAGGAGCCCACCTCCTCAGACGAAAACCTACCGTCTGTGGAGTTTTCTGATCTTGAGGTTCACAGGGAAAATTTTGCCACAGAACAGTTAAAAGACCCCGCCCTAATAAAGGCACGGGAAAACGTAGTGGAAATAGATGGCGAGTTAGTGAACCCAGATAATACCTGCACTTACCCATACTTCAGCGTAGAGAAGGACCTACTGTATCGGGTGGCAAAAAGGGCAGAAGAAACCGTTGAGCAGCTTGTGGTGCCCAAACCTTACAGGAAGTTGGTGTTGGAGTTGGCCCATGGGCACATTCTTGGAGGTCATCTGGGGACAGAGAAAACCCGAGAGAGGGTATTACAGAGATTCTATTGGCCTGGGGTGATGAAGGACATAGAAAATTATTGTTCCTCCTGCCCTGTGTGTCAGAGGTCGGCCCCGATGCCACATTTCCGTAGCCCGCTGGTCCCTCTACCCATCATTGAGGTCCCGTTTGAGAGGATCGCAATGGATTTGGTAGGTCCTATAATCAAGTCCGCTAGGGGGCACCAGTACATATTAGTTATAATGGACTATGCCACCCGTTATCCAGAAGCGATCCCTCTCCGAAATACCTCGGCCAAAACCATAGCCAAAGAGCTATCTCTTGTTTTTAGCCGGGTGGGTATTTGTAAAGAACTGCTTACGGACCAAGGTACACCCTTTATGTCCCGGGTTATGAAAGAGCTGTGTAAATTGTTCAAAGTGACGCAATTGCGTACGTCTGTGTATCACCCCCAAACCGATGGGCTGGTTGAAAGATTCAACAAAACCCTAAAACAAATGTTGAAGAAAGTGGTGGATAG